>CM028129.1:1415862708-1416482500 GCA_016271365.2 Neoceratodus forsteri
CAGCCCCCATACCTACCCCAGACCAATCTTGGTCCACCACCAACACCTCGGTCTTACCCGGATTCAGCCTCAGCCAGCTGGTGCTCATCCGTCTTTGATCTCGGCGAGACAGTTGTTAAAGACTGAGACTACATTCTTCTGTCCAGGTAGAAAAAACATATACAGTTGTATATCATCTGCATAGCAGTGAAAACTCAAACCGTATCATCTGATGATATCTCCTAATGGCAGCATGTATATTGCGAACAGCATGGGCAACAATATGGAGCCCTATGACACCCCACAGGACAGAGGGAGGGTGTCAGATGAATAAATGCCGGTGACAACCCTCTGAGATCTGCCCGTGGAGAATGATTGAAACCATTTGAGGACCATACCCGACAGTCCACAAAGGAAACCCAGGCGCTCCAAAAGCACACCATGCTCCACAGTGTCAAATGCTGCACAGAGATCAAGAAGGACCAAGATGGTATGCGCCTTTCGATCTCTCCCTATTAAGAGGTCGTTCAATACCTGGATGAGTGCAGTCTCAGTAATATGTCTCTTCCTAAATCCAGACTGGAGAGCCTCAAAGATACCATGGGTCCCAAGATAATCCTCTAGCTGCGATACAACCACCTTTTCAATAACCTTGCCTACAAAAGGCAGGTTAGAGATAGACCTGTAGTTAGCGGGATAGTTTGGATCCAAGGAGGGTTTTTTAAGGA
Organism: Neoceratodus forsteri; assembly: GCA_016271365.2. Lineage (NCBI taxonomy): Eukaryota > Metazoa > Chordata > Ceratodontiformes > Ceratodontidae > Neoceratodus > Neoceratodus forsteri. The sequence goes on from CM028129.1 coordinate 1,415,863,416, forward strand.
GTGGTCATATGACCACCTCCTTTAGGGGATCTGGAAACCCCCCCCCCCAAGGAACCCCAGACAATTTCAGCTAGGATCGAGCAGATGACATCTACAGAACCCACTAATAGGGGTGAATGGCCCAGATCCAAACTACAGCTGGTTGGTGTGGAAGGGTTGTGGGATAACAGATGGACCAGACACCGAACTTCAGGTTCAACACACAATCTCTGTGTGATGTTTATTCAAAATACAAGAAATATCCTTCTGCAATGGCATATTTCTTCTTCAGTGCATCAGTTTGCAGCAACAGACTATGAATGTCCTTTCTCTGCACTTGGCCAGCAACTACTGACACTGATCTCTGATCCAATTCCCTCGTTGAGATGAAGCGACCACCCTTATGCAAGTCCCATTTGCTTGTGTAGTGGGGACTCAAAAAGGAAAAAAAAACAAAAACAAACTATACACAAAGCACCTCAATGCAGAATCACTGAATGAAGGGTTACCCCAAAGAGCATTGACAACAAATCAAGTTTCAAAGAAATACAACATCATACATACTTCTATAATGCAGTGCATCATGGGATATATGCAAATCATCATGACGTTCCTTACTTAAGTTTACCCCAAAAAGGGAATTGGCAACAAATCAAGTTTCAAAGAAATACAACATCATACATACTTCTATAATGCAGTGCATCATGGGATATATGGAAATCATCATGACATTTCTTACTTAAGTTTACAACAATATACATGCATTTTAAATAACACAACTAGCTTAATTTCTATAATAGTCACATAGTACTTTTTACCATTATCAAAACACCGAGTGCCATGGTATTTTCAACATTTACAGGTTTCATAAACATGAGGTATATACATTAAGGTATTTTATAACAAAGTGCTATTACATACTAAATCCAACAACAATAAACACAATCTGTTTTACATGTACTCTGAGGTCACCACAATAACCTCCCTGTATGGGGACCTGAGAGGGAAAAGGAAAATTAAAGAGGACAATGTAGCATAGTCAAGTGAGGGAGAAGGGAGTGCCCACAGGTGGCCAACCTTATGGACTAGAAATAGTAAAGGATAGATTAGGCTTAGAAATAGAAGAACTGTTGCAACAGATTTAAGAAAAGGCTGGTCCTCAAGAGTGGCAGGAGCTCCCGGTCACATATCCCCCACCTTAAGAGGGAAGCAGTTATTGCAGACTGCTTACCACCTTCCTGTCCCAGGAAGGAATGAAGCTTCTACCCATCCATCTTCAGAAGCTACATCTCAGGGTCCCTAATAATGATTAACATTTCATCATAAACATAGAGGATATAATTTTTTTCCTTGAGGCATTAACACATTTCTCAGCAGAGACTAACAGTACCTTTCTGAACTATCTCCTTTTAGGGAAAGTACATCATATTTCTTAACCAAAAATCTGGACAGCTGTAAAGTCCAGTACCATAGAAAGACTTTGTCTGGGGTGAGTAATTACCTGCTCCAGCCTCACCAGACATGTCAGTTTTAAGGAGGGGCCCAGTCCTAGGTTCAATCCCACTACATAAACTCACTATGACTCTTGATTCATTTCACTTGTTACAGATATAGACACCTGAGGGTAGACACTCAATGTGTTACGCCAGCACAGGTTCCAATCCATTTTCCACCCACTTCTCCTTTGTAGGTTTTCACTCAGAAAAGAATAAAACACACGTACCACCTCAGACTCCTTGTCTGCCCTGGGGTACCTCTTTCTTTGACATCAGGCCTGCACCCTGACCAAACATGTTACACTTTTGCCTACATAAGGGGACCATTGCAGAGCCACCTCTGGCCTTGCCTGCAACCAACTTGACCCCTCTATTTTACACAAAGTGCTTGCGGGAATATGGAAGGAGCAATAGTAGTTTCTACTCTCCTGTTTCAAACATTTATAACTTATGACCCCAAATCTTTGGTCATCTTATACCCAGGCAGGTCTCCACAGAAACGTACAGGAAGCCAAGGAACCTCCCATGCTGAACACCCTGCAATGGTAAACAGCAGGTTCCTAAAGCTTTTAACTCTGGGGTGTCTTAGTAAACATCCTTTTAATCGCTGTGCTATTTCAGCGATCTGTTACCATCTAATACCTTGTGACCTATGTGAGAGTTTCCCTTTTTCCAAGGGTGACATTTTTTTAAATGATCTCTGACCTCCTTAACTTTAACATACTGTAACAGTTTGACAATATTAGTATTTTTAGCATGCAGAATACCCCAGTCAATACTGTGAATAGATTTAGCTGCATCAATACAAGAAAAGTCCCTTTAGCCTCATAGGCTTCTTCTTGCTTGCTTGAAGTCTTCAACCCCAGCACAATATCACTAGGCACAATCTTACCTGGGGTCTCGCATTCAGGTTCCATACCTGTATCTCCGACCTCCAACAGGTAACATCTTGGGAACACAGGAAATAAAGAAATATTCTGCTCAGTCAGGGGGTCCTTCTCAAACTGAGCCCACGAAAAATCCTCCTCCGACTCTGTATCAGACTCTCTGGCAGGAATCTCTCGAGCACCTGACACCGGTGTTCCGCCTCTCTGCATAGTCGGTCTGCCTCCAGCCATTACCCACTCGTCCAGTGGACCATCCTCATCAGGGTCTCCACCTCCAGTCTGCCTCAACCTGCATCTCTTCGTTGTCTTCAGGCTTGGCCATCCTCTGAACTCCCAGGTCCAGTTCAGGCAGCAGTTTCTCTCTGTCTGTCGGCCATGATTCTGGTCAGAACTCCACAGACTTTCTTCTCCGGGTTTCTACTCTGGCAACTCCTGTTGCATCGGTCCACCTGGGATATCTGGGTGATATCCACCAGAAAACGTCCCTCTTCGGCCATTCCAGATGCTTCCAGCAAGTTATCCCACTTCCGACACCAAGTCTGTGGAGGGGTTGTGGGATAACAGATGGACCAGACACCAAACTTCAGGTTCAACACACAATCTTTGTGTGATGTTTATTCACAATACAAGAAATAACCTTGTGCAATGGGACATTTCTTCTTCAGTGCATCAGTTTACAGCAACAGACTATGAATGTCCTTTCTCTGCACTTTGCCAGTATCTACTGACACTGATCTCTGATCCAGTTCACTAGTTGAGATGAAGCGACCACCCTTATGCAAGTCCCATTTGCTTGTGTAGTGAGGGCTCAAAAAGAAAAAAAAAAAAAAAAAAAACTATGCACAGATCACCTCAATGCAGAATCACTGAATGAAGGGTTACCCCAAAGAGCATTGACAACAAATCAAGTTTCAAAGAAATACAACATCATACATACTTCTATAATGCAGTGCATCATGGGATATATGCAAATCATCATGACGTTCCTTACTTAAGTTTACAACAATATACATGCATTTTAAATAACACAACTAGCTTAATTTCTATAAGTCACCTAGTACTTTTTACCATTATCAAAACACCTAGTGCCATGGTATTTTCCACATTTACAGGTTTCATAAACATAAGGTATATACATTAAGGTATTTTATAACAAAGTGCTATTACATACTAAATCCAACAACAATAAACACAGTCTGTTTTTACATATACTCTGAGGTCACCACAATAACCTCCCTGTACAAGGACCCGAGAGGGAAAAGGAAAATTAAAGGGGACACTGTAGCATAGTCAAGGGAGGGAGAAGGGGGTGCCCACAGGTGGCCAACCTTATGGACTAGAAATAGTAAAGGATAGATTAGGCTTAGAAGTAGAAGAACTGTTGCAACAGATTTATGAAAAGGCTGGTCCTCAAGAGTGGCAGGAGCTCCCGGTCACAGTTGGGCACAGAGTCTGGATGTTTCTTAAATATCTATGAGTTCCAGCCTGCTGAAGTCTGACCAGGCAGACCAAGTGTTCATCACCTCCTGCTGATCCCCACATTCCCTCTTATGGAGAGCCAGACCGGTGCTGCCCCGGATACTGACCACCTTGTCTGCGAAGAATCAAGTGAGCTCATCGCACTTAATCTGTGAAAAGGCTCCTCCAGGTTGAAGACAGATTGGATTGCACAATGTGTCCACAGTCTGGAAGAGCTGAGTCGGTCGATTCTGCCCAGCAGAAATCTCCCTGGACAGAAATTCTGCCTTCTTATGGGTGATTTCTGATTGATAGTTCTCCTAATGTTCCATCAATCTAAGTTTGTCAGCATCCAGGCCAGACTTCTGCCAAGCTCCTCTCCAGCCTTCAACCCCTTCTGCTCAGCTCCTTCAAGGAACCATCAAACCAAGGGCTCCTTGGGTGAAGAGTAAGTGGTCGAACACGAAGTGGTGCAGTCTTGTCCAGGGCATCCCCCACTGCCCTATTATAGGCCAGTACCAGATTCCCCGGACTCATGCATTCATTTAACAAACCTGATAGATTCAGCACTGCCACTAGGCTTTCTGGGGTAACCCTCCTTAAAGGGTAGTACTGGACCATCTCCGTAGGTTCAGGTTATTTGGGGGGAGCCCTGAAACTAAACCTTATGTTGTGATGGCCAGACCAGCCAACTGGTTCCACCCCAAAGTCTGTGATCTCCATCCCCAGGAGGAACACCAGGTCCAACGAGTGACCCCCTATATGGGTGGTGGAGGTAAAAACTCGTGTGAAGCCCAGCATCAGTATAAGCTGGAGGAGATTTTGTCTAAAATGTGAGAGTTCATCATCAACCCAGGCATTGAAGTCCCCCTGAATTAACCATCTAGGGGACTCCAACGCCACGTCGACGTTGAAGTCCGCAAACTCCTTCAGGAACTCTCCACCATCACCTGGTGGACGGTAGATGCGTATCCTGAAGCCCACACCCACTCCCAGGATATACTCGAAGGACCTAGTGGCCCCCACTGACACATCCACAAGGCCCAGTTCTGGCTTAAATATAATGGCTACACCCCTGCCCCCGTGATCCAGCCTCAGACGGTGTATCATCGAGAACCCAGCTAGAACAGCAGAAGCCAATATAGGGACTGCATTTTCATCCAGCCAGGTCTCGGCGATACAAGCCAGATCCATTGTTCCAACAAGATCAGCTATAATAGCTGGTTTGTTCTTAATGGATCTGGCATTGCATAACACCGCTCGAGTAGGATGAGTCATCGAGGAAGACCTCAGCTCCCGCCCACTAACTGTGGAGCCCTTGGGTATGGGGACAAGACAAGGGAAACCCCTGTCCTGGCACCATTTCGCCACAGGGTGTCTTCTAGTCCCCACAGCCTCAGTCCGCCTCCTCTTCTCCCTTCACCCACTAAACCTAGTACCCCTTCTTGTCCTACGCCTCCTAACAATCCCTAAAGATCGACACTTCATATAGATTTCCGCTGACAATGGCGGACAATCAAAGGGGCATAGTTCCCTAAGTCTAGTGGAGGAATATTGCCTGACTATCCGTAAACCTACCCAGCAGGATTACAGCACAGGGAAAATATCATACAGTAAGTTTTTGACTTTTTTTTAATTTTTTTTAAAGATTTTCAGCTTCTAACATGGACAGTGCATGACTTTGTATGCCAGGTAAAATAATAATAAAAAAATACACAAGCTCCTCTGAACTCGGGTCTAACAGGAAAGAACGACAGCCCACACTGAGGCTCTCAGATTGCACTGACGGAGATGGATTTTCATGGTGGTGCTGCTCACTCAGCATTGTAGAAAACAGTAGTACACTGCTATGGGTCCATCTCTTCTCTCCACCAGCATAGATCCATCTGTTAATAACAATATAAAGGAGGGTATTAAATAAGCTGAAAAAAATGATTAGCAGTTTTATGCATGAAAGTGTTAATCAACTGTGAAAATTCATAGCACTTTGTGCAAATAGATTAGTAAAATAAAAAAAAAAGATATAGTTTATTTATATTGTCTACTGTGCCATGGACTCACTCAAGAAATGGTTAGCATTCTACTGCTACACATTTCTGGAAATGGTTAGCATTACACCCTGTTTTGCATAGCATTTTGCTATGTGATACCAGCTATATAATAACTGGTTATCGTTTTTTCCCATTGGGGAAACCAAGTTATAATTCTGTTGGTATAACCAGCTGGTTATAATGAACACACGCTCAGTTTCCCGTTGCACTGGGCATGCACCAGCTCCCGCTTGTCCCTTGCGGTAGCCGGTAGCTGCAAACTTCTTCTTCTCTGCCGTCCTGCTCCTCAAGCCTGTGCAGTTCCCTGAAATAGGAGATGGGGTAAGTTATTTATTTATTTTTTTAAACAAAAATATGTGTGGCACAATGTTTATTTTCCAGCGAACCCCCTCAAAAAACCACTGTTTGATGCCTGAGCCGATCCGCAGGACCGCGCTGAATCCCCAACAGTATGCCCGGCTCCATGAAGAAATGTATTTATTTTGTATAATTGCAGTGGCGAAAAAAATGATCCTCAGCAATTGTATATACAATAAAGGATGGGTAGGGGTTAAAAACTCTGATTTTACCCACCCCCTCAGGGTGGGATGCCTGAATAAACCCCTCAAGCTTCACTCTCTGGGTTTGTGTAGCATCCCACTTCTCGGAGGTGTGTAAAATCCTCATTATAACTTCCTACCCATCCATTATTCTCTATTTAATACCCTGTAAAGTAGGTACTGCATACTAAAAACATCATAAACAACTGGGTTCAGGAACGGACTCTTGCCGCTAGGGGCTGGCAGGGGAGAGGGAGGATTGAGCGTCCGACGACTGCCCTCCTCTCTCTGGGGTGGGTAGTGGGGCTTGCATCCCCATGTAGTGGCAACTGGCGGAGGCCAGCCGCACTACAGTGGCATGCCAAAAGTGGGGGGAGAGCGCGGCGGGCGTCAGCACTACGTGCTCGGACGCCATTGCACGTCCGGCTCTCCATAAGGGGAGAAAATGAGGAAAAATGTGGAGGGTGATCTTCGCGGTTGGTGGCCGGGCCTTGCCCTCCAGAGAGACCTGAGAGGGGCGGTACTCCAGTGGGTGTGAGAGCTGATGAAAGGCCTGCCCACTGGGGGAGCGGGTTCGTGTGGCCCACACGCACGACCAGGTCCAGGAGTGCAGGGCCGGTGGCCAGAGATCGTGGGGGACACTCTGCCAAGGAGGAAAAATAAGAGTACGATAAAAAAAAAAACATATCATAAACAGGCAGCTGTAACGAGTATCTCAGCCCTTTCATTCAGTTCTTCCCAGTTGGAGTTATTTAGATAGTATCTACCAAGCTTGCTTGGTATTTCATTCATACTTTTGTTCTTTATTTGAGTTAACCACAACCAGAATATTTTTATTTTGGTACTTACTAAATTGATATATCTGGAAGCTCTATTTCTGGATAAAGCTTGTTTCTTATTATATGGTACAGTTTCAATAATTCATGCTAGTTCTGTAACTCCATGGAGGACTGGTGTGTCATCCTTCTGGCCAGGAATGCTGTGTATGTACTGCTGAAATAAATTTGTGAAGTAATATAAACTCCACATTACCAAAAAAAAAAAGGAATGAAGCAGTACACATCAGGCCCCAAATCACAAGAGAAGGAAGGCATTTAAAGAAAAAACATTTTCTCATGCCTTTTAATAATAGAGTCATTATTCACTGCAGATATTTGAAAGCAGAAAATAACCTCAAACTGGATTGTAATGCAATTGCATTATAATAATATCTGCAAATCTTAGGCGTATCAGCTCATAAGGGAGGCTTCCCGGCTCATGAGATTTCTGTTGTTATTTTTGCTCCCCCCAGGCCTCCCTGGAGCCTCACTTCTTCCAGCTCCAGTGCTCGTCCCCTTGCCCGCCATACTCAGCCCGTGCTGTCTTCACTTACCTGCAGGCTCCCTGAGATCCGTTGACTCCCCATGTTCTGGTTTATCCCTGCTGGGGGGGCCTGTGCTGCCACCAAGGAGGAAGCATTTCTGACATCGGGGGTGACGGCTGGGAGGATGAGGAGGATGGTGCATGGGGCACTCGGTGGTGTGGGGGGACTTGCAGAGGACCATGATTTGGGGCTCCAGGACGGGACATATTTTCTTCTTTTCTCCCTTCCCTTCACCCACTCCCTCCCACATGTTGGCTGCATGTTGCAGCGTCCTGGAAAGGATGCACGTCAGCGCATGGTCACCAGTGCCGCCTAGTGCACCTCCGCCGGCCTGCCACCAGGAGCTGCTGGTGGAGCGGTGCAGGCCATACCCTCCTCACTGGTCTCCGCTCCAGTTGTCCTAGGCAAGTGGCATGATCCCAGGTCACCAGTATGCCGAGTGGGTGCCTCACCACTTGGCACCATGAAGCCGGCAGTTCATGAGATTCCTAATTAGGTCATCTGTCTATAATTCCTTGAGTAGTTTTAAAGGATTTGTATGGGAGGGGGCTCTTCACTTCCTATTCCTTGCTTATATCCTGGGTACCTGCTGGGTCATGGCAGAATGGGGTGCACGATCAGTGCCTCCAGTTCACATTCTACCCACCTGCCACTCCAAGAGAGAATTCCCCTGAGAGTCTGCAGAGGAGGATGGGGGGGGACGTGCCTGGAAGCTGAGCTACGCCTTGCCCCAGGATGCCATCACACAGCCACTGGGTAGGCCTCCTCATGACTCTTTGGCCTTGAGAATCTTGTCTAGTACCCACTCCTTGAGGTGCTTCAGCAGCGAGTTGCTGGTTGACTTGTGCTCCAGTGATTGATGTTGTTGTGCCCCAGGATGGCTCGAGTTTCTGGGCCCTTGAAGGTTCCCAATCTTAAAAAAAGCAGCAGGTCACCGTCTTGCCCTCATTCTTCTGCACCTGTCGCCGGCAGTCATCCACCTGCAAGCTCCAGTTGCAGATCCCCATTTCTTCTTGTTTTTGGTGCCCAGTGTGCCCCATCACCCTCTTGCCACTGCCATGGTGGCTGCCCGCACAGATCCCCTCCTGGCCTTTTGCTGAGCATGAGTAGCTCAGCTCTGCTGGGGGCATCTGTGATGGGGCAGTCTTCTCTGTAGTTTGGCTGCCCACATTATCTCACTAGTTGCTGCACTTGCTTCTACCATCCCTGCCTCTGCATCCGCAATCACACGGCTACTGTGTGTTACCCCTCCGTAGTATGGACATAACTTTCTGAATTTCGGGCCCAGAGAAAAATGAAATAACAAAGCAGCAACAGAACACACAGGTACAACATAAAGAACAACAATTCACTAATTCTATTTAAAATTACAATAATTTATATATTTATACAAGTTCAAACACTGCTCAATATGTTATCTGTGTGTAGAATAGATGCCTTGATATACAATACAGTTATGCTCTTTCTCTCCCCCCATTTCTGTGATGGTACATGTATATCCATTTTAATGAAAACACACACTGTTTTAATGAACACACACACTGTTTTTTTAATATACTGTCTCTTATTTATTAGTTTTTGTTTACCGGGTAAGCACACTAGACAAGGAATGCCTATTTTCAGGTACGACCGGGAGATTACAAGAGCGTGGTTTACAGAACAGGGAATTACAACAATGTGAAGTACAAGCAATGAGCAGGGTGATACAAATAAACAGGTACAGGAAGAACAGATAAGCATATTACATCAAGGGTAAGAACAAGCAAACAATAGTTACATTTTGTGGAAATAATAGAAGTGCAATTTGCCCCATTTTGAGGATGGTAAGTGCTGAGGTGAAGGGCATGCAGGGTAGATAATGCCCCTTACTAGAGCTCAGTGGGGGTAGGGGAACCAGGGAAGAGGAGGGTGCACAACAGGGTCCAAGCAGGGTTAGGGGATATCAAGCAGCCTTGTAACAGTTATAGGCTGAGGCAGACTTCAGGTGCAACCAGAGGGAGCTCTTAAAGATGGGATGGATGAGGGTACATCTGATGGTTGCAGGTAGGGTATTCCAGAATCTAGGTGCACAAACAGCAAAGGCATGATCACCTGACAGTGTGCGAGTTTTGGGGACAAAGAGGGGTTGCAAGTCAGCTGACCTTAGCCGATATGATGCTAGAGCTGGGCGAAGGAGTTTTGACAGGGTGGTTGGGGTGGCATTGCAGATGATTTTGTCTGTGAAGCAGCCCAAGACAAATGAGTGATAATTATCCAGGGACAACCAGTGTTGTTGATTGTATAAATCACAGCGATAGGTCAGTCGAGGGACGGCAAGGGCAAAGCGGCAAATATTATTATAGGCCACACCCCATTTAGCAAGGCTAGTTTTTGTGGTGAGGGTAAAGATTGTCAGTCCACAGTTAAGAGAGGGAAGGAGTAAACCTTTAGCAAGAGCAAGCCATGCCGCAGCAGTAAGGGACCCACGAGCCCTGCAGACATTTTGAATGTGTAGAGACAGGTCTAACTGGGGGTTAAGAGTAACTCCCAGGTATCTAAAGGAGCATGTAGTGCCAACTGGGGCACCATCAAGGCTTAAGACATTGAGTGGGACATGACATGAGTTTGGCAGAGAAGCCGAAGAGCATGAGCTGAGTTTTCTTTGAGTTCAACACAAGCTTATTTGTCTGGAGCCAATGTTGCAGTTAACTGAAGTCAGCTTGTAGGTTGTGATTTATGGCACAGACATCACCTGAGCTAGCTGGGAGGACCAGGTCATCGGCATATAGGGTTGTGGTGCTATGGGTAGGGACCGTTGGGAAGTCATTGATCAAAAGAGAAAATAGGCTAGGGCCCAGAATAGATCCCTGAGGGACACCGATAATGATAGGAACAGGTTCCGATAGAGCTCTGTTGTACTTGACAAGCTGTAGTCTGCTAGTGAGATAGTTGGAAAACCAGTTTAGGACTGGAACAGCAACACCAAGGGAGTGAAGCATGGTACAGAGTAGGGAGTGATTCACTAGATTGAGGGCCTTTGAAAGGTCCACAAAGATAGCCCCAGTCAGCATAGAGGCTTTAAATGTACGCCAGTGTTTATTGCAGGCTTTCATGAGGGAGAGCAAGTCCCCATGCAACCATTTAGTGATAAGTGCCTCTAACTGTCTTTCTGATGCGCAGTGCATGCTTATCCTGTAGAGAGGGGAGGATGTTTAGAAGATTATCAAGAGCACTTGTGACGTCTGAGATAGAGAGTACTGTGGCCCAATCTGTGGTTGCAAGATCTTGAAGAAAGAGAACAGAGTTAAAGTGGGAGAAGTCTCTTCTCACTTGTATAATTTTATAGGGCACTTTGGGAGAGGAGACTCTCCAGACGCAGTAGATGGGATAGTGGTCAGATATGGAGTCAGGAAGGACTCCAGATGCTGAGATCCTATCAGGCCTGTTTGTCAGAATCCAGTTGAGGAGTGTTCCTTGACTCCCATTGGGGTGGTTTTGTGTGGGCTCACTGATGAGCTGAGTAAGGCAGAGGGCCACCAGCAGTGGTTCATACTGCTTGACAATGTCACCAGACCAGTTTAGATTGAAGTCACTACATATAAGTACCTCATTTGAGGTGATTTTAGGGCTAATGCTGTCAAGCAGATAGGAGAGCCCCTTGATACCCTGCTTTGAAGGGTTGCATGTGCAGATGATGTGAATTTTTTGGCATTCCCTAGTAGGAGGAGCCCATGAAGGAATTCACAGGTGGCAGGAGGGGGAGCCAAGTCATACTGGATTAGGGATATGTTAAGGTGACTTTTGTGGTATATCGAAAGACCATCCCCACGCTTTTTACCCATGCAGTCGCGGCGCAGGAGGCTAAAATTGGGGAGCTCAAGGGCTGAGTCAGGTGGCAGGTTTCAACCACGTTTCCATGAGACACAGAATGTCAGGGTTATAGTGGTCAACCCAGCCAGTCAGTTCAGCATGATTGTGGATGAGACTACGAACATTGAGATGTGCAATTTTAAGACCCTTAAGAGAGGACCAGGAGGGGGTGTTAAAGGTCTGTTGTGAGATAGGTCTGGGGTTCCGTTCAACATCTCCAGCAAGGAGAATAAGGAGAGCGGAGAACCAGAGGAGGTGGCGCAACCAGATCCTCCTGTAAGGTATTTTATGAGGATGGTATCACAAGCATTTGAGCAGTCTAAACGCAGTTCTCATAGAATTTGGTAGGAAGCACCAGAGGGGATGCACATTTGCTTGCCAGGAGGCTATAAGATTGGAGTAAGAATAGTCATCAGTGTGGTGCATCTTCAGAGGGCCTATGTATGGTGGGAGATAGGGCCTACGTATGATGGGAGATAGACGGTAGTGAAGTACAGGGACCACTGGGAACAGAATAGGCAGGCTAGGAAGAACATTGAGGCTTTTTTAATAGCGGACACCTCAGGAAGGAAGTATTCGGTAATGCCTAGTTAAGTGACAGGTCTAGATAAGGTAGAGTAGAAGGCGTGAGTAGAACCTAGTTAGGCTGGAGCTGAGGCAGTAAAATTGAAGAAGGCAAGGGCAGGACAATTTCTTATTGACAGCCTGTAAGATTTAAAGTCAGGTGATCTGTCAGAAAAATAGAAAGATTCTTGCCCTTTGAGTAGTGTTGAATTCGGAACAGTGCCCTCAGGTGGTAGAGATTTATAACTTGCAAATGGGAAAGTGGGGAAAAAAAAATTACTGCTCCTGCCTCCCATCTTGCTTCCCTGCATGTGCCACTGCCACCAGTAGGTTCCACCGACTGACGTGCTCCAGTGTTGCTTTGTTGTTAGCTTGAGGATTCCAGCAGGCGCTCAGCGACATTTCCTTTACATTATTATGAAAGCAGTGCCAGATCACCTCCCTGTTAACTAAACCTGCTGTGCATTAACGTAGTATTGTGTGGTATCAACAGCATTGGGCTATGCCAAGCAATGATACTAGTCAACAGTGGCACAGAGAGGAACTCAGACGTAAAGGAAAGAGGGGTGTAGGTGGTGGGAACTAGGGACTAGTGATTGGAGGAAGAACATTACATTAAATAAAAGTCTGTGTGCATGTATTTTAAAATGGACATAACCTACACCCCCACATGTTGGTTATATCTTGTTTTTCTGACAAGTTGAGGAGGGGAAGGGGTGGTACTAGGGCTAGTTGTTAAGGTGTCTGAGGTTCACATCACCAAGCCACCTTTCTCTATGATTTAATTTGCCAAGCACCTGCAGAGCACATTTCATGGTTCCCTTCACTCCCAAACAGTAACCAGCACACTGCTGTGCAAGTTAGTTGGCTTCAGCGAACTCATGTTTTAACTACCAATCATTTCCAGACTGTGTTGCACATAGGGCTTCCCCTCTACAGATTTCGCTGGGTTTTGGAACCTGCTGGTATTTAAGAAAGAAATATCGGGCTGGGCAAAAAGCACCACCAATAAGGGAACCTAGCAAAAGGAAAAAAAAAAAACAATAACACCACAACAAATAATAGAGGAGGAAGACAAAACAGACTACTCACATGTCCAAATGTCTGATTATATAAATCAAATTCAGGTCAGAGCCAAAACGGCTGCTATGCATTAACCTGATAGAAGTAAAACGTAGCCTGGACTAGGCCCACAAGGTTTTCTTTCCCTGTGTTCACTGGCCTGTCTCATTCCTGCAGGCTGTTAGCCCCCTTAGGGAAAGCAATGTAAATAAACATCCCAGCTCTTTGTTCTCTGAGAGAAAGGCTCACACTGCTGGACCTAAGGTAGTTAACAGCCTACAGGGATGCTTCAAGCCACTGAACATAGAGAAATAAACTTGTAGGCGTAGCCCAGATTTTTTTCTCATGTCAGAGTAATGCATAGTAGCCATTTTGGCTCTGACCACAGTTTGTTAGAAATGAGTAAAAGCAGTACCATGCTGAAAACAAGATCATTCAAAGGCAGCTGTTGTTGGTTGTTGCCAACTCATTTTGTTTCTTGTGAGAAGTAGTAATACTGTGTGATATCGAGGTGCCACAGTATATACAGTACATGTCCGTATTCATGCGTTCAAAGTACTGTTGTGGGACATGGTACCTTAGCTGAGGTTTTTTTCTGTCATTATTTCAGTGGTTGTTATAGTACACATTTACTTGTTTAAGTCAGGGGCCCTTGGTTTCAGATGCTGGGTTTATATTAACTGACTGACAGAATAGAGTCTGTTCCATTAGTTTTCCATCATTAAAACCCTTTCCGTACCAGGAAGACAAAGAGTTTCCATTAAGTACCCCTAGAAAGAAATTACTTTATAAATTTTGCAGGTCAGTATACTGAGATAAATGTGGTGCTCAGTGGTTGATTTACTTGGGTTAATGTTGCAAAATGCAAAGTATTACTGCTTTTCTAACAATGTGTCCTTGATCTTCACTCACACCGTATCTACACATCACATCATTCAGCCTTAGCTATAGGTCACTATTTCAGAATGGAGTAGTATTTGTGTTTCTCGTGCAGTGGGTTAACATTGGGTTTTTGCAGTTTATATGTTAATTTGATTTTCTGTTTGATTAACAACAAATGCTGCCCATTTCTGTAAATCCAGATCAGCCAGTGCAGTAACAATGACCCCTGTCTGTGGGTAGTAAGCGTCCAGTTAAACAGGAGAGAATATTGAGTGGTGCTTACAATAAATTATACAAGGAAAAAACACTTCCTGGGCCCAGCCATGCACAGAGTAAAATGCAAGAATAGGAGAAAAAACTTGGCACTGTCCATCCTGTAGAACAAGGGCATTATCAAGTGCTGAAGGAAATGGCATCGGCACTAGCTGTACTCCTGACAGACCTCTTTAATGGCTGCTTAGAGACTGGAGAGGTGCCAGTAGCCTGGGGAGCAGTAGACATGGTACTCCTACACAGAAGTGGTGGAAAGGATGAGCCAGGAAGTACAGGCTGATCAGCGCAACGTCAGTAATTGGCAAACAACTGGAAACCGTAATCACAGAGAATGGTGACGTTTTTGGTGTCAAATGGGTTGCAAGACGGAAGACAGCATGGATTTGTGGCTGGAAGGTCTTGTAAAACAAATTTGCTGACCTTTTTAACTGGGTAATGAGAGTGGTTGATAGAGGTCTGGCAGCTGACATACAGAATCTGGACTTCAGTAAGGCATTCAGCTCTGTTCCACACAAGAAGCTGGGGGACCTTGGGTGGGGGACACATTGACAAAGTGGGTTGAGAACTTGCTGGGGGGGGAAGCCGTATACTGTAGTGATTACCGGTGAAGTCTCAGGTGTGAGGGGAGTCACTAGAGGGGTCCTGCTGAGGTCAAAGCTGAGGCTGGCACTTTCTTCATTAATGACATAGGAGAAGGCATCAGAGGAAAAAGCAACCCATCTGCCAGTAATACCAAGCTTTGTGCATGGACTGACTATGAGGAAGGAATTTGTGACTTGAATAAATACTTGGAAAGGCTCAAGAGGTAGTCAGAGATCTAGCAGACAGGCTTCAGTATCAAAAAAGCATGCACCTGGGAAACAGGAATCCAGAAGCAAAGTACAAGTGTGTGTGTGTGTGTGTGTGTGTGTGGGGGGTTTACAGTTACTGTGATTGAAGAAGAAAGGGATCTGGGGGAGATGATCTTAAAGAGACCCACCAAGATAAAAATACATGCACCTGTACCATCTGTATACTTGCCTTGCCACCAAAGGTTCTCGATAAGAATACTATCCCCTTGATGCGTTTTATGATTCAAAAGACTTTTTACTCGTAAAATTCTGAATACCGGGTCCCAAGGACTTCCTGGTTGTTTTGTACTGTCCACGCTCCGCCTCCGCACCCACAGATGTGATGACGAGATGCCAGTGAGAGCGCAGGGGCATGCTCCATTATATTCACTGGGTGGTGATTATTTAATCTCTTTTTTGTAATATAATGGCCACTTGGCAATGAAACGTGGGCAAAAACAACCAAATAGCACGCTCAAAACCTTTGCATTGCTCAAAATGCAATTCACATTTCTGGAGAAGGGGGCTGCTGGTGCGTGTGTGTGGCATCCCGTATACCCCCCCCCCCAAAACAAAAACATGGCATATATTCAACATTCAAACATTTTAGCTGCCTAATGGTTTTTCTTACTTTAAACTCCATGTAAATGGTGGTCCTCTTAGTTTTCAGATTGGAATTCCAAAGTGAGCAAGTTATACCACCCTTTCACAGTGGGAGCCTTTCGCTATAGTCCCTACACTACTTCTCAGCTCTGAAATGCCTGCAGTGGCTACTCATAAATATAGAGTGCTGCCTAAATTAGCTAAAGTCACATGGCCCTATTGGCTCCTTAAATTGATTCCACCCAGGAATTTCCAAAAGTGGTGGCAGAGAGCATGCTAAGGGGAGTACCACAATGCCCAAAACTCTAAAAACAACCAAATAGCACGCTCAAAACCTTTGCATTGCTCAAAATTCAGTTCACATTTCTGGAGAAGGGTGCTGCTGGTGTGTGGCATCCAGTGCACCCCCATGTGTTGGGTTTTTGTGTGTTGTGGGTATGGTGTGTGTGTGGTTGTTTTGTTTGTGTGTGCGCGGTGTGGTGTGTGTGTGGGCTGTGTTTGTTATATTTGTTGTGTGTTGTGGTTGTGTGCAGGTGTGTGTGTGTGTGTGTGGTGTGGTGTGGTGTATGTACACATGAGTGTGTGGGGGGAGCGTGGCATGGGGCAACTGTTATGTGGCTAGGACACTTAATTTTCACATAGTGTACATTTACTTCCTTCTACTAGTTGTCAGTGGTTGGATTACACACTGTCACATTTTTAAATCTGCTCATATTAAGATGCATATCTCATTTACTTGGAGGTTCATAAAAGGTGCAATTCCTTTGGGTAAAGATTAATATTGGTGTGAATGATGCTGTATTATGACTCTTGTACATACAGTATATCTTATTCCTACTAGTTACAGTATCTTTCCCAAGGAGAGAGAGAGATAGAGAAAAGGAGAGAAAAAATAAAATAAAAAAAAGGAGGGAACCTGGAGGATTTCATCCTTGGAAGTTTTCATTTAGATTCCTTAGACTGATTCTGTGCATTTTTGTTATACACTGACTCTGTGTTGAAATCTGCACTTATCAGGCTCATGGTCTCATTTTCTTGGGTGTCCTTGACAAGTGTTTTTATTTGGCAATTATACTTACAAGTGATACTATCATGCATCTTGTATTTATGTGTATGTTTAATTTGGGGCTTGTTTTCAACTGCAGTTATACCTAATTACAGGATTTTGTCTCTCATTATCTGTTCTTTAATACACCAGGACACTCGGAATGTAAGTTGTAAGCTCATCTTACCTGTATTAGAGGGAATGCTATCCCAAGGTTTTTTTATCACTAGAATACTTTCTTAGCATACTGAGACACTTTAAAATTTATGTGAGAAGAACTCTCTGGTTGAAAATTCTTGATAACCTTTGCCCTTCTGAGGCTTCTCAGTTAAAAGCATACTGGTGTTAATTAGCTTCTCTGACGTAATCTTCTGTTATGTTTTAAATGTATATGTTAAACCAATGAGAATCATTTCTGTTTTTTCAACATAATCTGGTGTTAATAGTATGGGATTTTCAAAATAACTGTCATAAAGCTTCTGAAGAAGGACCTGGTTGGTTCGAAAGCTAGAGCACTTTGTTCTTTTCTGTAACATCCATGTTGGTCCAATAAAAGGTATCAAATCATTTGTTTCTGGATCATGTAAAAAAGGACATTTTAGTCTTAAGTTAGTGCAACGTGGGGTGACCAAGATGATTCTGGGCAACAGGGGAGGACATACCAAGAGAGATTGGGATGCCTTAACAGATACTTATTAGAGACCAGAAGGGATAAGGGGAACATGACTGAAAATTTTAAATACATTCAGGGTATGAAAAAAATGAACTCAAGCAAGCTGTTCACAACTAGCTGCAATGCTTTCCCCAGGAGTAACAGCATACGGGGGGGGAGAGGTGGGGGTTAAGAAAGATGTTAGGAAGTACTAATTTATAGAGAGGGGGGTGGTGGTGGAGTGATGGAGCAAGCTGCCTGAGGTACTGACAGTGCTAAAATGATAGCAGGCATTAAGAGGCGGTTGGATAGTTTATAAACAGGACAACAGGAGAGGTGAGTGGAAGGGAGGGTGGTCATGATCCATAAGAAGACATGTATCACTTCATGGGGCAGACGAACAAACAACATTCAAATGTGCCAGCAGAAACAGACCATCTGGTCTATCTTAAGTCTGCTCGAGTGTGCAGCTAGCACACCTAGTTTGCAGCTGCCCCCCCCTTTGTCATCCCACTGTCGCCCCCCCACCTTCCCCACCCTCACTCTCCCTTGTTCCCTGTCCCATGCACTTTTGAAGCTGTTCACAGATTTACATGATACAACCCATTGTGGTAGTGTGTTCCATTTTGCTACCACCCTCTCTGTGAAATAGTGTCTCCTCATTTCCCTCCTACATCTTCCCCCCTCTATTCTTAGCACATGCCCCCTAGTGTCCCTCCCCCTCCTTAGCTTAAAGACCCCGTCTGCTCCATCCTTATTGATTCCCCTCAGATACTTAAATGTCTCTATCATGTCCCCCCATCCCTTCTATCCTCCAGGGTGTACATATTCAGGCCTCCCAGCCTGCTCTCATAGTCTCTCCCTTCCATTCCACATATCATCTTTGTTGCCCTCCTCTGCACCCTCTCCAGTAGCCTGATATCACGCTTTAGATATGGGCTCCAAAACTGCACACAGTACTCTAAGTGCGGCCTTACCAGCAACCTGTAGATGGGCAAGATCACCTCTCTTCGCCTGGACGAAAACTCCCTCGCTATGCACCCCAGCATTTTGTTCACTTTTGCAGCTGCTCTCCTGCACTGGGCAGTGTTGTTCATGGTCCCTGTTATCATTACACCTAGGTCCTTCTCCTCCTTAGTGATCCCCAGCTTAACCCCCTCCCCAGCCAGTATTCTCCTGGGTTCTTCGCCCCAAAGTGCTTAACCTTACACTTCTTTGCATTGAACCCCAGCTGCCACCTCTCTGACCACTCCTCTAGCTTGCTTAGGTTCCCCTGCAGCTGCTTCGATCCTTCCCCTCCATCCACCACTACTCCGATTTTGGTGTCATCAGCAAACAGACTTACCTTGCTCACCACCCCGTGTGCAGTGTCTGATATGAAGAGCCCAAATAATACTGACCTCAGCACAGAGCCCTGTTGCACCCCACTTGTCACCGGCCTTGGAGTTGAGAGCTCCCCTCTTACCATCACCCATTGCAGCCTTCCATTCAGCCAGCTTGTAATCCAGTTCATCATTTTTGCCCCTACCCCTACACCAGTTAGCTTCCCCTCAAGCCACCCATGAGGCACCGAATCGAAGACGTTACTGAAGTCCAAGTAAAGAACATCCACCACATGACCCTTATCCAGTTCACATGGCACCCAGTCATAATACTGTATCAAGTTGGTCTGACAAGACTTCCCTGAAGCAAACCCATGCTCCCTCACATCCTGGAGGCCATTGTCCTCCAGGTATGACACCAGTCTTTCCTTTAGTATTGTTTCCATGAGTTTGCACACTATAGAGGTGAGACTTACCGGACGATAATTACCCGATTCATCCCTTGGCCCGCTCTTGTGTAATGGTACTACAGACGGGATAGCCCATAAGAACTTCTGGTAGTTTTCTATATTTCAAAGTCAGAAAAACTTGTTCAAAAACAGCTTTCGTTTTACAACTCTTATGAAATTCAGTGCGGCATGGCAGCCACATCTGGGGTTGACCTGACGATTCATGTCACCTGACACTTTTGCAAAGGTGGATCCAGGGGTCACTGCTACCATGCTGTACTGAACTTCACAAGAAAAGAAAGCTGTTTTTGCACAAGCATGTCACTTCTCTTCCTTGTGTTTCACTCCTTACAGCTGTAAAATAAGGTAGAACCAGCAACACAATAAAAACAAAATGCTGCAGGTCTGCTGGAGTCACCTCAGTGAATACATTCTGCAGGAAGAAGGAGGAAACAAAGAACCATGCATGTTTGGGGCATTTATTGTAATATTTTCTTCTTTTTTCTGTTTAGGTTGAAATGACAGTAATGTAGACAGAGCCTTTAATGTTAAAAATATTTCTTGTGTGCTCAGGTCTTGTGTCCTTGTGCCATTTTAAGGATTGCCTGGATTGCTGTGCTGTATGGCTGCCTAGAAATGGCCTACCACTAATCAGTTTAATGTTCTGTACAGCTTCATTACTGAAATAACATTAGCTAATCAATCGTGAAGACATGTTATGTGGTTGGACTGTGAACACACGGAAGTGCTCAGTTGGTTTCTGAGAAGCAATTGACTGATAATAAAAACCTCAAACAGAAGTTCACTAAAACATTTAAAAACATACTTACAACAGCTTTATAGTTACTTGTTTATTTATTTATTTCATATCGGTGTTTGCACTCCTCGGCGGGCCGCAGCTGCTCGTCCGCCAACCTACTGGACTCCAGGGACGTTCGGGCACTTGTAATGCCTTGCGTGTCCTGGTGGACCCCAGGAGCCGGCCCGGAGGCTTCATCCTGCTGCGGCCTCAGTCAGTTTCCCAGTTTTCTTCCCCATTACCCAAGATCCCAGAACGCAGATGCTCATGTGCGTGGAGGCACGCATGCACACCGCAGCTCTGGTGACAGCCTCTTCTGCTCGCCCAGCCTAATACCAGGTTCCCCCAAGGTGTGGCACTGCCACCTAGCCTCCACCGGGTGGCAGTCATGTGCCAGGGAAACTCCACATCCCTCCTCCGAGAGGAGAGCTGCCAGCTGCTCAATCCATCTCTTGCCCCCCCCCCAGCCGACCCCCGATGGCCCAAGCTCGCTCCTGAACTTAGGTCACGCACAGGGTGTGGCATCCAGTGCCTCAACCCTCTGCACCACATAAAACCTTTTAGGCAGAGCCTGTTTACAAAGGGTTTAGAGTCAGCAACAACAAACATACAGCAGCAAGTTCAAGGAATTGCATGAATAAAGAACAATTCAGTGCAGTACAGAGCTATAGTGTATGATTAGGGCTTATTCTGCATGAAATACAGTGGCTTTCTAAATCTTGTTGTAGGGCAGTTCAAAGGTCAAAAAAGTTGTACTATCATTCTGACATCACATTGATAGTACAACAACTTTTCTGCCTTGAGCTGCTACCTCATTGGCTGAAACAGCGGTGATTAAAAAAACACTAAAATGGCAACCTTACTTAGTGAGCGGTTGGGGAGCAGTTCATTAAGCCAGATTGGACACAGACTGCCATAGTCGGCTCCGTGTCCAAACTACTGATTTGCAGATTTTCTTCTGTTTTTTTTTTTTTAAATCACTGGTACAGTTATGGGGTCAGAGCAGAGTGGGACTGCAGTAAGTAGGACTGGTATCTTCATGGACAGGACTGGAGCAGAGAAGAGAAGAGTGGGACTGCAGTGAGGAGGACCAGTATCTTCGTGGACAGGACTAGAGCTGAGAAGAGTGGGACTGCAGTGAGGAGGACCGGTATCTTCGTGGACAGGACTGGAGCAGAGAAGAGTGGGACGGGAATATGGTGAGGACCAATGTGGGAAGGTGAACACAAGGTATGAACCTTTTTATTTATTTATTTATTTATTGGAACATCAGTTTAACAACCTTTGAGCCATAGGCTCATTTACAAAGGTACCTCATCACAGTGAGGACAAAACAGTGCAGGAAAACAACAACCAAGCAGACAAAACATCTGAGACAATTAGGAAGCAGCCAAAAATACAGGCATATGTCAAACACAGTATACAACAGGCATACATGTGCGCTTTACAGAGTAGACAATATACAGTAGTTACATGGAGATTGATTCAGTGGGCAGAATAAAGGTAAGGCTGGGTGGAAGACATCAGAAGAGGAGTGTGGGGAAGATAGTAGCAAGTAAAGGTAGAGCTGGAGAGGTCAGAGAGCGGCTCAGTGAGCCTTGTCTGGGAGGATAGGAGGAGGCTTAGAGGCAGGTACAGCTGCGTGTTGAGAGCAGGTAATTTCTGAGACTAGTTTTGAAGTTCGATAACGAGGTGGCATCAGTGACTCCGGCAGGGAGGGCGTTATACCAACAGGGGGTTCTGTAGGGGTAAGCCCTTTGACCTTGCGAGGTTCTCGCCCTCGGTATAACCAGTGCAGTTTTGCGGGATATGCGGGTATGCACTGTAGGGTTTGCACTGTGGATAGTGGTTGACAGGCCCGGTGGGGGTAGCCCAAGGAGTGATTTTTTTGTTAGGAGGCAGGTTTGGTATTTGAGGCACTCATCTAGGTTGAGTAGATTAGCCATGGTGTAAAGATGGCAAGTGTGGGTTAGACTAGGAGCCCCAGTTATGAGCCTGCAGGCCTTGTTTAAGGTGAGGTGGATCTTGTTCAGGGCAGTCTGGTCTGCTGCACCATACACAGGTAGGCCATAGTCTACCAGAGATAGAACAGAGGATGTGACTGCAAGTTGGAGGGCATCCGTGGGGAGGCAGTTTTGTGACGATAGGATACCCAGCCGTGAGTTAGAGGCTGAGGCAAGGGCAGAGATGTGGGCATGAAAAGAGAGGGCAGGGTCAAAGGTTATACCTAGGTATTTATAAGAGTGAACTAGCTCAATAGGGAGTTTAGAGGTGGAGTGGACTGCAGAGAGGATAGTTACTGGATTTATTTTGGGGGTGGGCAAAGAGCATGGTTTTGGTTTTCTTTAGATTAATTACCAGCCTGTGCTCAGTAAACCAGACTTCTGGGTCATTGTAGGATTCCTGCAGAGAATCCTGAAGTGAAATGGGATTACGGTCGGAGGCAAAGAGTACAGCATCATCTGTGTAAAGAAGGATTTTCCCAGTGCATACACTGGGCAGGGAGTTGAGAAAAAGGGAAAAGAGCAAGGGCTCAAGAATAGAGCCCTGAGGGACTCTGGAGCGGATAGGGCAGGTACTGGAAAGTTTCGCTGATTTTCACACTGTGAGCGGGCCGACAAGTAGCTGGAGCTCCAGGAAACAGGCCCAGTGTCAAAGCCTAAGTGACTAAGGGTAGCTAGCAGGAGGGGGTGGGAGACAGTATCAAAGGCTTTTGATAAGTCAATGAACACTGCACCTGCTAGGAAGCCAGAGTCCAGTGAGGTGTGAAGAAAGTTAGAGAACTCCAGGAGGGCAGTATTGGTGCTGTGGCCTGCTCTGAAACCATGTTGTTCTGGGCAGAGGATGCTATATTTGTTGAGGTATTCAGAGATTTGGGTGGCCACAATTTTTTCTAAGGCCTTCAGAGAGAGGAGAGAGGATTGAGATAGGTCGATAATTGCTAGGGAGGGTCCTGTCACCACCCTTGTGTATTGGGGTGACAGTAGCTATCTTCCAGGCAGAGGGGAATTGTCCTAGGCAGAGGGATTTGTTAAAGAGGCTGGTGATTGGTGAGAGAACTAGATCCAGAACCTGACGGAGAAGACTGGGATCAAGGGAGTCATTGCCAATTGTGTTACTCTTTAAGGCTTTGAGTAAGTAAGGTCTGACTTCCTGGGCAGTGACTCGGCACAAGTAGAACAAGGGTGTGAGAGAATAGGGACAGACCTGGAGGGAGGGGAGGAAGAAATTATCAGGGAGCACTGGCTAAGGTCTGTGAAAGAATTGTTGAGGTGGTTGGCAATAAGAACAGGGTCTGAGGAGACCGAACCATTAATGTTGATAAGCGAAGGTGGGGGGGGAACGCGTGCCACCATTCAGCTGCTTAATGTTGTCCCAGAAAGTCCTAGCATTCCCCCATGAGGAAGTGAGGGAGGCTTGATAGTGCTCAGCCTTCGCTTTGCGAGTGGCTCATGTACATTTGTTCCGGGCGGCAGCATAGGCCAGCCTGTCAGCTGGGTGGCCCGTTTCCATGGCAATATGCCATAGATTGTCTCTGTGCTTAAGAAGTTGGCACAGGTTGGGGGTAATCCATGGGGCGTGCCTTACTTTGGACCGGCGTGCAGTAATGGGTGCAAAAATGTCTCAAGCAGAGTTGAAGGTGTGAATAAAGAAGGTAAGGGTCGTGTCAATATCCGGGGCGTTTAGTATAGGGGACCAGTCTATGAGGGCTAGGAGTTGCTTAAGGCCTTTCAGCCCACCAGGTCTAAGACGTTGCCGAAGGGTAGTTTGTGCTTTGGGTTTGAGCAGGGAGGTTGACCAATAGAAGAGAACTGGGGAGTGGTCGCTGAGGCAGTCCGGGAGGATTTAGATATTGCGGATGCGGTTAGGGCAGTTTGTGAGGACCACATCCAGGAGTGTGCTAGAGCCCATTCTAGGATTCACTCTAGTGGGTTGGGAGACTAGTTGGGTTAGGTCGATGGCTGTAAAGACGTCACGAGAAGAAGTGGATGAAGGGATAAGCCAATTGATGTTCAAGTCCCCCACAAGGATTTGGTCGGAGGAGTGG
Organism: Neoceratodus forsteri; assembly: GCA_016271365.2. Lineage (NCBI taxonomy): Eukaryota > Metazoa > Chordata > Ceratodontiformes > Ceratodontidae > Neoceratodus > Neoceratodus forsteri. Next base: position 1,415,887,567 of record CM028129.1, read on the forward strand.
GGTAGGGAGGTAAGATAATCGATTAGTGGGCCTAGTGCTTGTGCTTGATTCTTTGGAGGTATGTACACTGTAGTCAGGTAGATGGGACCCCTAGAGGGATCAGGAGATAATTTTAGGGTTAGGGCCTGAGCCCTGAAATCAAGGACTGGGGCTGGGAGGGCTAGTCCAACGAGAGGGTCTTTGACATAAATGGCACAGCCCCCACCTCGCCTACCAACACGGTCCTCCCGATAGAGGGAGTAGCCGGGGAGTGAGACCAGGGAGTCAGGGGTAGAGTCTGAGAGCCAAGTTTCAACTATTGAGATAACATCAGGTTTATGAACTGCAACCCAGCAACTGAGAGAGTCGAATTTTTTAAGGAGGCTACATATATTCATGGAAGCAATAAGAAGCCCAGTGGATTCCTTTGAGGAGCCTTTGCAAGCTGGACCGGGATTGGGATGTATGTTACCAGTCAGGAGCAGAAGGAGGAGAGCTGCTCTGGACAGAGGGTGGCAGAAGGAGAGTTTTCGCCGGGAGCGATAGGAAGAGAAGGGGGGTATCGTAGCACAGGGGGTGGGTAGGGCAGCACAGGCTGAGAAGGCTTGAGTGATAAGATGACCGAGGGAGCGAAGGGGGAGGAAAGGTAGTGTCTAGATGGGGGTGGGGTGAGAGGAGCATAAGGGGTGAGAAGGAGGAGGGAGGGAAAGGGCAGTGGCATAGGAGGAGGGAGGGCAGGAGGGTAGGTAGGAGCGGTAGAGTAGTGAGGCTGAGGGTTAACAGGGACATTAGGGTTAGCGGAAGGCAAAAGGAGGAGGAGGAGGAGAGAGAGGCAGGTAGGCAGGAGGTGTGCATGCATGATTGGTAAGGGTGAGAGAGCTGAAGTGAAGAGAGATGGGGGAACTTGGATGATAGAGGGGAAGATGGGGGTGAAAGGTCTACCCCTATGTGTAGTTGCCACCTTGGTACAGTGGCAGAGCCCCTGCCTCAAATGCACAAGGCACCAGGTTCAAGGCTTACCCAGGGTAGTAGAAAAGGACCCAGGACAGTAGCTGCAGCAGCAAGGAGCTGGGCTCAAAGCCTGCAGTAACACTTGTAGAATGTTTTTGCAGACTATGAGGGTTAGGGGGTTTAAGAGTTTTAGAACCTATCACAAACAATAGACTGATGTGATGGTTGAGTGGTGGGGCTGCTGACTGAGACAGTGAGGGTGCAGGGTTCAATGCCTGCATTATCAGCAAGAGAGAAGTGGTAAAATATTTTGGCAGACTGTGGAGGGGGGGTCAGAGACTATGAAAGTCTTAGAAGGTAAGAATAAGATAGCAAGATACAGTGGTTAAGACATAGAGCCACTGACTCTGATAGCAAGAGTACGGAGTTTGAGAACAGCTTCGGGACAGAGGACAGAAATTTTGTTTCTAAGAAAGAAGAAGGAAGGGTTAAGAGCTTGAAAGTAGAGGAAGATATTGGCCTGGTTCGTTGGCTTGTGGTTAAGCTGCAGACTTTGGTGTAAGGGGTGCAAGGTTTGAGACTTGCAGGGGGCCTAGTGGTGGGCTGATGGGAAGGAGTGAGGAAAGAAGATAGCAGAATGGATTAGGAGGGAACTTACAGAGACCTCTAGTGGACAGGGATTGCAATAGTTGCTAGGAAGGAGTAGGGAGTAGACAGCGGTGCTAGAGTGGAAAGTGCAGCAACCCCTAGTGGTTGGGGTGTATAAGCTGCAAATGGGAAAGTGGACACTTAGTAAAGAAGCGTAGGTCATGTGATGTGACACGTGACCTACCAGCAGCAATAAATGAAGTGCCGCCCCTGGGTGAGAGGGTGGTTGGGGCGGGAAGTGCTACACAACAGGCAGGCTGTACTGCAGGAGGCTTTACCTCTTAAAGGCTCTGGCAATCCCCAAGTTCAGGCTCCGCTGCTGGGCAGAGTTGAAACCTTGTGAAATTAAATTTTATACATGTTGGGGAACCATATACTTCATACTTCATAAAATAGCGGATGAGTGACCATCCACAGCTAAGGCTGTTTCAGGAGTTGATGATGTCACAGAGACCTCTTGAGCTTCGTGGGCTGGCAGTATAGCCTAGAGGTTAAAGAAACGAGGTGTGAACAAGCTTGGTACATCCAGCAGACCAGACCTCAGTTTAATTCTTACAACCTCCACTTGTATACTGTGTGACTCTGAGCAAGTCACTTAACCACCCAGTGCTCCCAGGTCGCCCCTGAAAACAGGCACTTGTGCCTAGTGGGCCTTACCTGGTTACCAAAGACTAAAATAAAAAAAAAAAAAAAAAACAACTCATCAACTCCCTCAATGGAAACACAGCCTTGTTGTGGATGATCACCCATTCACTATTCTATATAAGTGCAAAGAAGAAAAAATTATACTAGCAGACATAACACAAGGTAAATAAAACAATATTAGCAGAAGTAACGCAAGGTTACATGTAAGGCAAAGACAACAGTTGTGCAGTTGGAGCAGCCACTTTCAAATGAGCAAGCACTAGTATACAAATTACCGGTCTAAGATCATGGGTGTTAGAAAAACCAACATTTCAACTAAGGATTACATTATAAGGCATGTGCAGAATTGGTCAGTGGTAGCAAAGACAAGATCCAGAAAGGGAGAGGGAGGGAGGTAAGAAATTGTAATTTGAACTGGCTCAGAGGACAGTCAGTTTTCAAGGAGGGAGGTAGATAATTCCAAAGTTTGGCAAACCTGTAGGAAAAACTAGTTTGGCCTAGCGAAGTTTTCTGATGGGAGAGAAGCAGGGAATGTTGCACAACTACCCTAGTGGCATACATTTGATCCATGTAGCTAAACAAGGACTGGAGGCTAGGGATTAGGGAGCTGAAAAGAGCTTTCCTTCCAGTAATTACAGTATGAAAGCGCAGCCTCGAGTCGAGATGTAGCCAGTTTAAACTGCTGTATAGAACACAGGAGGAGTAACCCTTACTGTTTCCAGGATTTGAACTGTGAGTTGTTTTCCCCTGTGGTCAGTACCTCAACCCCCCACCCCATATTCTCCTCCCCTCCATCACTCAGAAAACATGTTGCTGCACTCAGCCTCTGCCACTGGGGTGTAGGCATTGTCCCCCTCTAAGACCTGGTTAAGTCCTGCTGGTTGCTGCAGGTGGTACTGGACAGTGACTGTTTTCACGGAGAGCAAGCATATAACTTCAGTGTCATGCCCTCTCTCCACAATGTCTGAGTGAACAAGAGATCCATGGTTGCTCTCAAATCCAGGTCTCCAGCACAGCACCCTACTGCTGCCATGTTACTGTGTTGGCCTACTAATGGTCTTTCCAGTAATTTCACATAAGTAGATGCTTGTTCTGTGGTGTCTCTGAAAAACGTCAGCTAATGACCTCCCAATTCCCATATTTGCATCATCATAGTAGCCTGTTGTCATGGGAAGGACTTTGATGCTGCCACAAATAGATGCACCATGAGACCAAAAAATCCTCCTCCTAGTTTTGTTTTTATACCGAGTTCATGGATAAGCTAGTGATACTGTATTGTAAATCCTAGAGAAGACAGCTGAAAATATATGCTCTAGTAAGTTGTCATGGCTGAATAAACTATGTGTATTAAAGTACACACAGAAGTATGTACCTGCTCTATATTGGCCCTGTTTGGTGAAAAAGGCTGGTACATGAGCACTGACCTGGAATTTATCCTCTGTGCTCTTTACCTGGATTGCACGCCCTATAGTGATTTGCTTCAACCCTGGGAACAGTATACTTTTTCAACCAACTGCAGGCAAGCAATCCTTTTCCACTAGAGGGTTAGCCTTTGGTCAGGATATCAACCAGTGCTTAGCTTCCTACCATTGGAACCCTTAGGGCTTGCCCTCCCCTGCGGGATTCACCCTACAGATCTTTGTCTCAATTCTGTTTTATCACTTTTTTTCTGTTTTTATCCCTTTCCCCTCCACCACACCGCTGCCTTGCTTCCTTGATTCGTCCTTCCATCAGTCGCTGCCTGCCGGGCTCTCCAGCCTGTCTCCCACTGCTGCTGAGAATGTGGTCACCTGCAGTCAGAGAGACGAGCTGTGGGCTGGTGCTGTGCCCTGTGTGTGGGTGCCACGCTGCTGTCAATCACAGCTGTAGTGACTGCTTTTTCCCCTTTGTAGTCCAGCTATTTTCCACAATGTGAACATGCATGCATGCTCGCTGATGCTGAAGCTGATGTCGCATAGTCAGCCACAGTCTCCAGGTTCAGAGTATGGGAGCTTGGTTCAGAGAGCAAACCATAGTCTTTAAGATGGGAACACATCTGCACAATATACTCTGTCCATGCCACTCAGCCAGGCTGCACTTCAAATGTTTTGAAGCTCACAACCCAAAAACCCAGCAGGTGGAGGAGGTGAGATGCATGAGTCTTACCAAAACTTGGACTAGTCAACCACCAGGGAGGTGGTGTGCAGGTGCATCATCTGCCAAGATTTTTAGTTTTTCTTCCAATCCCTCTTGCTTAAACCTGGGGTTGAGTCAACAAGAGCAGTGCACCGGGCTTCACCTAACCTATCTTAAACATGCTGCTACTGCTACCACCAATGGTCTTGTTCACCAACAGGTAGCAGTGCAGTAGATAATTCTGTTCTTCCTCTCTGGAGGACCATAGCTTCCCGTGGGACACTTTAATACTTTTCCTGAAGAGCCACAGTCATGTCTTTGACTAGGGATACAAACACAGGTCATGTCACAGCAAGTGATGCTGCAGTTGCTGTGCTGTTGGTCTGAAGCAGTGATTTTTCTGGAGAAAAATATCACAGTGTAACTTTAGTAAGCTTTTTTGATAGCAGTCATATTACTGTATTTGTTTAGATTTATTCACTTACTGTCTTGGCTTCACCAAACATTTTTCAGATACTGATAATGTATACTTCTAACGTCCTGGGCAGTGTTCATAATTCACACTTAGCTGGTGTTCACAGAGCATCCTCCGTCAGTGAACAGTCCTCAACTTAACTGCTATCACCCAATCAAGTACAAACAAAACAGAATCACACATATCCCAGTAATGGGGAGCATAATATGGAGTATATGCACATAACCAAGAGATAATTTAGAGTGGTGCTGCTTTCAGCTGGACAGTGTGGTATCAAATGGCCTCACACACAATCTGCAAAGGCTGAAAACAGGAGCTATAAACATGTTTAATCCTTGTCAGGATACATGAGTGTGCCTCATCTGTAGCTCAGACCAGGGAAAGGAGAACCAGCCTTATGGTGGTATTACTGGTTGGGGTCACGGTGAGCCCAATTTAGGACAGCAATCTAGAAGACAAAGAACTTCAGCACAAAAGCACTGAGGCAAGGGTTGCCCTGGAAGGGCATTGCAAGCAAGCCATATTTCAAATATATGCAAAATTATACATTCCCCATTAATGCAATGCATCATAGGAAGTATATGCAAATTATCATGGACAAATTTAGACTGGTGCGGTGGGGGGGTACTCTTTCACACCTTATTAGAAAATCCTGTGGATGTGGTCACTAGCTACTGACTTTATACAGACCTGGTTGAAGTAGCTGCTGGACAACCATATGCCTCAGCTGGGGAGGGTTGGTGGCAGGTTCTAGCACCACTGCAGCCTCCTGGGGCTGGGATAAGGAGCTTGCTCTTGACATAGGGATACTGCATGCATGTGAGGCCAACAAAGCAGCACTCATTCCATGGGGTGTAGGGAGGGACTGGGGGAAGGAAACCCCTACTCCTTCTCAATGATGGCAAATCTGCCTGAATGGTATATTCTCACTTATAGGGTATATCCCTGGGTGACAACAGGGGAAGTGGGTAAAAACCTACAGGTATATGAAAAAGTAGTACAGTACATGTTATTCTTTGCTCTTGACCTCCCCCACTCCATTTAGACTGATAATACTTTATAGGATTACTTGTCCCCATTTTTCCTCTAGTTCCCCATGTTCCCTACTCTGATGATTGTGCCACCATGCCAGCACACTTATTTGCGAATTGGTCAGAAGAGCAAATGACTTCAGTTACAGCCAACATCAGTTTCACTTTTTGATTGAGCCCCCCACACACACCCCCACCCCACCTCACCCCCCACGACATGTCTGGCCTCTGGCTGTCTTCAGCATAGAGCCTGATCAGACTTATGTCTAAGTATGGATATCAACCATCAGATGTCTAACTACAGCAAGGGAACTCTTGCTAATTAAGTTTACGTAGAAGCATAGACTAGAGAATGACAGAAGAAGACCTGAACAGTCTGCCTACTCTGTCCCAGGATTCCCTACTTGCATTCTTACTAATGTTAATTACTTACTTAATCTTCCCCCCTCCCTCCCCTTTCCACATTATCCTGTCTTATACTGTGACCCCCTTAAGTGCAGTCCAAGTTCTTTTGAACCCTCATATTGTCACTGCCCTCACAACCCCCATCTGCTATCTTTCTAGAAAATAGTACTTTCTAAAGTATTTTATCAACCCCCCCATTCCAGTTAAAGCACATGACCCTAGTTGACCTGGGTTTCTCAGATAAAATAAACTTGCTGTGTCCACGCTATTGAACCCTTTCATGACCTTGAAAGTCTCTATCATGTCCTCTCTCTCTTCCGTCCTCCAGTGAGTACAAGTTAAGACTATTCAGGCTTTACTTGTAAGTTTTGCTTTGTTGTCCATGGATCATTTTTGTTGCACTTCTCTGCACTACCTGTAATCTATCCTTATCTTTCCTTACATACAGATGCCAGAACTGCACACAGTACTCCAGGTGTGGCCTGACCAGTGACCTGTACAGAACAATATCAACTCCCGCTCCCTCCCTTCTTCTGTTAGTAATCCCTCTCCCAGTGTACCCGGCATCTTGTTAGCCCTCCTGTATGCCTTATTGCACCAAAAAGAGGGTTTTAGTTTATTTCTTTTCGTCACCCCCAGGTCTTTGTCCTCATTCATGGTTTCAGCTGGCATCCCATCAGTACTGTACAGTAAACTGTTCCCAGTTTCTTCACCCATATATGTATACCTTTGGACTGTTTCTCCGGTCTTTTTCCATCCTATTTCATACTGTAAGCAACTCATTCAGTGTCAGCCCTCCAAAAGAGCCATCATCTACAAGTACACTTACCTCATCCTAAATACCTTCACCTATAGTATCATAGATGTATTTATTGAACAGCAGTGATACCAGGACTGAACCCTGTTGTACTGTACTAGTCACTGTGCTGTCTTCAGAGAATTTACAGTTAAGGACTACCCTCTGGCTTCTATTAGTCAACCAGTTTTTGATATAACCAGTTATCTTATCCCCTAGCCCTACTTGGCTTACCTTCTTAAATACCCTAATATGTGGTAAGAGGCAAATGCCTTGTTAAAATCTAGGTATAGGAAATCCAGTCTTGTTGTAGCACGTCCACTGTCTGACTCCTGTCTGCCATTTGTCGTACTATAGTAAAAAAATTAAGTTGATCTGCCACAACTGGCCCCTGGTGAATCCATGTTGGTTCCTATCCATAACTTCACTTACCTCCAAGAATGTAGCTTTCTCCTCCTTGATAAATGTCTCCAAACGTTTTCTCGCTATTGTGTCCTGTTCGCCATATTTTCCTTATAGTACCGTTTGTGTAATGGAACCACATTAGTCACCCACCAATCTACAGGTACTGCACCTGTTGCTGTTGATTTCTTATACAGGATTGATAATTGTTCTGCTAGTACCTGCCTTATTTCCGTTAGGACTCTAGGATGAATCACGTCAGGGCCTGGTGAGTTATTCATTTTTAAATGCCCTAGTCCCTTTAGTACCTATATAAAATAAAATATTAAACTTAATTGAGTTCTCAGATTAATTTGGCATTGGGGGGGGAGCTCTAACTAAAACAGCAGTAAACCGTGTATCAGAATTGTCTTCAGACAGCATGAACTACTGTCTTAAGAGAACTCGCCTCACACTGTGACTGGTGTCCCTCAAACAGAACCTCCTGTCGGATTTCAGCAAAGCATGCTGCTGGTTTTCCAACAAAAAACTACTCATCAGCTCAAAAAGACAAACTCCTTACTATTCGGAAGAAATCGTACTTGAAAGGACAGCCCAGGATTGGGTATCTGTACTCCGAATGGAGAACCCATCAAGTAAGTAAAGATCTTCAAGTACCTGGGCCTCTATCTTGTCTCCACCCTGTCTTTCTCCCACCATATTGATTCTGTGGTCAAAAACATCCACCAACAACTAGGCTTTCTCTACAGAAACAGGTCAAACTCTACCCTTGAGGTAAAAAAAAAAAAACTGCTAGTCTCCAGCCTCATCATTTCCATCATCGACAATGGGTCAGTAATCTACTTGGCTACTAACAACACTGTCCTCAACAAAATCTGTGGGGCCTTCAATTGTGCCTGTAGATTTGTACTTAACAGGAAACAGGACTCTCACCGATGTGATCTGTACACTTCCACCAAGTGATTCTCTTTCCACCTCCTCACCACCTGCAACTCTGCTCTGCGCGTTAAAAGACCAGGCTTGATCAAATGTTGCCTGGGGTCTGTAGTCTGCTAAAAAAGATGGACATAGTACAGACTCCGTGGGCTATGGTAAACTAGCTGTGCCCTGCAGGAGAACCACTATGAACCAGCAGTCTTTTGCCTACAGATCGGTCAAAGCCTGGAACTCGCCACCACCAATGGTGACCGCACCCTCAACCTTCCATTCCTTCAAATCACAGGTGGTAAACATTTCTTCCAGTATGTCGAATGCAGTTGTCCATAGCAGTAATCCTAGATTTCGGTTATTCTGGAAAAGCAGTCCCTCCTACAACATTGCCCTTGGTATGTTATTACATAGTGCCTCAGCTCATTCTGTATTGATGGATCTATTTCTTCTACTGGTGCCTAATTATGGAAATCTCTTGTCTGGTTTTATGTGTTTGTCTTTCTCATGCTTATTGTTGTGTATCATGTTTTGTGATGTTTTTACTGACATTGACACCCTTGAAAAAGTGTTCTTTAGCTCAACAATCTTCCTAACACAAATAAACTGAAATAAATTGAATTCTGCAAATACACAGTTATTGCTGCTGTATTTGGTATCATTCAGTTTAACTTAAAACCCACTTTCTTGCCGCCTGGTGGTGCTGAAGGCTGAGGCGCTGATGCCTTACTTCACACATGCATGCGACCCGGGTTCAGGATTGAGCCTGGGTAATTGGGAGCCGGACTGGGGACAGGATTGAGCAGCCAAAAGTCAGCTCTCTTCTCCCAGGGAGGAACCCTGTTGTCTACTGTAGTTCCATTGCCCCTGGGTGGAGGTCTGAGGGCAGTGCAGGTGGGGGGGTGGCAATCAGAGGGAGGGAGTCTCAGTGTGTGCATGCCTTGACATGCGTGCTTGTGGCCAAGACTCGGGGAAGGGGAAAAAAATGGGTAAAATCAGGATAAAATATAAATAAAAAAAACAAAACACTTTCTTAGTTAGATTTAACCCTTTCACAGCTTTGTAAGAAATTGCACCTTAGAGTTCTGTTTGGAGAAAATGTTTTCATCTATGGCAAAGATTATCAGTCCATACTGGTTAAAGAGCAAGTGGCTTCTAAAAGAACAAGCATTTGTCAATGCCGAATGTGCACCGTTTGCATTGCTGTTGTACCGGGTGTTGCGTGTACACATTTTTACTATATGTTTACCCAGGATAGATGAGATGCAGTATTCCATTTTCAGTGGTGTCCTGTTTTTACTCATCTTTAGATTGTATTTATCCAGGATAGGTCAGCTGAGAGGCAATATCTAATTTTCAGTGGGCTCTCACATTTTAACCACAGATTTCCAGCAAGTCTTTTTGTGACCCGACATCATGATCAAGACCGGTGTAATTTATTTAAATAAATAAATGCATTTTTAAAATCCCATCTGAAAGGTGATTTTGCAGTACAACTGCGAAAACAAGTTTCAGAGGGGATTTGAAAAATGACACCTGCCATGTTCAGGAGGTGGGGTAACACAAGGGATATGTTGAACATTAGGAGACAAAGGGCCAGATATTCAAAACTTTGCCCCTGAGCTAAGTTAACACTGCCCGGTGGGCAAACTTAGCCCGGAGCACAAAGCAAACTATATTCAAAAGGAATAGCCCGGGGCAAACAGCTTCTGAATATAGCATAGGAATGAGGCCGTGCAAACTGGGCTGGAAGTGCACGGCAAACGTAGCCCTGGAATAAGACAGCACTGAATATAGCAACCAGGAAGTGCAAACCACAACAACAACACAGTGCACAGCGACATGAGGGTAGGTAGAGATGAACTATGTGGCCAATGTGTGTGCCAGCAAATGCGTGGAACCAGTACAGCTGCAGGCAACAGCTGATATGAAAGAACAGTGATCAAAACTGTATAATATTCCCCAAACCGTCAGCGCCATGCTAACACGTTAGCGTGGCTTTAGCACGGAGCTAAGCCGTTTGCCCAGTGCAGACACATTTACTCAGTGCTAAGATTTGCCATATTCAGAAGTGACATGCAAATGAGACTACTCAGGTAGTCTCTGGGCAAACAGCCGGATTAGCATCTCATTATTCCCTGATTTGCATGCAGTTTGCCCAGCATTACTGCAGGGTCCCACAGCTTCACCTGTAAGTCAGTCTGGAAGTACAGGGGCAGGCCAGGTCTGGCTGCAGCTCCACCTGTAGGTCAGTCTGATAGTGCATGATGGTTGCTGCAGGCTACATGTATGCAGTACAGCATAGCATTGTGTGCCCCAGGGAACAACACAGCATAGGCATAGGCGGTGGTGGTGCTGCATGCAACCGTCACACTGTAGGCCATGCTACAGTGCACAGCAGACACTACAGTAGCAAGGGGGCCGGTAGTGTGAGGGACACAGCAATGCCTATGGTATATAGGGCAGTGACGACCACTGCACTGTACACAGTAACAGGCAGAGCTTGCAGGTGATTACTGACAGTGGACAGTACTGTTTCGCTGTTGTGTGCTCCACAGATGCTGCATCTGTGGCATGGGATGCTCACAGTGACATATACATGGCCGGCTGTGTGTGCTGTGGCATCTGTACAGGTGTGCGGTATGTGGCTGGGGGGCATGTAAGCTCCGACAGGCACAGAGGTGGTAGGGTATTCCCACTACTGGCCCATGTGCACTGCATGATGTGTCCCAGCCTTGTGGCCACACCTGGGCTGTGGTGAGGTCTGGCCATCCGTACACCCTCCCCTCAGTGGCCACCATGCTCACAGTGCTGCATGTGTGTGCTAGCATCTGTTGGTCACCACAGATGTATGGTCTGCAGGTGTGTGCTGTATGGCCACGCTACCATGATGTCCCCTGTGGGCCAGATCACCCCCTTACTGCCTGTGCTTGGCTGGGACTGGTGGCAGCTGTTGGCATCATGGTGGTGCCATCAGTGAGCAGCATGTGTCCTCCATGTCTGGCATTTTCTAAGTGTCATAATCATATGTTAGGGTCGTGCAAGCTGCGCAAAAGCCAGGCAAACACCACGCAAAACAACAGTGTCACACAAAGCTGTTTGCCCAGGGTTAAGACCAGCTTTTCCTGGGTGGTAATATGTACTGCGTTAAGGGTCACGCTCAGCCGCGCTAAACATCTTAGTGCAGCGCTAGTCACTGAATATCTCATAGCGCCTGTATTCATGTTCACTTTGCCCCTTGCATGTAATTATGGTTTGCCCGGCGCTAATGCGGTTTGCACGCACTATTTGGCCTTTTGAATATGGCAGACCCATGCTAATCCCACACTAAACCCGCGTAAACGGTTTACGCACCACACAAAGCTTTGAATGTCTGGGCCAAAATCTGCAAAAATAAAGCTATAAGTAAACCTTGGAACAATTCAACATTTCTTCACAAGTTAGTTGTTTTTCCACATTTTGACTCCAGATGTTCAACATAGTCTTTTTATAACCACTCCTTTTGAACATGACAGGTATCATTTATAAAATAGTGCCCAAAACGTCATTTTACGCCACAAGTGTGAAAACACATTTTGGCCAGGATTTGAAAAATGACAGCTGTCTATGTTCATGAGGCAGTGTGACAAAATGGCTGTGTTGAAAATTTGGGGTCAAAACCTTGAAATTTAGCAGTTACGAGTATGCATTGAAAATTTCAATGTATGCTCATAAGTTTGTTGTTTTTTAATATTTTTATGCCAAATTTTCAACATAGCCTTCTTATGACCCCACCTCATGAACAAGAGTGGAGAAAATGTTCAAATCCTGCCCGAAGGGTGATTTCACTCCAGACGTGTGAAAATACATTTTGGCTAGGATTTAAAAAATGACAGCTGTCATGTTCATGAAGTGGTGTGAAAAAATGGCTATGTTGAAAATTTGGCGTCAAACTATTGAAAATTACATTAGCTTATGTTGAAAAATTCAACGTACACTCATAACTCTGTTGTTTTTGAATATTTGTACCCTAAATTTTCAACATAGCCTTCTTATGACAAACCTCATGAAGTAGAGCAGAGAAAATGTCTAAATCCTGCCGGAAAGGTGATTTCATGCAGCGACCATATATTACCTTTCTGGACAGATTTGCATAATTTCACCATCCTTGTTCATGAGCTGGGATACCAAAAAGGCCATGTTGAATATTTGGGGAAAAATATAAAAAAATGACCAAGTTATGGAGACAAGTTCCAAACCCATTGAAATATGTTACATAGAAACATAGAATCTGATGGCAGATAAGGACCGCTTGGCCCACCTAGTCTACCCATTTCCCTACCTAATGGATAAATTGCAGATCCTAGTTAACCAACAGCCTACTTCCTCCTACCCCCCACTAGAATTGCCTTATGTCTGTCCCATGCATTCTTGAATTCCCCCACTGTTTTTCACTCTACGACCTCCTCAGGAAGGCTGTTCCATGCATTTACAACCCTCTCTGTGAAGAAATACTTCTTCACATTATCTCTGAGCCGTCCCCCCTCTATCTTCAAATTGTGCCCCCTTGTTCTTGCACATCTCTTTTTCTGAAAGATGCTATCCTCTTGGACTTTGTTGATTCCCTTGAGGTATTTGAAAGTTTCTATCATGTCCCCCCTCTCCTTCCTTTCCTCGAGGCTATACATTGTAAGCTCCTTTAATCTTTCTTCATATGTCTTCTGATGCAGACCCTGCACCATTTTGGTTGCCCTTCTCTGGACAGCCTCCACCCTGTCTATGTCTTTGTGGAGATGGGGTCTACAGAACTGTACACAGTACTCCAGATGTGGTCTTACCAACTGTCTGTACAAAGGGCCAACAACTTCCTGTTTTCTACTGGTGATGCCTCTCCTGTGCATCCCAGAATCCCCCAGCTCCATACTGCCTTCTCAGATTGTTGGCCCACCTTTAGGTCATCTGATATGACTACCCCAGGTCTCTTTCCATTTTTGTTGTTGTCAGCATCTCACCCCCGTGTACTCTTCCCCTGAGTTTTTGTTTCCCAGGTGCATTACTTTGCACTTCTTTGCGTTGAATCTAAGCTGCCATACATTTGACCATTCCTCCAACCTTGCCGAATCCCTTTTCATCCTTTCCACCCCCACCTTGCAAAGCAACCCTGTTGCAGATCTTTGTGTCATCTGCAAAGAGACATACTTTTCCTTCCAGTGCCTCTGCAATGTCACTTATAAAGACATTAAAAAAGACCGGCCCCAGTACTGAACCCTGCAGTACCCCACTAGTTACCCCCCTTTCTTCACTGTGGACTCCATTTACTATTACCCTCTGTGTCCTGTTGTCCAGCCAGTGTTTTACCCAGGCTACCACCCTGGGATCCATTCCCAGGCTAGCTAATTTGTTCATTAATCTTTTGTACGAGACTGTGTAAGATGCCTTGCTAAAGTCTTGATAGGCCATGTCCACAGCCCCTCCCTGGTCTACTACTTTGGTCAGCCAGTCAAAGAAATCAATTAGATTTGTCTGACGTGACCTTCCCATTGTGAATCCATGCTACCTCGGGTCCTGTGCCCCACTGGCCTATAGGTACTCAACAGTTCTTTCCTTCAGAATTGATTCCATCGTTTTCCCTACCATTGAGGTCAAACTGACTGGTCTGTGGTTTCCTGCCTCTGTCTTGCTCCCACTTTTATGAAGGGGAATCACATCCACCCTCCTCCAGTCCTCGGGTACCACATCATCCTACCATGATTTATTAAAAAGGGTAGTCGGGGTGCTAATGAGCAGGTAGCTGGATAGACGTGCCTGAAAGCTGCTCTGAGCTAACGGTCAGAAAAAGTAATAATTAAACCCCTTAAAATTGATTTCTGCGCACGACAACCAATATAAATACCTGCAGGAAGGTGCCATGGAGGAATATCTGATGCCAAATCCAGGAAAGAGCCAACGCCTGGCTGATAAAGCAGGGAAGAAATCAGTGGCCTTGATGGCGGGTGAAAACGCGGGCATAATTTTGCTCTTGGCCGCTGAAATGAGCGCATTAGGCCGCGAAGTGATCGGGCAAGTGATTGCAGCACTGGAACCCAGGCTTCTGAAGCTTGCAAGTAAAATCGACCTCAAACTACAGGAGGTCCCGGAGCAACAAACCTTGCATACTAATAGAATCGCAGGGGCAGAGGACCGTATATCCAGGCTAGAGGATGAGACTATGGAAGTCCCTGGGCAAGTAGCATCCTTACAAAAGGAGTTGAAAGAACTAAAGGAGGTGTTCGACTATCAAGAAAACTACTACAGGTGCCTCAATTTGCGCCTCAGGGGTCTCCCAGAAGGTGTGGAAAAAGGCGATATGTTGAGGTTTTGCACTAAGACTCTCCCCGAGCTGCTGAGACTACATCCAAAAAATGGATGCTTCAAGCTTGAAAGGGCCCACAGGGCAGTGATGCCTTGACCCCCAGGAGATCAACCCCTGAGACAGGTGGTGAGGAGGTTTCATGCATTTCAGGACCGGGAGATGATTTTAAAAGCATATCAGGAGACAGGGGTTTTTGAGTTTGAAGACACCAGATTGTATCTCTCTCGCTCAAGATTTCTCCACTGCTTCTTTAAAAAGCGCAAGATGCTCAATCCACCTCATGGCCCAGCTTAGAAACCTTAAAGTAGAGAACTTTCTGATATATCCAGCAATCCTCAAGATCTGACATGAAGGGGCAACATACTCCTTCTGGGAGCTTGCTAAGGCAGAGCAATTTGTCAAGGATTTACAGAAGAAGCTGTCCAAGTGAAGGGGCTTGCTCAAGTAGAATCACAAAGCTGTTTTTTGAACTGTTGGTACACACTCTGACCTGCCAGCTGTATTTTTTTATTCCCCTTCTGAGGTGCTTTATTTTAATGATGATGGTCGGACATGCCTATTCCCACCCTGAATTATGCTTATGGAGGTACCCACCATGAGGCTGTGAATAACTGCAGTGGCTTTTTTGGCAATATTTGGAACTTTAGAGCTGCCTCACCGGACAGGCGGATAATCAATGGGCCCTGCAGAGATTTAACTGTCTGAGGACTGGTGACTTGCTCTGCAGGCTCCGAATGTTGCTCTGTGGATTCGTACGGGTCCAGGGAAGGCGCCTGAAGGATTCGGCTGATTTGGATGTATGATGGGGGCGGGGGGGGGGCTTAGCATGTGCGTTTATGGCATGGCCTACTTTCCTCCTCATGCTGTTTGGAGCTACTAATCCCTGCGGACACGCAGGCCTCATGAAGAGACTAACAGTTGTTGCTGGTGGGGAAAAGGTTGGATGGGGAGGGTATGTCGGGCTGTGGCAAATAAGGGGAATGTTTGTATGTGTTTCTAGCAACCTCAGAGGGATGCCCCAATGGTGAGTACTGTACCTAATTATGTTTACTGTACCATCTTTGGTAGGGGATATGAGGGGTAGAGTTGCTTAATTTTGAAATTTTGGTATTTCGGGCGTTCATGTATGTAGCGCATCTAGAAATGGTTAAAATGGTCTGCTACATTGTGTGCGTGTGGGCTAATGTTGTTGTGCAAGGAGGGGTTCTTTAATTTTTTTAGATGGCAAATCTTTGCACCGGCCATTGCTGGAGCAACGGGGCATATATATCACTAGAGGGATAACCAACACTCATGCTACAGCAGCAATTAGTATCAGTGTTGGGGGGTAGATTTTGCAGGGTAAAAATGAGCAGGAGACATGTTTTGAGTATGTTATGGAAGGAGATTGGGGGAGGTGGGGTTGGAGGATGCTGTTAATCATGTTTGGGAAGGAAGGCGAGGGGAGGGGAGGGGGGACTGGGGATACTGTTAATGTTTATTCGATGTATATAGGTTGCTGTTATGTATTGTGTGATGCATTCTGTACTGTGAACAGCTTGTAACAGAGTCCAGAAAACCGAATACATGATCATTCTAAGGTTGTCCAGGTACACTTGATGAGAAAGGTGAATTTAGGGGAACGAGGCGATAATGGTTATGGCTGATATGCAAGAATTGACAGTGGTCTCATGGAACGTGCGAGGGGTTACTAACCAGGTCAAATGTACAACACTTCTGACGGCACTTAAAAGAAGGGGAGCGCAGGTAGCACTACTCCAGGAGACCCACTTGTCGGACCCAGAGCACGCTAAGCTTGCACGTGGTTGGATTGGTAAATGCTTTGCAGCCTCATACTCCTCTCGTAAAAGAGGAGTCTTTATTCTTCTGAGTAAGCATCTGCCAATGGATATCATGAGGGTGGTGAAAGATCACCGGGAAGGTCGGTATATTTTTATAGTGGGACAGTTATATGGGGAACCAATTACATTTGGCAGTGTCTATGCCCCAGCTGTATATGACCCTAAGTTTTTCCCCGAACTCCTGGATCTCCTAACTAGGGAACAGTTCCCAGGGCTAATTATGGGTGGAGACCTGAACAGTACAATGGACCCAGTGCTGTATCATTCTGAAAGTAAGGGCAGAATGATGGAGGTATTGGGTCAGTGGCAAGTGGGCATGGCAGATATGGATCGGGTTGATGGTTGGAGGATGGTGAACCCGGGGGCTAGAGAATACATGTTTTTTTCTAACCCCCATAGGACATGGACTCGAATTGATGATATTTTTATGCCACGGGGATGGAACAATAGAGTGGTAGATATAGCCCATAGTTCCATCCTTGTATCAGACCATGCCATGGTCATAGGGCGGATCCAGATGCGGGCAGGGTGGGACCTCCCACCCCAGTGGAAGTTCCCCTCGTACATGCTTTCAAACCAGGAGTTCAGGGAATATTTGATGAGTCCCGGCAATTGTATAAGGAAACCAATGGGGGGGGGGGCGAGGTTTCAAGAGCCACATATTGGGACACAGGAAAAGCCTTTATGCTATTATAGTTATGTTATTATAGCATTTATGGCTAGATTTAAGAGGGAGAAACGCGAAAAAAGACAAGGGTTGGAGAGGCAGCTAAAAGAGTTGGAAAAGAGGGTAGCTAGGGGAGAGCGGGGAGAAGTGGCACAGCTCTTGACGGTTACCAGGGAGGCCCTGAATGCCTTGGTTAGAGGTGAAGCAAAGACATCCTGGTTTTATTGCAAACGCCAAATGTTTGAATGGTCCAATAAACCAGGTCCCCTGTTGATAAGAGTTATGAAGGGAGGTAGATGCCCC
The DNA here is from genome assembly GCA_016271365.2 of Neoceratodus forsteri. Taxonomy (NCBI): domain Eukaryota; kingdom Metazoa; phylum Chordata; order Ceratodontiformes; family Ceratodontidae; genus Neoceratodus; species Neoceratodus forsteri. Next base: position 1,415,905,083 of record CM028129.1, read on the forward strand.
ACTCGAGTAACAGGGATTAGAGATAAGGGGGGTGTAGTACATAGGGAACCCAGAAAGATAAGAACTCCTTTTATAAGCAGTTGTATAAGGCTGAATGTAAGGGTAAGGGACAATTGATAAAGGAATTTCTGGACGAGGTACAACTCCCTAGACTTTCGACTACCCAGACGGAGCAGTTAAACCAACCAATCACGAAGGAGGAAGTTCTTAAAGCTATAGGGAGATGGCAACAGGGTAAGGCAAGTGGCCCTGATGGATTTTCTGTGGAATTCTATAAAACTCTAGTGGGGCAGATGGCAGAAGTGTTAAGTGGGGTGTTTCAGGTGGAAGAGGGAGAGGAACACTCACACTTGCCCAGTACCTGTTTTGATGCTGTGATTTGCTTAATTCCCAAACCAGGAAAAGATGAGATGGAATGTGCATCTTACAGACCAATCTCTCTTTTGAATTGTGACCTTAAAATTTTGGCTGAAGTGCTGGCCACACGGTTGGAGGAATACCTACCTGCGTTGGTTCACCCAGATCAAACCGGGTTCATAAAGGGGAGGTTTTCCTATAATAATATGCAACGTTTGCATAATGTAGTGTGGAGAGCAGGGCAATCGGAGGAAGAAACGTACATTATTTCTATGGACGCTGAAAAAGCATTTGATAGGGTGGAGTGGGAGTACCTCTTTGAGGTGCTGACCCGGTTTGGTCTGGGTGAATCATGTGTCCAATGGGTTTGAGCTATGTATCAGGCCCCTAAAGCTCAGATTTTAGTTAATGGGGTGCACACTGATTCTTTTGGTCTGGAGAGAGGTACAAGGCAGGGCTGTCCCCTATTCCCTCCTGCTTTTCACACTGGCATTGGAGCCGTTGGCCGTGGCAATTTGGTAGTGTCCAGGGATCCAGGGTATTGAAAGAGCCAGGGGATCCACGCATAAAATCACCCTCTATGCGAATGACATGCTTTTATTTGTTAAGCAGCCGCAGGTTTCTATGCCACCTCTGTTGAAGTTAATAGATGCCTTTATGGCTTTTTCCGGATATAAAATAAACCTTAGTAAATCGGAAATGCTGTGTTTTCCAAAAGTGAGGAGGACGAGCGTTGGGGTATCCAGGGAACAGCCCTGACTATTACTTATTTGGGTATTAAAGTGGGCAGGACAGTTGGAACACTGTATGGATTAAATTATACACCCCTAATTAAAAAAGTGGAGGCGGACCTGAGATGATGGATGCAGCTACTTATTTTGTAGCTGGGCCACATTAATTTGATTAAAATGACTATCCTTTTCAGGATATTATACCCCATGCAGATGGTACTGGTGGGCCTTACGAAGGGGGATATATACCGGGTAGAGAAATTATTCACTCAGTTTATTTGGAGGGAGAAGCACCCGAGAGCCCGTCTTCAGAGACTAAAAGCTGAAACGACTAAAGGCGGTCTTAACTTCCCAGATCTCTTGAATTACTACTTGTCAATCCAACAACAGTATGTGGCAGACTGGGTACACCATCCTGCAGTAGCAAGCTGGGTTGATTTAGAGCAGTGGAGATGTCCGGGTGGTCTCTCGGCATACTTACATAGCAAGGGTCTTAAGGCATACTCCACTCAAGGTGGAGGTAAACCAGTAGTGAAGGCAGTGTTAGAGGCCTGGAGTCACCTCAGGAAATGAAGGGGGATTTGTAAAGGGGAAACTCTGCTGTTACCTGTGGTGGGCAATCCTTTCTTCCTTCCGGGACTGGAGGACAAGGGATTTAAAGAGTGGGACAGTAAAGGAGTACAGAATGTGGGGAACTTATTAAGGAATAGTGACCTGTGTACACTGGGGGACATTGTCCAAGGTTTGGGATTGCAGGGGCAACAAGTATTTCGATATCTTCAGCTTAGGGCATTTATGTTGGAGATGGATAGGGGAGGTGAGCAATCACAGGACTGGCACCCAACAGAGACCCTGATATATTTAGTGCAGAAGGAACCCAAGGGATTTATCAGAAAGGCAGCAAAAGTGGGGAAACAAGACTAACCAGACCTCACTCAGAAAGTGAAACAGTTGTGGGAGAGAGATATTGGTGGGGAAATCACAGAGGGGAATTGGCAACTTTTGTTAGACGGGCATATGGGTCTCCTGGTACGTAATAGGTTCAAAGAAGCCTTCTATAAATTTCTGCACAGGCTGTACTGCCCCTCAGTGATAGTCCATAGGACGCACCCTTCTGTGTCTCCTTTATGTGGCTGATGTGGGAATGAAAGAGGGACGTATATGCACTGCTTTTGGTCATGCAGGGTACTCCAGACCTTTTGGGGAGAAGTGATCGGGGAGTTAGTAATATGGCAGGTAGATCCCATAGTAGGCCTGTTTGGAATGAACATGGGAGAGGAGGGAGAATGGGACCCGCTACCACGGTGGATTAGAGTGTTATTAATGCTGGGGAGGCACTGCATACAGAACACTTGGGTCAACTGTGCAGCTCCCAATATTCTGCAATTGCGCAGACTAATACTCCAGACACTGGCTTTGGAAAGATTGACCCTAATGATTAGAGATAGGGTAGAAGCCTTTTATAGGGAATGGGCCCCATTTCTAGCATCGCTTAGTGAGGAAGAGGAGAACACCTTGCACATGGGGCTAAGCTGAGGAGATTGCATGGTGATCAGAGATCTGTTGCCCTCTGGATGCTACTAAATTCGCAAACACGTAGAATAAAAATGAAATTATATATGTATGAAATGGATTAAAAGGAAGTAGTTATGTTAATTTATAACTGAGTGTAACTGTATTGTATGGAATGCATCTGTCTGTCTGTTTGCTGTACTGTGTCTATGTTGTATATGTTGTTAAAAAAAATTTTAAATCAATAAAAAAGATTATGCAAAAAAAAAAAAAAAAGGTAGTCAGTGGTGTTACTAGTTCTTCCCTTAGTTTTTTTAGAATTATGGGGTGAATCCCATCAGGCCCCATTGCTTATCTACCTTCAGTTTTAAGAGTCCTTTCAGAACCCTTTCTTCTGTGAAAGGACTAATATCAATCCTTCTATCCAGAATGCTTCTATTGACTGGATTAGGTATCTTACCCTGCTCTTCCATTGTGAATACTGAGCAGAAGTATTCGTTCAGTATCCCTGCTTTTTCAGTGTCGCTCTCTGCCCAACCACCTTCCTCTTTATTCAGCCTCAGTATCCCTGCCTTAGTCTTTCTTTGCTCCCTAATGTACCTATAAAAGGTTTTATCCCCCTTCTTAACCGAGTTGGCTATCTTTTCCTCAGTTTGGGCCTTTGCTATTCTGACTGCCTTCCTCACTTCCTTCTGCTTTAACTGGTACAGTTCTCTGTCCTGCTCCTTCTGTGTTTCCTCATACTTCCTGAATGCTATCTTTTTCTCCCTAACCTTCCCCGCCACTTCTTTTGAGAACCATAGTGTTTTTTTTCTTTAGTTTTCATTTGTTTATTAGCTTCACACAAAGGCTTGTTGCCTCTGTGATGGCGGTTTTGATGTTTCCCCCTTGTTGCTTCACCCCACCTTCTTGCCTGTTTGCTAGTGCTTTTTTGAGGCACTCTCCCATTTTGACAAAATCAGCCCTCCTGAAGTCCAGTACCTTCACTTTTGTATGGCTTGACTCTACAGCTAAGTTTATTGTGAACCACACTGTTTGGTGGTCGCTTGTTCCCAGATGGCTACCCACTTCAAGATCGGAGATCCTCTCTTCGTCCCCATTTGAGAGTACGAGGTCCAAGATTGCTCCCTCCCGAGTGTGTTTCAAAACTAGCTGTCTGAGGCATGCCCCCTGTAGGGCTTTGAGAATGGCCCTGCTCTTGGATGTGGCTGCAGCAAAGGTGCGCCAGTTAACATCTGGCATATTCAGGTCCCCCATCAGCAATATCTCCCCTTTCTCTGCCATCCTAAGGATGCCTTCTATCATTTCCTTGTCCATGTCCTCCCCCTGAGATGGGGGTCTGTATACAACCCCTGTGTGGATTGTAGTGCCATTTCCAGTCTCCAGGATGACCCACAGTGCCTCCTTTCCTCCCTGTTTACCCTTTAATTCTGTTGTTTGATCCTTTCCTTACATAGAGAGCTCCTCCTCCTCCTCTTCTTCCCTCCCTGTCCCTCCTGTAGATTGTGTACCCTGGTATGTTGACATCCCAGTCATAGTTCTCTGTGTACCATGTTTCTGTGACTGCCATGATATCCAGGCATCCCTCTTCCATCAAGGCCACCATTTCGGGGAGCTTTTTACCTAGACTACAGGCATTGGTACTCAAGACCCTTCATTTTTTTATGGCTTTATTTCTTTTTGCCCCATCCCTGTCCTTACTGCCTTTGTCTTTTTCTCCTTTTACCCCTGCCTTTCTCCCTATCGACTGCTCTATCTTAGTGTTTACTTCACTAACTACCCTGATTTTTGGGGGAGGGCTGGGATTTCCCTTCTTTTCAGTGCCTCCCCCCTTGGCTAGTTTAAATGCTTGCCAATGAAGCATTTAAACCTATCACCTGGGATCCTGGTTCCCCACCTGGATAGATGCAGACCATCGCACCAGTATAGGCCTGCATCCCTCCAAGTGGAGCCCCAGTCCCCAATGAAGCCAAATCCCTGAGCTTTGCACCAGTTTTTCAACCAGTCATTGAATCCCATGGTGCAGAGTACCCTAGCCTCATCCATGCCATAGGCAGGTAGCACTTCTGAGAAAGTTACTGCGTGTGCTACTTGTCTAAGGCCCCTCTCCAACTCACAAACTCCTGTTGCACTGCTCTGATCCCATTCTCAGCCAGGTCATTTGTCCCTAGGTGGATAATGACATTCAGCTCACTCCCATTTGCAGCTGCTCCCACGATCCTGAGGATTCGTTTCCTGTCCCTCCAAGCCATGGTGCAGGGCAGGCACCTTACCTCCCTTTCCCCTCCCTCCCCCAGTTCTACCCCCCTAACAATTGAGTCCCCCACCAGGAATTGTTTCCTTCCCCTGTGGGGTCCTACGCCACCCTCCTGTGGGTCTCCATTGTGGAGGTTCCCAGCATCCTCCTTGGTCTCCACTGCAAGTGCCTCCATAGAGGAACCATGCTCCGCCAGAGTGACAAATGAATTATGGAGAGGCACAACTGGAGGGATGTGCCTTTGTTCCACCACCCTCACCCTCCCTGAACCCACCATGGTCCAACCACTCCTCTTTCTTGGCAACCTCTGAGGTAGTGGCGGTGGCCTGGGTGGTCCCTGGGTGGGGAAGCAGGTTTCCCCGAAACCTTGCTGGGTCAGGATGGAGATGAACAACCTCCTCCCTCAGACCAGAGAGGTGCCTTCAAATAGGGCAGCAACACAGTCTCCAGAATGTCTCCCGGAAGACTGCTGCTCCACAGCCAGTGCATTGCACCACTCCCCACATGTCTGTGTCCCTTCCAGTTACAGATGCTTTACTTTTATTTTGTTTTTGTTTTTTGTCTTGTTTTAGTGTGTGCAAGCTTGTGAGTGACTCTACCCCCTATTCAGTGTGCTGTGCCTTTAAGGATATGAACAGGTGTATGCTGTTAGCAGTTTTGAGGAAGTGATGCAGAACCCCTGCTATAAAAGAAGTGATGTGCTTGGGGCGGTGGGGTGAGGGGCAGGGTGCGTGGGAGTAAACCTGTGCCCTCCAGAAACAATCAACTACAACTCTGACCCTCCACCCCGGGGAGTGCCTTCCTTCCTTTCAGATACCTATTTCACAGATGTCACAAATGACTGCAAATATCTCTCAGCTACAGTTCCTCCCTGGCAAATGAAAGTTAAACTAAGAAAAGTCAACCCCAAAAACAGAGAATCAATACTAGTTACTTACACAGGTCCAAAAAGTAATAATTCAATTCAGTGTGGTCTATTAAATAACCTCCTTGATTTAAGAAAGCTTTGGCTGCTTTCTCTCACTCTGTGTCAGCATGTTGAACCTCATACCTGAGTTCCTCAGTTCCCAGTCCGGCATTGAGGAGTGAAGATGTGTCTCCAGTCCAGAGAGGATTACGACATTGGACCCTGGTAGGTAAATTTGTGGGGTGCGGAGTGACACGGTTGGTGGGGGGGTAATCGTGGTGTTGGACTGGTGGTCGCAACAGACATCAGTGGAGGGTTTTCTTTTTTATAGGGTTATAAAAAGACTGTGAGGGACGGTTTTCTTTATTTGCAGTACCAACACTGGAGATTGGGCACCTCAGTGTTGGTGTTATGTTTGGTGGCACGGGGGGAGGGCTTCCCAGTGTTGCACAGTGAAAAAAGGCAATATTGGGGGTACTAGCTGGCACAGAGGATTAGGCATCTCAGTGTTGGGAAATTAAGAAGGAAAAGGTAAGAGGAATTGAAGGGTGGTTTTCTTTATTTCAGGTACTGACACTGGAGATTTGACACCCCAGTGTTGGTGTTATCATTGGTGGCACCAGGGATGGGCTTCTTGATGTCACATAGTGAAAACAGGTGGGCTGGGTGGGTACTAGCTGGCACAGGGTATTGGGCACCCTGATGTTGGAAAATTAAGAAGGAAGGGTGGGAGGGACTGAGGGACATTTTTTAAATTTCAGGTACCAACACTGGGGATTGGACACCCAGTGTCAGTGTTATTATTGGTTGCACTGGGGGTGGGCTTCCATGTTTCGTACAGTGAAAACTGGTGGACGGGGGGGGTACTAGCTGGCACTGGGGATTGGGCACCCCAGTGTTGGAAAATTAAGAAGGAAGGTATGGGAAAGACTGAGGGATGGTTTTCTTTATTTCAGGTATGACACTGAGTTAGGCACCTAGTGTTGATGTTATGTTTGGCGCTTGCAGAGGGCTCCCTGGTGTCACACACAGTGGCGGAAGGGTGGTATAGCTGGCACCGGGATTGGGCACCTTGGTGTCAGAAAATTGAGAAGGAAGGGGTGGGAGGGATTGTTTTCAAGTTGGTGGGAAGGACTACAGCAGGCTGATCATGACACCGATGAACTCTGCTTGCTGGGCGGTGTTATGCAGATCAAAGGAAAGAGCCACCCTATTATTCAGGTGTCTCTCTGCTTTGAACTACATGACGTTTCCGCACAGCAAGACCAGAAGAATGTCATGATCAGTCTAACTGATCATTGGTCTGACACTGTTGAGCCCCTTGCAGACTGCCCAGCATTGAAGAGACAGTGACACACCTCTCAAAATCCACTATCATACCAGTATGTTCGCTTTGTGCAAGGGTGAAAATAGAAAGGTTGAAATAGTCTGTTTACAGCAGTTAGGTTTGTCCCCAACTGACCTCACAGTTGCTGTTTGTGACATTGCCGTCTGTTGTCATGTTTAGCACTAGGATGTCAGGAAAAGGCAGAATGAGGACAGGTTTTGACGATCAAATGCTTTTTATACAGACTTCTTGGGCAGGCTGCTAAGATGTGTTAAAACTCTAGAAAGAAAAACTGAAAACTAAAAAAAAATGCATTTTTATACTGAATTATGCTAACAAAAACCTGTATGAAAGTACATGTTGAAGTGCAGAGCTGCCCTTTAGCTATTTATGAAAGTGTTCTTAAATGAATAAAAGTGGTGCATGTAACCTACCTTAAGAAACTAACATTGTAAGGGAACTTTCAGGTTTGGTTTCCTCTTTACATTATAGCTCAGGAAGAAGAAAGTTCACTGCCACACAGTATCAATAAAATAAAGGAATCGTAAATGAATTTGTAAGCATATATGTTGGTATGCACAAGATGGACAGACTGCTGTGACTGACTTCAGTTTGATTACAGAAGTCATCCAAACATCTCACAGATAATGTTTGGATGTATGATTATAACAGTTTTTATTAAAAAGTCTTATCCTTTGAGCTATAGAAAACCATACGCTCTTCAAACCCTGACTCAAACTTTTTTCAGACATTGTGCCTTTCATTTAAAAAGGCACCAACTACTTTTTTCTGTCCTCAGAATTTAAACATCAGAGCTGCACATAAACCATATAATCAGAAAGAGGGACTGTTTCTTACTGTATCGCTATTTTCATGGGAAAGGCCTTTTACATTATAAAGGAAGAATGTTTTAATTTAAACCTTCTGAATCTGGGAGGAATCCAAGCCCCATGTTTACATTTGTGAGGATAATACAGCAAAGATAAAACAGCATCTTCATATGGGCTTATTTTACAGTGCATAGGAATTAGCAGTGGAGTGAGTAGTCTGTTAGTAAGCAGTAGCATTGTGCTGTAGAACCTGATACACAAAAGCCCCCAGTGGACTTACACAACCCCACAAGGGTGACTTGCAGACATTCTGTGCCTAGTGGTCCCGCACCACACATGTGTAGTGCAGTGTAGGATCTACTGTGACAAGTTATGCACCCCGTCCACATCAGAACCCATGCACTGTGCACATGGCTGCACAGGGACAGGAATGGGGTAGTCTCAGAGGCATAGATGCATGTTCACGTGATGCAGGACTATAGCTACATGCCAGGATGTGTGAGGCTGATGCTGGCCGAGACGCACAGCCCAATCAGCTGCTGTACTGATGTCCAGCCAGCTGAATAACACCTTCCCAGCACCCATCCTTTTTAAATTGGGCCACAGTCAACCGAGTTATTGGCAGCCCTCAGCCGTCCAAGCTGGCATTGAGGGCTGGGGGCTCTGTTGCAGTAACATTAATTTGATTTACTGTATATCTTCAATCTATCTGTGAACTCAGGCTCTAAACATTACTTGATTAGATCCTAACAAATAGGACTGATAGAGCAGCTGGATCAGGAATCTTCTCAGATGCTATTTCTGACCGTTCTCCCACTTTTTGTATTTGGTGTGCCCATGCTCCATCTGCTCCCCCACCGAAAGTCATAACCTTCCACGACTTCTCCAAACTCGACTCTACCCTGTTTCTTAATGATCTATCTATGGTCGACTGGTCCTTCTTGTATGCCTCTGATAATGCCTCCAAAGCCCTTGATCTTTTCCTAGCACAGTTCTATGCGTTACAGAATCAGCATGCTCCCTCCATATCCTGGCAGATCCATGGGGCTCCCACTGGATGGCTTAGCAAGGATCTTCTAGCCCAACTAAAATCCCAGGATAGCTGCTAGTCTAAGTTTAAATCCTCTGGCTGACTGACTGATCTGCAGGAATATCAGTCAAAGAGAAACTTCTGTAAACTAGCTATTCGTCTAGCCAAGAGTGCCTACTGTAAAAACCTACTCATCAGTGCTGCATGTGACCCTAAAAAATTCTGGGCTGAAAGACTTTCATGGGGGCTAAGCATTCTCTATCCTTCAACAATACGGTGCTTAATGGCTTGCACTGTAACAATCCTGTCACAGTTGCCAACTCCTTTAACCTACACTTCGCTGAAACCGATTTATCAACTTACACTGATTCCTTTCCTGTCACTAATGCTGCCACCCTTGACCCTGCTCATCTCCCCCTCTGCACCTCTCATTGCTTTCATTTTCGGGTGGTAACTAATAAGGAGGTGTATGATCTTCTAAGGTCTATTTCTGATAGCTGCAGCATTGGTGCTGATAGCTCTGAACCTCAACTTCTGAAATTAGCCGCCCTTCTTCTTGATGCACCATTGGCTAGAATTTTCAGTTTATCGCTTTGCTCTGGGATTGTCCCCAATATCTGGAAGACAGCCAGGATAGTCCCTGTCCTTAAAAAGGAGACCCTAAGTCAGTCTTGCATTATAGACCTATTGCCATGCTTGCTGTCATTAGTAAACTATTAGAAAAATGTGTCTCCCTCCAAACAACCACTTTACTTCATGATCATAATCTTCTTTCTGAGTCTCAACATCGCTTTAGAAAGGGCCATAGTACAGCTACTGCTCTTCTCAAGTTCACGAATGATGGCAGAACGACTGTGGGCTTTGGCCTTTTAACTGGAACAGTCTTTATTGACCTTACCAAGGCCTTTGACCTTGTAAACCATACCTTACTTATGGCTAAAATGACTTCCTTTGTTTTTTCCCCTAAGGTGGTTGCATGGCATAGCAGCTACCTCTCTGACAAACAGCAATACATTAAATATTGCTGTGCCTTCTCTGAGCTCTCCACCATCAACACTGGGGTACCTCAAGGCTCCATCCTTGGCCTCCTTCTCTTTTCCATCTTCATCAATGACATCTCTGTTAATGCCACTCACTCTTCATCTCTTCTTGATGCTGACGACCTCGTCCTCTACCACAGTGCCAAGGACGTCACAGACCTTAATTCTACCCGCTCCTCAGACTTTGCCATATCCAAGACTGGCTTTCCAGGCATAGACTAGTACTCAGCACAAGTAAAACTCAAGCCATGCTCTTTGGGTCTGCCCCTAGATGGATGAAATGCCATAACCAGCTAGCTGTCTCCTGCATTGATGGATCCATTCTTAACAATGTTCAATCCTTTAAATATCTTGGTATTACCCTTGATCCCTCCCTTGACTTTGACCTCCACATCTCCATCACCTGTAAAGCCATAGATTCCAAGACTGTTCTGGCCTATAGAACCAGACATGCTCTTGCGCCTTCTGCCCTTGTTGCCATAGCCTAGGGCATACTTATGCCAGCCCTTACTTATGGCTCAGTTACTTATGCCGGTGCCTCTAAAACAAGTCTGCTCAAATGGAACACCACTTATAATATATGCCATTTTGCACTGGCTTCACATCATCAAATCCATCACTGCCATCTCTACAGCAGCCTTCATTGGCTCTCACCCATGGCCCACTGTCTTTACTCACTTAGTGTCCTGACAGATAATATCTCTTGATCCAGTGTTCCCCCTACTCTAGATCAATTGCAGATTCCTCTTAACCCCCACTATGTCCTCCGCTCTGGTGATCAGATGCTGTTCCAAGTACCCAGATGCAAAACAGCCACAGGTGCCCAAGCCTTCTCTCACCTTGCACCTATACACTGGAACTCATTACCTTCAAATATCCACCTCACCTCTATACACGCCAGTTTTAAATACAACCTTGGAGGTCATTTGCTACAATCAGACCTCTGCTCCTGCTTCCATCCCCCCTGAACTTTTGGTATCCTCTCCCGCTTTGTTGGACCTGCTCTTGACCATAGCCTCACTCTTTGCACTTACAGCATGCTGTCTTCATTAGCTATCACCAATCATTTCTTCTCAGACTTTACCGCCCCTTCTTGCTAACTATCACTCCTCCTCCTACCAGGGTGCTTGATATCCTACTGCTATGCACTTGATTTTCTCAAGTATATCCTATTATATTGCCTTTTATTAGAATTATGTATTACTATTATTGCTATTGTTCCTTACTGTGTATACCCATCCCTTTGACTGTTGTATCTTATTGGTGTATTTTGCTGAATATGACGATTGTCTATTTCCCTTTGACTGTTGTATTTTATTGGTGTATTTTGCAGAATATGACGATTGTCTGTTTCCCTTTGACTGTTGTATCTTATTTGTGTATTTTGCTGAATATGACGATTGTCTGTTTCCCTTTGACTGTTGTATTTTATTGGTGTATTTTGCAGAATATGACGATTGTCTGTTTCCCTTTGACTGTTGTATCTTATTGGTGTATTTTGCTGAATATGACGATTGTCTGTTTCCCTTTGACCCGCTCTTTGATTTTTGCATTTTATGTACTGTACTTCTATTACTCTGTATTGACTGTAATTGTATTCCCTTATACTCTCCCGGGTCGTGCCTGAAAAGAGGCATTTTCTATGTCTAGCGCACCTAGCCGGTAAGCAGAAAGAAAGAAAGAAAGAAATAAGTAATGCCACCCTTGATCATTAGACACCCCCAACCAAAAGCTGCATTACAAAACACAAAGTTTAAATAAAAGCCACCCTCGAACAGAGACCGTGGTATGTAGATGCAAGTTTCAGGGGTGTAGCTACAAGGGTGCAGGGGATGCTGTGGCACCCGGGCCCACGAGGTTTGAAGGGCCCAAATCATAATTTTGATGTTTATTCAAAACTGGGGAGGGGCCCTGTAACATCACCTTGCGCCCAGGCCCTTTGGGAATTCGTAGCTACAACGGTGAAGGGGGTGCAGTGGCACCTGGGCCCACGAGGTTTGAGGGGCCCAAATCATAATTTTGATGTTTATTCAAAACTGGGGAGGGGCCCTGTAATATCACCTTGCACCCAGGCCCTTTGTGAATTTGCTATGCTACTGGCAAGTTTACCAGTACCTGCTCCAGTATCATGCTGAATCAAGCCCCCTTAAGTCCTGTTACAGTACATGCCAGCAAGCCTAGTACCCCACTTGTCCCAGAACTGCAGGTGTGAGTAGTTCAGGAGGTGAGCCGGTGAGCAGATGAGCCGGTGCTTAAGCAATAACATGCTGCTAAATTGAAACAAAACAAAGCAAACCAAAAAACTGAAAGTGGATTCTGGTGCCTCCTGTGTGGTCTAAGTGAATACTGCATGTTCATCATGTTCAGTGTTTGCAGTGTCTGTGGGCATGACCGAGCATGTCATGATGCACATAGCAACAGGTAAAGAGAAACATACAAACTGAGTAACGCACAAAACTTAATTTACAGACAAGCTGATAGAAAAATTTAAAAAACGAGAGAGAATTCATGTCGGACTGTAAGTCACTTGATTTCATCACCACTTCTGGGATCACAATCAGAGCAGCCGTCTGGTTCAGCGTTTTCGATCGCTTGACTCTGCTGTAGATCAGCATTGATTCCTATGGCTAGTTTGCTGATCGACTCTCCTCTTGCCTCCTTTGTAGGCCTTCCCTCCTTCGTGCAGCTGATGATATCAGGGTCCCCGCTGGTAATTGCACAGACCTGCAAACGGATAGAAGTTATAAACTGGGGAATTTTGAAACAACATGCTCTGTGACAGGCAGACAAGATTACCTCGAAGGATTTCATTGTCATTTCTTTTGTGACATACTGCCAGGCTGTCTTAATCCATTCAAGCATTCTGTCCTTCCTGGGTGCTCGTGGATTGCCACCTTTGGTCAACTCCCTCTCCTCAGTGACCATCCACTGGTTGTAGCACTCTCCGTAGGCTGCTTTAAAAGCAGCTTTCCTACTCATGTCTGCAGGCTGAAGGACTTTTATACAACCACCAGGGATAACAGAGATAATGCTGTTTCTTTTTTTTTTTTTTGACATCTGATTTAACAGCAGGAGTGATAAGACAACAGAAGAAAGTACCATACTGCCCCACACTTTGTTTAGCCATTCAAGAGTAAGATCTTCAGGCATCTATCCATTAGGTGACATGGCCGCAACAACCCCAGTAATGCCCAATTCGAAACACGGAAAATGACCACTACAGCGACAGTCGCTGTAACGGTCCATTTCCGTGTTTCACTTTTCCCAGTGTCCTGCCCCCTCCCTGGGCCAACTCTGACCTGGAGTTGAGAGTCCTAAAGTCCAGGACGCATGGGGGGGGGGGGCACAGCTACCCACAAGTGCTGTCGCTGTGCAGGTGGTCGACAGATTTACTGTCAACCAAATTTGGTGCTTCCCCTTTGGCACCCCCTTCCCCTTTAACACCACAGACTTACTTCATTGTTGTTTAATGGATATCACACTCCTTGGAGGACTACTGTATGCCACAATCCCATGCAGTGTACGGATCACTGGATCCATTACAGTGCTGACGCGAGCATCTGATTGGATTCCCTGTGTGTGGTACAGCTCTGCTACCCAAGATGCCTCAGAGTCAGGAGTGGGGCTTGTGGATGCCATCGGGTGATGACACGTAGCAGGGCACAGAACTAAGAGATTGGGATACATATGAATTGTGCGTATCACTGGCTGCTTTGTGAATCGAGTCCATAGGCTGTAGGCCTAGTTTTGTTTTTGTGCTCAGGCCAGAATGTGAGATGATTTTGGTGGTCTCTGTTTGGTTTCCGGTGGACATTTCACACTATAAAGCCATCAGACTTCGTATGATTTGGCATTTTACTGGAGGTTTGTTCAAAAGAGTTCCTGGATTGAAAAAGCAAGATCGGGTTCTGACTGTTGCTCTTCTGTTAATAGTGCAATGGAATTGCCTTTGTCACCAGTCTCAGTCCAACTTCATTGGTGTTGTTGACCCCAAACCTTGGTGTTGTCAGTGCACCGGCAGACTTTATCACTGTGTCTGAATTATTCAGACAGTTATTGCCATCTCCGTTGCTGATTAAAACAGCATCATCATCATCCCATTTGGCCAGCTCAGGAACAGCATTGATGGCAGATCTAGAATTTCTGGATTCAACCCCTGTCATCGACCTGATGCCTCTTCTATCAGTGTAGCCTCTTTCATCAATTGTTATCAATTGGGAGGCAGTATAGTGCAGTGGTTTAAGGCTCTGAGCTACAAATCTGGAGACCTGCGTTTGAATCCCACAGCCCCCACTTGCATACTGTGTGACCCTGAGCAAGTCACTTAACTTTCCTGTGCTCCCAGATCTCACCTGTAAACAAGCTTTCAGCTTAACATGTCTCACCTGGTTAAACAATTGGGGGAAAAAAATATCACCAGCTAATAGAAGTTGTAGGAGTGCAAGGAAAATAATGGGGCAGAACCTAAGGTACCGTCATCCAAATTGAGATCACACAAAAAAGTCATTTTAAGAAAGATGAAGTGTTCAAAACAAGACCAGGGGAACTAAATATAAGCCACCTAAGATTGCTGGCATGGAACCAGTAAATTAGACATCTCAAAGTGGGAACAGCAGTAATGGCCAGATGCATGATAGTCAGTAACAGGCACAATATCAATTGGAAGGCGCAAATAATACAAGATACCAAGCATGGTAATAACAAGGCACAGATGAGACACTATAGATGAGGATGTAAGCATTTTGTGTTGTTGAGTACTGTGAACAAGCAAGGGTGTCTCAGGGCTTCCAACCCTAGTGATGACGGAGCAAAGTAGACACAGTAAAACATTGCTAGGTTATGAAACACAAGTTAGCACAACCCAGATAGGGAGCAACCACAGAAGCAAAGTGATACCAAGTTACATATTACCAAAAGGTTACCCAGATGGGGATCAGCCACAGCAGAGTGAACCACAGGTAGAAAAAAAAAATTATAAGTTATTAGGGGACACCCATATAAGGAGCAGTAGGTTAACTGAGACACATGAATTTATAATTATTTTCTAGAGTCTACTCAGGGATGAGAGCCGACGCAGGATTATAAAGCATAGCTAAATTAAGTCACAAGTTAAGGGCCACCAAGATAGGGAGCAGCCGTAACTGCAGCAATGTCAAGACAAATCAGATATAATCGAACAGTACCTGAAGAGTTACATGGAAGGTTCACTAAGGACAGACAGCATGGCTGGGTATTGACTGCCTCCGTGAATTATGCCACAATAGATGCCAGGAAAAAGGTTGCCCTTTGTGCTGCGGCCCTTAGCATTGCAGAATGCAACACTGCAGACTTAAGAAGGGTTCAAGGAAAATAGTAAGTGGAAGCAGGGAGCTGGCACCACCTACTGCCGTCTGATTGGTTGCCGTGTCTTCTTTGTCCTGTTGGCTTGTATCAGTCCCTATGTGGTGGCTTGAAGAGGAGTGATGGCACTGATGAGGTGTTCAGTGGGGGAAGGGGGAGGAAAACTCACTCAACCCTCATGACCCAGGCAGGAGCTGGGGTCAGGGAACCAGCCTGGAATGAAGCACTGAAAGTATGATACCTCTTTTCTGTGTTACTACTGGTCTGGCATAATACTGGATGTGGCTCCCAGCTCGAGCAGCCATTGTTCCCAGGGTCATCTGGACTCTCACTGCTCTCTTGGTCATCTCTCAGCTACATTTGCATGGGGTTCCGAGCCCTTGGTTAGACATTAGCCTCAGATGACCTGTTCAGTCTCACTGGAAGGACTGTGGGTCCTGACAGCTCCCTGTTGGTGAAAAATCACTTTGGGTCAGAGCACCCCCAGCTCCACATCAATGCCCTTTTCCTTTTCAGTTCTAGAGAAACTGCTTCTTCCAGTTTATTTCAGACGTACGCACACTCTTCTATGGCCTGGAAGGATTGCAGCTCCTCACAGCCAGTAAATCTCTAGCTCACAGCTTACCTGGTCACATAGGCAAACAAGCAGCCTGGAGCCTTGGTTACAGTCTGTTTTATAGTGACTGAAACTCAGTGCCTTATTGGCAGTCTTTTCCCTGGAAAAAACAAGGCGCAGAACATTGTCCCAGCCAAGCATGGCTTGCATGAAGTCTTTGGTGTAGTTCTGCACTCCAGTTGGCCAGATGTATTAGGCACTTCTGGCTGCTTACCTCTGACCCCTTCCCAGCAGTCCTTGCAGGGTCAGAGGGTCGAAGAGATGCATGGTCACAGCCATGTTTGTTTACATATGCACCTGTTTCTTCTGCAGCCTCCTGCTGCTTTGCTGTAAGCCCAAGGGGGCTATTTTCACTATGTCCTGGCCTGCTGCCTGCCATGGAGCCAGGATGGTTCCTCTTGTTGTGGGTGGTTTGTCTGAGTCTGGGGTTTTGAGAGGAGAGCAGGCAGTGGAGCCGGTATCCCTCTCCCTTTGTGCACAGGCATACACTGGCACTTCATTCCTCGACAAACTCCAGCATGAGTTCGGTAGGCTCCACTCCTGGTTCTCTTCTTGTGGACTTGTCCTCAATGCCCCAGAAAATGTAATCCAGGATTTTCTCTGCTGCTAGAAAAAACACAGATTTAATTTTTAGTCTCATTGGTAATTTCGGCAACATCATCAAAAGAGTCACTGAATTTAGATATCTTGGTATCCACCTAGACTGCCACCTTTCTCACAGTTACCACATCACCCAGCTCATCAAAAAAATAACACCAAAGGCTCAGAATGTTATATCGAGGTAACCAATTCCTCATTCTCAATACTAGGGCACCGGTTGCAAATAGCTTCCAGCTTCTACTCCTCGATTATGGATCTATTGTTTAACACCTCCTCTTCATCCCAAAAGACCCTCATTAAGTTGAGAGCCATCTACCATAACATCATCAGGTTTCTCACTGGCCTCCACAGACGCACGCATCACTGTGGCCTTTAGAAGGTGGCCAATTGGCTATCTCTTGAAGCTAGATTTAACTACAGTATCCTGACCTTTTTCTTTAAGATTCACCAGGAATTGCATCATTTTAGGCTTCCAGAGGCCCAGCAGGGCACGTACCACCAGGTCTACTTTCCCCCCATCACGCCTTCTCAGTTCCTTTCTGCCACACTACCCAAGGACTTCACTCCCTAGCCGCCAGGGGCACTAGGCCCTTTAACAGCCTCCCTTCCCCTCTCATTCAGTGTTCATCCCTTGGAATACTTAAAAGTAACCTGAAACATCAATTCTTGGCTAAATCTTTCTGTTCCTGCCCATAACAACGTGCACCTCACTAAGTAATTTCTGTCCACTTCACTCATACTATCAGGTGTTTTACAGTTGTTGTTGCAACCACGTGTATATACTGGACTCACTGTCCCGCCACTCTGTTATATATTTATTTATTTGTTAGATTTCGGATGACACCTTTGAGCCAAGGTTCTTCTACAAAGGTTCCACTCTGTATATTTGATTTAATGCGCTCTGCTGTTTTCCACCACTTTGTAGATACGATTTAATGCTTGTTTTCATTTGACTGGACACTTGTGAAAATGGGCAGACTTGCTCAGCTGCCTTCCAGTATAAAAATTAAAAATGAAATGAAATTAAATTCCTTGCCCTATTGCCTGCCCTGGGCCCTGGAAAATGTTATTGCTGCACCTGATGGTGCTCTGTGTCTTCACTCCTGACTCCACTGCCTGCCTTAGAGGGACCCTGTAAAGTAATGGGCACGTGGCCTACTCTGTTTCAACAGAGCTCCAGCTCCTTTAACAGGTTGCTATGCAAGCGCTGCAGCTCTGCTCTCTGGCACTGCTGGTATTTCTCATTCCGCAACCCCACTGCCTGTCCTGGGTGCGGGAGTCTCCTGCCACGAAAGTGGAATTCCTGCATATCCCAGCCCTGTCCCTGTAGCCAGTCCTGGGGCCAGGTGGCTCCAGCCACATGGATGTAAGGAGTCGGGGCTGGACGTCTGCCCTGGGCTCCTGGATGATCATCATTTTGGCCTCCTGATCCCCAACACAGAGTCCAGTCCCTGGGGAACCAGAGAGTGACAACAGGAATCCCGATCTGGCAGGTGAAGCAGCAAGGACCCATGAGCCCACATAGGTAAGCCCCCAGAAATGGGGGGGGAGTTACATATACAGTGTATATATACTTATATATGTATATATATACATATATATATATACATATATATATATGTATATATGCAATTTGGAAGTGAATAAAAATCAGGAAAAAAAAATATTTACTTGCAGTGATGACCTGCCTGGAGTGTAAATAAATAATTTATTTATACTTCAGGTGCGTCATCATTTATTTCCACTGCAGCCACGTCATCAAGAACACTGAGAGTGGCACAAGCCTAAGGAAAAGTTTGTACATAGCCAGACCCAGCTTGTAATGTCTGTTTTTGTATGAACAAGCTTTCCATGTCTCATATAGTCAGCTATACCCAACGAGAATTTGAATCCAGTAAAACTTAAAAATAGTAAAAAAATACAAAATTCATAGGTAGAAACAGCTCCAGTTCTCCTCATGATATAAAGTAAAGTAGCTGCCACATCAGGCTGATTCTTTGACATCCATGCAGAGTTTTTTTTTTTCTCTAAGTCAACTGTGGCACAGAAAATAAACAATTTTAGTTTTTGCTTTTGGGTTTGACCTCTATAGACCTCACTCTTGGCTTTACCACTCGTGAGATCAATAGAGGTCAAAACCAGAAGCAAAAAATAAATTGTTTATTTTCACTCAGCCTATGCCATATATTATATAGCAGGTGTCAGACTGAATTAGCCAAGGTAAAGCTACTATCTTATGACCAACTTCCAAGATAGCACTACTATCTCACATGTTCTAAGGTAGACCTACTACTACTACTATCTTGCAAAGCTGGGTATGTCACAGTGGAATACTGAACCAATCAGAGAGCAGCTTTAACAATGTTGATGACATCACAACAACCATGTGCAGCACTGAAGCCAGCAGATGTGAGATGCTTTGTAGACTTTGTTGAATGTATTGATTTTTACTGTATTGATTTGTACTGTACTGATTGTTTTAATTTTTACTGTATTGATTTGTACTGTACTGACTGTTTTGATTTTTACTGTATTAATTTGTACTGTACTGACTGTTTTGATTTTTACTGTATTAATTTGTACTGTACTGATTGTTTTGATTTTTACTGTATTGATTTGTACTGTACTGACTGTTTTGATTTTTACTGTATTGATTTGTACTGATTGTTTTGATTTTTACTGTATTGATTTGTACTGTACTGACTACTGTACTGATTGTTTTGATTTTTACTGTATTGATTTATACTGTACTGACTGTTTTGATTTTTATTGTATTGATTTGTACTGTACTGACTGTTTTGATTTTTACTGTATTGATTTGTACTGTACTTATTTGTACTGTACTGATTGTTTTGATTTTTACTGTATTGATTTGTACTGTACTTATTTGTACTGTACTGATTGTTTTGATTTTTACTGTATTGATTTGTACTGTACTTTTTGATTTTTACTGTATTGATTTGTACTTTACTGATTGTTTTGATTTTTACTGTATTGATTTGTACTGTACTGTTTTGAGTTTTACTGTATTGATTTGTACTGTACTGATTGTTTTGATTTTTACTGTATTGATTTGTACCGTACTATTTTGATTTGTACTGTGTTGATTTGTACTGTATTGATTTGTACTGTACTGTTTTGATTTTTACTGTATTGATTTGTACTGCATTGATTTTTACTGTGCTGTTTTGATTTTTACTGTGTTGATTTGTACTGCATTGATTTGTACCATACTGTTTTGATTTTTACTGTAGTGATTTGTACTGCATTGATTTGTACTGTACTGTTTTGATTTTTACTGTATTGATTTGTACTGTACTGTTTTGATTTTTACTGTATTGATTTGTACTGCATTGATTTGCTTCTTTTATGCAGAGCCGTTGATCAGAGGAGCACCGTTTACATTTTGTATTTTCTTTTTTTTTTCTTTATAGATTTTATCGGCGTTTTCTCCCTGTTTTCTCCCAGTCCCCATGCCCTGGGCGTGCGCACACGTGTGGAGGCACGTGCACACAATGCCTTGAGGTGCCCTCCCACTACACTACCACACCATCCCGCCTACGCTACCCATCGGGCCTCCACCCAGTGGGAACAAAACTATGGGTGGGGGTGACATCCACCCCGGGAGAGGAGAGCTGCCTTTTGGACACTTAATCCTGCTCCCCCCCCCCCATGCCAGCTCTCCAAAGACCCGCTGTCGTTCCTAAACCCGGGTCTCCGGTGTGGCATGAGGTAAGGCATCCAGCACCTCAACCCTCAGTGCCACTGGGCCAGCTACATTTTGTACTTTCTTCCTTTTGTAACTTTTTATCATTTCTATCACTAAACCACCTAAACACCTGTTTTACAACTCAAATATGACATGGGGGTGAGTGAGGGAGTAGAAATATCTTCACTCACTATACACATCTTCTGGCCTCACTTATGAGGTGAGAAGGTAAAGTATATAGCTCATGAATATATTTCTGCTATCTCACTCTCACCCATGTCATGTTTCACATTTACACAACATATGTGTACTAATAAACAGTAAGATAAAAAGTGTTACCTTGACCCAACATAGCAAGTTAATATTATTTTGCAAAGTAGGGTATGTCACAATAACTCAACATTGAGTCATTGAACATGATTCAACTTAGGAGGACATGACTAAGCTGCAGGAGTGAGTGGAAACATGGCAGTTGGGGTTCAGTGCCGAGAAGTGCAAGGTTATGCACTTCGGAATCAGGAACCAGGGAAGGTATTATCACTTAAATGAGGTACAGTTGGGGAACTCCACAGAGGAGAAGGACCTAGGAGTGATCATTATGGGGGGAGCATGAATAACTCTGCTCAGTGCAGGAAGGTGGCAGCAAAAGCCAACAAAATGCTGGGGTGTATTGCAAGAGGTATCTCCTTCAAAAGGAAGGAGGGAGGTTATCCTGCCCCTGTATAGGTCGCTGGTCAGGCCCCACCTGGAGTACTGCGTGCAATACTGGCACCCAGTCCTGAAGAAGGACATCAGATTGTTGGAAGGGGGGCAGCGAACAGCCACAAAGATGATCCAGGGATTAGAGAGCAAGTCCTATGAGGACAGGCTGGGAGAGTTGAATATGTATTCACTGGAGGAGAGGAGGGATGAGGGGCTATGATTGAGACCTTTAAATATCTGAAGGGGGTAAACAAGACCAACACAGAAGGGATGAGAAGGGGAAGGAACACGAGAGGGCATGGACTGAGACTGGAGGGGGGAAGATTCAGGAGGGAGATGAGACATTTTTTCACGGAAAGAGTGGTGGACAAATGGAACACCTTACCAGATGAGATAGTGTCCTGTAAGATGGTGGGCAGTTTTAAGAGGGGTTGGGACAGGGGATGGAGGAAGGGATACTGGGAAGGGGGGGCAGGAGGGGCAGCTGCGTGAAGAGGGGCTAGCTGCACACTCAAGCAGACTCGATAGACCATGAGGCCTGTTTCTGCTGGAAATTTTGTATGTTCATATAGCAAGATATTATCTTGCAGAGTAGGGTGTGTCACAAGTCATATTTAACCAATCAGAGTGCAGCTTTCACGATGCTGATGACATCACAATAACCAAGTGCAGCATTGAAGCCAGCAATTGAAATCAAGCAGAAACAGTTATTTGGCAAAATAATACAATACAGCACTTAAAACAGATATAACTGACAAGCATATACAGGACCTCAACATTACACAACAAGGATTTAAAAAGGGCAGATCCTGTACAACTAATTTTCTGTGTTTTTATGAAGAACGTAGTGTCTTAGATGCCAAAACACCATGCGATATAATTTTTCTGGATTTTAGCAAGGTCTTTGACATTGTGCCTCATTGGGCAATAATGCAGAAAATGATCAAGTACAATACTGAACCTACTCTCATTAGGTGGATAGCAGAATGGCTGCAGGATAAAACACAACAGGTTAATATCAGGGGCTATAAGTCTAGATTAACACACGTCACAAGTGAGGTACCTCAGGAATCAGTACTGGGTCTACTCATAGTTCATATATTTATTTCTGACTTAACTTGTAATCTGAATACCTGGGCATGTAAACTTGCAGATGACTCTTAAGATAGAGGGTCCCTGTAGTACAGTAAGTCAGCCTCAATTAATCCAGGATGATTTAGATACTATTTATAAATAGAGCACAGAATGGGAAATGAAATTCAATAGTGACAAGTGTAAGGTAGCGCACATTGCTTCTAATAACCCCAGAGCACAGTATAAACTGGCACCTTCAGTATTAACTGAAACAGTATGTGAGAGGGATCTAGGAGTCTTGGTTATATCTGAATTCGACTCCCAGAAACAATGCAATGAGGTGCTAGCTAAAGCGAATAGAGTACTGTGGTCTATAAAGAGAAATATTACTTACTGCAATAAAACTGTGATCTTCCCCCCTGTATAGATCCTATGTTCGTCCACACCTAGAATATGTCAGTCCTTTATGGTGCCCATACAAGATGGGGCAAATGAAACAATTAGAACAAGTCCAGCATAGGACGACAAGGCTAATGCATGCTATACCAAAATACCCTTATGAGCAGAGACTAGTCTCTTTAAACCTTATGACCCTTTCACTAAGAAGATTAGGCGGGGGTTACTAATGATGTTTAAAATAATGTCAGATGCCTCTGTTAAATTACTTCAATATTGATTTTAAACCTAATGTACAAGATATACAGGGTCATCCACTGCAAATAATCGGGAAGCGCTTCT
Organism: Neoceratodus forsteri; assembly: GCA_016271365.2. NCBI lineage: Eukaryota > Metazoa > Chordata > Ceratodontiformes > Ceratodontidae > Neoceratodus > Neoceratodus forsteri. The sequence continues at coordinate 1,415,927,853 of CM028129.1, forward strand.
GTACCACTAAAAGAAAATACTTTTTTACCAGCAGAGTGGTAAATACGTGGAACTCTTAACCCATATCAATAAGCAATTCCGAAAATCAATTTAAGACTAGACTGGATAAGTACCTCGCTACCATGGATTTGTTGTATTATTAGAGATTGAGTTAAACATGGGCTCATTGACCTTCTCAGCTCCTTAAACCTTACTGTGAACCTTAGTATGAAAACAGCCTTAATGGGATACACCCCAAAATGAGGATGCCATATAAATAGATAGTATGCCATAATAATTATATGAAAAAGAGAATAAAAATTTACGGACAGTGCACAGTGGGTACTGTAAGTCAGAAACAGCCTTACATGTTTCGCTCTAAAGGCTTCATCAGAGGAAACAGTTATTTATTCATACAAAGAGCAGATTTAAAAGGCATAACTAATAAACTGATGTTCTATAAATCGAATGTACTGTACAATGGTGTAATTCAGAATACATAGTTTATCTTACCTTGTGTGGGAGCAGGATTTTCATAACTCACTTTTGGCTCCATCACTCGTGAATTATGGTCCTTCCCCCTCATATGTGAAGATAAATTTTATATTTTGAGTCAGTCTGTTGCATATCCCATCTGTATAAATAGATATACAGTAGATGGACATAGACATATATCCTTTCAAAATCCACCTTAGTAATGATGAAGATGCTACGTAACTGTAGATTTCTACCTAGCTGTCAATAATATATTTAGGATATCCATAAACCTGTGTACTTTATGCACTATGCTGTCTGCATTGCTTTTACTGTGACATCTAAAGATTTGGTTCTTGTGTTGATTAAGGTCTTGTAATTGATTAATTACAAAATTTATTATTAGTGGTTCCTTGGGTTATACTATTCTGTCTTTTCTGACACATCATTGATTTATTAATTAGGTGAAGTCCAATAAAAGTTAAGCACTGTTAATCAATCATTGTTTAATACGTCTGCTTAACCTAGAATTGATAGCCACTTTTAATATACTGTACTCTTAATGTTTTTTTTATTTTACAGTTCAGTTTTATTTTTGTGTAGCATTTTTCATACAAGTCACATCTTGAAATGTTGCACAGAGGAAACCTTAACATGGGAAGAACCTTATAATGTAATGTGAGGAATGCATTAGAGCAAAATTAATAGAATGTAATGCATAAAATTTACATTGTTTTCGTAGAGTAATGGAAAATTGAGCAGTATCGTTGTAAGCAAGACCAAAAAGGCAGTATGCATGATAAATACAGCTAGAAACATTGTGTTAAAAGCAACTGAGGACGTGCCTTTTAGGTATGATTTAAAGCAGCAGTACTTGGTAGTCAGCAAACAGACCTAATCATGAAGGGCAGTGTATAAGAACAGAGTCGGTGCCATGCTGAGAGGGCTTGTGCCTCACAAGCTGGGCTTTGCACGTTGAAGAGGTAGTTGGCACAATAAGTGGCATATTCAAAGCCACAATAAGTGGGGTTTTGGTGCTTTAGTTCATGGTTCCCAGGATGCCTCGTTTTGTGCCATGCGCAAAGAAGCATGAGCTCAAAGCAGTTTGCATGTCATTCGAATATGGGATAGTAATGTATCTCTGGCCAAATCATCAATGTAGCAACTGTTGTTTTCATTTTATTTCACTGTGGAGCTCAGAAATATGGTTTTGAAGTTCTTAAAAGTTACTGTTCAGTTGCCACTCAACCAAGAAAAAGATAAAATATCTTAGCCTGGTGCTGTGCTGTTTGCCATCAGACATGTTTGTGAGTACCATCCTAATACATCCAGAGTAGGAATCTAATATGTATAGTCAAAAAATAATCTCACTGGAAGAGAGTCTCAAAAAAATGCTGGTGGCAGCATAGTTATTAGTAAATAAATGACTAGCATGCACCGTTAACAGACTCGCGTTATGCTTGAATTGTTCAATCTTATCTGTGTCAGTCTTCACCATTCATCACAGATGGGTTATCTGGCCGGAGGTCAGGACCCCGCGGGAGCTTTTCTTTTTCTTCAAAAAGGTAGGCGGAGCCGACACACCATCGGCGCCGCCCTCGAGGCCGACGTACTGCGTGGTGCTCGCGGGTTGGCCGTTAGGCTGTGTTGACTCCACCTGCCTGCCAGTTCTTCATCTCCCACCGTTGAGGTCGCCTCGTGGGAAGCTTGAAGAGATTGTAGGCCTGATTTCATCCTATTCCTTCGGTGTTAAGTCCATCGGTTTCCTGCCGGTTCTGTTTTCTGCCTCTACTCGACGTCGCCCGGTAAGATCTATCCTTATTTTTTGAATTTTGCGACGTCGAGTCTGTTCTGGTGTTTTTTTCTGTAGGTCATGTCTCGGTCAGAGGGGCAAAGTCTTGAAGAGCCGGTCCGACGCCCCCCATCGACAGGTGCCCATGCGGCCGAGAATTCTCCGGCTCCGACCAGCACAACCGGTGTCTTTCGAGTCTTTGCCCGCTTCATGACATGGATTCCGCGACGCCTGCTTCTCCATAGACCGGCGGTCCTCGAACAACGCTGTGTTGAAAGGGCGAGCCCGCCCGACTCCTCGGGTCGGTCCGCACTGCCGGGCCAAGCCGCACTCCTTCAGCCTTCCTCCGGTCCCCTCCCAGTTCTATACGGACCGAGGAGGGGAGCCTGCTACTGTAGCCCAGCCATTGCCAGGCTTCTTCTGCGGCTCAGGAGGCTCACCCCCACTCCCTCCCGGGAGCGGGCGGGAGGTGCCGCCATGGCAATTGCCCCTTTGGGGGTAAAGACTCCCCCGGTGCCGTTCTCGCAGCTCGGAAAGCCCGGGTCGGCGCCGTCCTCGATGCCGTCAGTCGACGCTGTTGGAGCCTATGGCGCCGTTCGCGGTGCCGTGGGCCCTAGCAGGGCCGTCGTTGGCGCCGACTTGTCGCTTGGTGCTGTGGGCTCGGTCGACGCCGATTGCGGCGCCGACACTGTTCGCAGCACCGTGAGACCCACTCCAACGTCGTCCTTTGCCATTGAGCACGGCGCCGTGTCCTCGAGGCTCGGTGCCATGGGGCCTTCGGTTCCATCTGTTGGTGCCGTCCGCGGTGCTGTCCACGCACTCGGCGCCGGGTAGCCGGGCGGCGCCATGTTCGGCGCTGGGTCCACCTTCGGGCCGCCGGCGCATTGCCACGGTCCTCGCTGTGCTAGAAGCGCGGGGAATTGGTGGCCGACACCGGCGCCAAGGGTGCCGCCGGGCTGTCGCCGGCGCCGTCCCTGTCCTTGGTGCCGCTCCTGGTGCCGGTGGACCAGATGGTACTGCAACTGGTCCTGGCATTGGACCTCTGGCTCGGGCTGGGGCCGTGCCTCCCTCGGATCCCGCTCGCGGGGTTGCGGGGGGTACTGGCACCGATTCGGGCACAGCGGTGGCATCCGGGCCTGGTGGTAGGGATAGTTCTGCCCGCCCTCCTACAGTTTGGCTTAGAGCCTCAGACTCCACCTCTTCAGAGATGGAGTCGAGCTCTGAGTCGGACCTGCAGTCGCACCCCTCGGAGTTGGCTGCGGACGTGGGCAGCACGGTGGTCTCATCGATGAGTCGGAGCCAGCCCCCTTCTGAGGAGAGGTCGGTGGCTCCTGAGAATAGGGTCAGTGGTGCTGACCAGCAGGCAGTGGTGCATGCCACCATAGCTCTGCAGCCTGGTCTTGGGGGTTTCATCGATCCCTCAGTTGTGGTACCCCCTCCGGTGGTGTGCCTTGATACTTTGGGGCCCATCGAGGCACCTGCAGGGGGGGAGGATACTGCTCCCTGGGTATCCCCTTCGGGGGCTGCCCAGAGATGCCAGCTACCTAGGCTGGTCCTCTCGAGGAGGAGGAGGAGGAGGACTCTTTTGGACTCCGAGGGGTCGAGGGGTGTGGGATCGGCGCATCGGCCTTTTTTTGGGGTCCACCCGGGCCCTGGGAGGCGCCGTAGTGCAGATTTCCACTCTTCCCCCTTGGTTTCTTTGAAGGAGTCCTGTTCTTTTGAGGTAGGGGACCGTCCTTCTGGACCTTTACGGCCCCGGTCGCCTCACTGGGGGGATTCTTCCGGGCGCAGCCAAGGCAGTACCAATGTGATTGTGCAGCTGTCGGCTGTGGGGTCTTCCGGGGCACCTTCTTCCACGGGTGCCCACGGTCCGCTCCCTAGCCCAGGCAAAAGTCAGCTGACATCTCTTCTCGGCTCTGCCCCATCCCTCTGCCACACTCTCCTGCGCTCCCAGGCATCCTCAGTCCTAGCGGCCCTCTCACCTGGGAGCAGTTCAGAGCGGTGGCTGCCCGGTTCCCTGCTTATGTTAGGGCAATTGACAGCCAGGTTTTTCAACCTCCCCCGTGCAGCCATCCATTGAACACATGGCGACCTCCAGATTCTCATCCCCCTCTTCAAGGGGAGAGGAACCTTCTGTCCACATCTCTCCGGCTGCTGATCTCTCAGAGTATCAGCGATTCCTCGTGAGGATGTTGGAGGATTTGCACCTTTCACCTTCCACTGTCAGCAATCCTGAGCACGCGGCGCACGCCTTTCTAGGCGATTTTGGCGAGGCCACCCTTGTGGTGCCGCCTGGCTGCCCCTCGGGAGGCTGCCTTGCGTTTCTGGCAGAGGTCCTTCTCCAGAGTTCCTGCCCCAAGGGATCTCAGCCAGAGGTATTGCACACCCCTCGGGTCTCCAGGTTCCATGCCTCATCCACAGTCTGGCTTGACGCACTTGGATACTCCTGATGGGCTTCGTACCCTTCACCGTGACTGGCCCCTAGATCAAGACTCCTCGGATTTTGATTTCTGGGGGAGGAGGACCTTCTACTCGGCACGGTTACTCCTCTCTATTTCTGCACATCAGGCCCACTATGCAGCCTACAACAGGTTCTTGTGGTCCAGGCTAGGTCAGCTCCTAGCCTCATTGCCTGACTCGGAGCAAACCAGACAAGCCATCGCACTCTCTGCACGTGGCCTGGAGCTAGCAAGGCACCAGCGAGGCATCTTATGATGCCAACAAGGTAGCTACAGGGTCGAGGGACAGCGATCTGCACTAGGCGATCGGCATGGCTATGTCTTTCCTGGTTGTCACCCTTGGCCCGGCGAGGGTGATTAGCTCTGCCCACCAGGAACCCTACCTTTTCTCCTGCAGAGGAGATTGGCTGCTGTCGGGCAATCCTCCTCTCCGGGGAACTCCGCCTCTCTCCCCACTCGGCCTCTCCAGGCCCTGAAGGTTCCCTTAGTGTGTCACCCTCTGAGGGCTAAGGGACTTTGTCCCTTAGGTGTGAGAAACAACCCCCTTCGGGGGTGCTTTGTACTCACCCATCTGTGATGAATGGTGAAGATTGACACAGATAAGATATGAAAATTATGTACCTACCGTAATTATGATCTTTCTATGTATCTTCACCATTCATCACAACCCCACCCACCATGCCCCTGGGGCCTCAGTCTCTGGGTCCCCTTCCCTCTCTGTGACTCCCCCTCTTCTCCTTAGGAGTGGGGTAAAGTAGGGACACACAGGGGAGTATTTTCCAGGGAGAGTGGACAGCCTGTGGCACTCTCTTCATTATTTTGTCTCCACCCCTGTGGGTGGGAGTTGGTACTTGCCCTCCTTTTCTCCTCCTCCTGGTTTCCATCCAACTATTTCTCCTAAAAAAAAAAAACCTTTTCATCAAACATCTTTTCTTCAGAGAGTACTGAATCCGTGTACCCTGTCCTTCTTCCAGAATAGCCGACTCTGCTTTCTGGAGTATTTGCCAGTTATTCCGTGCCTTGAATTCTGGAAGACAGCTTTCCACCCTTGCAGTTCCTATAAATCTGAGACGGACAAGGGTCTCGGATATCTTAATACCTCTTCCTCTCTCCTAAATTCTTTCCCACCCTACCCTTCCCTTCTTCCGCTTCCAGAGATTGGGGCCCCTCCCAATCCCCTTAGTCTAACCTCTTCTTTGCTGTCCTCTCAGTCGTTATTTCTCCTTTTAGTTCAGACATCCTTTCCTTTTCTGTCCCTTGACTCTCTTGTCCCACCCTCCACCCCTTCCTCTTACCTCTCCGGCGACTCAGAACTGGAGCAGGCAGGCGGAGTCAACACAGCCTAACGGCCAACCTGCGAGCGCCACGAGGCAGGCCGCCCCGAAAGGCGCTTGATGGTGTCGGCTCCGCCTACCTTTTTAAAAAGAAGCTCCCCCGGGGTCCTGACCTCTGGCCAGATAACCCATCTGTGATGAATGGTGAAGATACACAGAAAGATCATAATTACAGTAGGTATGTAATTTTCATTTCTTACGACAGCTTCGAGCACGAAACTTCACTCCTTCAATGATGTAATAAGCTGACTGGACCGAAGCAGCTTCACTGAAAAAAGAAATATGCCGGCGTTCATTCAGGTAAACATGTAGAGGCATGAAATTAATATTTAATTAACAAAAAATAATAGGAGACTAATATACTGTAGTTATATTCAGAGTAGGGATTTTAATATACAGGCTGCAATAATATACAGACTGCACTAAAAATACCAAAGGTAAGAACATTATTTTACATTTGCCATTGATCTTTAGCAGGGGAAGGTGATATAATTAAAGAGTAGCGTACAGGCTTCCAGATTGCCAGCACAGCAGAAGAGAGGGCTGTGCCACCAGCAGTTAAAAAGTTAGTGGACAGTATAAAGATGAGTTCAGTATAAGGAGGAATGGAGAAGGCAGGGGCCATTTAAGAGAAGATGGGATCAGTAAAGCACAGTGTCATTCGCTCAGCTGGTTGCACTCTCCTCTCTGAGGCCAGAAAATTACATGGTTGTGGGTTCTAAGCCAGGAATTTAGTGGTAAAATCCCAATACAGACATTGTAGTGCAGCATGAGAGGAGTGCTGCACTCCTGAGGTGCCATCTTTCAGATGAGATGTTAAACTGAGGTCCCTCCTACCTGTTCTGGTGGTTGCTCAGGTGGATGTTAAAGATTCCATGGCACTTCTTGAATAGGGGCATTTACCCAGTGTCCTGGCCAGATTTCTCCCAATTCACTACAATACCACCACAGCTTAACCTGATTCAGTATGTTAATTTGCATCGGTATCGCCAACCCTCACAAGGCTAAAAATAAGCAGAATTGACTAGCCCTCATTTCCCGGTCAACAACAAACTGAATAAATAACTAAAGTAAGCTGAAGCAAGGCCAGTTAGGATTTGAAAAACTGCACAGATAAGTTTTAACTGTCTCTGGTTGAGAATATGGAGTTAGTGCAGTTGTCTAAAATCATGGGTGGTAGCATTTTGGACATTGAAAGCTGAAACTTAGGAGGGCTGTGGCTAAATGACTGCATTACAGTAGCCAGTATGGGAGGCAATAAAGGCATGAATCAAAATACAGTAGAAGAGTGGACTAGGAAATTATGGGCATAAGCAGTGTTACAGAGGAAATAAAGTCTAGTGGCAAGAACACTGATTTATGAACCTGAAGACCCAGGCTCGGATCCCACCAGAATAATTTGTTTGTGGTGCAACCCTGAACAAGTCATTTCACTGCTGCATGCATCACTACCAACCTTGGAAATGGGAAAGAAGCAGGTCCCACTGAAAACAAGAAGGTGCTTCTCAGCTGGGTTATTCTGTGTAAATAAATTATGAAAAAAAAAAAAAACAATGAGATGAAAATGATGTTTTGCAGATATATGAAATATGAGGGGAAAAGGATAATTTAGGATCTAGACAAGCGCTGCGGTTTCATGTTGAAGAGGCAGAGATGAGATCAAAGTCCTGGAGGGAGGGGGAGGGAATAGAGTGTTGACTGCGGCAGTTTTTTTTTCCTGCAGCAGCACTTTGGTTTTGGAAATATTAAACTGCAGGAAATTTGAACTGAGCCAGTGCTTTGACATGAGTGAGACAAGAGGATAAAGTGGAAATATTTGATGGATCAAAGGAGATGTAATGCTAAATTCCATCAGCATAGACAAGATTTTTGCAGTTCTAGTGCAAGATAAGATGACCAAAGGGGAAGAAGATGGATAATTAAGAGTATAGGACCTTGCAGAGAACCTCATGGTACTCCATGTGAGAAGATGAGAGTAGTGGGCTAAGGTTGGGTAAGACCCTGTCCCATTTGTTAATGCAGCGAGAGTTAAAAGCATGGATCTATTTTGTCCTCTCCTATTCTGCCATATGTCTGTTTTTTGCCTATCCGATTACACAATCAAATTTCTCTTGTGGCACCTAGGAATTGGCCACTCCAATGTCCCACAATTTCCCCCCTGTTGTCTCCCTTCCTTCACTTGCTGTTTCTAGTCTTTCTTTCTTTCTCCCCTTGCTTCCTGTGGTTACTGGACTTTCTTGTTTTGCAAATGTATATACTTACTACTGTATATTATTGAAATAATTTCAAAAAGCTATTTGGGTTTCCTAAAAAATAATCTGTAATACGAGGTTGACCTTGAGATTTATTTTGACCTCCACAAGCTTGTTTACAGAACTGCCAGCAGGTGACCACCTCTGGGAAAGAAAGTTCTATTTTGTTGTACCTGTTAAGATAGATGTGTTCTTCAGACTGGCCTCAGGAAAGAAACTGACAAAGTTTTGATACATTTTGTGACAAATAGGAGATGTAACTTACAGTAATTAGAATTCAGAGTTTAAACTGCCAGGAAAAGACATCTTATAAAATAGAGCAATGTTCTAATGAGAGATTTGGAGAAATTGAGATTTAAATTGAGAGAGAGACTCAGATGTAGGATTTTTTTTTTGTTTTAACTGCTTATATGAAGAGCTATCCTGTACAGTTTTATTTTTTATTTTATTGTTACTGATAATAAAACACTACTTGCAAATTTTATAACTTCTCCTGGTGTGGATATTCTTCCTGACCTATGCCCCTATGACAAGTAGAGCCAAGAAAGTAGAGGCATGAAATGCAGAAATATTGTACAAGGCAGTGAAGTAAGGTAAGACTGTCAACAGCATCAAAGTTAACCCTTAAAGCAGTACTATTTGTTAGACGGCAACAGTACATCATATACAGTATTTTTTTAAACAAAAAATATTTATTTATTTAAAAATGTGTTAACCGGGAAAGGCACACCGAGCCGAGGCTCGTTTCCAGGGGGAAAGGGCGACAAGAATACTTACAGAGGGAGTCACAAAGATACATAATGACAGTAAGATACTTAGTACAGTTGGTTAGAGTATAACAAGAAGTTAGGTTGCAATACATAATGGTTACATTTATATATAAAATTTGTAAAATGTATAGGCAATAGAGTCAAAGTGGCAGGTCAGATATATTCAGTTACTATATATAAAACAAAGTAAACAGAAACATCAAAAACAGGAAAAGCAGTCGAGTAAGCAAAAAAAACAGAGGTCATTTGCACGTTATTGCAGGGCTAGAAATGAGAAAAAGGCTAGGAGGATTGGGGTAGCTGCAAATAACAACAGATATAGGTCTGAGCAGATGCTTAAGGGCAGGGAGTGAAGGGTTGAGTTGAATGGAAGAGGGATGTTGATTCCAGACAAGGTGAAAGGAGAATGCTGAATGGCCAGCCAAAGTGTGGGGATGAGGCCGAAAGTGTGGGGGTAACTGGAATGCAGGGGGTAAGGGGAGGGGTAGCAGGAGAGAAAAGGGAGGAGAGACAGGATGGGAGGATCCCGAACCAGTATTTAGAGATGAAGACAAGGCTGTGGGTCATTCACCCATGCTGCAGGGAGGGAATAGAGAGAGGGGAGTAAAGATGACAGTTGTGCATATGAAAGGGGGAGTTAGAAGCAAAACAACAGAAAGCATTAAAGAGAGTGTTAAGTCTAGCAAGGGATGTAGCAGGAGCAGAGCCATAAACAATGCTGGCATAACTGAATACCGAGAGAACCAATTTCATAATCAAATCACGATGAACTGGGAGGGAGAGGCAGCCTTTTTTTCTAAAAAGCACTCCAAGCTTGGAGCGGAGTTTAGAGTGTATTGCATCTATATGGATCGAATAGTCAAGATTTGGGTCAAGCCAAACCCTTAGATATTTGTAGGTAGGGACCACACCGAGAGGGGTGCCTTATGGGGTAGTGAACACTGGAGGGGATGGAAGCCTGGCCAATTTTTGCCTTGTGCCGAATGTCATAGAGACAGTTTTATTTTGAGTTCACCTTGAGTTGGCATGCTCGAAAGCAGTTTGTCGTGTTATGGAAGTCTTTCTGAAGAGGGGCCAGGATGTCAGAAATGGAAGGACCGGATGTGTAGAGGACAGCGTCATTCGCATACATGTGTGTGCAAAAGTGAGAGCAGACACAGGGAAGGTCATTTATAAATGGTGAGAAAAGGATAGGGCCAAGTATTGATCCTTGAGGTACCCCAGAAAGGATTAGGAGGGGAGGTGATAGGACATTCCCCACCTGCACAGCCTGTTTTCAGCCTGTAAAGTGGGAACTGAACCATTGTATAGCAGGGGCCACCAAACTTACAGAGTGCAGTTTGTTTAAGAGCAGAAGGTTGGGTGAGAGATGGAATCAAAGGCCTTGGCCAGGTCTGTGAAAATGGCAGAGGTGATGTGACCATAGTACATCCCAGAGAGGATGAAGTCAGTGAACCGTAGAAGGGGGAATGTGGTGGAGTATTTTTCTAAAACCAGATTGGACAGGGGAGCAAGTATTGGCAGAGGTGGGGAAGTCAGCAAGCCTGGAGTAAACAGTGGATGCCTGGAGCTTGGCTAGAGAATGGAGAAGAAAGATGGGTTGGTAATTTACAGGGGAAAAAGGTTCACCACCTTTGTGAAGGAGCAGGACTTTAGCAAGCTTCCAGGCCAGAGGGACAGTACTGGAGGAGAAAGAGAGATTTAGCAGGTGCGAGAGGGGGAGGATGATGGAGGGAGCAGAGATGCAAAGAAGCTTGGGATTAAGGCCATCAGGGCTGGACTTGGCAGGGTTGAGGGGACATAAGTGCCTGAAAGACTTCCTGAGGGGAGACAGGAGGGAAGTGGAAGCCACCAGATGAAGGGGAAAGGGAGGGACCTGATGATGAGAATATGTTTCTGAGATCTTAGATTCTTTCTTGGTGTATTTTTAATGTTCTCAAATATTTTTAAAACAGCCTTTTTAGCTAATTTTGTAATTCATGACTCAAGTCATGAAAAATGACCACCACTCACGATTTTTAAAAATCGCTTCGCTTGTGGTTACCCCCACACCTTCTTCAGAAGTGGCACCATCTCCATGTATACTGTTTCATACATGGGGGAGGGGAAACATGCTGAGAAAATGCGATTCAAAAACACATGACTGGCTTTGAGTGTAACTATCTTACCTCATTTTATATGCGGTGACTGGTCTTGACTTTGCTTTTCTCCCCTCTTTTTATGTGAAGCGACTATATTGGATTAGAAGAAAACAAGGCATACTGTAGATTAGTGTTGGAGACTTGATTAGCGGCCTTTGCTAATCAGAGTGAAAAATGATTAGCAATTGGCCGAAGTTGATTAGCGGTTTCAAAAAAATTTGTATTTTTACTCTGAACCCTATAATTACTACTTATCCATGTATAGAGAGAGAGAGATTGATAAAATACACATTGTACACATAGTTTGACATCTGTTTATTTTAGCCATTTTTGACACAAACAGCAGTATGTAGTACAGCATATTATTCGAGAGCCTCAGAGCCAGTGAGCATATCTGTCAAGAAGCAGACCGTGACAATTTGTGACCGTGCTAGAATTTGTGACCGTGACAGATTAAAAAGAAATAATATAAAAACCCAGCTTCTCCCAGATTCAGCAGGAGTTTAAAATTCCTTTGTCTGATTTTTTTGCTTATTTGAAAATCAGACACTATTTACAAGCGGAAGGGGGGGGGGAGCAGAACAGAGGCCCGGGGTCGTCAGTCCACTTCTGGATCTCCTCATGGAGTTACTAAGGGAATCCCCGTGGGTGTCTCATCTGATTTCCAAGCTTTATGCAGCAGGTGAGCCGGTGAATTCAGACTCCAGACTACGAATCCAGACTCTCTGGGAAAAGGAATTGGACCTGGGGGAAGGGGTTTTAAGGTGTGATGTAATCTGGAGGATGGCACACAGAACTTCAGCCTCGCTCTCGTGGAGGGAGTTTAGGTGGAAAGTACTCACAAGATTTTTCAGGACACCAGTGATAACCAAACACTTTGGACAAACCTGCTCAGATAAATGCTGGAGGGGGTGCGGGCAGGTAGGGACACACAAACACTTTTTTTGGGGTGCCCTAGAATCAAAACTTATTGGAATTGTATTAGTCAAGGGCTGAGTGAGATTTTACAGACAGATACTTTGGATCAGCCTCGTTGTTTACTATTGGGGGAACCCCCTCAAGGTCTGGTAGGCCCTAAAGCCAATTACTTATTTCCAATCTTGTTGGCCTCGGCCCAGAAAGCCATTACCAGGTTGTGGCTTTCCAAGACTCCCCCAGGTGAAGAGCAGTGGCTGTCGTGTTGTAACCAAATTAAAGTAATGGAGAGGCTTACGGCCAACCTGAATTTAAAACCTGATCTGCACAAATCTGGCTGGTTTCCATTCTTTGAGTATCTTGGTGCCAAAGAGGGGGTTACTACTCTAGAGATTCTAGCAAGAGAAGTCTTAGATTGAAGGGCCTGTCATGGTAGGTGCTTAGGCCTCCGGGTGAGGCAAAGCTTCCCAGACAACATTTTCACACCCTAGGGTAAACTGGGACTGGCTTTTACTCACCACGGGTCTTGGGGAGGGGGGGCACTGTTGGTCTTTATGTATACATGTGTATTGTTTAATTACTTCTGTGTTATTCTATCCCTATACTTTCTGAAGGAGAGGGGGGTTCTTTTTCTTTAGTGGCTCTCACTTTGGAGGCTACTGGTTAAACTAAAAAGGGTAATTCCAGCGAGAAGGATATAATGCAGTCTAAGATAAATATGCCAGCCAGAAAAATGCCTTATCAAATGTTCACGGCTGTACATCTAATTGTTTTTTATGAATGTTAGGATCTACTCATGGGTAGGAATTGGGTTTTTAATTCTCGCAAGAATGTAATTTTGCCTCTCTGTTTGTACCCTTTTTCTGTAATGTTACTGTTTGAACAATGAAATGATAAAATTACAATTTCAAAAAAAACAAAAAACCCAGCAACCAACAAATCTGGGTTGATTTCTTATTGGGTCATCTATTTTTGCTAGCTGCCCAGGCATATAGCCTGTAATTCCTAGCCTGTTTTTTGGGGGTGGGATGGAACTGGGGGTTCACCATCCTGAGCTGCCATATCACCAGTGCATCTTGGCTTTTGACTAAAAAGTATATATACAGCGCCCTTTCTGGGTTGAATTCAGCTGGGAGACGGGGGGGCCTGCTTTTTAATGCAAATTAGTGTTTCTGCAGTATCCTCTGGCAGAGATGCTCTCCAGTCAGTTTTAAAGGAAAACTGTCCTTTGCAGAGGCTCCCACCCATGCAAAGCTTACTCTCCGATTTAGCTTTTATGAGAAAAACAGCTTTTTTCTTGCACCGCAAAGTAGTTTAATTTAATTATGAAAAGTCCGCTACCCGGAAGTATGGCAGACGCTGGGGCGGCTCCATTAACTAACAAAAGGTGCAGCACCGCACCGTGCACTTCAATGCATTTGTGTTGAAGCGCTGCGGTGTATTCCACCTGTAACAGTTAATGGAGCTGCCCAGTGTCCGCCACTCGGTGTGGCTTTCATGATTCAGAATAAACTACTGTATGCAGAAAAAACTACTTCTTATAAAAGCTGGCTGAGTAAGCTTTGCAGGTGAGCCTAGGACAGTTTTCACTAACCTGTTCATAGTTGAAAACACCTTTCTACTGTTGCTGTTAGACACAGGAAATACCTCAACACGTTCACAAGCTTCAACAGATTAGGATAAGAATTTTGGAAGTCACATGCCAGCTTTAACCAGATAGCAGAGGCAAACAGATTCATGAAATTGGTTTGAGCAAAAATCTTAAACTCTTGCCATTCTGCAAACAGCAGAGCACTGTCACAGTCAGGCTGCAGAAGTGTTGAAAAATGGTCAGGTACTACAGTAATGTCGTTGTTACCACACAGCTCCAGCTCCTTTGGGTCTGCTAGCTAAAGTCTGGTATCTAACAATTTTGCATGGTTATAGACACTACTTTCATCAGTCAAAGAGGAATCTTTCGTCACAACACTTCTTAATGTTTGTAATGTATTTCTTATATTGCTGGTTAACATTTTTATCAGCTTGGCCACTAAAATGTGTTAATTTCACACCCTTGTAAGTGACTTTAGGACATGCTCCTGAAAGAACATCAGACCCATTTTTTAAGTGAATTTTAAGTTCACTGCCACCTATGAGACCACTCTGCTTTGCATATTCAAGAGCGTTTCTCAAAGTTTCAGCAGAGCTAAGCAGCTCTGGCATTTCAGCTACTTCTTTTTGAAGTGCTGTGAGAATCTGGCAAGCGGCTGAAGCAGCTGTTCAAAATACAAAAGGTGTGTCACCATTTGGAATTTAGTCATAAGTTGCAACACTCCCTTGGCTTTGGCCTGGTCATGAGTTGGGTCTGCGGCCATAGATTCTAAATGAGCACAAATTACAGAGAATGATTTGGTAACAGCACGGGTGGCAAGAAGTTTATGCTGCCTGCACCCAGCGTGTGCCATGAGCCTTCTTGGGCTTTTCAACTGACATCTCCACTGCCTGTGCAAGGGACCGCAACTCTCTTGAGTTGCTTAGGATTTTTTTGATACAGGTAAAACAGTTGAAAGTTTGAAACTTCATTGAAATAGGTGTTATCCAAATCCTCTTCTATGACCAGTTCTAATCTGTGTGAGAAACAGTGAACAAAAACTAACCACTCAATGTCTTCCCTTAAAAGTGCAGCAAGATCCCATCTTACAGCCATGTTGACAGCTGCCCCATCAGCCCCAAACCCCACCATTTTTTTTATACTAAGGCCATTCTCTGCAAGAATATCTAAGAGGAGATTTTTCAATCCCTCGCTTGTGCCATCTGATACACCTTTCATTTGTAGAAATTAAGTCTCCACGTGACCATTGTTGGGATTTACATACATTTTTTTTTTTTATTTTTTGGTGGCCTTACCTCCTCAGCTGAGGTGTTCCTGTGGTGCCCCAAATCTGGTCTCAGAAAGTGGCTCCTGCAGCTGTCACCGTGCCCTGAGCTACCCCCTCCTCTCCTTAACCCTCTCTAAGGTCACATCACATTCCCAGTCATGGAAGGCCAAGGGGTCAGGGCCAGAGGGAGCAACAGGTGTAACACCATGGCCCTGCTTTCATGCGCCGGAGGATTCAGCCTGGTATTTTTTTTAGCTTCAGATCCTCCCTCACAGCATGGCGTGCAGTGGCGCCAATGACAGAGTGGTACGCACTCTCTCACACCACACTTCGGACGTCTGCCGTGATGTCCCTTGCTTGCTCCACAACTTGCCCTAGCTTCCAGTCACTGCTAGGTGCCAGCACATGCGCGGGTAACCCTCCCCAGCCACTCCAGAGGAGGAGAGCAGTCCCTAGGATGCTTAATCCCCCTACTCCTTGACCAGCCCCCAACGACCCGAGCTCGTTCCCAAACCCAGGTCACCAGTGTGGTGTGAGGTGTGGTGTCCAGCGCCTCAACCCTCAGCGCCACCAGGTCGGGATTTACATAAATAACATAAACCAGTTCCTTTTCAGTTACACTATTGTCAGTACTACCATCCATAAGCACTGAAAAATTATTTGCATTTTTTGACAGTTGCCATTAGGTTTTCTTCTAGGTTCTTGCCAATACACATTTTGAGATCTTTCCCACTAACAGTGTTAATGTATTTATTGCCCAGATACACTCCATGGCACTTCTCTTGTTCTGCTGTCGCTTCAGACTTTTTAATAGGGATGTCTTCTTTGGTCATCATATACAGGATCTCTATCAGTCTGCCTAGAATCATTCTGTGCTGTTCCTCTGCATTACTGAAAGCTCTCCTTGCTAATAAATTAAAATTGTTTTAGCTCTGGGTCCAAACCCCAACCCCCCCTCACTATTTTAAACTTACCAATTGTGGTGTGGCGATATATGTCCAGTGGTGACTTTGTTTTACCAAATTTCAAAATGTTAATAGCCTTCTTGTGCTGCTCTGTCTGAGGATGTTTCCGGATGGTGTCAACTTTTAGCTGGGGGCCTGTTATCCCTGCAATTAATGCCTCACTGACATTCCTCAACCCATGTAGCTCGCCTCTGTACTCACAGCACAATTTGCAACCAACATGCACTACAAAGTCTCCCTCACTGTTTATCGGTAGCCAGTTTTTTTCTGGATCATATTTTTTGTGCCATCCTTCAGCAGTTGCTAGGTTTACTCCAGCTGTGTCAGACAAACTGCAGTTATTAAAAAGTCTGAAGTTAGGCAAACGAGGTGTCTGGGTGTGCACTTAACACATTTCAGTGGCTGTACTGAGAACATAAGCGGAATGGCAGCTCAGTTACATCCCGCAGAGCTAACTGTGCAGCAGTGCGTGTTGGTCAGAATTCAATACCTGTGATCCTGTTCCTACCCCAGTCTCTCTGCAGCCTTTTGATACACAGCCCAAGCAAGCACCAGGGAAGCGTCGCTGGACCGCGGGGTGCCTTAAAGGTAACTGCAGGCTCTCCCTTGTTGCACACAGTTGCTGAGGGGTCCACCCTCCCATCCAGGGGCGTCCCTCAATTTAAGGACTACCCCTGTCACATGACTTCCTAAGTCCCCACTTCTCCATTAGCAGCTTATACTGACCTAACACTAGAGGGAGCCTTTTACCTTGATCTACTTCTCTTCTTCCTGCCTTTCTGTCTACCTGCCTCTCCTCCGCTACCCTGCCAGACTCTCTGTATCTGGCACATACTCCCTGACTCCCACTACTCAATCACTACTCCCTCCTCTCACCTTCACTACCTTCAACCGCCCATCACCCCCCTGCCCAAGCTCAGCCTCTATCTCCTCTCCCTGAGTGGCCACTAGGAGTCACTGTTGTGCCCCCTTTTTTCGCCTTCCGCACCCTAGATTGACCAGGCCCTCTCACTGCCTCCCGGGTCCCTGGACCAGGCATCTCAAGCATCCTGCCCCGCGATTTGTACCCTGTACTATCTGCACCAAAGTCTGCAGCCCTACCAACCCTACTGTACCATCATAGCTGCCTCACTTCTGGTAGGTATTCCCTCAGCCCTATACCTGTTGCAAAAGCAGCGCCGACTACCAACCATGGTCACTCCCGTTCAGTCGGCCCCGCTGTTGCTATTGTCAGTCCTTATTCCCCACATATGCCCACCAGCACCACCCATTTTTAACCCGTCCGATGAACCCCTTACCCCCTCTTCTACTCACCTCTCTCCTACCCTGGCTACCCCCTCTGCCCCCCAACACCCCAGCTCACCTGCTCCTAGCACTGTTCCCCCTCGACCTCCCTTGCCCCTCACTCCACCTCACCATCCCATCCCTCCGTGCTCTGCCTATCCCTTGCTCATTACCTACAAAGTCCACATACTGTCCATACACTGCGAAGTCTAGACGCTTCACTGCTCTCTTCAGGATGGTCTCCTTACTTCTCCTGCTGTCTGGTAACATCCATCCCAACCCAGGCCCCATTATCACCGGTCAGCAGCGGACCACCCCCGCGTCGGGGCTACATATCAACTCCATGAACATCTGTAGCCTCTTGAAGAAATCTGCAGCCCTCCAGTGCTGGTTAATGCAGGACCAACCAGACCTACTGGCTCTTGTAGAAACCTGGCTCTCTAAATCAACGCCAGACTGTTTCGTCACCCTCCCCGGATACTCCCTTTATAGGGAGGATAGAGTGGGTAGGTGTTGTGGTGGCTGTGCCTTATACATGCACAACACCTTGCTGGGCCATGCCTTCCCTACCCCTAAACTGGACCATGGCACCCAAGCCATCTCTCTTAAAATCATTCCAGACCCATCCAGGGCCCCACTTATCATCACGGTGGCCTATGTCCCTTCACGGAACCAAACCCCAGCAATCCTCTCGCTCTCCGAATACTTCTCCAACCTCATACACAAGGTTGAGCAGATACTGATGGGTGATCTCAATGTTAACTGGCGTGCCAGCTTGGCAGCTTATGCCGAGGACACCTTTGCAGCCCTTGACCTAACTCAATTGGTAACTCAGCCCACCAGGTCTAACCCATCCAATGGCACTCGCACCCTGCCCCCACAGAATAGCAGACATTGTGGTCCATCCTAACTCCCTGAGCGACCACTCTCCGATACTCTTCACCTGGTCCTGCCGGCTACCCAAACCAGTACCCAGCGTAGTTTCCCACCACCACCTGTGCCCTGGTAATCTCAGTAACCTCAAACTTTACTTGGCCCATTGGGATTGGTCCCCTGTAAACTTGGCCCCAAATGTTGATGCGGCACTCGACTACTTCTCCTGCTCCTTTAACAAGGCCTGCGACATCTTTGCCCCATATGTCAAAATCCATACCAAGAAATGTAATGCGTCTTGGATTATTCCTTCGCTCCTTCAAAAACTATGGCTAAGAGATTACCTCTGGCACAAAGCCACTGCTTCTGGCAAGCCGGCAAATAGACAAGCTTATAATGCCGAGTGAAAGAGATGTATCTGGCTCATTCGAAAGGCCAAGGCTGAATACTACAGATCCACCCTGGCCACCTCCTGGGGCACTGCCCGTAAGTTCTGGGACAATATAAAAGAACTAAACAATAAATCATGCTCCCCACCCCCATCTCAGCTTAACATTAATGGCACCATCTCCCCTGACTGCCAAAGCATCACAGAATGCCTCAACACTGCCTTTTCTGACCTCAGTGTAGTCCTCCCCAGCAACTTCTTTGACCCAGTTCCCCTCTCTCAATCACCGACTCTCCATTACCCACCATTCTACCTGCGTGCCATTACCCTGCAGGAAGCCAGGCCTTACCTGACTAAAGCCCTCAGTGGCACCAGCCCCTGTAACGCCCCTCTAGACACGAGGCTTCTCCAACTGGTCCTAGATTATGTGCTCACTCCGCTCACAGACCTACTCAGCTGCTGTCTGTGTCTTGGACAGTTTCTACTCGCCTGGAAAATGGTGGTCATCACCCTCATACTTAAAGGTGAGGACAGCTCCTCTCCTAGTAACTGTAGACCGATCTCCATCCTCCCCCTGCTTTCCAAAGCCTTGGAAAAAATAGTGGCAGACCAACTCGCTGAATACCTGGCCACCCATGACCTACTTTGCCGGGAGCAGCATGGCTTCCGATCGGGCCATAGTATGACTACAGTTCTCATGGAATTCTCCAACTCCCTCCACTCGGCCCTAGACAAGGGCCACCTAGCTGGAGCTATCTTCATCGACCTCTCCAAGGCCTTTGATACGGTCTGTCACTCCCTCCTACTTGATACACCCCTACAGCTTGGTTTCTCCCAAGGTCCCCTTTCCTGGTTTTCCAGCTACCTCTCTTCAAGGTCCCAATGCATTAAAGTATACAGCACCCTCTCCAGCACCCGTCTGGTCCACTCTGGAGTCCCACAGGGCTCCATTCTGGGCCCGCTTCTCTTCAGTCTTTATCTAAACACCCTGCCCAGCTACTGTTCAGGCAAGGTTCTGCTTTACGCAGATGATGCTGTCCTTTTCACCTACCACCTGAACCCCTCTTCACTTCAGACCTCCCTCCAGCACTCCTTCAACCAGATTGAGAGCTGGTTCAAGGACCGCAGACTGATCATTAACATTAAAAAAACCAAAGCTATGCTGTTTGCTCATCATCAAAGCAAGGCCAGAGACTCCCCCTTCCAGATACTGTCCAGCTCGCTTCACCCACTGGATCAAGTCCTCTCATATAAATACCTGGGCATCACATTTGACCCTGCCCTCTCCTTTCACTCACACATCAACACACTCACATCAGCCACCAATGCTCGAATCGGCTTCCTATACTGACATAAGGACTGCCTGCCAACTGAAGCCCTCTGTCCGGCTGTCACCTCCTCTGTCCTGTCCCTAGTTGATTACGGTCTCCCTGTTTATGCAGCTGCTGACGCCACTGCTCTCAACAAAATCCACATGTCCATTAACAAGGCCTGTCAGCTCCTGTCTGGTGCCGATAAGCGGACCCACACGTGCACACTATACTCTTTAGCCAATGTACTTACTTTTGAGGAGAGACTACAATATCAGTCCTGCCTTTTGGCAAAAAAAAAAATACTCCTTTGGTCTTCCCTTCCCCCCGCCGGTGTGTCCACATCCCTTCTCCCTGCTACCCCTCAGTCTCCACACGCAGTGCCTCTAAGTCTGCTCTCCAGGTCCCTAGGGTTAGGACTGCACTCGCCCAAAGATCCTTCTGTTACAGGGCCCCTTCCTGGTAAAACGCCCTCCCCACCTCAGTCACCACCCTCCCTAAAATAGGCCCTTTCAAGAATGCACTCAGGAATCACATTCTGTCCACCCACAGATGTGCAAGCGCTCATTTGGCGTGATCATAGGCCCCTGGGTGCCTTCCACTCCCCTTGAGTCTGAAGCTAATCTCCTCTGTTGACAATGTCTCTAGTGAGGCAGCATCCCCTTGGAATATGCCTGAATTCTGGACCTGCACAATGTTAAACTGCTTAGCTACTGTCTGTATAGGACTGCAGTATCAACTGTGTATGCAAATGCCTTCATGTTGTAACCAAAGTTTGTAACCAAATCTCTGTTCATGTACTGTTTGTTACTGAATCTACTGTGTACCCATTTGTAAACTCTGTTAATTGACGTGGAGCCTTTGGAAATGAGTCCTTGACTCAAAGGGTTGTAATTCCGATGTGAATATAAATAAATAAAAAATAAACACAGGCTGTTTCACATGAAGTAAAAGCCGCCTCCTAGCACAGTGACTTCATGGGAACAGCAAGAGTAGACCCTTGACAGCAGAAAGAGGGGCAGATGGATTCATGGTTAACTGAATTCTCCCAACATGGACTGCGGCAGCAGATTTGCCCAAAAAAAGGGGTGGCACTGCTAGACACATTTGTTAAATCCCCAACCCTCTCTTCCTTGACTGGCTAGGCATCCCTCACATGTTTTGTGTGCAGGGCAGCGGTCATGCACAATATGTCCATACAGTACAATTTTTTCACTGCAAAATCAGGGCACAACACTTGGCAGCTCTTAGTAAATGTCTCTCCCCACCCATCACTGCAAATTAAGCAGGGCACAATACCTCTAGCAGCTCAGTAAATGCCTCTTTCCATCACTGCAACAGTAGGGCACGGCACTTAGCAGCTCAAAACTGTCTGTTATGTCTCTTTTCCGTCTAGCACTGCAAAGAGCATGGCACAAATTTTAAAATGTCTCATTTAAGCAGGCCACAGTTTTTCACATGGTTGCACTCAGTCGGCAGGGAGGCTGATGTCCAATATTCATCTCTGCATTTACAGGGCACTAGATCAATCAATCAATCAATCAGTCAAACTTTATTTAACCAGGCAGTTACATAATTGAGCAAGCTCATTTTCAGGTTGGTGCTGGACACAGATGGTCCTCGACACAGAGGACACTTTTGCAGGGCACAGTTTAATATTTCACACTTGACTGAGGGTATGAACTTTTTTTCACTGCAGAAGCAGGGCACAATGCTTAGCTCAGACAGTTTGTAAATTCAGAGTCAAAAGTTGTCCTTCACTGCGAAGTCTGCAGGGCACAAACTTTTATTTTTGTTATCTATCCTCAAATTCTCTGCATTGCAGCAGTGCAGTGATCACTTGTTCGGTTTGCCAAGGAGGCTGATGCGCAGTCTCTACATTTGTAGGGCACATTACTCCCGACCCAAGGTGGCACAGATTTTGTTCAACATATCTGTCCGGTAGTGATGATAGCAATGATAAATGAGTGACTGTAGAAATAGCGACTCATTTATATCGCTACCATGAATGGCTACCCTGCTAGGGTAGCGACCGTATAACGAGCAGAGCAACTGGAAGGGGAGGGATAGGAGGGAGGGTTTGTATGGGTGGTGGGATCCTGCTGCAGCTGAGCCAGCCCTGTGGTGTGGTGGTGAGGGTGGCTGGCTATGGTGCAGCAGGAACTGGGTTCGGGACCTGCTGGGGACTGTTGTTTTGCCTCTGCTTGCGGCTCTATTTTTTTTTTTTTTTGTGTTTTGCCCCCTCCTCGACATACACCCCTCTGGAGTTGACAGTCTTTAGTCAGTGGGGGTGCAGCCCCCCCCCCCACACACACACATAAACACTTCTGTGTTGTCCAGAAGTCGGGCCGCTGCTAGTTGTATGTTGCCGAAATGCTTTTCGGCGACATACATTCGTGATGATAGCTATTGCTGTTTTTCAGTCGCTATCATTACATGGAACCGACCTGTCCTGATTCTTGAAAAGTGTGCAAGCTGCTGGCTGTTCCCTTGGGGTATCGATCGACCCTTCGATTCAGCTGCTTAAACCCTTGTCCTTGCTTAAGTGTTCTAGGCCTTCGGCCTTGCCAGTCTAAGTTCCCTTCTTTCCGTTTGTGCAGCAATCCCCCCACCGATTCTGTGTGCCAAGTCAAGTGCCCTCCTGTGTCTGTTTCTTCCCTTGGTTAAACAGTTCCCAGACAATAAAGAATGAAAAGTTTCTATTTGTTTATTTTGTAGCATCCCCGATTCTCCTACTGCGCTTGTAATGCCACTAAAAATTGCATCTCTGCCTGCTCACCACTGTGTCTCAGCCACTCTCATCTCCGCTCTCCTCCTCTTGGGCTGTCGGCCTCCTTGGCTCCTCTAAGCTTCCGGCTCCTGAGCTGTCTGCAGTCTCTGCCTCCTCCCGTCGGTCAGTCCTCCTGGTTTCCTCTGCCCTCCTAAGAAAAAGAAAAATACTGCCTGACACAAAACACAATGAGAAAATAAATAAAGCTCTGGAAAAAAAAAAAAAAATTATACTCACCACAGTTGAAACTCTGGCCCGCTACCTGACCAACTTCTTCTACTGGCGATGCTGACGCAGCAAAGGACCGAATCATGTTTCTCACACACTGAGAGCGGGTGGCGGGGGGGAGCTGGGATGTCCTTCTAACCACTGACAGACAGCTCAGGGGGTGGGGCATGGGGAGGACAAAAGAAAAAAGCTATTTTGACTGAAAAAAAATTAAAGACACAGTGTCCGAATAAGTCATTTTTACAGGAACTGTTGCCACTTTTGAATGATTAGCAATGACTGCTTATCATGCTCACAACTGAGTTGCATTTCCCGATTCTTGGGTTGCAAATTGCGATGCGAACCCACTTAATTCATCCCTTGAAACATGTGATGAGAGAAAACATGATTCAGGAAAATGTGACGTCTTGATAGCCTTTCTCACTTCATTTTACATGAAGTGTCTGTATATTAGTTTCAAGAAAACTTGTTCCGAGAAAACGTGATTCAAGAAAATATGATTTGAGAAACGTGATTCGAGAAAATGTGTCTGGTCTTGACTTTGTCTTTCTCACCTCAATTTACATGAATTGGAAATAAAAGCCAGTGAGTTCTGGAGATGTCACTTAAAATTGCAGGCAGTTGAGGGTGGAAGAAGATGAAACCAGTGTACTTTTTCACTGCTCAAGGTGGATTTACCACGAGATGCACTGAAGGACCAGTTGGGAAAGCTATTTGCAGTGGAAGTGGAACCAGTAGATTTTGGGGGGGCTAATGGACTGTGGTTTCTTTGGCTATACTACCAGTGGCCCAGCCATAGTCATTCTGTCAGGTGCAGTCCCTGCTGTATTAGCACGACTCCTAGTCCCTATTCAGACTCTCCAGTACCACTGCTCACAGAACTTGTACTTGGTACTACTGGCATGATGGAACCTTTTCCTGCCCCCTTCCACATCCCTTTCTAGTCAACGCAACACTGTGGCAGACACCCTGCTCACATGTCCATCCTGTTCCCCACACACTGACACACCTTTCTCTTCACCTTCATTGAGGGATAGTGTCTTACTGCAACTGCCTACTTCACTTAGTTTTCACTCCCAGGCAAAAAAAAAAAAAAGATGCATTTAAATGCACTAACAGTCACATTATTAGTCAGGTGTTTTCTTCGAACTCCCCCTGCACATTTCCCAGTCTACTGAATTAACTATGCCTTGCTGCAGGTGGCAAAAAAAAAAAAAGGAAAAGGATTTCTGTGCCGTCTTCACCACTAGGACTTGGTAAAAAATATTTGTCAAAAAACTCTTTTAAAAATCACCACTACACCTTTCCCAGTGTGCTAAATTCAGTATGTTTGGTTTGGGAGTTGGATAACCCTCAGGTTTGTTACTTGGTGGTATGCCGCTCCCTACCTCCAATCAGGTGCGTAATCTGGGCGTTATTTTTGATGAGGGACTGACCTTAAAATCCTCAGGTATCAAATGTCGTCAAATCCTCTTTTTACCATCTGAGAAATATCGCCCGGGTGAAACACCTGGTTCCGTCGGGTGATCTTCCAACATTGGTCCATGCCTTTGTCACTACCCATCTTGATTACAGCAATTCCCTTCACCTAGGGCTACCTGGGGTTGATATCCGCCACCTGCAGCTGGTGCAGAACGCGGCGGCCAGGCTTTTGACTGGGACCTCTAGAACCAGTCATATTACACCTGTGCTCCGAACTGCACTGGCTGCCTGTTAGGTATGTGATCACCTTAAGGTTGGTTTACTAACCTTTAAAGCCCTACATGACCAGGGACCCGGTTACCTGAAAGATCTCCTGACTCCCTACTGCCCCCTCCGTCCTCTCTGTTCCGCCAACGAGGGATTGCTAGAGATTCCCAGGGTTCGATTGAAAACATCAGGTTCACGTGCTTTTGCTTTTTCAGCACCAACCCTGTGGAATTCTCTACCTCGTTGGTTGAGAGAATGCCCAACTGTCGATAGTTTTAAAATTGGTTTAAAAACATATTATTTGGTTTAGCCTTTATTTTATTATAGTTGACATATTTTAATTTTTTTTAATCTATTTTATGTATATGTTCTTATGTACAGCGCCTTGGCTCTGAAAGGCGCTATATAAATAAAGTTGATTTGATTTGATTTGTTGTTCTGCTCCTGCTGCGGCGTCTTCAGCTGCCAGGCTCAGACTGTGCACTCTGCTCTGCAGCATTATTTAACTAGCCTGCCTACCTGAAACCACAGTTAAATGTGGTGATAACTGGCCAACCAGACTGATTCTGCATGATTTGTTGATGATTTTGAAATAATTTTTTAGCAAAGGTCACTCTTTTTCACATAAAATTACCTGCAGTAGCCAGGCTGGTAGAGAGGCAGAGCAAGAGAAATGCTGAAAATTGCCTGAGATGTGCGCAGCAGAAGGAGCTCTTGATCTCCAGCATTGCTGATTGCCTGCTGTAGGTTATGTGGCCTGCTAACAACAACATGAATATGCTAAGTGTGTGCTCCCTGTGAAACATGATGCGTCCTGATGTCAAAGTGAGAAAATGACGAAGGTAAACAAAGTTACTTAGGGCTTGCTTTGCCAGTGTCCAAAATGCTGGATTATACAATGAGCAAGGTAATAGACAGCAAATACTGCTCTGTGATTGTCTGGCTGGCACCTTTCCAGCATTGTAAATCCTCCAGTAAACAAACTGAAAAAGGTGCCAGCCAACCTCACCTCATGCCAACAATACAAATATCACTACGACCCCCCACATCATCCCAAATTGCCGCTATCTTCAATGCTGCTTAAAACCCATTGCTGCAGTAAATTCAAAAAGTCATGGCTTCCTCATTCCACTTATACAACATAGATAAAGTGGAAAACATATTCAGCACACAAAATGAAGCTTCCGATTCAGAAAACATACCTGACAGACCTGTAGAGAATGGTGCCACTTCAGTCAGCACTCCGCTACCCGCTCCAAGTACAGCCGTAACCATCAGCGCCAAAGCCTAGAAACACAAGCCCCACCTCCATCCACAGTCCACACAGACTCCGGTGCTGATATGCATGGACCATGGCCGGAGGTGGGGCATGTGTTTCAGGCTTGTTCGTGATTTCTGTGGGCGCTGATGGTTACGGCCGCATTTGAGCCGGTAGCGGAGTGCTGACTGAGGTGGCATCGTTTTCTACAGGTCTGTCAAAGGAAGCTTAATCCTGATCGATCAACTAATAGGGTCCCTATTAGTTGATCGATACCTTTGATTTACTAAAATCCCACCGATAAAGGGTGTAAAAATCTTTGGAAATATCAGCCCCATAGAATTGAATGGGGCGCGCTCACACAGCCTTCGTTTTGTGACATCACAAAACAGGGCTGTGTGGGCGGACATGGGTGTGTCTTTTTCGGACCAGGAAGCCAGTCTTTTTTTTTTGCCGATCTGCAGTATTGTAATTTTATGAGGGACATAACTTTAACTAGAAAAGGAGTTTTTCAGCCACACTTCCTAGGGAGATGTCTGAGGGGGTAAGATATCAAACGGGTGTGGCAGGCACCTACTAGGAAGCTGCTCTTTAAGCCCATGAGCTGCATGGCTGATAAAATCAAAAGAGTTTATAGTATTTATCCCATAATATGCCCACCTAATTACTTAAGTGGAAAAAGATACCATGCTGTCTCACAGTTATGCATCTATTGGTGCAATTCCTCTTATAATTCTGCTAGCAATCTACAATAATATGTAACTGTTATACTTTAACTTACTTAGGCAAAATATAATACAAACTTGAAAATTCCTCCAAGCAATCCCACCCCAGTAGATAAAATTATAACCACTGTAATAGCCTCGTATACCAATGCCTAAAACCATGTAACATTACTGATTTTAAACTGAGTGCGAAGCAACAACTTTAAAAGACACATGTTAAGCGGAAGTCCAGTTTGTAACGTATATAAAGTCCAGAAAGAAATATAAAAAGTGTTACCCAAAAGTTCCTGGGCGCAGACACGATCTTTATGGAGCCCAACAGTAAAGTTCCAACTCTTAAACTAAATAAAAAGTAACTGTCTTCCATGTTCGTATTAATGGAGAGGTCCCCTAGTGAGAGAAACATACCCCTCAGATCTCATCTTCCTCCGAAGAAACTTCCTCTCTTGTTGTCCTGTTGCAGTCTGTGTGAGCATGCTTCTGGCTCCACTTAAGCGCCTCTGCCGGGTCCGAGAAAATGTAGACCTTGCCTTCGAACACTATCCTCAGCCTTGCAGGAAATAGCACAC
Organism: Neoceratodus forsteri; assembly: GCA_016271365.2. Lineage (NCBI taxonomy): Eukaryota > Metazoa > Chordata > Ceratodontiformes > Ceratodontidae > Neoceratodus > Neoceratodus forsteri. Next base: position 1,415,954,886 of record CM028129.1, read on the forward strand.
GATGCGGTATTCTGGCCTCCCCTAGCGCAGGTCGCACCCTGTCAGATTTTTTTCTTTTTTGCCGTATGGCATAGCTTATATCCAGATACATTTGGATGGGGTGTCCGTCGCATAGAAGGTGTCCCTTCTGTCAGGATAATGCCATTAAGTGATCCTGAGTGCCCTTACCATCAGTGACATGAACTACAGTCCGTGGGGCCTCAGGATTCACCTGACAACCTCATGGAACTATGTGGTATGCATTTTGTGATGCCAGTACCTTTGGGGTGACTTCCTCACCCAGTTGTTGTGGGAGCTAATCTTGTAAAAATAAGAGCAGGTGGTCCCCTTCAACCCCTTCGGGTAACCCCACAAAGCAGATATTCGTGGCTCTTACTTGGTTTTTGAGGATTTCCAGCCTAGCTTTGAAGTGGTTAGTTTCCCTCACTATTATGATAACAGCTCCCATGGCCGCATCGGCCCTTCACATGGAATCAACCACCAATGACGTCTGGACAGCCTCCACTGTAGATTCCAGGGCGACCACTCAGTTGGTCAGAGCATTAAATTTGTCTGCCAGCCCTGCTACAGTAGAAATTAGGTGATTGATTTTAACTCCAATTGTCTGCAGAGTTTCTTCCCCGGAGTCAGGTACAGTTTCTTCTACATGGCCTTGCGCCAAGCACATGGTGGGAGCCGTTGGATTTGATCTGCTTTTTGCTTCCATACCATGTGCTTGATCCTTTCGTGGATTTCCCATCATAAATTAGATGATTTCTGATTGCTGTTTTTAAAGTTTCAATGAAGTTTGCTTTCGGTAGAAAAAATATTTTTATATGATGGTACCAGTATTTGTATAGAACGCTATTGCATAGCAGGCATTTTGCTCGGGCTCCACAGCACCCCCACAAAGTACTTTGCAGACAAATTTACCTCAGTCATAAAGACCACCCTTTGCTAATGACCATTCCACAGGGCAGAGCTTTTTGAAAGTCAGCAAAATATAAAAGAAAGAAGGACAAACTACTGTCCCTCACGAGGTGATGCTATTAGCCACAGAGGGAAAGCACTGCAGAAAGTATGGAAATGGTGCACACTGACACAACGGAAGAATGCAGAAGTATCACACAAATATTTTAATAGAATAAGCCTCTAACCGTACAAAAAGATACAAAAGGCAGGCATCGTGCCAGAGGAAAAAATATCCCTCCAGCACAGAAAGACTTAACAGCTGGGCATTACAGGGTTCATGCTTGAAAATTTATAAAGTGGGACAATGTCCCATAGGTACTGAAAAGTAGGGGACAAATAGTGAAAAACAGGGGACATATGCAAAACTGCTGGGGACTCCCACTGGCAAGTAAGAAAGCAGGAGTATTGTGTGCCTGTTGACGTTTTGTTTTTTGTTTTGTTTTGTTTTTTGTAACCATGACATGAGCAGGGTTCATTTTAGATAATTATCTACGTGGATTACTAACGTACTGGGTGTAAAAAGGGTCAAATGAAAAAAAAATAACTGGTCATATTGTTCAGTTGACCCCAGATTCATAAAACAGCAGTTTAAAACCTCTATAACATTGAACGGATTATCCCCAAGGTAGAAGAAAAGGTGGGTCAAAATTAAAAACTGTGTGCCAGTTGTCCCAATCCCCCACCCAAAAATGAACCCTGGCATTATACTGTGAGCCGAAGCTTCCTATGCCATTGTACCTGTGTTTTGTATCTTTTTTAGTACGTTTGGAGACTTACCCCATTAACAGAGAACGTGTAGAACTGCTGCTTTTGTCCTGTTAACGCGTGCTGCTTTCCTGTCTTCTGCACTCCCATAAAGCTTGCAGCACTTGGCTTTGCCTCCTGGATTGTGGCAGCATGTCTGCGCATCCCCAACCTACCCACCACAGAAGTAGCAGAGCCTGCCAGGGGTAAGTCAGAGGAATACTGTTCCTCACATAGAAATAGAAACTGTCTTCAGAGTTACAGTATCTTACCAGTACTGCATAGGAAGCAGGGAGGAAACTGTGACACTTTGTTTCGTATATTTTAAAATGTTAAGGACACACATACAGTACATTTGGAAACACAGAAGCAAAAAATTAGTAATGCATGATGAAATCTGTATGCAAGACCTCCCACCCAATTTGATGACACTAAACAGAAGATCTTACTTTGAGGGTGTTCTTGCAGCAGGTTACACCACAAGGACTAAAGCTGACAGGCGCCAGGACCCCACAGAAAACTTCTAGGTAGAAGTATACAGTGGGGGACCACCCCTGATGTTGGTCTGCCCCCAGTGTCTGCCTGTGGTATAAAAGGGGCGTCCCCCAGCACCACCTCAGTTCTTTTCCCGCCATCGACCCGCACAAGTTGGACCTTCATGGATGCCTTCTGCTTTAGTCAACCGCCTTTTTCTTCAAGTTACCTGCGCTGTATTATTTTCTATTTTTTCTTCTTAATTACATCTGTGCATGTCTTCTCCTCCTTCTTCATCTGTAGAGCGGCGGTGAACGAAGTGTGCTTGTGGAAAGCAACTTCCCAACAAGGACGGCCATTCATCGTGTCTGCTTTGCCTAGGCTCAGACCATGACACTGAGGCCTGCCAGCACTGCCAGGATTTTAACCAGCGAACCCAGCTTAGCCGCCAGAAGACCCTGGAAGCCTTCTTGCTGCAGTAAAAACTCTCAGTGATGGAGAAGGAGCTCCAAAATACCACTTCTTCCCCAGCCTCCAGGGCATCTACTTCTTCAGCCAAGGGGAAGAAATCTTCGGGAAAGCACAAACACCGGGAGAAGCTTAGGGGCAAACCCTGGTCAACTTCCCACTCCTAGTCCTCATGGAAGTCGGGCACCGAACACGGGTCTTCCTCCCACAGGAGGTCGCCCCTTCCACTCCGGCAACCCTATCTCCTTCCGTGCTCTCAGTGGTGAAACTACCCACTCTTCTGACTGTCTCGGGCGGTGATTCTTTGGGGCTCAGGACTTTGTCCCCAGCCTCTCAGCCCCTGAAGTTCAGGCCCATTGGACAGGTGGGTCCTCTTCAGGTGGTGGGTCTTTGCCTGTTACCCTCATGGTGAATGCATCTGCAAAGTCATTTCTGACGTCAGGGACTGTAGTCTCCTTACGATGCCAGGGGCATGTGATCACCTCCTCCGTGAGAGTGACACCTCTGCCCTGCTTGGGAATCGGCTCCCCAGGATAGGCTTCTCCCTCTAGGTCAGTGCCGGCTGCTTCACCAGACCGGCGTCAGCCCATGCCTGTCCCTTTGACGCCGGCCTCTCCAGCATCGACCCTGGCAATGCCTCAGCCATTGTCCCCTATTCCTCTGCAGTCGCTGGGTGGGCCTGTTGTTGCACAGCCGATGCCTGGGGGACTAACACCCAGTCTTTCAACACCAGTCAGACTGGCGCCGGATGGTTCCTTACCACAGGGACCAACGCCGGTTAACCTGACGCCAGTGGAGCTGATGCCGGGGTTACTGCTGCCTAAAGAACCGATGCTGGGGCCTGCCCAGCCTACCTCACAGATCTTAATGTCCTTTCTCTCTCCTAAAGCTGGTCTCCAGGCTCATAACTACTGGGGGGGTCCTTCTTGGTACCATGTGACAGGCAGGATACAGATCTCTGCAGGGAGACTACATCCTTCCCTCCATTTCCTGTAGCCATCATTTTACTTCCTGCTTGGCAAGAGGCAGGGGCTCTGTCACAGGAGTGACAGAGCTGAAGACATCAAACTGTAAGTCTGGAAATTTTTTCTCAATGATCTTATCAGGAAAGCGAGGATTTATTTCTTCTGGTGGTATTTGGCTCTGTACATCGCAGGGCTTCCGGTCTCAGCCTTGCATGCTGTACAGACTAGCCCCCCCTTTCTTCCTGCGCTGTGAAGAGCTCCCGTGGCGCTGTACCTTGAGCCTCTCCCATCTCCACAGGGGAGCAACACACAGACTAGGATTTGATTCTTTTGCAGCGGAAGAGTTGTGCATTGATTGTCCCACTGATGGCCACAGCAGCTTAGGGTGTCGACACCGCTCCTCGTTGATGAGCCCCTGGTCCTTGTGCAGCACGAGCCGTCAACACTGCTCCTTGTCGTCGAGCTCCTGATCCTTTGGCTTGCGATGGGCGCGTAGGAGACCACGCACAATCGGAGCCACACAGAGAGAGTGCTGAGCAGCAGCAGCAGTGCTCAACAGGGGTGGGGGTGGGCTGCAGAACCAGCTCGTCGGAGGAGTCTCCAGTGGCTGGGTGGCCACAAGGAAAGCAGGAGGGGGGGGCATTGTTGTACATCGATGAGCATCAAAATCTGGAGGTCTGCTCGTTGACTCCAGATTCTTCAAGCGCTTCACTTGATGGCGTCCCCCCCAGCACACCTCGAGACCCTAGCAGAGACAGGCAAAGGAGCAGCGGCAGCGCTCAACAAGCATCGGTCCCTCGATGAACCAGCTTATCGAAGGAGTCACCCGGTGGCTAAGCGGTCGCAAGGGGGGGGGGGCAGCACTATTGTACGTCGATGAGCATCAAAATCTAGAGGCCTGCTCATCGACGCCGGATTCTCCAGCGCTACAGCACTTCACATCAAGGAGCACCCCCCCCCCAGCACACCTAAAGACCTAGCAAGGGCAGACAAATTCTCTTGGGGGGGTTCGATAGGAGGGCTGGAAGAGCGGGGCCCCTGGGCATATAACCCATTCAGGGAGAACCCCAGGCACAAGAATGTCCTCAGGGAAGACAGACAAGTCCTCAAGTTGCAGAAAATGCCACAGATGCAGGTCTCTCCTGCTGGCCACCTTTGCAGGATCACTCTGCTTAAAATGGGACAATGCAGCAGCTGCAAGGTGAGAGGAGGCCACGGAAGCTGCCATGTTAGAGTCTCAGAAGCAGCACATCCTGGCCATGGGTTTGGAGGGCTCCTCCACCTCAGACGGTCATCAGGGGGAACACCATTCATCCAGAGATCTAGCACTAGACTAAACAGAGCTTTTGTCCTCAACCCATCATACTTTCATAGGCTGCCACAGTCTCTGGATGGCAGGACCCACAGGAAAGCCGCCCAAAAACAACCCCCTTCCTCATCTTCTGACGAGGAGAAGTGTCATTCCTCACGGCATGACAGGAAGAGAAAAAGGTCCAGATCCAGAAGCCGGACTCGGGACTCCAATGACAGCATTAGAAAAAGGTCCAGATCCAGAAACAGGTCTTGGAACTTCCACAAGGGGAAACGCTGGTGGAGTCAGGTCCCCAGACTCCTTAGAGTACAGTTACTCCTACCCAGAAGAGTGGGAGCCTCAGGTCGACGACTCCGATTCAGACACCTCGCCTTGCAGAATCTTTGACTTGGATTACCTAGATTTTTTCGTCAAAATTATTAACTAAAAAAGGTGTTCCCGTCTGTTGCAACCTCTCTCACAGCAGCTATAGCCAGCCTGTTCTCAGCACAAGCCACACTGTCTTGGGCCACTGACCTGGCATTCCAGCTTGCTGATGAGCCAGAAAAAAACAAACATGCCCTGCAACAACTTCAACTCATGGGGTTAGCTTTTGCCTACTCAGCAGATGTGTCTGAGGAGGCAGTCAGGTGTACAGCAGACCATGGCTTGTCGCAACCTATGGTTGCCGGCATGGCAGGCAGACGCCTCCGCCAAGGTTCTCTTGGTGAATGCTCCTTACGAAGGAGGCCTTCTGTTTGGGTCAGCTCCAAAAGAGACAGTCAGGGAATCAGGAGAAACAACAAAAGTTTGCATGCTGCAAACCACGGGCAGGAACCGGTCCTGGTCATCGAGCTCCAGACAGAATTTTCAGGTCCAGAATTATTCAAGGGGACAAAATGAAACATTTTCAGGTCTGAACTTAGTTCTCCTCCCGCAACCAGTGTGGCTTCAGTGGAGGAAGAGGTGGTTCCCAGGACGCCGGAGGCAATGTCAAAAAGTCTCATGAGGATCCCTGGACCCATCCTCGAGTAGGGGGCAGACTTTCCAGTTTTTTCGAGGAATGGGTCTGCACCACCATGGACAGTTGGGTGCTAGATTTAGGGTTACTTTATCCAGTTCGAATCGAAGCCCCCACTACCCTATGTGATGCTGTCGCCCATGTCCAACAATCAAGAAAAAAAAAAGTGCCGATGTTCCAAGCGATCACAGACCTTCTCCAGGCACGAGCAATTGAAAACGTTCCCATCTCAGAATGGAAGAGGGAAGTTTACTCTCTATTTTTCATAGTTCCAAAATGCTCAGGAGAATTTAGGCCCGTATTAGACCTAAAAAATTTCTGAATGCCTTGTTCGCAACAGAACATTCAAGATGGAAGCCCTTTCATCCATCATCAGGGAAATCCATCAGGGGAATTTTTTGGCCTCAGTAGATCTGCACGATGCCTTATCTGCATATCCCCATCCCATTGGCTCACTAGACAGTTCCTCAGATTCAAGGTGAGGGAATGCCACTTACAATTCACAACGCTCCCCTTCGGCCTGGCCACAGTCCCCAGGGTCTTCTCCAGGGTCCTACTGACAGTGATCGCTCGCTTCAGACAACAAGGGATCCAGCTCTTCCACTATCTGAACAATATCCTAATCAAAGCCCAGCAGTACGATCAAGCAGCTCAGGCAGACTGAGGTCATCCAATGCTTCTCCTCTCTAGGTTTCGTTATCAATCAGAAAAAGAACTCTCTTTTACCGTGCCAGACCTTGAATCATCCAGGTCTGGATTTCAAAACACTACAGAACACATTTTTTCCCACAGAATCAAATTTCAGGGACCTCAGGGCTCTCGTCAACAAATTCCAATTGGCACTATGCCTGCCAGTTCACACCCTCATGCAGCTCATAGGGACGATGGTCTCCCTGGGAGATTGAGTTCCCTGGGCACTGATTCACATGCGTCCCCTCCAGTTGAGCCTTCTCAAATGGTGGGCCCAGTCAAGGGAAAATGTGGTCCAGCAGTACAAATCTCCTGGCAGGTGAAAGCATCTCTTCAGTAGTGGACTCGTCGATCCAACATCATGAAGGGTCTCAAACTGGGGCATCCTCACCAGAGGAGAATCACTACCGATGCCAGTCCTCAGGGCTGGGGAGCTCACATGGATCAGCTCTCAACACAGGGCAAGTGGTCGCTGGCAGAAACACGTTGCAGCATCAACATTCTGGAGATGCAAGCAGTCCACCGGGCACTTCAGTGATTCAAAGCGCAGATCTCCAACCAGGATGTTTTCATCCTCACCGACAATCGAACAACAATGGCCTACATCAATCAGCAGGGAGGCACAAAGACCTCTCGGATGTTACAAGAAACCCTGTTGCTGTTCCAATGGGCAGAGCACCACCTGGAAAGCCTGATGGCCGTGTACATCCCCGGTCAGGAGAACATCACGGCAGATTGGCCAAGTCAAAAGGACGTTCTTCCAGGAGAATGGGAACTGAAGGACAGTGCTTTCCACCTCTGTACTGCATGGTGGAGCCTTCTGCAAGTAGATCCTTTCACCTACTGATAAAACTACAAAGTTCCACAGTTCTGCTCTATGATGCCTTCCTCATTAACTGTGGTCAGTATGATCTCCTGTACGCCTTTCCCCAATCCTACAAATCTCAAGGGTCTTGCACAAGATTGCTGTCGATCAGGTGGAGTTGATTCTAATCTGTCCACGCTGGCCACGCCAGCCAGGGTTCCCTCAATTGGTTCAAATGTCGCTACAACCTCCTCTGATCTTTCAGGCCAACCCGGACCTGCTGCATCAATGCCCAGTGCTATACCCCAGTCTGCGCAATCTGTCCCTCTCGGCATGGAGATTGAGCGGGAGACTCTCAAGGAGTTAGGTTATAATCCACCCATCATTGAAATGATAATACGATGCTGGACCAGTGGCACTGAGGGTTGAGGCAGGCGCTGGATGCCACACCTCGTGCCACACCGGCGACCCGGGTTCGGGAACAGACTCGGGACGTCGGGGGCTGGCAAGGGAAGGAGAGGAGTGAGCGTCCGTGGGACTGCTCTCCACTCCTGGGGTGGGTTGTGGGGTAGCGTTGCTCGGCAGCGGCCTCTGGTGGAGACCAGGAGCACTGCACAATGGCGCAGTGAGGGAACAAACCAGAAAAGCAGAAATTGCTCCACACCTGGCCGGATGATGGTTGCCAGTCCACCGAAGCCCCTGAAGAGCCATATCCACCTCAGCAGCACCTCGGGGTCAAGTAGTTGCGCTGGTCCCCCCCCCCCCGGCACCTTCCCTCTCGGAGGAGGGGGACCCATCCAGGAAAGGGTTACGCCAGATTACCCTGGGGGCAGCTGCCATATGTGGTCCGAGGAATGTAGGGGAACAGGTGGGTCGGAGGGGGCCTAGGCAGCTTGAAGGAGTGGCGGGGCATGGAAGCACGTAGGAGGGGTAAATAACACAAAAAAAAAATGGTAATCCACTCAAGGTGGCCTTGGTCTTCCATGGTCTATTACAGGGTATGGCAAAGTTTTCTCTTCTGGTTACAATCTATCCATATATCAGACAGCATGGTGTCTCTCCCCACTATACTGCAATTCCTGCAGGAAGACTTCGACAGGGGTCTCCAACCGGCAACCTCACAGGTTGCAGTTCCAGCTCTGGGGCACTTCTGCTGGCGGATTCAGGGGGAGTCCTTGTGGCTCACCCTTATGTTAGACGATTCCTGAGAACAGCGATGCTGAAACATCCTCCAATCAAGCCTATCGTCCCTCCTTGGAGACTCAACCTGGTCCTCAAGACCCTGACCAAGGCCCTCTTTGTGCCTCTTAAAGAAGCAGCCCTTCTCCACATGATGATGAAGATCGTTTTTCTTACAGCAGTCACCTCAGCTCGATGCATCAGTGAGATAGGAGCCCTGTTGACCAAAGAGCCATACACTGTGTTTCATCAGGACTCAGTGTTCCTGTGAACAGATCCCTCTTTTTTACCGAAGGTGATGTCTCCCTTTCACTGCAAACAAGAATTTTTTTTTATACTTGTATTTTATTGCTTTCAGATAAAAGACAATAACATATACAGTCTCTTGCCAGAAATCAATATATAGTACATACCACATATATTCAGTGTATCAGATTTAGGTAGTCTTAGCATTCTGGTTTTTGAATACTAGGGGTAGTCCATTAAATTGTACTCCATAGTGAAACAGTCCTTAATATGCTACACCCTGCAAGACTTTGGGTGATCTAATTCAAATCCCAAAAATATAAACCATACAGATTTACGCAACAGCCAGTGTTGCTATGACCCCCATTGCAAACATAATGTCCTTCAGGTGTAGTGTTCAAATTAGACGCTGCACACAACCTGCACAAAAAACATATGATAAAACATATAGAATAAACAAGTATGTGTTCTCTGTTCCCCAGGGCTTTAGCTCATTCTTTTTTCAGAAACAGGACAGAGCTGCACACCACATGGCTGCCGCCATTACTACAACTACTTGCATGATCAAATACAAAGAACACTAAGTATTATATAAAGCAGTAAAGCCTCAAAAACAAGTAAAACTCACGTTCAGTATTAATTAGAGTGAAGAAAACTTGGGTGTTTAACAATTGTCAGGTTTAAGTACGTTTTTAACAATTATTATTAACTTTAGGTAACCCCCCTCCCTGAAAGAAACTACTTTACCAAGGTAGTCCAAACAAACACAGTAATTCAGGTATCCTCTCCTTCCGAGTCAGAAGATTCTTGAAGTGATCTTGCCCGGGAAGACTCCTGCGATAGAGCATCCGCTTTATTACTGGCTTCTATGGGTTTGGTGAATTGGAAAGTTTTTCCACCATAATGCAGTCGGATCCTGGCTGGCATCAGAAGCGAGTGGACTACTCCAAGGTTGCGCAGTTTCCCCCGAACCCCGTCAGATTTTTTCTGCCTCATTCTCATTGCATAGGATAGGTTTGGGAATAAATGTACTATGGTTCCTTGAAGGTTCAGATGTTCTGACTCCGTGCAGCCTGCAAGATGCGGTCTTGTTTTGCTGCTCCCAAGGTCACCAGAAGAGCCGTCCAAGGTAGGTCATGTGTAATTGAAGCAGACCATGAGGATATTCGATAGGCCTTCACTGGCATTGTGGCAGAGATATTAGAATCCAATCGCAGGGCTCTTGGTAGCCACTCTTGTAGAAAATACAGTCGATCATCCCCTTCACAATGTTCAGGCAACCCGACTATTCAGACATTAGCAGCCCTTTGAGAGTTTTCAAGGGCTTCTAGGCAATATTGTAGCTGAGTGTTCTCCTGTGTCAGTTTACTTGCTGTTGCCAAGGCCTTAGTCGCCATAGATTCTGCCCCCGAAGCCGTTTTCATGGCGACTTCTACTTTTGTGTCCTGCTCTATAAATCTCATCAGGATCAACTCGATCTTTGCATTGATGGCCTGCATAGATTGCTGCAGGGCCTTCCAAGGTGGGTCCACCGTCATGGATGATTTAGCTCCTCCCTCAGCTTGGACAGCCTCCGCTGGTGGGGCTTTCGGACCACCTGCAGGACCTTTATTCGTGCATCACATTTTCTGCAAAAAGAGACTGATATGCATCATGACCCGTAGAACTCAATTTGAAGGTCAAATTTTGAGTTTTTAACCAACTAGAAATACTTTTTTAGTTTTATGGCAGATACATGTAGAGCACCAATTGAGCATGTCTGGTCAGTAGGTGTGCTCCACAGCACCCCCCTGCAACCAAGAATTGAACCTTCCTTCCTTCTATCCTCACCCTAAGAACGGGAAAGAGAGAGACTTTCACACACTGGTCCTTAGGAGAGCACTCAAGCTATACATCAAAAGAATCGAATCCATACGCAAGGCTTCAGGTTTGTTCATTCTCACTTCGGGCAAAATATAGACAAAAAAGCATCAAAAGACTCTGTTGCCAGTTGGATTCATTCCACCATATCCATTGCCTACCAGAAAGCAGGGGTAGTCCTACCAGGCCAGTGAGGGCCCATTCAACTAGAGCAATGGCGTCATCCTATGCAGACTTAAGAGAAGCCTCTCCAGTAGACCTAGGCAGAGCGGCCACTTGGTCATCCATCCATACCTTTGCAAAGTTATAAAAATTGGATGTGTTCACCTCTGTGGCGGTATCCTTTGGCCACCGGGTCCTTCAAGTAGTGGTGGATCCGCAAAGGTTTATAGACATTCTTCCCACCCAGGAAGCAAGGGGGATGTACTGCTTTAGTATTTCCCAGTAATTATGAGCCTAGAGACCAGCTTTAGGAGAGAAAAATAGAAATTTAAATACCTATAAATTTTCTGTCTCTGACTGCTGGTCTCGGGGCTCCTTCCTTCCCAGAATGTCTGAAGTTGGCCTCCTGGCCGCATGTTCAGATTAACGTTTCTTCTTTTTGTTTCCAAGTTATGTAGTACTACAGGGGACACCTGCTTTAGGAACAACTGATGGCTACAGGAAATGGAGAGGCGGATGTAGTCTCCCTGCAGAGATCTGTATCCTGCCTGTCACATAGTACCAGGAAGGACCTCCCAGTAGTTATGAGCCCGGAGACCAGCAGTCAGAGAAAGAAAATTTACAGGTATTTAAATTTCTATTTTTGCAGCCTGGTGGGCATGCTTTAAGGATAAAGAAGCCCCAAAGGTGCCCCCAACTCTGACTCTGAGGGATCTTCCTCCCAATCAGACTAAGGAGCAGGTTCCCCCTAGGAAGACCCCGATGTCACCTCTTAGGGAGCCTACTCCACAACCAAAGGAGCTGGCACCAGTTGTTTGGGGACCCACTGTCACTGGCCTCACCACTCACCCTCTCCCTCTCCAGATTCTGGTGAATCAGGGGGATATTCCTTTTCTTACAGTGACTCTGAGGACTCTGACCTTCCCTCAGAACCGGAGGAGCCCAAGGACACCCCCTGGTGTCCTCCAGATGACCCATCTTTCATGGATGTGATGAGGCACATCCAGGCCCTAAAGGGCTGGGACATTGAGGAAGTGGATCCTGGGCAATGTTGGCTAGCCGTTTTCCTCCATGAGAAGGAATCCTTGCCATTAGTCATTCCTCCCCGATTGACTCTTTTAAGGCTGTTAATAGGACTGTTTGGAAACACCCCTCCACTACACTGGTGACCTCTCAGAAGGCTCGCCTGTATAATGCCACAAGGAATGAACCCTTTTATGGGGAGTACCCTGAGGCTGACTTAGTTGTTATTAATGTGGCCCATGACCGCTCTAAGTAGCTGCGGCACCTTAGCACTCAGCCTTCTGATAAGGACTCTAGGCAGATAGACTATTTCGTAAAATCAGGCTCGGATGTGAGGACTGACATTCTCCGAGCCTTATATAACTCTGTGGACTATGCAGGTAGGGCTGTGGCTGCGGGAGTTTGTCTTTGATGCTACTCCTGGCTGAGGGTCTCCAGTTTTACTCCAGACATTCAGTCTGAGATTCTGGATGCACCTTTCAGGGGCCCCATTTTGTTTGGTGAAGATTCTTAAAATATTATCACTCACCTTCAAGAGCTGAGTAAGGCTACATGTTCGGTTCATACACTGTACCAATCTCAGGCTAAATCAGCTCAGTAGCAGTCCTTTTGTCACACCTCCAAACAACAGCCCAGAGGCCAACAACCCAGAAGTGCCTTTAAGAGAAAGGCTACTTCCCAGGCCACAGGAGATTCAGCCCCAAGAGCTCCCAGAACCCCCTAGGCTGTGTTGCCTGTCCCCGGCACCTCAGCCTGACTCCTTACATGACCCCCCTCCCCAGCCAAATCTCTGGGGGAGGCGGTGTGGGTCATTTCTCTCTCTACTGAGAGGGCTGGCACAGAATAACATAGGATGAATGGGTTCTGCAATTAGTGGAACAGGGGCATACTCTTGAATTTGTGGAGATTTCTCCGGACAATCCTCCAGCCCCCTCCCATTATCCTCAGGCCCACATCACCTTCATTCAAAACGAGATCCAAGCACTCCTGAGAAAACAAGCTATAGAACCCATCCCACCAGTGCAGCGAGGGATGGGGTTCTACTCATATTTCTTCTTGGATCCAAAGAAAATGGGAAACCTGTGCCCTATCCTGGACCTCAGTCACCTGAACCAGTTCATAGAATACAAACAGTTCAGGATGGACACTCTCTCAGGCCTTTTCCCCTTGTTTCATCAAGGGGATTGGCTCTGTTCTCTGGACATGCAGGACACTTACCTTCACATACTGGCATTTCCACCCCACACATGGTTCCTTTTCTTCCGCTTCCAAGGAAACCACTACCAGTTTCAGGTCCTGCCGTTTGGCTGTCCTCAGCCTCATAAGTCTTTACAAAGTGCTTCACAGTAGTGGCAGCGGCGTTAAGGAGGGAAGGCCATTATGTCTTCCCTTACGTAGATGACTGGCTTTTGACAGCTCCCAACAAGGAGCAGTTGCTCAGAACCATGGAGGCCACTTTCTCCCTATTTCAGAATCTGAGGATACCTCTCAGTCTCCCCAAATCCTCCCCTTGGCCAAGTCAAAGACTCCAATACATAGGAGCAATCTTGCACATCACACAAAGCAAAGCCTTTCTTCCTCCAGACAGGGCAGAATGCCTTTGGACTCAGGATCAGTTGGTCTCATTGTCTCGCCAAGTTCCAGCCAGAACGGTTCTATGGTTGCTGGGACATACGGCAGTAGCCATTACAATGGTGCCCTTAACGCGTCTGCATATGAAGGTAGCCCAATTGAACCTTTGTGTCCAATGCGATCAGCACACAGATGATTTGGAACAACCGATATCAGTCTCCAACTCAGTGCGACAGACTATGTATGACATGGTGGCTGAACCCCTCCAACCTTTCCAACGGGGTTCTTTTCCGGTTGGAGTCCTCTCGTCAGATCCTGACCATGGACGCATCGGGCCAGGACTGGGGCACCCATCTGGTAGACCCTCAGACACGGGGGACTTGGTCCCCACTGGAGCAGCATCTCCACATCAGTGTATTGGAGATGCAGGCGATTCTGTATGCTCTTCAAGCCTTCCACACAAACCTTCTCCTGGGTCCTCTCTTGATCCAGATGGACAATATGTCTGTGGTCTTTTATATAAACAAGCGGGGGGGGGAACGCATTCTAACCCCCTCTTCAGAGAGGCAGTGAGAGTTTGGCATTGGGCAATGGAGCATCACCTGGACCTGACTGCTGTGCATGTTCCAGGTATCCGAAACACCTTGGCCGATAATATAAGCTGTTCCCAGTCCGAGGCCCACGAAGGGGAACTTCTTCCTTCAGTGGTCAAAGATCTTTTCGACAGGTGTGGCCACCCCGAGCTGGACCTCGTCGCGTTCCCATCCAATGCAAAACTGCCCAGTTTCTGCTCACTAGATCCAGGGCCTGGTGTTTTCTGGTGAGACGCGTTGTCCCTCTCTTGGACATCGTGGTTTCTCTATGCCTTCCCTCTCTTTCCATTGCTGCAGAGAGTTCTGCTCAAGTTGCAGTAAGAAGGGGCAGAGATGATCCTGATAGCCCCTTACTGGCTGGGCCAGATTTGGTTTCCACTCCTTCAGCAACTAGCAGTGGAACCTCCGATTCCCCTGCCTCTGTGCTCCAACCTGCTCTCATAGAAGCAGGGCACCCTGATCCATCCGGATCTCAAGTCACTGCACCTTCATGCATGGCTCCTGCACACTTAACGGTTTCCTGATTTGGGGTTTCTCCCTGGGTGGCAGATGTCCTAGTGGCAGCCAGGAAACCCTCCACTAGGTCCACTTATGCTATGACGTGGAAGCGGTTCTGCATATAGGCCACTGCTTGTCAACTGGATCCTTTTACTTGTCTGGAGAATCTCATTCTAGAGTACCTCTTTTACTTATCAGACTCAGGCCTGAGTTACTCATTGATTAAGGTACACTTATCTGCCATATCTGCATACCATGCACCTATAGAAGTCAAGACTCTTGCCCAACTTGATCTTTCTCACACTTTTTTGTGGGGTATACTGTATCTTAAACCTCCCATCTGGGACTCTGTCCCCCCAAGATCTTTTGTTCATTCTAGAAAAGCTTACTTTGCCTCCCTTTGAATCTGCCACAAGCTTTGAGCTACACTTTATGTCGTGGAAAGCGTTATTTTTAGTTGCAATTACTTCTGCTTGGAGGATTTCTGAACTTCAGGCTCTGATGTATAAAGAGCCCTATTTAGTTTTACACAAGGACAGGGTGTCCTAGAGAACCAATCCTAAGTTTATTCCTAAAGTGGTGCCAGAGTTTACTCTGAATCAAGGCATCCACTTGCCTGTATATTATCCAGAGTACTCCAGTCCGGGGGAGGCCTTGCTGCATACTCTGGATGTCCATCGGGTGCTTCGTTATTATTTGAATTGCACCCAAGCCATCAGAAAGTCTGATCAGTTATTTGTTTCATTCGTTCTGAGGAAAGAATGGGCTTCTGTTTCTAAACAATGTTTGTCCAGATGGTTAGTTAATTGCACTGTTTATTGTTACTGTAAATACGACAAGCCTTTATTAGGCCCGGTTAAAGGCCATACTACCAGGGCTGTAGTGGCTTCCTTTGCCTCCTTCAGAAATGTGTCCATTGCTAACATTTGTGCAGCTACCACTTGGAGTTCTGTCCACACTTTCATCTGACATTATGGTCTGGACATTGCATCTAGGTGCAGGGCATGTTTCGGACTAGCTGTCCTACAAGGCCTGCTCTCTTGAGAGCCTTATGCTGACCTCTACCTCCTCCTCCCAGCTGACTGGGGTCAGTCCTTTCACTGCTTGGGACTCAGTCCGTATGGTGCAACCTGCTGCAAGAGCCCCCTCGAAGTGAGATAGTACAGTTACGTAAGAACTTACCGTAACAGTAGATCTTCGAGAGGAGCTCTTGCAGCAGGTGCTGCTTTCCCTCCCTCCATCCCCCTGGTGACTGCTTCTCCATCACTGTTGCCTTTTCCTTGGTTTTGGAGGAACACCTCTGTTCTCCAGTTTCTGTGCTTGCCGGGGTCTCTGGTGGGAGAACTGAGGTGGTGTTGGGGGACCACCCCTTTTATACTATAGGTGGACTTCGGGGTCAGGCTGACATCAGGGGTGGTCCCCTGCTGTATACTGCTAGCCAGAAGTTTTCTGTGGGGTCCTGGTGCCTGCCGGCTTCAGTCCTTATGGTGTAGTCTGCTGCAAGGGTATCCTCTAATAATATTGGGGGAATTTCATTGCTGCAAGAATATTGTGGCTCTTTTCATCGTAGGGCATTACAGAGCCAGGGGTATTACATCGTGATAATGTTCTGCCTACCCCTGTCACTGTATGTGTGGGCAGGGAGGGAGAAGCAGTAGTGGGGGAAACATAGAAACATAGACTTTGACGGCAGATAAGAACCGCTTGGCTCACCTAGTCTGCCCATTTCCCTACCTACTGGATAAGCTGCAGATCCTAGTTAACCAACAGCCTATTTCTTCCTACCCCTCACAAGAATTGCCTTATGTATGTTCCATGCAATCTTGAATTCTCCCACAGTTTTAGACCCCATAACCTCCTCAGGAAGGCGGTTCCATGCATCCACCACCCTCTCTGTGAAAAAATACTTCCTCACATTGTTCCTGAGCCATCCCCCCCCCCCCCATCTTCGAATTGTGTAGTAGGGGGAGGGATAAGGGAGCAGGAGTTGCGGTGCCTGGCTGAGCTGCTCCTGTGTCGGAGTGGCAGGGTATCCAGCTCCTGCAGCAAAGGAGACCGGGGGTTCATTTCAACAGTGGTGCAATATTAGTGAAGTCGGTCTTTTGTCTGATGTTAATATCGACCGCTGATTAAATGGTCGTGACGTATTGTGCCACAATATTTTTGTTGGTGATTTTAATGCCTAGAATCGCTGCAAGAGCTCCTCTCAAAGATCTGCTGTTACGGTAAGTTCTTACAAAACTGTACTTTTTATTATTATACTTCTGCTGCATTCATAGCAGACTCCTCAATTTTACAGGCAAGCAAGAGGCAAGAATGAAAGGAATAGGGGAACGGGATGGAACAGAGATGCTCGAGAGGGTTTGTAGAAAATATCTTTGAGTCCATTTGTGACTGTACCAAGGATTTCTTTTCTCTACACATTTTTGCCAAAGTTGAATGCTTGCAATTGCACAAAATTTCAATTGACTGGTTACAGGAAATGCAGTTTTGTCATTTAAATAAATTGCTAGGCTTTCTATAGTACAGTTCTCTCTTATAAGCCCACTCCTGGTGCTACATACTTCCTGCCGAAGCCAGGCATGAGGATTGCCTCCCTGGCCACATGGCCGACATACAAATGCTAACCACAGCACCATGACCATGAAATCTTGGTCTGACTTGCACCGATGGTCACTTAGCCTGCCACTGGAAGGAGACCAGTCTGCAACATCAGTTTTTTTTTGTAATTGTTTTCTGTTATGGACTGTTTCCATTTTAAAGAGGAACCTACATTTTCTGTTTGAAACAGATCCTGTGCTGAGCCTCCACCATTGTACTCAGTCTACTAGGTCTCCCATGTGATGGCCAGCGTTTTTTACATGCCAGGCTTGCTGCCATGGAATCAACCCCCAAGGATGCAGGAAAATTAAACTAGAATAAAACCTTCATGGATAAAAAGGAGGATAAGAAGAAGAAGTAGGTAAAACAGAACATTGTGACTGAAATTTCCTTCTCCATGAACATCAGGTGAGTGCAGCACTTTCCAGCCAGAGATAAGGGGGGAATATCCATTCTTACTTAGTGTAGCCAAGCAAAACCTTTAGCAGCCCACATCATCTTGTAGTAGCCCTCCTTTAGATCTACCTTGATAATCCTTAAAATCAGTCTCATAAACATCAGAATTTAAGTACTACAGGCTGGCCCGCCAGTGCAGTGGTTGGAATTCTGCTTGTGACGCCGATGACCTGGGTTTGGGAACAGACCCAGGAGTCGGAGGGCTGGCTGGGAGAGAAGGATGGAGCGTCCTAGGGACTGCTCTCCTCCGGGGGAAGAGAGAAGAGTGTCTGGCGCTTCATGGACCCCTGACGGAGGCTGGGGCTACCACCGTGACCGGCACCATTGTATTAGGGGGGCTGACGCTGGACATCATTGCACATCCTGCCCCTAGGGATCAAGCATTGAGAAAAGAATGCTGCCTCCCCGGCATGATGACCCGCTCTGTCCCGCCATCCAAGGTGCCATTCCCGTGGCCCCAACCCGGGGGTAAGCTGGGACTTTGCCCATAGTGTCCATAGGGGAGCCTCTAATGCTCCGCCCAGGTGCAAGCCTGGGCATGGGGGCAGCGGGCGAGGAGGGTCCGAGAACAAGGGGTGGGATCCGGAACAAAAAAAAAAAATGTAAGTATTACTGGCCCCAGTCTCCTACCCAGCCCAGCCAAAAGGACCCTAACAAATGAATTCTAGTTCAGCAAACAAACCACTACTTGCACCATACTTTTTTTGTTCCTTTCCTTAAAAGAAAAAAAAGTGGGAGGAGATGATTCCTAGTTGTTCGGCGTGCAGCTGCTGGCTGAAACTAGGAAGAAGTGTCCAACTGAAGGGTAAGGAGCAAGCAAAAGAAACCCTTTTCTGCTTGCTTTGAAGTAGAACTATGCTCCTCTCCCTCCAGTCCTAAGCCTCCCACCCCGAAGAAACTTCTACCTTCCTGACTCACCCTGCTGCTGGTGGATATCTACCTAGCTGAAGCTAACCTGTTGGATCAGGTGGCAGTCAGGGCTGTGCCCACAGACAGTGTTCTGCTTGCAGCTATTCTTTGCATGCTCCTTAAAAATCAAACAATTAGACATACTTCAGCACACTTTTAAGGCAGTTTGAGGCACACAGTACAGCACCGACAGAGGCAAAGATGAAAATGTGCTAACTGCAAAGCTCGTGACTTGTCAAACGCTACACTCACCACGGATAACATTACGGATGTTACATGAGTAGCGCAAATTGTCCTTATATATGCACAGTGCGCTACAATCCCCAGTTCTAATAGGACTGAAATAATGGAATTAACAGCAAGTAAAAAAAAAAACACTAACCACAGATAAAAGGTATGCAAGCTTTACTTGATATATGATCTGAATGGAGGGTTTGGGGATGAAAAAAAATACAAAACTAAGTTTTAAGATGCTATAGGCAGAGCTTATATGCTTTCTCTGAAAATTAGTAAAGACAGTTTGGTCACTTGCCATCTACTGTAGTTTCTTTATGTCCCCTGCTGTTCCAGGTCATCATGCTATGTTTGAAGTAGGCACCAACTGGGGGGAAACATGCATTGCGTTCAGACTGTAGTTATAAAAAGCTTAACCTAGCTGACCCTGTGGGCTCTGATCTTCCATGTACAGCAAAGTTATAAAAAAAAAAATCAAAATAATTGAAATCACTGTACATTCCCTGCTGTGTCCTACTGCTTTCTCAGAGTGTCTTCTTCCCTTTCTAGCCCCTTTGTGCTCATGACTGAGGGAAAGATAAGAATGTTATCCTTCCTTTCATTCAGCCTGCGGTCTTACATTGTGCTAATTTAATGTATGCTTCAGAAATATCCTCTGTAGCAGAGATGCAAAATGTGATGGAAAAACAAAAGTAAAGTACTTTCTGTCATACAGTTTATTTGCTTAGGGTGGTACACCCGAGATGCAGCATCTCATTTTCTATGGGGTCCTACTTTGACCCTTATTTGGTGCCAATAAGTAAAGCCTACTAAAGCCTCTCGTGGTCGTGCATGCTCTTTTTTATTTATTTATTCATTTATTGAGTACTAGGATTACAAATACCTATGAACCAGAGGTTTGTTTACAAAGGTTCCGTGTCAGAATAAAATTGTGGAAACAGTTAAATACTGACAATACAAACAGTACAGGTAGAGAATTAACATCATTGCTCAAAAACAGTGGTTTCATCTAGTTAAAGGCATCAAGATTACAGCATGTGAAAAACAAGAACAACAAGCATTTGTCAATGCCGATTGTTTGCTTGCTGGCATTGGCATTGGTAGTGTAGGAGTTACAGAGCTGCATAATAGGAATGGCAGTGAAGTATTGCACTGAAGCCAACCCCACCAGCACCCTGCAGAGACTGACAGGCATTGGGGAGTGCCTTTGGGTCGTCAGGCATAACGGTCACGCCATTGCACCACACCCTACCCTGCAGACACCAACAAGTGTCACGGTGTGCCTTGGGGTCTTTGGCCCTTATGCACACCCCATTCTATCAGGGAATATGTGTGAGATGGGTGTGTATAGGAGAATGGGGTGAACTTTGGGGCCGAAGAGTCCAAGGCACACCTCGATGCCTCTCAGTGGCTGCAGGGTGTGGGTGGGGGTGGAATGGTATGAGCATTGCAGGTGACAATCCCAAGTCACAGCCCTGATGCCTGTCATTCTCTACAGGGTGGGGCGTTATGGTCAGAAACCCTAATACTCCAGGCATTCGTTGGTGTTTTCACTCCAAATTTTCAACATGTTTTTTTTTTGTGACCCCTACCTCATGAACAGTGGCAATATCAGTTTGTTAACCGAAAGCTGCTTTTGCACAGCGACTACGGCATTTGTCACCACAGGTGCAAAAACACATTCCGAACAGGATGTAAAAATGACAGCTGTACTGTTCATGGGGAGGTGTAAAAAATGGCAATGTTGAAAATCTGCAGTGAAAATATTAAAAAAACTGGTGAAGTCACGAGCGTGCGTAGAAAATGTGCAACGCACACCCGTAATGTAATTAGTTGGGGATTTTTTACAGCAGATTGTCAACACAGGCATTTTGGAACCTCCGATCATGAACAGTGTCACTGCGATTTTCTTTATCTATCCCGAACAATGACTTTCCACAGCGACCATGCATTTCTGTGCTGAAAGTGTGAAAACACATTTCGGCCATGTTGTGAAAAATGACAGCTGTACTGTTCATAAGGAAGTGTGGAAAAATGCCACTGGTGAAAATCTGGACTGAAAATATTACAAATTCATGAACTTACAAGGGTGCATGGAAACTGCGCAATTCTCACTCGTAACACAGTCATTATATGGACTTTTGTCACCAAATTTTCAACATAGCCATTTTAAGACCTCTGCTCATGAACAGTGTCACTGTGATTTTCTTAATGTGTCCCATACATTGATTTACGCATAATCGACTGCACCATTGGCTACATGCCGGAAACACATTTTCATCGAGATGTGAAAATGACAGCTGTACTGCTCATTAGGAGGTGTGGTAAAATGGCAATGTTGAAATCAGTGCCGTGTAAACATATAAAAATTCGGCGAACTTACGGTATAGACTAAGCAGCGATGCTACAGAAAACAGTTCATTTTAGAATTTTTTCACTAGATTTGTAACATAGGCTTTTTGAGAGCCCACCTTATGAACACTGGCACTGTTGTTTCATTAATCGCCCTGAAAGGTGATTTCCGCAGTGACCGGAAATCACTTCTTCGGCCCGATTAACGCCATGACAGTGACAGAATTCATGAGGAGGGTCCTAAAACCCATGTTGAAAATTTGGTGCCAAAATTCCAAAAATGTCTAAGATATGCAGCAAAGTTGAAAACCCCTATTTATTACATTATACAGCTTACCGCATTTCTTCAGTTCGGGTCGGCTTTGAAGAGTGCAGACGTGTTCCGGTCCACCAAGATCGCTGTACCGGACTCGGAGGTAAGTATGGGGTGGGGGGTGTGGGAGGCAGGGTGCGAGGGTGGGTGTGAGTGGGGGCAGGGAGACTGCGAGGGACCGCTTTTTATTTACAGGTTTTTTTTTTATTATTAAGACGACGGACATTAGCCACGCTGGGGTGGCTCCCGTGTGGCAGCTGGAAAGGCTGTTTGGGGGCTAGAGCCGACGGGGATTGGGCACTCTGTCGGCCACAACAGCTTTTCCACGCTGGTGGGCTCCCAGCGTGGCACCTTGAAAGCTTTTGGGAGGGGAGTGGAGCCGACGGGGATTGGGCACCCCATCGGCTATAATAATCTTTGCCATGCTGGGTGGGCTCCCAGCGTGGCACTTGCACAGCTTTTTGGGGGTGGCCGACGGGATTGGGCACCCTGTCGGCTATACAGTGTATATGTGGGGAGCACATGTGCACGCAACATGCATGCGATGTGTGTGTTGGGAGGGGAGCGCTGCTCACTGAAGCGGTGCTCTCTTTCAACTGTACGGCACTGCATTTTGGATCACCACACTATGTTTCTTGCACATGCGTGCAAGCAAACATAAAAATGAGTAGAGACTTAAAGAGGGGGGGACATTGGAAAGGTGAAGTAAGAGATAGATAATGGGTAAGGATGCAAGTATGACAAGTGCAAGGTTGCGACAGGTACTTGGAACATAGTCGAAATGGGTAGAAGGAAGGCGAGAGTTGGGAAGAGAAGGAAGGGGGGGAGGAGGAGAGAGGGGCAGTCAAAATTATGACATTGTTGCGAAGTGCTGAGTGCCAAAAAAGTGCAATGGGGATTGGAGAAAGGGGAGGCAGGGAGGGGAGAAGATACTGAGAAAGGAGCATGGACTATTGGGGGTGGGGGCAGGAGGAATGCACGCAGGGAAGAGAGGGTTGTAGAGGGAATGAAGGGTGCAGGGGAAGCGGTGCTAAGCGTGGGGTAAGCAGTGGGAAGGATAGTGGGGTGCTAGTGGTGTGAGGTTCTGCCAGAATAGGAGGGGGGTGGG
Source organism: Neoceratodus forsteri (assembly GCA_016271365.2). Lineage (NCBI taxonomy): Eukaryota > Metazoa > Chordata > Ceratodontiformes > Ceratodontidae > Neoceratodus > Neoceratodus forsteri. The sequence goes on from CM028129.1 coordinate 1,415,977,401, forward strand.
TGAGGGTGCCAGACGTGTGAGATCCTGCCAGTAAGGAAGGAAAGTGGAGTGGTGCTAGAGATGTATGGTTCTGTCAGAAAAGGATGGGGGTGGGCAGGATTGCCATAGGTGCAAGGACCTGCCAAAAGGAAGTGGGTGGGAGGGAGTGAAGGAGAGGGGAAGTGGAAGCATTTAGCAAAGTTTAAAGTTACATTTGGTCCAACTGATTCAGCAGTATAATGTCATTGATGGTGTCAGTGATAGGGCTTTTAGGACTTGGCATTAAGCTTTCAGACATACACAAGACTGGGCTCGATTCCGTGTGTGGGACATTCATTCTTGCTTACTACAGTTTAGGGTTGCAAGTTTGGTTTGACCTTAATACAAAAAAGGTCAAATCTCAGTTGTTTGAAAAGTTGAGAACACCCTTGAACTCTTTGTTATTCTTGCGAAGTTTGGTTCGCTTAGCTGATCGGCAGTCTATCACTAGCAATTCCCTGGTGCCTAGTGGTCTCCCCCCATCATCGATTGTCAGCCCGATGAACAAATTCAGTAAAATTCCTTGGTATCTAGTGGTCTCCCAGCCGCTGAAAGCTGATTGCTGCCAGCTCATTGTATTAAATTCCCTGGTGTCTAGTGGTCCCCCACCACCACCACCACTGATCACCAGCCCGATGAACAAATTCAGTTAAATTCCCCGGTGTCTAGTGGTTCCCCCCGCCGATTGCCAGCTCAATAAACAAATCAAATTTGGTGGTGTCTAGTGGTCCCTCCACCCCGGCAGATAGTGCCCCCACCCTGTTCCCCCCACCCGACCTGAGCGGGCAACCAGCAAGTCCTCCCTCTCCACCTCATCAGCTGCCTGACTGAGCTGTCAGTGAATGTGCATGTACTTGTACAAACATGCACTTATTTATTTCGTGCTCGCCCCATTCATTGAGCTCTTCGAGCTCTATCAGGGCCACAGATGAGATTGCAGGATTGTTGTGCCACGGGGGGGGGAATGGGGGAAGTGCTAGGACCCCCAAGCTCAGTCGGGCAGTCGGCGAGGTGGAGAAGGAGGGCTGTGCCGGTTGCCCCGCTCGGGGTCAGGGTGGGGGGCACTACCTGCTGGGGTGGAGGGACCTCTAGACACCAGGGAATTCAATTTGTTCATCAGGCTGGCAATCGGTGGGGGTGGGGACCACTAGACACCAGGGAATCTAGTTGATTTTATTCATCAGGCTGACGATCGACGGGAAGGGGGCACTAGAAACCAGGGAATTGAACTGTTCATCGGTCTGGCGATTGGTGGAAGGGGGGGCACTAGACACCAGGGAATTTAATACAATGGGCCAGCGATTGACTATCAGCAGGGGGTGGGTTGGGGGGAAGGCACTTGTGTGCCCTGAAAAAGATAGAACTTGGTTCTACCACTTCTACCTGGTGGAACTCCACTTCTACCTGGTAGAACTAGGTATAACTTGGTAGAATGTTTTGGGGTTACTTTTATCCAGTCAACGTAATTAGATCCAGATGATACGTTGAATCTTCTTTAGGTTTGAATGCAGCTTGTTTGGAATTATTACTTCAAGTTGACAGAAACTTCATTACTAAACTCTGCTGCAGCTGTGTTGGGAGGATCTGCACTCACTGCAGGATATGTGTTTTCACTGCATGGGTTTCTTGTCAAGAAACCTTCCATTTCACCATGTGCAACAATAGCACACATTGGTAGAGCAGCAAGTCAGTGGTCGAAGGGGAAACATGAAATATATGAAGATAATATTTATTGTTCCAAGAAATTTACATATGTTACATAATAATCCACACTAAGACTACAGTGAATACAGTATGTCTACAGAGATAACAAGAAAAAATGTTGAAACAAAACACACAGGATAATCACATTTTGAAACAAACCCCACAGAATAACCTACCTACCTCACTTTTATCTAAATACTAAGCAGAATAGGCGCTTACCACAACTGGAAACTCAGTGAGTTAAGGCAGACTTGAACCCTTGATGGTGCTCACTCAGAGTCTCAAATCTTGACTGCCTTCTCTGGGCCAAACACAGACCCCCAAATGCCTTCAGCTGGACAGTCCACCACGCCGCATCTTTGTATGTGTCTCTCTGACATCACAGTTTTGACCATCACTTTGTTACCTGGGGAACCACCCATCTGAAGAATGGGTCCAAACTAGAGTTGCTATCTCCAGCTCGGCTATGAAATTCCAGTACCAGCCTTTTGTACCCCCCAATCTGGCTTAGTCCATAGGGGTGCTATCTCCTCTGCCTTGGCCTTGTTTACACTCAAAAGGTAGTCCTTGATTATGAATGGAATTTATCCCCTTTGATGTTTTCCCCAAAACAGTATTCTGTTAACTGGAAAGGGGCCCTGCTCTTTACACAGAACAAAAAACATTTAGAGGACAGGGATTACTGCACCAGCCTGCTTCTCCAGCCAGTCTAATTTGAAAGACTGTAATCTCATTTCCCGTATCAGCAAAGATTATTTTACCAAATAAACATACATAGTGGGATAAAAGAATTGCCAAGTTGCCACAGCTTCTTATTGCAGGGTTTCTTGTCAAGAAAACTTCTGTTTCATACTTGTCTGTATATATTATAGCCTTATCGGAAAGTCCCTTAAAGCAGTCTATAGGAAGAATGCATGTTTTCTTTTAAATTCTGCACCCTTTGGAGAGATAGAAAAATAGTTTTGGGACATAGACTGTCAGGCTTCTCTGTCTGCAGTACAGAAGCAAGTAGTAGATGGAAAAGGGCACGCACCACTACCGATATTAAAAGAAAAAGTATCTTGAATACCCAAACAATCTTGACAGGAACTTTCTCCTCTACAAGCAGGACAGTTTCTGTTTATGACCGCACACGTCCTTTTTATAACAAGCATTTGTCAATGCCGAATATTTGCATGTGTGGTGTGTGTGGCAGGCATGCGTAGTAAGATGAGTAATTCATGGTGGATCCTGACTTTCTGCTGACTGCAGGTCTGTGTCTGCACTGTAATATAAAACTGTCAGGCTAACCTACTTGTCCAGATGCAGTGCATGGACCCATCGAGCCCCGACATGCACGTCAGCCCCTTGTGAGTGAATGCTCCCTGGCCCATCAGAAGGTGTTGTGTGTGTGCCAGAACACTGCAGTGCCCCTCCTCAGGCTGGGGACAGTGCCACACTCTGCAGCGCCTTTTCTCCCCATATTAGGCCCATTCAGACGGCTCACTTAGCTTGCACCTGAACTCAGGTCACTGGCATGGGAAGGCAATATGGTCCCCACTGGACCAGTGGCTGTCCCTGCAAATGGCGTTACTTAAATTTTTTTTTTGTAACAGTTTTTACCCCAGAATTTCAGCATAGTCTTTTTATGACTCCCCCTTCCTTCTGAACATGATAACTGTCATTTATAAAATAATGGACAAAATGTTATTTCATTTTGAAAGTGCAGAATCATATTTTGCCCAAGATTCAAAAACTGACAGCTGTCAGGTTCATGAGTAGGTGTGACAAAAATGGCAGTGTTAAAAATATGGGGTCAAACTATTGAAAATTGCCAAAGGTACGAGCAGGCATTCAAAATTTTCACTGTACGTTCATAACCTTGTTATTTGTTACAATTTTCACTCCAGACTTCCCACGTAGGCTTCTTATGACCCCACCTCATGAATTCAGTCCAGAGTTGAAGAATTTGACCTTCCTTGTTCATGAGGTGGGGTCCCTCCCAGTAAGGCCATACTGAAAATTTGGGGGAAAACTATTAAAAGATGAGAAAGTTATGAGAATAAGTTCAAACCCCTTTGAAATAAATTGACTGCATACCTGATTTCCTAATTTCCCGGTCCAGTATTGAAGAGTCAAGATGTGTCTCCAGCCTAGAGAGGATTACAGAGTTGGACCCCCTGTAGGTAAGTAAGGGGTGGGGGGGTGAGGTGGTGGGTGCTGAATGGGAGGGTGGGGAGGGTAATGGCAGCAGAGGTGCAGTGGTAACTATAGACATCGATGGACCATTTTCTTTTTTATAGGGATAAAAAAAAAACTACAAGTGATAGTTTTCTTTATTTCAGGTACTGACAGTAAGGATTGGGCACCCCAGTGCTGGTGCCATGTTTGGCGGCACCGGTGGGTGGACTCCCCGGTATCGCACGGTGGAAATGGGTGGATGGTATTAGCCAACACCGGGGATTGGGCACCGAGGTGTTGGAACATTCAGAAGGAGCATGGGAACCAGTGGGAGGTGGGAGGGATACTCAGCAGTGGGAGGGAGCTCATTTCATGGAGAGGGCATGGAAAGTGATGGTGAGGTGGGAGGGATATTCGGCAGTGGGAGGGAGTTCTTTTCACGGACTGGGCAGGGGAAGCAACAGGGAGGTGGGAGAGATACTCGGCAATGGGAGAAAGTTTATTTTACAGACTGGGCATGGGAAGTAATGGGAAGGTGGGAGGGATACTTGGCATTAGGAGGGAGCTGATTTTGCATTTTAGAACAATGGGGTAATTGACATGTAACTGCAGATTCAATGTCCTGCACAACCAGTATAGTGTTATGCTTGTGCAACTGTGTTAGTTTGGTTTTGGCCGTTTGCACTCTCTATTCCAGAGGAATTACCACCCTGTAGGGTACGAAAGGCAAGGAACCCTTGGAGAGAGTTACACCCCTAGAGGTGCCACAGGACGATTCCTGTGGCTAAAGGTACCTTAGCAATCCCCCTAAGGAGAGAAGTACTGCCGCTGGAGGGGAGGATGGTGGGGCAAAGAAAAAAGTGCTTCACAGTGAGGATGAGAGGAACTGCTTATATAGCTGAGGAAGTGGGAGTGGCTGGCTGCTTGGCCATTGAACTCCAGGCAAAGCCTTTCCAAGTTAATGTCCTGCGCAACCAGTATAGTGTTATGCTTGTGCAACTGTGTTAGTTTGGTTTTGGCCGTTTGCACTCTCTATTCCAGAGGAATTACCACCCTGTAGGGGTACGAAAGGCAAGGAACCCTCAGAGAGGGTTCCATCCCTAGAGGTGCCACAGGACAATTCCCATGGCTAATGGTACCTTAGGAATCCCCCCAAAAAAGTAGTACAATCATATCCCAAAGAATGAGGTGACACGAAGCTTATGAGCAAGCAGTAACTGTGACGTAGGAGCAGTAACTGTAACGTAGTAGTAGAGAAGCAGAGACAGTTTGATAACATAATGAGATGCTCAGTTTGATAACGTAATGAACTGCCCAGATTTGCGTAGCATGATACTGATGGTTTGCGTTGAGAATGAGGGGATCCTCTAAGGAGAGAGGGAATGGCAGGACATCCTCCACCTCCATCCAACAGCGGAATCTACCTAAAGAAACTAGGGGACACTACTGTGCTAACAGTTATGACCTGAGGCAATGGAGGAGAGAAAAAAAACCCTATGAGGAGGAAATCTCTGGGGATCCAAGGCCTAGGTCGCCTTCCCTCCAGGCGTGGGATAGTTTATTTAGTGACGGCTCTGCAGCTACAATTTGGAAAACCCAATTAAAGGGAGGTGGAAAATATTCCAATTTGGAGGAAGGCTGTCACTCAAACCCTCTAGCGGGAACGCCGTGGAAGGTTGTGAGAAAACTCTGCAACAATACATGCAACCAAGACGGAGGAGGAGATCAGTGACTGCTGAGGCACTCACCTAGCCTACCCGCCCTAAACTCAAACTAGGTGAACCAGAGGCAGTTGTAGGGAGAATGCAGTGAAGGTGCCTTGCTAGAGAAACCACTAAAGTCAATGGACAACCGTTATAGTGGAACACGAGAGCCAAAGGAGATCATCGTAACCACCCTTCACCGCTAGTCTTAAATTCTACACCAGAAGCTGCTGTCACGTAGCAGGCAGCTAAAGCCAAGCCCGGGGTCAGGACACTCCCAGCTATGGGCCAGGTGAGAAGGATCCCACCCCAAGTTGGACACGCTGAAGATGCGGACTAAATGCAGAGCGAGACTGTCAGCTGCAGGAACCCTGCTCCAGAATAGAATGGCTGGCATGCCCCAGAATTAAACTGAGAGCTGAGAAGCTATGGAGTTGATTGAGCACTGGTGTGCTGATCGTAATGAGCAGTGAGTACTGAGACCTTGTAAGGTCGAAAGTAGATTGAGTGCAGCAAACATCCCAGAGGCTGAAGTCGAGAGGATGCAGTATGCATGAGCAATCGATTGCGTAAGCAAGTGTGGACTTGTACATAGGTCAGTAAACAGAGTAGTAATAAGTGGACCTACACGTAGGTCTGCATAACATAGTAGCAATGAAACAGCACTGAATGGTGGGGCAAGCCAGACAGACATTTAAAAGCTAAATCGAGGTGACACATACTCTGAGGATTTTCGGCGGCGAAGGCAGGATTTAGAACAGAAATAATTAACCACATGGGGCCATGCTTCCCCAAACACTTCCCAGTCCCCACCGTAGGACAAATAAGAAAGTGATGGCAGGGCTGAAAACCACATGCAGATATTAAAGCTAGTTTTAACAGCCTCAGCAGGAACTTTTTAGCTGACCTCAGAGTAGAACAGGGTGAATAAACATAAAAGCAACATCTGTATGGAGTACACCGAGTTGTAACTGCAATAAACATAAATAAGGAGACACAATGCTCTGAAAGCAGGTGTAGTCAGGCAGTACAGTGAAGCTGCTACAATGAGGGAAGTGGAATGAGAGAGCATGATTGAGCTGCATAGCTAGGTTCAGTGTAAGCCTGAGTCAGACAAAAACAATTGAGTATGTAACATGGAGCAGCTGTGGTTGAGCTGAAACACTCAAATAATGATTGCAGTTGCATTGCAGCAGTTTTGACAGTTGTGAGTAACTGAAAGCAAGTAGTAGGAGCTCTGGAACAGTATGCTAGGAGTTTAGAAACAAAGCCCTCCCCCACAAAAAACAAAACCAAAGACACACAAACACAGAACACGGGGAACAAAGGCAAAAAGAAGCACACATGCAGCCAAAGGCAAAATACATACCAGAAGCAGGAAAATAAATGCAGAATCCAGCAAAGACAAGCAGGAGCAGCAAGGTAAGGGGGGGGGCCCAACCAGCTCAGAGGACAGACGGACAGAACCTTCGGCTGCAAAGAAAAAAGTGCTTGTGGCAGAGTTAGGCTACACCCTTGGCTGTGACTGATGGACCACTTTTCTGTCTCATTTCCTAGGTACCAAAACATCTGTTGCGCAACAGTTAATGCTTTTCTCTTTGCTTTTCTTCTCCCCCCCCCCCCACCCTAGGTTGGTCACCTAGCATAGCTCTTTATATTCCTATTAAACTTCCTACTAGTTCTGTCCTTTCATTCTTTTTCCATTTCCATCCATCCAGTCCCTGGAATGATGCCAAACACCCGGAGAGGTGTTGTGTGAAGTGCATAAGTGCATTTTGTGTACACAAAAATATGAAGGCTGTTTTAAATAGGAATGAATACAGTTAGTAAAGCCTTTTTAAAGAAAAAGGAGTCAGAAGTCATATAAAACAATAAAGTCATGATTAGTACAGGTATAAGAAATTGTTAAGGTATTTTCATAAAGTCACACTACAGACCTGTTACTGTATAATGTTTTATGTGTGAGGCTGAATGGTATGCTTTATAAAAGTGCTTAGTCATTGTGGAGCAGAGCTATAGAGGGTCAATATCTGTGGGTATATACACTGTACCTTTAACTGAACCAGGAAATCCCCTGACACAGTCCCTTCCCCCCTTGGTTTTGAAACATGTCCAGACTTGTAAATACAGAAAGCGCTTAGTCAGGTGACCCCCACCAAAAGATATAAAAAGCCTCTTCACTAAGTTCACTTCAGTTCAGCCCAGTGGGGCTCAGCCCTGACAGAGAGAGAGAGGAGAGAGGTTCTACTGCTACTGCAGACAAGCTGTTGAATGCAGATGAGAAGGGTCTTTTTGTTTTCAATTTTTTTGTTTTCTTTTATTATTTTTCTAACCTTTGAAAAATAAATATCACACCAAGGTGTGTTCTAAACCTGTAAATTTGCCTCATCTGACGTTTAGTCTCACACGCTGTGACAGTGCTTCACAATGAGGCTGAGATGTGCGCCAGCACATCTACAGCCTGGACTCTCGTCCTTTGTGCCGCATCCTCGGTGGGTGGTGTTTTGGGGACCAAAAAGTAACAGGAGAAAAAATAGAAAACTGAAGCTCCCACTGCCGCCCAGCATGATCCCCAGCAACAAGTTGGAGTGGGAATGGAGCACGAGTGGTCAGCACTACTGCCAGCGAGCTCCACCAGTAGTGGGAGACAAGAATAAAAAAATTGCCATTAAAAAAAAGAGAGGAGAGAGGAACTGTTTATATATAGCTCAGGAAGTAGGAGTGGCTGGCTGATTGGCCACTGAACTCCAGGCAAAGCCTTTCCAATTATCAAAAGTAAAATAGGAGGGCACCATGTTTGCCCATCTAGTACTTATTCAAAGGAAAGTGATAATCTGCGTCTTTTCTGGGGACTGCTTGAGTAGATAGAAGCTTCTGTTCCAGGACAACATGGGGCGATTGACTTATAACTGCAAAGTATTACAAAATAAAACAAACAAAAAAAAAAACCAGACTGCAGGTCTTTGCCTCATCGGCATTCCTGACTCAGCGTCTTGGGCTTTGCAGCAGATATCCAACAGAGGGTGCTGAATGCCCCCCCTTAATGGCTTAAAGTTATTTGGGCCAGATGTCCAGGACATCATTAATGATTTACATGCATTTGGCAGGGCTATCAAGTCTGTCCACTCACTCTATCATGCACAACCCCGGAACAGGCAGCACCCTCTCTTTCCCAAGGAGTCACACAGACCCGGAGCAGCCTCTTTGCCCCAAGGTAAGCACAGAGCCCATACCACTTTGCCTGCCCCCTCCACTGCAGGAACCATGGCTAAATGCCCCAGGGCTGATGGACCAGCCCCAGTGGCTGGATCCGTCTCTGCTTGACTCCTAGCCAGACCCCCTTTTCTGGTCTCCGACCAAGAGGCAGTGGTTGGAGATCGGTTCTCCCTCCATCTCAAGTCCATGTTCTGCATTTGGAAAAATGCCCTTAAAATGTGTTTTATTTAACATTGATATTCTTTTTTTGTATTGGCATCATACAAAATAAGATCTTGTTTCGTATGCCGACTCACGAAACAAGATCTTCTTTTGTGTGGGAAATCAATGTATTTTAATGGATTTTCAACTTTGGTGCATAACTTTGCCATTTTTGCATATTTTGACACCAAATTTTCAACATAGCATTTTGCGGACACCACCTATGAACAGTATGACTGTTGCTATGCAACTCCCACCTGAAAGGTGATTTTGCAGTCGCTTGGTGAATTCACCTTTCAGGTGGGAGTTGCATGATGGCAGCTATAGTGTTCATGAGATAGGGTCATAAGAAGGCTGTGTTGAAAATTTGGGGTCAAAATATGTAAAAATGGCTAGGTTATGACCATTTGTTGCAATTTCGCTACGCATGCTCTTAACTTTGGAAATTTTAATGACTTTGACCCCAGATTTTCAACATAGACTTGTTATTACCCCACCTCATGTATGGCACTGCCGTCATTTTTCAGATCCTAGTCAAAATGTATTTTTGCACCTGTGGCATGGCATTCTAGTTGAGCAGAATTACACATTGGTGGGGTTTTGAACATTTTCTGTACCAGGTACATGAGGTGGGGTAATAAGATGGCTATGTTGGCAATTTGGTCACTGTTGTCCTATTAATTGGATTGCAGGGCCCTTCTACAGCGACATACATACATACACGCATCTTTGGGCCCTGCGCTCCCACACACAAATAAGGCTATGATTACACTGTCTCAAAAAGTAAGGAAATTCTTTCCTTTTAAACTGTAAAAAGGAGGGAAATACAACATTAGAATGTTAGGCATTGGGGGGTGAGGAGGTTGTCAGCCATAACGCTCACCCCATTCTCCTATACTGTACCCATCTCTACTTATGTACTTATGGAATGGGGTAAGAGGGCTGATGACCCCAAGGCACCCCCCTGATGCCAGTTGGTGTGTGCAGGGAGGGGGTGGGGTATTAGGGTGGAAACCCTAACATTGTAGTTCCCTCCTTTTTACAGTTTGATATCAACCCTAAATGATACACTAACATAGTTTTTTTGTAAAGCATTTCCTTACTTTTTGAGATAGTATAATCATAGCCTTATTTGCCTGTGGGAGCGCATTTAACACAGGATGTGCTTTCTCATTGCATGGGTCTCTTGTCCAGAAACCTTCTGTTTTACCATGTGGAATGATGGAGCACCAGGACAGTAGTTGGGAGAGGGCCTGGGTTCAATTCCCAGTCTGGAACATTTTTTTCTTTTCGCTGCTGTTTTTGTTGGTGCATGCATCACTCTCTAGAAACCTTCTATCTCACCATGTGGAATGATACCACAGTAGTGGATCAGTAGGTCAGTAGTGTAGATGGGGTCTGGGTTTGATTCCCAGTTGTGAACATTTTGCTTTCTCACTACAATTTATGTTGTATACAGTTGCAGCAGTTGACATGATCAGATATTTCCAGATATTTTGTGATATTTCTAAAGAGATTCTCTCTGGTGGTCCTAAAGCAGTACTACAGGCAAACAGCCAGTCAGGAGTTTCTCCAGAGAGATCACAGACATTTCAGGAAATATCTAACTATGGCAGTGGCTGCAACTATCAGAGAAATTGTTAGTGAGTGAGGAGGGCAACCCAGTCTTCAGAAGTTTATGAGTTCATGCTGGCCCATGGATGTGGCAGTAGCGCTGCCGCCCGTGACTCTGGTGACCCGGGTTCAAGAACAAGCCTGGGTCATCGGGCTGGCCAAGGGGAAGAGGTTTGAGTGCCCCACAGGATGCTCTTCTCCTCTAAGACAAGAGGGCTGTCACGCTGCTCCGTTACAGCCACCTGTGGATGCATGGGCAGTGGTGCGGGACTCACAGTGTAGGGAGGGGAGGATGCTGTTAGGTGTTTGGCTGAGATGTGCGCCGGCACATCTACAGCCTGGACTCTCGTCCTTTGTGCCGCATCCTCGGGGGGTGGGGTTTTGGGGACCATAAAGTAACAGGAGAAAAAACAGAAAACTGAAGCCCCCACTGCCACGCAGCATGATCCCCAGCAACAAGTTGGAGTGGGGATGGAGCACGGGTGGTTAGCACTACTGCCAGCGAGCTCCACCAGTAGTGGGAGACAAGAATAAAAAAATTGCCATAAAAAAAAAAAAAAAAAAAAAAGAAGCTTACGGGTCCTAGTACTACACCAGGAGCTTGGGCTAATACCCCAGCACTGGCAATAAAAAAACATCCTTGTAAACCCCTGACCCCAGGGCCTAGATGTTAGTTATTACAGCTCATTGGTCAAAACTTAGCAACAACTCAAAGGGGAACAGTCATCACAAAGAGCTCCTGCACTCAAGTGTGGAGCTGGTCCCAGTGTGCATTTTGTGTTCAAAACATTTTGGTTTACTTACTGTTTACTGTAGTACAGTAGATTGTATCAAACTAATTTTGCTTAGTTCTAGTCTGACATCTTCTGTTACTACAAATCCCAGAATCCACTCCAGCTGACATCAGAGCAGTAGGCAGCAGTGGGAGATTAAATAGCCTGCAGTGCATGTTAGTGCTTTTATAATCTCTGATCAGATGTTTTCCGGGTCTGCTTTTATCCAGGGGCTAAATAAAGTCCTGTGTGACTGTACTTAGCCCAGGGGAGGACAGCGGGAATAGCAAACCAAAGATCAGAGCTTATATAAACTGTAGCATGCACTGCAGGCTATTGAATCTCCCACTGCTGCCTACTGCTCTGATGTCAGCTGCAGGGGATTCTGGGATTTGTAGTAATAGAAGATGCTACGCAAAATTATTCTGATATAGTCTACTATACTACAGTAAACTGTAAGTAAACCAGAATGTTTTTGCACACAAAGTACACATTGGGATGATCCCCACACTTAAGTGCGGGGTCCTTGGTGCTGACTGTTCCCCTTTAATGTGACCTCTCTGTGCTTTCGTCTCACCAACTGTTAATAAGAGTACTATGAACTTATGTTTTCTGTTTTTTTTTTGTTTGTTTTTTATTTCTGCTGTTATTGGTCTAATAAATGTTTCAGAAAATGTTAACTTGGGGAATTGTACTGGGACTGCCATGGAGGTTAAGTTCCTTACTTAGGGTATGCTGTAGGTGACACTTGTGGGCAGCGAGGCCCAGAAAAACAGTTTTGTTGTATAAATTACTGGATGCTTTCAGTGACCATCGCATGGTTCACTGCATCTGTATATTTATTTATTTAGCTTTTGTTTACCGGGTAAGTACACTAGACAAGTAGTATGCCTATTTTCAGGAACGACCCGGGAGAGCACAAAACATACCATATACATACATGGCAACATTGGAGAAACCGCATGATACAGTAAAAAACAGCTATAACAACGCTTGTATAAGGGCAGAGATACTGCCACACATAGTACAAATTGTTACAGGACATAGATAGACATTAGAATCACTGAATACATATTTCACAGACCATCATGGACTCAGAGTGGACAATAGTGGACTGCAGAGTATTACATTACAGAGACTAGGAGCAGTCACATCTTGTCGTTTGTTTTAGGTGGGACCACAGGGAGGAGCGAAAGGTCCCATGGGAAGGGGCAGAGCGACAGAATCCGGAATGGAGTTCCAGAGCCTAGGCACAAAAGTGGCAAAGTCACGATCCTCCATAAGGGTCCGAGTAGGGGGAACTTTAAGCAACTCGGCGGTCTGTGACCTGAGCTGGTAGGGGATGGCGTCCAGTTTTGGGAGGAGATGCGCCAGTCCCGACGGTATGCCCGTGGCAAGCACTTTCCTGGTGAAGTTTCCTACACCAAGGATCAGGAATTCGCGAGGGGAGCCAGCTGAGTTTGTCATAGAGCTCACATCAGTGGGTGAGTTTAGGGAGCAGCAAGTGCAAACCGACAGATATCATTATATGCCGTGTTCCACTGATTAAGATGGATTTGAGGTGACCTGGCAAATAGGTGGTATCCATAACTAAGGGAGGGAGAAGCACCCCTGCAAGTGCCAGCCTCGCCCCGGAGTCAGGTTGTGTCTTGGCCCTGTAGGCAAGGCCAAGCTTACACCTGGTGGTTCTGCAGATGTTTTGGATATGGCTTCCCATGTCAAGTTGTGGGTCGAGGGTGACCCCAAGATATTTAATTGCGCCGCTGTTGGCAACAGGGGGCCTCCATCACAAGCTATTTTGAGCATAGCTGATGGGGCTTTTAATCTTGGCCGTGGGAACCAAAGAGCATGGCCTGAGTTTTGTTAGGATTCAGTACCAGTCTATGGTTGGTAATCCAGGCCGAGACTCTGCTGAAGTCTTCAGATAGGCACTGGTTAAGGTCAGCAGCATTACGATGCATGGGCCACTAGCACAAGGTCATCTGCATAAAGCGTGACTTGGCAACGGAGGTCACCTGTGGGAGTTGATTAATAAAAAGTGAGAATAGGAGAGGTCCAGGCACCGATCCCTGGGAACTCCCATGGTCACAGCCCTAGGCCCCGAGAGGACCTTGTTAAAGCAGGTGCGCTGCTTTCTACCCGTTAGGTAGCCCATCATCCAACTCATGGCATGCGGAGAGAACCCGAGAGCCCTGAGGTGCTCCCCCAGTAGGTCATGGTTGACAAGGTCAAAAGCTTTTGACAAGTCAATAAATATAGCACCTGACAGTTTGCCCTGATCCATGGTGGATCTAATACTAGAGGTTACAGTAATCAGGGCAGTAGTGGTACTATGACCCTTCCGGAAACCATGTTGGGCCCCAGAAAGCAGCTCATGGGTATCCACGCATTCGGGAGTTGCTCTGCCACAACCTTTTCCAGGAGTTTACCAAGGATGGGAGAATAGCAATAGGGCGATAGTTGTCAGGGAGTTTGGGATTTCTGCTTCAAAACAGGGACTATCCTTGCCTCCTTCCAGATGTCAGGGATTATCCCCGAGCTAAGGGATAGGTTAAAGATATGGGCAATCAGAGGGGCAATGTAAGCTGCTCCCAGCTTGAGAAGCCTGGGCTCAAGGTTGTCAGGCCCTGCACTGGAGTGCTGGGAGAGGGCAGCCAAGCGGTTCCGAACATCAAGGACAGACACGGCCTTAAGATTAAATACTCTTCGAGGAGGATGTTCACTCTGCATCGGAGGGATATTAAGCGAGCGATCCCCATCGGTCGTGAAACGAGAAGTGAGGGCCGAAAGGTCGGAGAAGTGGAGATTGAGGTGGTCGGCTATAGTGTGGGGATTATTGCACCAGACTCCATCAATAATCATGTCCACGACACCCGAGAGAGGGCCCACTGATCTAGGATTTAATGTTCCTCCAGAACCTCCAAGGATCTCTGACAGAGCTAAGTAGTGCCGATTACAGAAGTTACTTTGGCAGCCCTAATGACTTTTTACACCGATTTCTGAGTTGCCGATATCTCAGAGATTAGCAGGATCTCTGGAACCTTTAGTACTTGCCCAGCATTTGTCTCTCTCCCGCATCTGGGCAAGTAAGTCACCATTCAGCCAGAAGGTGGTTGTTCCCTCACCTCGGTGACCCTGGGGTGTGTCTATCTTGAGAACACCAAAGGAATGTATGAAGCAGGAGGCTGCTACTGAGGGGTCAGAGGCTTCAAGCACCCTGGTCCAGTCAGTACATCCTAGATCGGCCAGGAAAGCCTCAGGGTCAAAACTGGAGTATTTTCTGACTTGAATGATTTTGTGGAATTCTAGGGGGATTTTCCAGACACAGTATACCGGGAGTGGTCAGATATGGAGTCTGATAGCGCACCTGATGAGGCAATCCTCTCCGGCAGTTGGTCAGGATCCAGTCCAGCAGGGAACTTGAGGAACCACTGGCTGCCTGTCTCATCGGGTCATGGATTAGTTGGTTAAGGATAGGCAGGCAAGTTGTGATCCGCATTTCCTAATATTGCCACACTCCCAGTTCATGTTGATATCACCCATAATAATGAGTTCATTGTCACCTATACTGGGCCTAACTGCATCTAAGAGGTAAGTGAGTCCTGTCAGACCCCCTAGGGGGTTATAGGCGCACACCAAGTGCAGCTTCTTAGCATCGCCCAGCAGCAGGAGCACATGAAGAAACTCACAAGGTGGATGATCAGGTTTACTCTGTGCCACCAGGGAGATTTTCAGATGGGATCTGTAGTAGATGAGGGTGCCACCCCCCTTCCTACCCCCAGTCCTGTCTAGACGAATGAACTCGTATCCTGTTAGGAAGCAGGCAGAGTCAGGAATCGAGGGTTTGAGCCAAGTCTCAGTTATCCCTAGGATGTCTGGCTTGTATAGCTCAGTCCACGCTTAGGAGATCATCTCGGTTAGGAAGCAAGCTCCTAATATTCATATGCACTATTTTAGTCCCTTATTCCCATTCCAGGTGGCGGAATATTAGAGATCAGCTTAGATGGCCCAGGATTGAGCTCAATATCTCCAGCCATGAGAAGTGAGAGTAGGGCTAGCCAGGGAGGAACAATCACCTCGGCCTACCTCCAGGCCTGTGCATGCTTTGGACTTTCTTCACCCTGACCCAGTACACATAAGGCATCTAGTGTCAAGGCTAAGGACAGTACCGTAGTGCATTACCTTAGTTACAAGTTGGTTGGAAAAGGAGAAATCAGTATCATCATGGGAGGAGGCCACAATCCTGGGTCAATAAATAGGCTAGGAGTCGAGGTAGCATAAAGGAGGACTAGCCCCAGGGCCAGTATCATAATTATTAGTGTCGAGAAACCAACCTGCCGCCCTCCTGAACATAGGAGAGGTGGCTTCAGTTCTTCCATGGTAAGGACAGTAGTAACCACCCCCACAGATTATAGGCAACTGGAGACCTAGAAAAGGAGCAAACCAGGGCTCCTGGAAACCTGTAAAAGGGCAAACCAGGACACCTCTGATGGTAGGGGCCCCAAAAGGAACAGATCACCACAACTACGCTGGCTGGGGGCCTCAGTGTAGGTCACCGCCCCTCTCTCGCCAGCAGCTTGCAGTAGTTGAAGGCGCTGGGACAGCAGATAGCAGAGCAGGAACTAAACAATGCTGATAGGCAAGCAGGTGGTGAAAATAGGAAAATGTCTTTAAAGGCAAGACAGAACAAGTGTTAGGCCTAATAGCTGCACTCTGTATCTTTAAGAGGAGTTGCAATATTAGAGAGAGGGGAGGATGAACATTGCTAGGGGTTGTGCTGAAGGGGGAGAGGGAGGGGGAGTATTTAATATCTGCCATATTAAAGACCCACCGAAGTTTATCTGGTCTAAGTCACTCAATGCTCTTGAGCCCCCATCCCGTCTAGAGGATTTTCGGGCCACTGACCAGTCAGCGCTCACTTTATCCACTGATATAGATGTTGCTGCAACCTCTTTTCTGGCCATTTTTATTGCTGTATGAGACATGCATGCCAGTCTCAGGAGGTCTCGTGTCCATGGGTCCAACCTTCCCTGGAACTCTGCAGAGATCATTGACCTTTTCAAAGCTCATGATTCTGCCTGCCATCTCCACAAAGCCTCAGGCTCCCCAGAGGATCCACCCAGGGCTGCTCTCTCTGTGTTCCTGTTATGCACCAATAATAAATTCATAATTGGCTGTCACCAGTGTTGTGTGCACTGCTTTTTCCCGTATTTCCCCAGAAGATTTGTTGAGATTCAGACAACTACATAACACCTGTAGTAAGGCCATCAGGGAAGCCAAATCAGTTTATTTCACCTGCAATCTGCCGAACAGCCTCAAGTCCCCTGTTAGGTTCTGGAAGGTTATGCACTGTGTGCACTAGCCCCCCCCATGCAGTCTACCTCTCCCGTTCTGAGACTAGGAAACTTGCCTCTCTTTGACCCAGCTGAGGTTGCTAACTCCTTAAACAATTTCTTCACTTCCTGTGCCCACTCTCTTCTTCCTCCTCCTCCCCTCCTTCTCCTCCTCCTGCCTATCATATCTCTCCACAAATGCCTTAACTCACCTCAACTCCAACAGCTTCTTCCTTCTCCCCAGACTCCACAGATGCAACCTTCTCGGCCGTATTCTCTCTTGATTCCACTAAGGGGCACAGCTGTGATGATCTGGATACTAATGTTCTCCATCTCTCTGTGCCAGCCATTGTTGCCCCCTTGCCTTCCTTTTCAATCTTCCTTTCCAACTTGAATCAGTCCCCAAGCCCTGGAATCAGGCTAAACTACTCCTTCTCCTCAAAGAGGGTGATCCTTCTTCCCCAGGTAACTACTAGACCATCTCGCTCCTCCCTGCCCTGGATAAGGTGCAGGAAAAACTTGTTCTCTCTCTCCTAAGCTGATCTCCGGGCTTCCATACTGATGGGCTGTACCTCCTGATGCTATCATGCAGGCAGGAACCAAAACTCCCAGCTATCCACCTACCTTGAATCCTTTTCCTTTCTC
Organism: Neoceratodus forsteri; assembly: GCA_016271365.2. Classification (NCBI taxonomy): domain Eukaryota; kingdom Metazoa; phylum Chordata; order Ceratodontiformes; family Ceratodontidae; genus Neoceratodus; species Neoceratodus forsteri. The sequence goes on from CM028129.1 coordinate 1,415,994,768, forward strand.
TCCCCTTTTCAGTCTGGCTTTTGCAAGAATCAGTTCACTGTCGCCTCCCTCCTCCAGTTCACAGACTTTGTGCTGGAAGGCATAGACTAGGGTCAGTTCACTGTAGCCATTTTCTTTCTTTCTTTTTTTTTTTTAACTTTCTGTTTTCAGCCCCCTGTCACCACGTCCAGCCCCTCTCTCGGGCTCACAGTGCAACACCCAGGCTGCGTCGAGAGGACCGGGGATCGCTCCGTTAAGTGCCCCACTCCATGACGCCTAGAGGTCTGGATGACCTCCGGTGGGGCAGAGGAGGTTCTCCCTACCCCTTCTGAATTTCAGGGAGCATGCACTGGAGTCCCTCCCGGATCCTCTGCAGTTGCTTCGGCGTGGGAGCCTGTTGCCTGGCCCAGACGTGGGGTCTTTTTCCTTGTTCTGGTCCCCAGCCCCCTGCAGACGTCAGCACTCAGGGAGGACCAATGAGTCGGAGGTGCGCAGAGACATACGTCTGCTCCGGTACTCGGCCAACGCCCACACCTCCCTAACTTTCTGCCTCCTCAGCTGCACCAGCACCACCCGTGGTCACCCAAGTGGTGGCAGTATTGCAGCGAGGAGAGCTGCCCACCCCTCCAGGAGAAGGAGAGCGGCCCATTGGTTGCTCGATCCTTCTCCCCCCTGCTGGCCCTCCAACGACCCTGGCTTACTACCGAACCCTGGTCGCCGGCATCGCAAGCGGCAGTGCTACTACTCAGCTGGTGGGCCGGCTACTGTAGCAATTTTCATAGATCTTAAAAAGGCCTTTGATGCAGTGGCCCACCCCTTGTCTTGGAGAAGTTAGGTGTTGCAGGTCTATCCTATCTGGCAGTCAGGTTGTTCCACTCCTACTTCTCAGATCGGCTCCGGTAGGTCCAAGTTGGTGATGTTATCTATCCCTCTACCCATCAAGTCTGGTGTCCCCCAGGGCTCCATTTTTGGACCAGTCCTTTTCTTCACCTTCTTTTTTTTTTTTTTTTTAACATGACAGATTTTACCCCCTAGCAGCCACTGACCTGCCTTCAATCCAGCCACCGCTCAGCTCCACCTCCGACCCTGACATAGCACGCTCAGCTGGCATATGCAGCTCTGTCTTCGAGAGGGGCACCCCTGTTGCCCCTGCGCCAGATGAAGAACCATTACCAGCACGCTCATCAGGCATCTTTCAGCCGGCGGAGTGTGGCCATCAAACTGCCACAGCCTGTGCTGTTCCATTTTCCATTTTTCTACCCCTGAGAGTGTGAGCGTGCAGTGACATCGGGGCACAAACATGCCGACGTCTGCCGCACTCCATCCTTCTATGCCAGCTCTAGCAGTGCCCCTGATCGTCACCGGGAGCTGCTGCAGAGGGATGGCTCCCTGGATCCCTCCCCAGAGATAGGAGAGCAGTCCGCCGGATGCTCAATCCATATCCCCTCCCGCTGACCCCTAATGACTCGGGTCACATCCGAACCCAGGTCGCCAGCGTGGCACGAGGTGTGGCGTCCAGCACCTCAACCCTCAGCGTCACCGGGCTGGCCCTTTTCTTCACCTTCTTAAATGACCTCCACTCCACTTGTGTCTCTTCCCACATACACATTTATGTAGGTAACACAGTTCTGTTTGCTTCAGGTGTCTCGGTCCATGAGCCGGAGTCCTCACTTCAGCATGATTTTTGACAATGTCCAGTATTGGTTTTGTGCAAACTAGATCTCACTAAATGCCAGAAAAATAGTCTCTCTTACATTTGGCACAAGACACAGATTAGCAAGGCTCCAAAATACACCTGTCTTTACAACTCTTTTCATCTAAAGATGGCAGCCTGCTTGAACAGCTACCCCATTTCAAGTACTGAGGGGTGTGGCTGGATCAGAATCTCAGTTCTTCCACCCATATTGACACCATGCACACGAAACTTCACCCTAAACGTGGTGTGCTGTACCAAAACAAATTATGTCTTCCTTTCTGGGTCCACCATGATTTTGCCTGTGATTGACTCTCCAAATGTAGTCTACAGAGCTGTGTCAAAATCTTCACTTGCTGGCATGACCCCCTTTTTTATTCCTTCTTTCAGTTTGCCCTCAGTGCCCCATCTCTCACCTATTACTGCTTTCTATATGCTAATCGATCTTTCCCCTCACTTGAGGCTTGGCAGCTCTCACACTGGTCCTCCTTCATGGCCAAATACTGGCTTGTCACTTTCCCACTTACCTCTCCTCGCTTCTTAGCCCCCCATCCTTTCCTCCTACTCTCTCCATTCATCTGCTGTTCATTCCTTTCATATCCCTTATAGTAAATACAGTAGCAGGCCAGTCTGCTTGCTCTATCTGACTTACTACACTTTGGAAAAGCCTCCCTCTCTCCCTCCCTCTGTCTCTCTTCCTCTCTCTACTTTCTCAAACCACTCTTACTGACACACTTCACATGCAGATAGATGTCTTCCTCTTTTCTTCATATTACAACAACCCATGTCCAGTCATCCCACCTACTGTTTTACTCTTTGTATGCCTACTCAATTGTATAGTTTACAACTTGACGTACCCCATAATCTGAATTTGATACCTCATAGGTTCTGTACAAATGCCTTGTCCGACATTGGTGGTACGTTCCTTTAGCTCTCAACCTGGCTACCCCATAACCAGCGTACATGTACACTTTTTACATTGTTTTTGTCGTTCTCTGAAATTCATTACTTGTACTATGATTTTATTGTACATGTTCATGCACCGGTTGGTGTCACTTTGTTATTGCTGTTTCACTTCCTGTGGCAGCCCCTCCCCTCAGATCACACCTGGAAATGAGCTCCGGCATAATGTGCCTTTCCCAGTCACCAAATTTTAAATAAATAAATATATACATACATGCATATGTAACACCCCGCTACTTTACCATTTAGCTACCCTTGTACCCTTAACTGGGCACAGACTTCAGAAAACACATTTAGAAATGGTACCATCCCTAGCTTTGGGAATGTATACCAGGCTCATTACTTCCAGAGATCAAAAGGGTTGGGGGTGTACAAAAGCAAAATATGACCATGACCTATAAGGTATTTACAAAAATCAGGTCCTGGGGAGAGAACTTTTTGCTAGGACTATGCTGGATCTATACTTCTGAAGGGGTACCCAGTAAATCCACACACAGGAAGCAATAACATAACTGTCCAAACCATGGTTGGGGTTCTAGAGTGTGACTTTATTCCAAAAGATGTTATCTAAAGCAAGGGTGGACCCCCAAGGTTTACCCATCGTGGCATTAGGAACTTGCAGAACAACAAACAACTGTATCTGACAGAAACTCTTCGTATTCCTGTATTTCATAGGACATGGCACATCTTGTACTGGTAATCCCATATAGCGTAGGACTTCTGAACACTCTCCCAGTGGCACTGGCCACAACTGAACACACATTTTCCTGACAGAACTCTTTCACCTTGTATTCCTATATTTCATAGGACAATTACATTTCTTCCAGTGGCACTGGCTACAACTGGAAATACTTCTAGTGGCACTGGCCACAACATGAACATTGCTTCTAGTGGCACTGGCCACAACTGAGCATACATATGGCTAATAACTATAACAGCCCACTTCAGGGGGTAAAATTCTCCTCAGACATTGGCCACATGTCCAAAGTAACCAGGCGCCCTTAGTGAACCTGTAGTCCTGAACTGGTTACGCCAGACGGGGGGCTGCCCACCCTTTGTTCCCAAATCCATACCCAGCCATTCTTCAGAGTTACACCTTAAACATCTTGCACACACTTGAGTAAATACATAATTGAATGAACTTTTGCATCCAGCGTTTAAAACACTACACTGGTAGTGTGAGAACTAAAGTCCTGAACAATGTGAATTAGTCATACCTCTGAACCTCACACTTGTCAGCCAACTTTAAACTGAGAACAGTCTCAAACTTCTGAACAGAAAAGATTGAGCATGTCCCTTTTAGTCAGAGACCACAACATCACAGGTACTTGCTTTCGGCAGCAAAAAGTCAGATCCTACTCACTGTTAGAAAATTACAGGAAGCTTCAAACATACATCCTGGATCAAAAAGGGGGCTGCCCCTAGGATCCATTCCTAGCAGTCCTTTTCACCACTCCAGGGATGAAAATCAGGAGATCCTGCTTTAGACAACGGTTTCCACCACTTCTCTTGGCACACTGGAGAATATGAGGATTAGGGTGAGAAAGCAGGCTCTCCACTCAAAGCCCTCAGCTGAGCACTCCTCACACTTCAAACTGCTGACACACACACTGACTCTTTACAGTGACTACTGTCTCAAGATTCTGAACTCCCTCACTCACAGCTGCTGTGGCTTATGCTGCTGCGAGAGTTCCAAAATGAGCTCATCTCTCTCATCTCAGCTGAGGCCAAGTAAACAAAAGAGTGAGTAGGTGAAAAACCCATTTAACCAGTTAATAACAAGCTGCCTCTTCTGCCTAGCACTGACACTGAGGAGATTCTAGTAACCTCAAGGAACTGGGTGGTTACACATGAATAAATGAATACTATTGTGCTAGAAATTACAAAATAAATTCAGCCCCTGTGAACTCCATGGAACATTCAGTCAAAAATAGGATAGAGTGCCAACCTTCCCCATAGACCTGGTGGGGTGGCCTAGCAGTCTGTGGAAAGGGCCTCTCCTGGTGGCCTGCAGTAGTGCAGCCATGAAGATCTTCAGCAGCATTAGCAGAGAGTAGTAATACTAGAAAACATAAACCCAACTGCCCCAGCTGCCCACTGATTTCATAAATTGTCTGATTTTTGTTTTTGTATGTCATTTCAAGTATTGTATGCAAAGTGTGTGTGTGTGGGGGGGACATTTTGCTAGGGGAATCTTGAGGTCTAAGGTTGACCCTGGGTGTACAGTGAGAAAATCAACCCCATTGCTTTCCTTTGCCCCCTTACAAATTATGTTAGTTAATGGGCATAGCTCTTTTTCCCATAATCCTTGTTATGCCCTAAGTCCTAATAGATGCTGTGTTTCAGACCCCAACTCCCAGTCACTTTCCTTTCATTGCCAGGGGAAACCTGTCAGCCTTCTTTCTGGCTACATAACTATTTCCAACTTTGCAGATCTTCTGTGGCGCACTTAGTGCCATTGGTTCGTTGATTTAAAAAAAAATGTATTTATACCTCCACATCTGCAGCGCTGCCCCTTTCCAGCAGCTACCACCCAGCCCCACACCCAACCCGACCACCCCCAGCACTTATCCATCTTCCAGCCCTTGACTTAACCCCCCCCCCCAAGATGGGGCTTGTCTGGCTGACCACACCAAGCAAGGTGTTGTCTCTTCCTTGAGGTCCTTTTGAGTAGAATGGCTGGTCAGTGAAGCCCAGGCCTGAGTGTGCCCCACCATCCTGCTGCACTCTGGGGTGCTTCTCCTGTGTCCATTCCCAAGATCCTGAATACACCAACATACTTGGAAATCCAAGGACACACAGAGCATCTGGCATCTTCCCCATCCTCAACAGTACCTCCGCTGCACTATTACCTTTGGTCACCCAGGTGGCAGTGTTAATGGTTGAAACAGCAGTTCTCCCTCCCAGGAGGAGAGCATCCTCTAGAGTGCTCAACACTTCTTTCCTGGCCACCCCCAATGTCCTGGGGACATTCCTTAATCCAGGTCCCCAGTGTCATGAGGAATGACTCTACCACTGCACTAACGGGTCAGCTGCTTCAGCCCGGTTTTACAACTGTGAGGGCTGAAGTGCAGGGATATTATGTGTGATATGCTAATGGTTACACAGTGAGCAAGTGGCTCTGGTAGCGTATGAATCTTGATTTTCTGCTTGACAAATCTGTGCCCTTGAAACAAAATCACTTCACCTCATCTGTAGGGTTAATGAACAGCCTCATAACAGTGAGTTAGTTAAACATAACTCTGCATTTCAAATAAATGTTTTAAAGTATTTTGTGCTTTAAAAGGGGCTTGAATAGAAAGACGGTGCTTTGAGAAAGCAGCAGCACACAGCAGGGAATGCACAATGATTTCAGAACTGTCTAGAAGTGTTTTTTATTCATTCTGTTAAAGGCAATATCCATCAAAGTGCCAGTGGTACTGAGTGGTGCCAGAGTGTGGTTGTGCCCCCATGAAAGTGAAAGTCCCTGTTGGATCTGGAGACAAATGAGCGGCATAGTCACAAAACTGAAAGTGCCACAGAGCCCGGTGGTTTACATTACAAGTGGCACAGCTGCAAAAGTGAAAGTCCCTGTTGGATCTGGAGACAAATGAGCGGCATAGTCACAAAACTGAAAGTGCCACAGAGCCCGGTGGTTTACATTACAAGTGGCACAGCTGCAAAAGTGAAAGTCCCTGTTGGATCTGGAGACAAATGAGCGGCATAGTCACAAAACTGAAAGTGCCACAGAGCCCGGTGGTTTATATTACAAGCGGCACAGCTGCAAAAGTGAAAGTCCCCGCTGTGCTCGGAGACATTCGAATGGCAACTCTGTAAACAGAAAAGTCCTCATTGGGTCCCAGGATAATGGAGTGGCACTGCTGCAAAACTGAATGTCCCTGAGGAAATGCGAGTGGCACAGCCTGCATAATGATAGTACCCACCGGGTCTGAGGACACAGGGGTGGTATTGGAACCAAAGTGAGTGTCCTCACCATGGGGGATGAACTGAAGAACTGCTGAGATAAAACACATTTCTCCTTCATTTACGAGAAGGATTTTAAGACTCCCACCTACCTCCAATCTGAATTGATTTGGCCTTACCAAGCCCTTTTTCTTCCTGTACCTTGTATCTAGGATCTTCACTGGCCAGCCTAAAGCCAGATTTTCCTGCAGTAAGTGCTGCAGGGGAAGTACATTCTGATGGCCCAGATGTTTTACTGTTTCTTCCCATGTCTTTAAAAATGTGTCTTGTACAGGGATTTGGATACTGCACATTATCTTACCATCTTGCTTGATTAGTGACAGTTTACCTAGCCATAGGGAAAGAGCTTCATTGGCTTACACTGAAACACCATCCCTGGGATGGGGATCTGCATAACCTTTCCATTAAGGGCGTAATTAGTACGGCCCAGTAATGATCTGTTTATTTCTGACATCATGTGCTATTTTTGCAATATAAAATTTTTTGTTTTCTCTTCTTTTTCTTTCTGTTGCCAGTGTGGGCACGTATGTATCTTTGATGTTTTATTAGTAACTAGTTTTTCAAGGTATGTTCCTTTAAAATCTGACACTTTGTCTCATACTTATTCAGAATTTTTACCTGAACTTGGCCATTCACAACCCTGCCATCCATTTACCAAGTTACACTTTAAGTTGATAGGGTCTTTTAAAATGTAATAATTTATTTTAAACTATTACAACTAGTAATACACATTGTAGATTGCTACATTATGCCGGTGTATTATTTTACATCCACAGATAGAGGGCATTTTGCCAGCGTACTTCTTCACCTCAGCAGTTCCTGGTATAGAAACATAGAATTTGATGGCAGATAAGGACCGCTTGGCCCACCTAGTCTGCCCATTTCCCTACGCAATGGATAAGCTGCAGATCCTAGTTAACCAACAGCCTACTTCCTCCTGCCCCCCACTAGAATTGCCTTATGTCTGTCCCATGTATTCTTGAATTCCCCCACTGTTTTTTGACTCCACGACCTCCTCAGGAAGGCTGTTCCATGCATCCACAACCCTCTCCGTGAAAAATTACTTCCTCACATTACCTCAGAGCCATCCCCCCTCTATCTTCAAATAGTGCCCCTTGTTTTTGGACATCTCTTTTCTGAAAGATGCTACCCTCTTGGACTTTGTTGATTCCTTTGAGGTACTTGAAAGTTTGTATCATGTCCCCCCCCCCTTTCCTCGAGGGCATACATATTAAGCTCCTTTAGTCTCTCTTCGTATGTCTTCTGGTGCAGACCCTACACCACTTTGGTTGCCCTCCTCTGGACAACCTCCACCCTGTCTATGTCTTTGCGGAGGTAGGGTCTCCAGAACTGCACACAGTAGTCCAGATGGGGTCCCACCAACTTTCTGTACAGAGGGATAACAACTTCCTGTTTTCTACTGGTGATGCCTCTCCCTCTGCATCCCAGTATCTCCCCAGCCATCCTTACTGCCTTATCACATTGCTTGCCCACCTTTAGGTCATCTGATATAACTACCCACAGGTCCCTTTCCATTTTTGTTGTTGTCAGTATTTCACCCCCCATTGTGTACTCTTCCTCTGGTTTTTGTTTCCCAGGTGCATTACTTTGCACTTCTTTGCATTGAATCCAAGCTGCCGTACATTTGACCATTCCTCCAACCTTGCCAAGTCCCATCTCATCCTTTCCACCCCACCTTGTGTATCAACCCTGTTGCAGATCATTGTGTCGTCTGCAAAGAGACATATTTTTCCTTCCAGTCCCTCTGCAATGTCACATATAAAGACATTAAAAAGGACCGGACCCAGTACTGAACCCTGCGGTACCCCACTAGTAAGCCCCCTTTCTTCACTGTGGACTCTGTTTACTATTACCCTCTGCGTCCTGCTGTCCAGCCAATGTTTTACCCAGGCTGCCACCCTGGGACCCACTCCCAGGTTGGCTAATTTGTTTATTAAGATTTTGTGTGGGACTGTGTCAAATGCCTTGTTAAAGTCGAGGTAGGCCATGTCCACAGCCCTTCCCTGGTCTACTACTTTGGTCACCCAGTCAAAGAAATTGATTAGATTCGTATGACATGACCTTCCTGCTGTGAATCCATGCTGCCTTGGGTCCTTTGCCCCACTGGCCTCTAGGTACTCAACAGTTCTTTCCTTCAGAAGTGATTCCATCATTTTCCCTACCTCTGAGGTCAACCTGACAGGTCTGTAGTTTCCTTCCTCTGTCTTGCTCCCACTTTTGTGAAGGAGAATCACATCTGCCCTCCTCCAGTCCTTAGGTACCACACCATCCTCCCATGATTTGTTAAAAAGGGTGGTCAGTGGTGTTACTAGTTCTCCCCTTAGTTATTTTAGAATTATGGGGTGAATCCCATCAGGACCTCTTGCTTTGTCCACCTTTAGTTTGAGGAGTTCATTCAGAACCCTTTCTTCTGTGAAAGGACTGTTCTAGGGACATGGATATGTTGTTCATCCACACTTTCTGGCAGGTATCCTTGCCGCTTTAAATCTTGCCGGAAGGTCTTCAAGCTGGCTCCTCCCACCCACCCGGGTGGTAAAACTCTCGGCTCCGCCCCATGACGCCAGATCTTCCTTACCGCTTGGAAGCTCAGGTTCCCTCCTTAACACTCTGCGTATAAGACTGGTTCCTATTTCTTCGGTTTACCCGAAATAACTTTTAAGGTTTTCAAGACTTCGGTCATTTATTTCCCTCGCAGCTACGATGGACAAATCGACTCCCAATTTTCGGAGGTGCCCATGCGGGCAGAAGATGTCTCAGACGGATCCGCACTTCACGTGCGTCTACTGCTTAGGCCTTGAGCATGACCCGCAGGCCTGCGACCTGTGCTCTTCCTTCTCGGTCTACATCCTGGAAGACCGCGTCACCCATTTACAACTTGGGCACCCCGAGAAACGTTACCCGCCGGTAAAGTCGAAGAAGGCCCGTTTGGCGGTTTCCGCGGCAGCTGGCTCGGCGGAACAGCTCGAGCAGATGATCGCCCTTGAGGAGGAGGTGGCGCAGGCCGCATCTTCGTCTACCTCGGCCGCGGCCTTTATCCCGCTCTCCTTGGGATCCTCCTATTCAGCTTCTTTTAAGGAGCTCTGTCAGTCTCTTTCCACCAAGGGAGAGGGACCACCAACTTCAGGACTTTCCTCTCGGTCCAAAAAGAAGGACTCCAAAGGTAAGTCCCTCCGTCGACGCTCTTGGGAGCGGGAGAGGTCCCCCTCCCCGAGTAGTCGACCGTCGACTTCGGTCGACCCTTCAGCTCCGGCCACTGGCCTCACGGTGTCCCCGTCAGGTCAGTTGACCGAGACACCCGTCGATGCTGTCGAGATTTTTCTCGACCCGTTGGTCGGGTTGTCGACCAGTGAAGCCGAAAACCCTCACTCCCCAGTTCCCCCGGCGGAGATCGAGGTTACCGTGGGCTTGCCTGTGCCTCTGGTTCCGGAGTCCATGGTTGAAACTTTCGAGCTGAGGGGAGAGCAGGTTTCCCCCGCCCTGCCCCAGAACCCTCCTCGGAAACGCCGAGGTTCTCGGTCTCGGTCTCGGACATCTTCTCGGTCCAGCCGATCCCGCCGACATAGGCGGTCTTGGTCTCGGTACCGTAGTAAGCGGCGTTGCCGCTCCGTTTCGCCTTCCTCCGACGAGGAGGCTTCGGCGCAGTTGCGTCCGATGCGTAGCGGACCTCATGTGGCAACAGCCCTTCTGTCTGGGAGTAAGCCGACGTCGTCGCCTTCCCCGGCCATCAAGTGGCTGTCACCGGAGCGGCCGAAGCAACCCCTTGCCCTAGCCGAGGCACCTGCCCCCGGGCCTGTTGCTCAACCGAAACCAGCTGCCCCACTGATTCTGGTGGAACCTCCGCCTCCACAGCCGAAATTTGGGGCCACGACCAAGAATTCTCGGTCGGCCCAGGGCCTGCCCCATAGGCTGTCTGTCACCCTCACTCCCGACCGCCCTCGGCAGGTGGAGGGTGGCTCAGGCCCAAGGCAGCTCTTTGGGACTCGTCCCGAGTCCGGCGACGGTTCCTCCCTGTTCTCCAGGCAGGTTGACTTGGAGTCCTCCGGAGGTCAGTCGCTGGACGATAGCCCATCGTCCTTCATGGGTTTGCTTAGGCTCATCTCGGAGTCCACCGGGATGCAGCTCGAGCCAGTATCCAAGCGGGCCAAGTATCCCCTAATGGAGATATCGGACCGAGGGGATTCTCCCACGGAGGCCTTTCCGGTGGCCGAGGCCATTGTCGGCCCGGCCTTGGAGCTCTGGCAGCGTCCTGCTTCCTGCCCTGCGCCTTCAGGCAGGATGGCGAGGAAGTATGCTGTCCTTACCGGTTCCCTGTCGGGTTTGGAACACCCCTCAGCCGAGGGGTTGGTTACCGACAGCGTCTTCCGGCGTGCTGGAAGCACCAGGGACGTGGACAAGCCTCCCGACAAGGAGTCCAAGAAGTTGGACTACGCCGGGCGCAAAGTCTACGCTGCGTCCTCCTTTGGCCTTCGTCAGGCCAGCTCGGCCGTGCTGATGGCACACTTTTCTCACGCCCTGTTGGGCTCCCTGGACGAGGTAGTCCCTCATCTCCCGGCTGACCTGCAGGCCACGGTCAAGCAGGTGCGGGACCAGGGCAGAGCAGTGGCCATGCAGCAACTTCAGACTGCTCTGGACATCGGCGACTCATGTGCCAGGTCAGTTGCGGCCGCAGTGGCTATGCGCCGTCGGGCATGGCTGAGGATATCCACCTTCACAGCAGATACCCAGCACAAGTTGGCGGATGTCCCCTTCTTGGGGACCGACCTCTTCGGCCCTGGAGTGGAAGGTCACCTCCAGAGGATCGAAAAGTCCAATGCCACTCTGGACTCGGTCTCATCCGCCCAGAGGGACAAGGGCATAGGAACGCAACCCAAGCCCTTCTTACTTCGGCCCAGCAGCATCAGGGCCAGCAGGCTCGCATTTGGCATCCCAAACCCAAGCCTGCAGCTTCCTCTTCAGGAAGCAGGAGTGTAAAGGCCAGGAGGGCCCTCGTGATCCCTCCTCAAGCCTGCCCAGTGAGCGGGTTGAGGGGTGTCACCCCAACCTCGTCACTCCACCCTAATTCCCCCATTGGGGGCAGGCTCCGCCACTTCCTTTTCCGCCTGGTCTGCTATCACCACAGACCGGTGGGTGCTGGAAGTGGTAGGAAAGAGCCTGCCTCTGGGTTGAGCAGGCCTGGCCCTTCCGAGCTATCCGCCCCGAGGCTTCGGTCACAGCCTCAGCCTGTCAGCTCGCTGAGCCGACATCGCTCTGCTCCTCGAGAAAGAGGTGATCAGAGAGGTGGCGGACCCTCCCTCAGACCCGGGGTTTGTGTTTAGGTACTTCCTGGTCCCAAAACGGACGGGGGGCTGGCGCCCCATTCTCGACCTGCATGACCTAAACAAGTTCCTAAGGTCTCGGACCTTCAGGATGGTCACTCTGGCTCAGATAATAACATCCCTGGACCGAGGCGTGTGGTTCTGTTCTCTGGACTTACAGGACGCGTTCTTTCACGTTCCTATCTGTCCGTCTCACCAGAGATTCCTTCGCTTCCCAGCGGAGGGATCCCTTTTCGAGTTCCGAGCCATGCCCTTCGGCCTTTCTCTTGCTCCCAGGGTCTTCACCAAATGCATGGCAGTGGTGACAGCATTCCTGCGGCGCCGAGGGGTCCGGGTGTACCCTTACCTGGATGATTGGCTGATAGCAGCCCCCTCCAGACAGGAGGTGGAGCGGTCCAGAGATCTGGCCCTCCAGGTTTGCTCTCAGATCGGCCTTCTCATCAACGAGGTCAAGTCGGAACTCGGACTGAAGCAGGTGATTCTTTTCATCGGGGCAGAGCTCGACTCTCTTCGAGCCAGAGCATGGCTCCCGGCAGACAGGGCTGAGGTTCTTTCCTCCTTTGCCCAGTCATTTCTGGTTGGGCAATCGCGCCCTGCCCGGGACTTCCTGTGCCTCTTGGGTCTCATGGCGGCCTGCACCAGCGTGGTCCGTTGGGCCCGTTGGCACATGCGTCCACTTCAGTGGGGATTGGCCAGCCAGTGGTCACAACGCTGCAATCCATTGGACCAGCTAGTGACGGTGACCCAGGGGATGTGGAACTCTCTCCAGTGGTGGACCATTCCAGCTCATTTGCAGGAGGGCATCCCGTTTGTCCGCCCCGAGCTGACAGTCTCTCTATTGACCGATGCCTCTCTGATGGGTTGGGGTGCCCATCTGGGAGAGCACAGAGCGCACGGCCTCTGGTCCCCTCAGGAGTCCTAATGCCATATCAACCTGCTGGAGCTTCGGGCGGTTCGTCTAGCCCTCACTGCCTTTGCTCCGTTTCTACGGGGTCAAGTGGTTCAGGTCCAGACGGACAATACCACAACCATGTACTACCTAAACTGCCAGGGCGGGACGCACTCCATGCCTCTGTGCAAGGAAGCTCTCCGTGTTTGGTCACTCGTGTGCAGCCTGGAGGCGGATCTCCTAGCCATCCATGTGGCAGGAGCCTCCAACACCCTGGCCAATGCCCTAAGCCGGATAGGGGCTGTGTCCCATCAGTGGTCTCTCCTGCCGGAGGTAGTACAAGATCTGTTCTCCCACTGGGGCACACCTCAGGTGGACCTGTTTGCCTCAAGGGAGAATGCGAAGCTGAGGCTGTTTCATGCCCGCCCCCCTCAGCAGGGCTCGCTGCAGGGGGATGCCTTCTCGAGGCCGTGGACCCCAGGCCTCTTCTACGCCTTTCCCCCATTTCCCTTGATCCACAAGGTGCTTCTCAAGGCGAGGAGGGACAAGGCACAGGTGATTCTGGTGGCCCCAGACTGGTCCCACAAATGCTGGTATCCAGATCTCCTCAGCCTCAGCTCCAGGCTCCCGAGGCAGCTCCCAGCTCTCCCGGACCTGTTATCAGTCAATCAGGGGAAGGTGTTCCATCCGGACCTTCAATCCCTGCACCTGACGGCCTGGTTCCTGAGTGGCTAGAGTTCCAGGCCTTGGGTCTTTCCGACGAGGTCCTCAACGTAGTTGAGGCGTCCCATAAGGAGCTGATCAGAAAATGCTATGCCTTCAAATGGAAAAGATTCTCCATTTGGTGTCAGGGCAAGGGCCTGGACCCTTCCTCCTGTCCCTTGGCAAGCATCTTGGACTACCTATGGTCCCTTTCTCAGCAAGGGCTTAGGTTGACGACCCTAAAGGTGCACCTGGCAGCCATCTCTGCTTACCGGGCGTGGGCCGGGAAGCAGTCGGTGGCACAGGAGAAGGTGATCTGGTGCTTTTTCAAAGGCCTTGATCACATTTCCCCTCCGGTGCGAGAACCTCCACCTCCGTGGGATCTACTGCTGGTATTGTCAAAGCTCATGGGCAAGCCATTCGAACCAATGCACAGGTGTGACATCTCTGACCTGTCGTGGAAGACCGCCTTCTTGGTGGCTATCACGTCAGCCAGAAGGATGGGAGAGCTCCAGGTGCTTTCCATCGAGTCTCCTTACCTGGTCTTCCACAGGGACAAGGTTGTCCTGCGCCCCAACCCGAAATTCCTTCCAAAGGTGGTGTCAGAGTTTCACCTTAACCAGGTGTTGACTCTGCCGGTGTTCTACCCCAATCACACCTCGGAGGCCAAATATAGGCTCCATACTCTGGACCCTAGAAGAGCGCTTGCTTACTATAAGGTGCGCACGGCTGAAGTTCGGGGAGAGGTTCGCCAGCTGTTTGTCACCTACGCTGAAGCCGCACCTGGCAGACCTCCAGCCAAGCGGACAATAAGCAGGTGGGTCACCTCCTGCATAGATCTCTGCTATAGGTTGGCGGGCATGGAGCTTCCCAGAGGGATAAGAGCTCATTCTACCGCCATACCGCTGCATCGGTAGCTGCTTCCAGGGACGTCCCTATCCAGGATATCTGCAGGGCTGCTACCTGGAAGTCGGCACATACCTTCATAACCCACTACCACATTGACCTCGAGTCACGCCGGGATGCTGGTTTTGGGGCCTCGGTTCTCCAGTCTCTATTTCCTAAGTAGGGGGTGTGCGCCTTGCCTCCCTCCTCCTGGAGAACTGCTAGGAGTCTGCCAGAAAGTGTGGATGAACAACATATCCATGTCCTGAAATACAGGTTACTCACCTGTAACAGGAGTTCTAGGAATGGTATGTGTTGTTCATCCACTACCCACTCGACCTCCCAGCCTGACACTTTACAACCTGAGCTTCCAGCGGGCCAGATCTGGCATCATGGGGCGGAGCCGAGGGTTTTACCACCCGGTTGGGTGGGAGGAGCCAGCTTGAAGACCTTCCGGCAAGATTTAAAGCGGCAAGGATACCTGCCAGAAAGTGTGGATGAACAACATATACCATTCCTAGAACTCCTGTTACAGGTGAGTAACCTGTATATTTCAATCCCCCTATCCAGAGTGCTTCTATTGACTAGATTAGGTACCTCCCCCTCCTCTTCCTTTGTGAATACTGAGCAGAAGTATTCATTCAATATCCCAGCTTTTTCATTGTCCCTGTCTGCCTACTTACCCTCCTCTTTATTCAGGCCTCAGCATCCCTCCCTTTGTCTTTCTTCGCTCCCTAATGTACCTATAAAAGGTTTTATCCCCCTTCTTAACTAAGTTGGCTGTCTTTTCCTCAGTTTGGGCCTTTGCTATTCTGACTGCATTTCCCACTTCCTTCTGCTTTAACTGGTACGGTTCTCTGTCCTGCTCCTTCTGTGTTTCCTTATACTTCCTGAATGCTATCTTTTTCTCCCTAACCTTCTGAGCTATTTCTTTTGAGAACTGTAGTGTTTTTTTCTTTTGATTTGTTTATTTGCTTCACACAGAGGCTTGTTGCCTCGTGATGGCAGTTTTGATGTTTCCCCATTGTTGCTCCACCCCTCCTTCTTGCCTGTTTGCTAGTGCTTTTCTGAGGCACTCTCCCATTTTGACAAAATCAGCCCTCCTGAAGTCCAGTGCCTTCACTTTTGTTTGGATTGACTCTACAGCTGAGTTTATCATGAACCACACTGTTTGGTGGCACTTGTTCCCAGATGGCTACCCACTTCTAGATCTGAGATCCTCTCTCTGTCCCCATTTGAGAGTACCAGGTCTAAGACTGCTCCCTCCCGAGTGGGTTCCAACACTAGCTGTCTGAGGCATGCCCCCTGTAGGGCATCGAGAATGGCCCTGCTCTTGGATGTGGCTGCAGCAAAGGTGCTCCAGTTAACATCTGGCATATTCAGGTCCCCCATCAGCAATATCTCCCCTTTCTCTGCCATCCTAAGGGTGTCTTCTATCATTTCCTTGTCTATTTCCTCCCCCTGAGACGGGGGTCTGTATACAATCCCTGTGTGGATTGTGGTGCCATTTCCAGTCTCCAGGGTGACCCACAGTGCCTCCTCTCCTCCCTGTTTACCCTTTAGTTCCGTTGCTTAGATTCCTTCCCTTACATAGAGAGCTACTCCTCCTCCTCTTCTACCCTCCCTGTCCCTCCTGTAGATTGTGTACCCTGGCATATTGACATCCCAGTCATGGTTCTCTGTGTACCACGTTTCTGTGACTGCCACAATATCCAGGCATCCCTCTTCCATCAAGGCCACCAGTTCAGGGAGCTTGTTACCTAGTTTATGGGCATTGGTACTCATTACTCTCCATTTTATGATGGCCTTACCCCTTTTTGCCCCATCCTTGTCCCTTACTGCCTTTCACTTCGTTACCTTTCTATGCCCCCACCGTACCTTCTTACCATATTGATTCAGGTTACATTTTATTCATCTTTAATCCACTTTGTATTCATATTTTCATATTTCTATCATTCCAATACTTTCATATAAAATTATGGAAACATTTCCTTATGTCATGTGCATCCTGACTCCGGGAGTTTTTCGTTGCAGCAGTTGCCCTTGATCAGAATTTGTAGCACTGTTTCTTCTGATATTTATATCTTGTCATTTCATCCATTATTTCTTTCTTCTACCTATTTTATTTTGTACTCCTGACTTTGTTTATTTTTATTGTTTATTTTGTCATCTAAACAGAGCTATGTAAATACATTTTTGGACGTCTCAACGTATTAATTTTTAAGCAACTTGTATTAAGTTACATGGGACAGGATCCCTTTCTATTGCCCATACATGTATTGGTGGGATACATATTTATGCATTTGAAGCAAATATGGCTAACACCATTTTCTTTGCTCTTTATTTTGCTGTTGTGTTTTGCTCATTTCTTACTTTTGATTCTGTATCAGAAGCACCAGGGACTTCTGTTAACCCTTAGGCTGCTGGAAGATTTAGAATGCATAGGTTTTTAGGACAAGATATTATGTCAGCAGCAACCTAATTAAAAACCTTTGTTGGGCAAATTTTGCAAAACAGCGGGTAATGCCCTGTACTTGGGAGTTTTTGAGAATTTTCAAATAAATGAGATTTAAATGATCAATTACTCTACCTTAAATATTCTTATCTTCCCTGGTCACTTCTGATTGAACCATCACTCAGGTGTTCTGTGTTAATAATTGATTATTGGGATTGTTTGATTGTTATGAGCACTTAATTGTTGTTTAATGCTGGCAGGCAGGCTAAGAGCAATCAGATTCAACCAGTTTGTAATTAAAATTGATATATAAATTTCCTCTTGTTTGCCCTAAGCTCCACCCCCTGAAGAAGACTTGTCTGGAGTCGAAGTGCCAGGGTTTTGTCATGCTTTCTAAAACCTGATGTGGCAATAAACTTATTGCAAATCTACCTCAAAGACTGATGAGTTGACTTTCATTTGCCTCTGAGTGTGTTTTGTGTGTATGTGTTTTCCCAGTTATAATAATAATAATACTTAAGCTTAGGGAGACCTAGTCCTCCACTTATCTTAGGCTGAGTCAGCACTGTACTTCTGATTCAAGGCTTCTCATCCCCATTACCTTGTCCATCATTCTTCAAGTGTCTCTGGTTATTTGCATGGGTAACATGCAAAGTATATATAGAAGCCTTGGAGAATGTTCACTCTGGTTGAGACTTTTCTTCCTCCCAGAGTGAACAGAAGCAATTTCCAATGTTGCAAGTCACTCTTAATATTTTCCCATAGCTTTAGATGGCTTTAAATAATTGTTGAGGACTCCAGCAGGTGTGAATAACTAGATTTGTACAACCTGTGTTACTACATTTGAAGGGTATTAATTTCCTCAGCTTCCACAGTGGGGGTTCCCACTAAGTTCCATGTATTCTCAGCAGGTGATTCTACAGTAAGAGTGATTGCAAATGCCTATCAGATGGTGTCCAGCCGAGGTGGTGAGTGGAGGGCTGTGCTGGTCACCATCTCGAATGCTGTAGAACAGCATCGGTGACTGGAGAGTGTGTGTGTGTGTGTGTGGGGAGAATGTTTTTTTTTTGCATAATGTCTTTATTAGATTTTTTATAATGGACAAAATCATTACACATGTTAACCACAACATTTCCACCAATCTGAGACAAAACCAAAAAAAATACAAAGAAAAGGTGCAACAGCCAAATAAGGAACACAACATATACCTTACTTCTAAAATCCTAGCCTGTTTGTGAATATCATGTATGTACAGTAAATCCATTTTTATAAAGCAGAACCAAAGAGAAAAGGATTCAGTATAAATTATAATAAAGTCAATTATTTGCTTTTAGTAGCCATAAGACTTACACTCATATAGTAATCTTACAGTAAGCTATCTAAGCTTAATAAGGAAGATGCACATTCAAGTAGATAAAGATGTTATTTAAATTTCTCCAGTGCTTTTGCTTAGGTCTTACACCTGTAATCCATCTCTTATTGCCACAGCCTCACCTGGAGAGAGGGAGGCCAGCAGAGGCTCCCATACTGAGAGGAATCGCTTTTTTTTGTTTTTAACCATATATGTCAAGCGTTCCAATGCCAATATCTGAATGGTCATTGTTTGCCAGTGCTGAATCCTAGGTGTGACCACCGACACCAAGGTGTTAAGAGTGCAGTGCCTTGCTAAGACCAGGACACTGACCCACCTGGGGTACGGCACCTGGGTCCACATCATCAACCCCAAACAAGAGGGACACTGGTTCGATTATCGGCTGTTGTCCCCAGATCTTTCCCACTTCCTGGGCAATACTCTCCCAAAACTCCTGTAGTACTGGGCGTGCCCAGAAGTAATGAAAATATGTACCAGGCTCTGTGTTACATCTACCACACAAGGGGGAGACCGCAGGATTAAACTTGTGTACCATGGCCAGGGGACAATATAATCTATGAATAAATTTATAGAAGGACTCTTGGTATTTGTTACATATTGAGATCCCCTTACGGAGTCTCAAGAGCAAAGACCAGTTTTGTTCTAAAATATCCCTTCCTAGGTCTGTTTCCCATTGTCTTCTGTTTTATTGTGTATAGTCCGGGAGGGATTGCCTTCCAAGATGAGTGGCCCTCCTGACCAAGCCCCCAGCATCACTCCTGGTGCTAAGGATCAAATGTTCCACATGCACCCAAAGAGGAGTCTGTAGTGCGCTCCCTACCTAGTGTTTTAACATATGCTCTAGCTTGTAGAAGACAGAATAGATGTATCCTGGGTATTTTACGTCCCTCACTCTAGTCTTCAAAAGAGATCACTTGTCCACTCCTCAAGATGTCCCTCACACATCCAGTACCCTTGGTCTCCCACACCCGGAATCTACCATCTTCCAAACATGCCAAAAATCCTGGGTTACCCACCAAGGGGAGTAACAAAGTCTCCTGCTGTCCCACTTCAGGACAGACTGCACAGTGGGTTCCCCTTGCCTGTCCTATTATATGTTTTCCATCCTCCCCTCCCCATATAGGCAGAGAGCCTGACCAGACCGCCCCCCTCCTCCAAATCTACCCACCCAGCAGCCCGAGGTCTGTTAACCCAGTCACTAACATATCTGCATTGCATGACCAAGTAGTAGTTATACATAGGTGTGGGAGATTTAGTCCTCCCCTGGAGCTGTCCACTTGGAATCTACGGAGACTTGCCCTAGGTCGGCCCCCTCGCCATAAGAACCCCGAGTAGGCCCTTTCCACCCGTTTGATGTCCCTTTTAACTAGACCTATGTGTATCATCTGCATTACATAAAGTATTCTGGGCAAGATATTCATTTTCAACAAGTTTATACGACCCATCCAAGACACCGGGAGCTCTCTCTATCTCTTCAGCTCCTCCTCAATTACTTTAAGCATCGGAGTGTAGTTGAGCCAGTACAGGGAGCCCAATTCCCGCCCCACCTGGACACCTAAACATCTGAAAGAGGTCATAACTCTGTTCAGGCCCCATGCACCCTGCCCACCTACCCCTCCTCTGCCTCTTCCCATACCATAATTTCAGATTTGCTAAAGTTAATTTTGTATCCCGAGAAGGCCGCAAAGGTTTCAATAATTCCCAGCAATGGGGAGACAGACACAGCCGGCTCCTTTACATACAAGAGCATATCATCTGCATAGGGAGTGACCTTGTGGGCCATCCCTGACTTACCCACTGTACCTTTAATTTCCAGGTGTTCTCAAATACCCACTGCTAATGGTTCGATAGCGAGGGTGAATAACAACAGAGAGAGGGGGCACTCCTGCCTTGTACCTCTATGTAAGGAGATTGTCTTTGTAAGAGCCCCATTTACCGGAACTCTAGCCGTTGGAGTACTATATATTTTCTGTACGATTCCCAGAAAGCTGTCGCCCAGACCAAACCATCTAAGAACCTTCATCAGATACTCCCATTCGATACGGTTGAAGGCCTTCTCGGTGTCCATAGACAGAACCACCATGTTACCCCCATCCCGGGAAGCCCTCCACCACACCACATTCAGTAACTTTCTCATATTGTGGTATGAGTTTCTACTGATCACAAATCCAGTCTGGTCTGGGTGAACAAGCTCCGGAAGAAGCTGATCCAGGTGCCTGTCCAGGACCTTAGCCAATATCTTAGCATCACAGTTTAATAGGGATATTGGTCTATAAGAAGAGCACTCTTGCACATCTTTCCCTAGTTTAGGGACCAGACATATCACTTCTTCATTAAAGGAGGCAGGAAGTACCCCCTCCATCCGAACCTCAGCAAACACCTTCCATAGGGCCTCAACCACTTGATCCTGCATAACCTTGTAGTATTCCACAGGGAGGCTGTCTGGACCACTAGCTTTCCCCTTTTTAAGGCTCTGTATAGCCTGTCTGATTTCCACTCTAGATGTTTCCCCTCCCAGTTGCTCCCTCTGCTGTTTTGTAATTTGTGGCAGGGGAATCCCCTCCAGAAAATGATATGCCTTGTCCAGTGTGCTCTTGCTCTCAGCCTTATAGAGTTGCTGATAAAATTGCTCAAACCTGTCCTTGATTAACTTTTTATCTTGAGTAAGCTCCCCCTGATGAGTTTTAATCTCTGGGATGTGCGTGTATGCCCTTTTTCCCTTTATCAGTCGAACCAGCAATGGCCCAGGTCTGTTCCCCCACTGAAAGAACCTGCTTCTCGCAAAAAAAGCATGTTGTTCTGGTCTTGCCTAAAAGAAAAGTACTAAGAGTTTCCCTGGCAGCTGTCAGCTCTTTTAAGGTCCCCTCCAAGGAGCTCCTCACTAGCTCTTTCTCCAGAAGTCTCACCTTCTGTTCCAGCTCAGTTCTTTTAATCCTTTTCTCCATCTTATGTTTTGCAACAAAATTTATAATGGCTCCCCTAACAGACGCTTTGCCCGTGTCCCAGTATACACCAGCAGATTGCACTGAGTCTTCATTTGTTCTCTGGTATAATTCCCACTTCTCCTTTAAATACTCCACAAATTCCTTGTTACCCAATTGATACCTGGGGAATTTCCAGAGTGGTATGCCCTCCCTCTCCTCTCCCATCTCACATGCCAGGACGACCATGGCATGATCTGATATAAGAATCAGGCCATGATGTACCTTCTACATCCTCCCAATCCAGCTCCGAGGTATATATACTGTGTATATATATAAGGGATATGCAATGGAAGCAAGTGTAATAAATGATTTATCTGCACAAGAGCAGTTTGACCTCGGGTAACCTCATGAGTGGGGTAAGCCACGAGTGGCTCCAATGATTCAATCTCTTGGTTCAAAAGCTATCTTGAAAACCGTACCCAGCATGTAAAAATTGGAGATGTGCACTCTGATTCAAGACCTGTCCTCTCTGGAGTCCCCCAGGGTTCAATACTGGGCCCCCTACTCTTCAGCCTGTTCCTTAACACCCTACCGGACTCCTGCACTGAACATATCACCCTGTATGCCGATGATGCAGTAATTCTTGCCACACACCAGGACCCAAAGAAATTGCAAGAAAATCTCCAACTTGGCTTCTCCTCGGTTGAGAATTGGCTCCAAAGCACAAACTGATCCTTAATCAAAAAAACAAAGGCCATGATCTTCAGTAGCTCCCATAATAAACATAAGCACTTCCAACTCTCCGTTATCACCAGACAAAGTTACACTGGAACAGGTCAAAACTTTAAATACCTCGGGATCACCCTTGAGCCCTGACCTCTCCTACACTGCCCACATCGACCACGTCGCCAAAGCCGCTAACTCCCGGCTAGGCCTGCTATTCCATAATAGGAAACACCTGACACCTGAAGCCCTCACTGTCGCTGTCCAGAGCTCCATCATATCCATCATTGATTATGGCATTATCATTTACGGCTCTGCTACAACCACTGCACTCAAATGTGTATCCACCGTCCTCAACAAGGCCTGTCGACTTGTCACTGGCTCCCAACGCCTAACTCACACCTGTGACCTCTATTCTCAAACTGGATGGTTGAATCTTGCCAATCGAATAAAACACCAAACTTGTATTACTACTAAGAAAATCTTGCTGGGCCTTGCCCCCCTGGAGTCTGTGCCCTCATACAACCAAGAATCCACACCAGACATACCAGGGGATCGAAACCTCAGCTTCTGCAAGTCCGCATTGCCGCACAACACAGGGCCAAAGATCCTTTGCTTACCAGGCCACTAGTTGGTACAACAGTCTTCCCAGCGACATCTCATCTTCTCTATCGCTCCAGCACTTTTAAGACTGCCTCGCCTAACACTGACTGCCTTCAACCTCTGTGACTGTTGTGGCTAAGCATATCTTTGGTTCCTAGCTGAAGATGCCCCTTTGGACCCACATCTACTCCTGCACTTTGCCAGCACCCCCTTCCTATCTTTACCTTCCTGCTGGCCCATGACAAATGCCACCGGCTGCACTACCTCTATTCTTATCCGCCTTCCACCTCTCCTCTCTCTGTCCCCCCAACCTACCTCCCCTTTTCTCCCATCCACTTAGTCTCCCTGATTTCACCCTCCTCCTTTCCCTTTCCCTTCCCCAAAGTTTCACCTTATTGTTCTTTTTTCATCTACAAGACTATGTGTTCTTTTTTTTTTTATTTTATAAACTGTTATCTTTGCTTATGATTGTCTCAATTGTACCAATGACGTGGAACCTTTGTAAAAGAGCCTTGGCTCAAAGGTATTTGTAATCCTAGAACAAATAAATAAATAAATAAAATTTGCATTTGAATATAGTTAGTTCTGGTACTGAGGCCGAACATTCTAAATGAGTTCCGTAGTGATTGTGACATATCTACTATGTGAATAAATCTGTGATGATGCGTCTACTATGTGTATAAATGGAAAATTTTGAATTTATCACATAGTAGCTCAGATTTATCTCATAGGATTTAAGTCCACGCCTATTGCATAAATATATATAAATATATATATGTGTATATATATATATGTATACAGTATATACATATGTATGAGTCTGAGACTAGGATTTATGAGGGTTAGAATAAAAGGTAAACTCCTTCTTCCTGGGATGTGCTGACCGCCAGCTATCAATCATATCCAGGTTTATCATGCCCTTCTGCCATATCCTTAGCTCTCCTACATGCCTTCCCTTCGCCTCGGAGTGGCCCAGTTTCAGGTTCATTGTGGCATTGAAGTCTCTCCCCATTGTCAGTCCCCTAAATTGTTCTCTTACTAAGGTGTCCAAGAGCTCCTGATAAAATGCCAGATCGAACACAGCTGGAGCATACATGCTGCCCACTGTAATTACTTCTCCATATAGTATGCCTTCTACAAATACATACCTCCCCACAGCCTGATCAGTTACCACCCGGGATACTACGAGTGGTAGATGTTTATTAATCAGGACTGCTACCCTCCTTTTATGTGAGCTGTAGGATGAGGCAAAACACTTCCCCACCCAGCCTCTTATTAACTTTTGATGTTCTTGTGGCGTCAGATGGGTCTCCTGCAGGAGTGCAGTCTGGGCTCCCTGCCTACGTAGAGCTGTGAGCAAACTGGTTCTTTTCGCTTGAGACGATACCCCTCGGATGTTCCATGACACCACCGTTAAAGTCTTGGAGGTCACCATATTGACTATCTATAAGTTTTCCTTCCATTCTCCTGTTAGCGAAGCATGTCACATTAACAATCAGGATATAATTTTCTACTTGGTAATTAACTAAAATCAGGCTAGGTATACAGTGGCCCATTAACAGCAAGGGCATGACATACACAGAAATAAAAAACAAACAGTCTAAGTATTCGAGTATCAACAAACAGTAACATTCGAGTATCAACAAACAGCATAGAAATTCCCCAACATATGTACAGAATCCTGGTCACTTTCCCTCCCACTCTGCCCACCCCTCCATGTTCCCAAACATAACAATTGCCATTCAGTTGGAATAGCCTACCCCACATCAAAGCAGACATCCCTTTCCCCACCCCCAACCCAGCAGAAACCTCCTTTAACTATTAGAATGAGGCTCCTCATGCCTTAATATATGAGATGCTAGAGCTCCAAACCCTCTTCGGGTACCCAGAGCAGCCCGCCCCCCCCATCAGCGGGAAGATACCGTCGGACGACCCCAGCGCACTCTACTTCGAGGGAGAGGCCCTCCGGTCCCACAAGGCCACATTTCCCATTTGTGTCATACAAGCATCTCAGTCCCATATTCACCTCCTCCCGACAATATACTGTGCAACTAGCTACCCCTCCAGGATGAAAGAACAGAACTTCATATCCCTCTCTTACCCTCCCACCATTTATTTTGCTAATTTATCTACTCGTTTCAGCTTTTCTTCCCTGACGCAAGAGTCCTTAAGGAGCATCAGGGGCGCCTACACACTTCATCCATTACACTTGCGCTTGTCGGTTCTCCACTTACTCTAGCCAGTTCTACTTTTATAGCCACTGGATTTGACTGAGAACAGGAACTTCCTGTTTGGCAGTAGGAATGGAAGGATCATGAGAAACACTGATTTTGTCAACCCTAAAGGAAAAAGTAGCTCACTCTCCCCCCCAGCTGCTGGTGGTCTGACACTGAGCAAGGAAGAAGGAGGCTACTGAAGAATACAGGAAGTTGCTGTCCCAGAACAGGAAGGGTGAGAGTTGTAAGGAGAGGAGAGTAAGCATACAGAGAAACAGGAGAGGGACACAAAATAAGACATGATAGGGTGGTGCAGTGCAATGGCTGTGGGGTGGCAGTGTTCGGGAGACATTTCTGGTAGGCTTGATGCTGCCCTATTTGCAGGCACCATTCTGGTATGAGGGAGGAGGTTGCCTGTCTCCAGGCTGACCTGGCTAGGATTCATGAATCCTCCTCCCCTACCAAGGGACCACCAGGGCCAATGCCACTACCTCAGAGGTTGCCAAGAAAGAGGAGAAGCTGGACAGGGGTTGGCTCTGGGAGGAGAGTGGTGGGAACAGAGTTGCATCCCTCCAGCTGTACCTTCCACAATTCATACGCTTTTTCTGGTGGATAGTGGTTCCTCTATGAGGCACCTGTGGTGGAGACCAGGGAGGATGCTGGAACCTTCAAAGGAGACCCACAGGAGGGTGGCATGGGACCCCACAGGAAGGAAACAACTTCTGGTGGGGACTCAATCAGTAGGGGGTAGAAATGGGGAGGAAGGAGAGAGGGGAGGTGCCTACCTGGGCGCCGCATGGCTTGGAGGGACAGGAAGCGAATCCTCAGGATCATGGGAGTAGCTGCATGAGGGAGGGAGCTGGATGTCATTGTCCACCTAGGGACAAATGACCTGGGTAGGAATGGGATCAGAGCAGTGCGAGAGGAGTTTGTAGAGTTGGGGAGGGGCCTTAGACAAGTAACGCATATGGTAACCTTCTTGGGGGTGCTGCCTGTGTGTGGCAAGGGTGATGCTAGGGTACTCCTCACCAGGGAATTCAATGAATGGTTGAAAAACTGGGGTGGAGCTCAGGGTTTTGGCTTCATTGGGGACTGGGCAGCCACCTGGAGGGATGCAGACCCATACTGGCGTGATGGTCTGCATCTGTCCAGGGGGGAACCAGGATCCTAGGTGAGAGGTTTAAATGCTTCATTGGCAAGCATTTAAACTGGCCAAGGGGGGAGGCACTAAAAGGAGCAGGGAAATCCCAGCCTCCCCCCACAAAACACGGTAATTAGTGAGGTAAACACCAAGGTAGAGAAGTCATTAGGGAGCAGGACAGAGGTAAATGTAAAAAAGGCAAGAGGCAGTAAGGACAGGAATGGGGCGTAAATGTGGTAAGGCCATCAAAAAGTGGAGGTGATGAGTACCAATGCCATGCAGTCTGTGTAACAAGCTCCCTGAACTAGTGGCCTTGTTGGAAAGGGTTGCCTGGATATTGTGGCAGTCACAGAAACATGGTACACAAAGAACCATGACTGGGATGTCAACATACCAGGA
Source organism: Neoceratodus forsteri (assembly GCA_016271365.2). Taxonomy (NCBI): domain Eukaryota; kingdom Metazoa; phylum Chordata; order Ceratodontiformes; family Ceratodontidae; genus Neoceratodus; species Neoceratodus forsteri. The sequence goes on from CM028129.1 coordinate 1,416,021,011, forward strand.
TACACAATCTACAGGAGGGACAGGGGGGGTAAAAGAGGAGGAGTAGCTCTCTATGTAAAGGAAGGGATCAAAGCAACAGAACTAAAGAGTAAACAGGGAGCAGATGAGGCACTCTGGGTCACCCTGGAGACAGGAAATGGCACCACAATCCGCATGGGGGTTGTATACAGACCCCCATCTCAGGGGGAGGTAATGGACAAGGAAATGATAGAACGCATCCTTAGGATGGCAGAAAAAGGAGAGATATTGTTGATGGGGGACCTGAATGTGTCAGATGTTAACTGGAGTACCTTTGCTGCAGGTACATCCAAGAGCAGGGTTATTCTTGATGCTCTACAAGGGGTATGCCTCAGACAGCTAGTATTGGAACCCACTCGAGAGGGAGCAATCTTAGACCTGGTACTCTCAAATGGGGACGGAGAAAGAATCTCAGATTTAGAAGTGAGTAGCCATCTTGGAACAAGCGACCACCAAACAGTGTGGTTCACGATAAACACAGCCATACAATCAAGCCATACAAAAGCAAGAGTATTGGACTTTAGGAGGGCTGACTTTGGGAAAATTAGAGACTGCCTCAGAAAAGCACTAGCAAACAGGCAAGAAGGAAGGGTGGAGGAACAATAGGGAGTAATTAAAACAGCCATCACAGAGGCAACAAGTCTTTGTGTAAAGCAAATCAACAAAACACAACAAAGAAAAAAACCGCTATGGTTCTCAAAAGAGGTGGCAGGGAAGGTTAAGGAGAAAAGGATAACATTCAGGAAATATAAGGAAACACAGAAGGAGCAGGACAGAGAACTTTATCAGTTAAAGCAGAAAGAGGCTGGGAAGGCAGTCGGAATAGCAAAGGCCCAAACCGAGGAAAGGATAGCCAACTCTGTTAAGAAGGGAGATAAGACCTTTTATAGGTACATTAGGGAGTGAAGAAGGACCAAAGGAGGGATACTGCGGCTTAATAAAGGGGAGGGAATGTGGGTAGAGGGTGACAGTGAAAAAGCAGGGATACTGAACGAATATTTCTGCTCAGTATTCACAAAGGAAGAGGAGGGGGAGGTACCTAAACCAAACAAGAGAAACACTCTGAAGACGGGGGTTGATACCAGTCCATTTACAGAAGAAAGGGTTCTGAAAAAACTAATAAAATTGAAGGTGGACAAAGCAATGGGGCCTGATGGGATTCACCCAAGAATTCTAAAAGAACTAAGGGTAGAACTAGTGACACCACTGACTACTCTCTGTAACAAATCATGGGAAGATGGGGTGGTACCTGAGGACTGGAGGAGGGTGGATGTGATTCCTCTTCACAAATGTGGGAGCAGGACAGAGGCAGGAAACTACAGACCAGTTAGTTTGACCTCAGTGGTAGGAAAATGATGGAATCACTTGAAGGAAAGAATTGTTGAGTACCTAGAGGCCAGTGGGGCACAGGGCACAAGGCAGCACGGATTCATGATGGGAAGGTCGTGTCCGACGAAGCTACTAGATTTCTTTGACAGGGTGACCAAAGTAGTATGCCAGGGAGGGGCTGTGGACATGGCCTACCTAGATTTTAGCAAGGCATTTGATACAGTCCCACATAAAAGATTAATACACATGTAACCCCAAAGGACAGATGAAGGCTGTCTTCTCACGGTCCTCTGGAGCCATCGGAATCTGGTAATATCCACTGCGAAGATCCAACACCAAGAAACATTTGCTCCCATTCAAACAATCAAGAGCATCTTGTATACGGGGCATGGTGTATTGATCAGGGATGGTCCGCCGATTCAGAGTTTGATAATCAACACACATTCTCACGGATCCGTTCTTCTTACGCATAACCACAATGGGAGAAGCATATGGGCCTTGGATTCTTGTATCACACTAGCTGCGAGCATTTCTGCAAGTGTCTTCACATCATCTGTGTGTGTCAGGGATAGGTGTCGAGACCTCTCAAATGGCCGCTCATCGCAGTAGGCGGTTTTGTGATGTTCGCGACCAGGACACATACCCATATTCCATTCCTTCAATGAAAACACTCTGATCTTTCTGGGCAAGTTTCTGGCTAATTCTAGTCTTCCATTCAGCTGGCAATGGGGAGTCACCAAAAACAAACAGGTCGGGAGTCACACTAATTGTCTTGCCAGGGTGCTTGTTGCTGGGCAACACTGCAGTGTCTACACAGTGTACCGTAGCTAGGGTGCATCCTCTGTTCACCCGGATCTCCCGGTCTGGCACATTATGAATGTGGACCATCACTCATCGTACATAGGCATGAGCATGAGCTGGCAAGATGCTGGGCTTAACCAATAATCCTTCTGGCAATTTTCCATTGCCTGGCGTGTCCAACATCAGTATTTTGTTCTTGACATCTTTGCAGAGGCAGACCTCCTCTTAAACTGTACACTGAGCGTTAGGGGCCAGTACCATTGAATCGGGATCCTTCTTCCACACAACCTCTACCGGTTCATCCTGGTCCACTCCCTTGGGGTTCTGTTGCAAATCATAGGCTCTCTTGATTACTGCGGGAATTCTTAGGGCCCTCCCAGTCCGTCGCCCTTGTTTCTCGTGACAGAGTTGTGCCAGTCTCCCAAACATATGGGCATTGGTCCCAATTAACAGGGGAACCCCATCATACAGTCCAGTAGGGGGACACACTAAGACCAGTGTTTCAACTTGCTTCTCTACACCAGTTACAGCTGCAGGAAATGACAACCAGAGGCGGGACATATCCTAGGTAGGGATAAGACTTGTCGCTCAGCCCCCACACATGTAGGCCTTCCAGGGATTGTAAGGGCACAGCAGATAAGTGTTTGTCATACCAGTCCTTACATACAGTGGTCACTTGCGACCCACTGTCCAGCACAGCCCGAGTAGGAATACCATTCACAGCCACCATAGTCTCCATTGAAGGGCCCACTATTTTGGACCAATCTGGAGGAACAGCAGCAGGGGCCTGGAGAGATGATTTAGCCACATAGGGATTTGAGTTACTACTTCTTGAACCCTCACTGCAGTCATTTTGGGTACTCATTGACCGCCGATTCGTTCTCCGAAGCTCTCCTTGAAGCCTGTATGCAACTTTATCTAGGTCTTTTGTGGACCGGCATTCCCTCTTCATGTGTCCATCCTTCCCACAATTATGGCAAAATATGTTTTCTGGGATTTGGGGTGGCCGAGGCATCACACTGGAAGCTGGGGCGGTGGTACTAATAATAATATTAATAATTTTATTTATAAAGCACCTTTCATAATATCAAGGCGCTGAACAAATCCATAAAAACATCAGCAAACAAGATAATAACAGACCATAAAAATTATAAAATATATTCTAAAATATAATAAATTACAATAAAATTACTCACACTATACAGTGTATTTAACTTTCAAAAAAGGCCCTTCTCCAAAGATAGGTTTTTATTTCCTTTTTAAAGGTCTCCACGGAGGGGCATTCCCATAACCGGCAAGGTAGAGAATTCCAAAGAGTGGGTGCGGCATAGGAAAAAGCTCTACTGCCAGAAGATTTCAGACTCACTCTTGGAATCTCTAACAGCCCCATGTCAGCCGAGCGGAGTGATCGGCTAGGGCAATAAGGTACCAGAAGGTCTTTCAGATAGGCTGGACCCTGATCGTGAAGGGCTTTGAAAGTCAATAAAATGACTTTGAAGGTGATCCGCCACTGTATGGGAAGCCAGTGCAACTCGCGGAGCACCGGGGTAATGTGACAGGACCTGCTTGTCCCAGTCAAAACCCGGGCTGCCACATTCTGCACTAGCTGTAGGCGGCAGATTTCAACCCCAGAAATCCCAAAGTAAAGGGCATTGCAGTAGTCGAGGCGTGAGGACACAAAAGCGTGGACCAGAGTTGGCAGGGAGTCAGACGGAACAAGGTGCCTTACCCGGGCAATATTCCTAAGATGGTAAAATGAAGTCTTGACGATGGCTGACACCTGAGATTGAAGAGTCAGCCTATCATCAAGAATCACCCCAAGATTCACGCACCAGGCTTCAGAGCTACAGCACACCGCCGAGATAAATTCCAGACGGCGGCTTCCAGCACATGACCTCCCAATCTGACCACCTGGGTCCACTATCAAAACCTCAGTTTTCTCCCGAGTTCAACTTTATTAACTAGAATCCATCCAGTCTTGGATCTCCCCCAGACAGTTATTAAAAACCGAGAGAGCTCCATCCTGGTCGGGTGCAAAAGACAGGTATAGCTGAGTATCGTCTGCATAGCAGTGAAACCTCAGCCCATACCGTCTTATAATGTTTCCGAGGGGCAGCATGTACACTGCAAATAACATGGGCGACAGCACAGAACCCTGAGGCACTCCACACAACAAAGGACTGGGCCAGAGGAAAAAATCCCCGACACAACTCTTTGTGATCTTTCAGTGAGGAATGACTCGAACCATTTAAAAAAGGTTCCAGACATTCCACAAATTTGCCCCAGGTGTGCTAGCAACACCGTGTGATCCATATGTCAAAGCTGAAGAGAGATCAAGGAGAACCAAGATAGAACGTCTCCTAGATCTCGCCCTCAGAAAGATCATTTAGCACCCGAACCAGCGCTGTCTCGGTACTGTGTCTTTTACGGAAACCAGACTGGAAGGATTCGTAGATATTATGGATGGCTAAATGGTCATCCAGTTGGGCAGCCATGACCTTTTCAATGACCTTTCCAATAAAGGGAAGGTTAGAGATAGGTTGATAGCTGGAAAAACAGTCTGGGTCCAAGGAAGCTTTCTTCAAGAGAGGTGTCACCACCGCCTCTTTCAGGGAGCTAGGAAACTCACCCGACTCCAAGGAGCACCAGACAATTTGCGCTAACACTGGACCTATGATGTCTATACAACCCAAAATTAGGGCAGTAGGTCCAGGATCCAACTACCAACTGAAAACCTTGGTGCCATCTCTGTCTGCTGCGTGGTGAACATTTGGAGACATCTCGTCAATTCTCTTACTTCCATAGTCAAGGCATCGAGTTTCAAGCTGCTGTCAGCAGGAGATGCCTGGGTGGACACCCCCACCCCCATAGCAGATGCAGTTGGATAAGGGTCAGTGCCTGTACTTGCAGGAGCGGTCTTCATAAAGAGACTGTTTTTTGTTTCCCTGAACTCCCTCAGCAGTTCATCCCATGGTGGCACACCCTCATTGGTCCCCATTTCGGAAGGGCCTTCCGATGCCGTGATCACTTGGGCTGTGCTCACCCTAGAATTACAATCCCCCTCTTCATCTTCAGCCTCCCGGAGTTCTTTTATCAAGCCACAATAGTCCGGTGGGTTACCCCTTCTATCTGGGAGCCTTAATTGAAGAAGCTGCAATTTAGGATGTTTTGCATGTTACAGTATGTGCCCCAACCTCACATGGTTTAAGTCACTGGTGGCTACACCACCTTTTCGGTAAGCCTTTTGCTGCGCTCTTTCCAGATGAGTAACATATGCAGACAAACTTTCCTCTGGCCATTGTTTTGTACCTCAAAATTTCCACATCAAGTTCTCCCCTGACTCAGTGCTCCCAAAATTGCCTTTGACTGCAGATAGGTACTTCTGGGCAGATGCATCAGGGTTTGTGGACTTCAGAAATTTAATGGCCTCTGGGGCGGGACCCCTCAAATTTTCTATGATCCTTTTCCATTTCTCAGCCTCCGGACACTGCCATTTAGGTACCAAAGGGGCAACACAATCTATCCAGGTCTCCCAATCATTTTCCTCTTGGGGGGTGGGGAGGGTGCCGGAGAAGATTCTCAACCTTCGGTGAGAGTCGTGACTAATGGCAGGTACAGACATAGGAGCCAGCATTGGCACGGGCACAGAAGGAGGGGCAGTAATGAGTGGTGGAGCGGGAGGGGGTGTTGGGGGAGGAACACCCCCAGGTGGCAGGAATAGTTTCTTTAAGTCCTCCACAGTTTTCCCTTCCTCCAGCAACAACTTAGCAAATTTCTTCTCAAAGTCTCAGATAGTGGGGGGCTCATTCTCCCAGGGTCTTTACTGTCTTTAGTTATCACTCTCCAGACAGTGAGGGCTTCTTCGGGGGTGATAGTCTGTGGCACTTTGGAACTGTCTACTGGGTCCTTACACTCTACTAACACCATGAAACTTTGTGCGAGCAGATTAGCCTGTTGACCCACCATCACAGGGTTTTGTAAACATTTAACCTTGGAAAGTACTCCCTCTACAGTGTCCTTATTGGTACCCAGGGAAATATCCAGGATAAGTATAGCATTTTGGGGGTCGATCTCCTGCCCAGTACACCACCCCACCATCTGGTGTACAGCCACTTCTGTTGGGGTAGCCATTTATGTTTGACAATAATTCGTAGTTTCGGCCACTAGAAGACACAAAATCCCAGTGGTGAGTCTCCAAGATGTAACCCCTAGGTGGCGCTATCCCAAGGGCTGCTACCCTGGCCTGCTTGGCTAGTAACATAGAAACATAGACTTTGACAGCAGATAAGGACCGCTAGGCCCATCTAGTCTGCCCATTTCCCTACCTAGAGGATAGGCCGCAGATCCTATTTAACCAACAGCCTATATCTTCCTGCCCCCCACAAGAATTGCCTTATGTCTGTCCCATGCATTCTTGAATTCTCCCACAGTTTTAGACTCCACAACTTCCTCAGGAAGGAGGTTCCATGCATCCACTACCCTCTCTGTGAAATAATACTTCCTCACATTGCCCCTGAACCGCCCTCCTTCTATCTTTAAATTGTGTCCCCTTGTTCTTGCAAGTCTCTTTTTCTGAAGATGCTACCTCTTGACTTTTGTTGATTCCTTGAGGTACTTGAAAGTTTCTATCATGTCCCCCTCTCCTTCTTTCCTCAAGGGTATACATATTAAGCTCCTTTAGTCTCTCCTCATCACGGCTTCTCTTGCAGACCCTGCACCATTTTAGTTGCCCTCCTCTGGACTGCCTCTATCCTGTCTATGTCCTTGCGGAGATGGGGTCTCCAGAACTGGACACAGTACTCCAGATGGGGTCTCACCAACTGTCTGTACAGAGGGATAACAACTTCCTGTTTTCTGCTGCTGATGCCTCTCCCTATACATCCCAGTATACCCCGGCCCTCCCTACTGCCTTCTCACATTGGTTGCTAACCTTAAGGTCATCTGATATGATTACCCCAGGTCCCTTTCCTGTTTTGTTGTTGTTACTACCTCCCACCCATTGTGTATTCTTCCCTGGGTTCTTGTTTCCAGGTGCATTATTTTGCACTTTTGCATTGAACCTAGCTGCCATCACGTCAGACCATTCCTCCAACCTTGCAAGTCCCTTTTCATCCTTTCCACGCCTCCTTGTGTATCAACCCTGTTGCAGATCTTTGTGTCATCTGCAAAGGCATACTTTTCCTTCCAGTCCTCTGCAATGCCACTGATGAAGACATTAAAAGGACTGGACCCAATACTGAACCCTCGGGTACCCTCTATGTAACCGCCTTTTCTTCAGAGTGGACTCCATTTACAATTACCTTCTGTGTCCTGTTGTCCAGCCAATGTTTTACTTAGGCTACCACCCTGGGACCCACTCCCAGGCTGGTTAATTTGACTAATAATCTTTTGTGGGACTGTGTCAAATGCCTTGCTAAAGTCTAGGTAGGCCATGTCCACAGCCCCTCCCTGGTCTACTACTTTGGTCACCCAGTTAAAGAAATCTATTAGATCTGCCTGACATGACCTTCCCGCTGTGAACCCATGCTGCCTTGGATCCTGTGCTCCACTGACCTCTAGGTACTCAACTATTCTTTCCTTCAGAAGTGACTCCATCACTTTCCCTACCACAGAGGTCAGACTGACAGGTCTGTAGTTTCCTGCCTCTGTCTTGGTCCCACTTTTGTGAAGGGGAATCACATCCGCCTTCCTCCAGTCCTCGGGTACCACACCATCCTCCCATGATTTATTAGTAGCAGGTTAAGGGGCCTGAGTTCTGAAATGGGTGCCTCCACCTGGAGGTCAGAGTTAGTAGTGGTCAAGCTAACCTGGGCACAGCCCTCCGGGACACTGTAACCCCCCTCTTTCCCCTCTAGTGACCTGAACACTGTACAATAATCACTTTCACAGTACCCCTGGTACACTACACAAGCACCCACACTGTTTGCACTTACCACCAGGGCTGGTTCCTCTGGCTTGACCCTGGGGACCCCTGTAAAAGAAGGTTAAGCACAGCAAATAGCAACAGTACAGTAGTTTGAGCACAAACTGGAACCACAGTCAGATTATATGCAGAAAAAATTAGATCTGATTTATTCAGGGGACTTGAACAAGGGAGGGGCAAAATCAGGTTAATTAGCTTAATGGTTATATCAATCAAGCAGTTATGCATGCGCTTTGAGTCCCCCCACACAGTCCACCTCTGGGTACCCAGGTAGAGAAGAGATGGGCTAGCAGACAGTTGCCCAGAGTTGCAGCTGGTTAGGGCCCTGTGATGGAAACACAACATGCACAGTACACACATATTTGTAATCCGAGCCAGAGGGCTCAGTTCAGAAGGAAATGAAACAACAAGACAATCAGATGACACACTCAGATTAAGCTGTTGTTGTAGGAGCTACCTGGTATTTACTCACGATACCCAAGACTGGACACAGGCTGGACGAAAATCGAGACTGCAGGTGGTTGATCTGGAATGCCAGGAGAAGCAGGGCCATGCAAGTCGAGAGCGCCATTCCTGTTCAAGCGTGGAGCAGGGGCTGATCCCCAGGCAGGTCTCTCATCGATGGCTTCTCTGTGCAGTGGGTAGTCTGGCTGGGCCAGTCTGGCAAAGCCTAGACTGCATGGAGACAAATTGAAGCAGTCCGTTTTGGGCTGGATACAGCTTCCAGCAAGCAGAACACAGTTCACACAGTGGGGAACTAACTCACAACCCACTAGCAGCTCATAGCACATTTACATGTGGAATTCCACTGTACCAGGCAAAGCGCTCTCTGGGCACAATCGCAAAGTCTCTGCACACACCGGGAGCTTAGGGGTAGTTGGAACTCCTGACAGGCCGATCACATTCAGCAAAAATATTCGGTCTTCTTCAGGTTGAGCTTGGCCCACTTCAGTAGCTTACTTTAGTCACACAAACTTGGATTTAGTCCAAAATAATTCTCTTCTCTCCCTCTCAGGAGCAGCACACCAGCATGCAGGCCAAAAACTTAGATTTTTCAGAGTTCTCCCATGCGAATCCACTCAGGATTGTTGCTCAGAAACACTTCAGTTCCTTCTTGCTCAGCTTCCAGCTTAGTTCTAACTGAAAACTGCATGCAGCCTGGGACTTCCCCAAGATCCAAAAGATTTGGTTGGCTGATTTGACTGTCAGTCAAAGCAAGAGCTCCACTTCAGTTGCAAAAAAGGCGCAAAAAAGCTCCAAACTAAAGTTCCTACAGATTTTGAATTCAGACAGCTCCTGTAGTCCGGCTATATTTTATATCCCACCAGTACTGTTTGGTCCAATTTGCAGTCCAGGACCAAGATAATGGAGACAAACAAAATAGTCCTTGCTACAAAGAAAGCAGGTTAGACAAACTACATTATTATTATCACTTTAAATGATTTTCAGTAAATAGTTACATCTTTCAACAGAGCTCCCTCTCAGATTACTTAAGCTGCAATTAGGCAGCTTTTAAAGAGACAGTACTCGGAGGCTATACAAGCTCTGGTAATCACATTTAAACTGCTAAAACACAGGACCCCAGCCTGGCAGTGAGCATTTAGGCAAGCTCAAGGAAGACTTTTTGGGAACCCCCATTTGTAAGGAGGTTACACACAGGTTAGCCAGCCTTGGAGTGGGTCCCAAGATGGTAGCTTGGATAAAAAATTGGCTAGACAACAGGACACAAAGGGTAGTAGTAAATGGAGTCCACAGTGAAGAAAGGAGGGTTACTAGCGGGGTACTGCAGGGTTCAGTACTGGGACCAGTCCTTTTTAATGTCTTTATAAATGACATTGCAGAAAAATTGGAAGGAAAAGTATGTCTCTTTGAAGACGACACAAAGATCTGCAACAGGGTTGATGCACAAGATGGAGTGGAAAGGATGAGAAGGGACTTAGCAAGGTTGGAGGAATGGTCAAATGTATGGCAGCTCAGATTCAATGCAAAGAAGTGCAAGGTAATGCGCCTGGGAAACAAAAACCCAGGGGAAGAGTACACAATGGGGGGTGAGATACTGACAAAAGTAAAAATGGAAAGGGACTTGGGGGTAATTATATCAGATGAACTAAAGGTGGGCAAGCAATGTGAGAAGGCAGTAAGGAAGGCTGGGGGGATACTGGGATGCATAGGGAGAGGCATCAATAGTAAAAAACAGGAAGTTGTTATCCCTCTGTACAGACAGTTGGTGAGACCCCACCTGGAGTACTGTGTGCGGTTCTGGAGACCCCATCACCACAAAGACATAGACAGAGTGGAGGCTGTCTAGAGGAGGGCAACCAGAATGGTGCAGGGTCTGCACCAGAAGACATGTGAAGGAAGACTAAAGGAGCTTGATAGGTATACCCTTGAAGAAAGAAGGGAGAGAGGGGACATGATAGAAACTTTCAAGTACCACAAGGGAATCAACAAAGTCCAAGAGGGTAGCATCTTTCAGAAAAAGAGATTTGCAAAAACAAAGGGGCACAATTTGAAGATAGAGGGGGGATGGCTCAGAGGTAATGTGAGGAAGTATTTTTTCACGGAGAGGGTTGTGGGTGCATGGAACAGCCTCCCTGAGGAGGTCGTGGCATCAAAAACAGTGGGGGAATTCAAGAATGTGTAGGACAGACATAAGGCAGTCCTAGTGGGGGTAGGAGGAAGTAAGCTGTTGGTTAACTGGGATCTGCAGCTTATCTGTTAGGTAGGAAAATGGGCAGACTAGGTGGGCCAAGCAGTCCTTATTTGATGTCAAATTCAATGTTTCTATGTTACCCTGACTCACTTCCCAGATCTGACAGCTGCCATGTTCATTTCCAGCGTCTTCTTCCTGTAGAGGGACGGTCCAGTCACACAGCTAATTTCACCAAGGAGATGCGATTACGCTGCAGGCCTCAACAATTTAGTCTGATTTACGATAAGTAAGGGCCAAGTTCCACGTTTTCTCCTCCAATCTCCCACCAAGTCCCGTGGCAGTCCCAGAAATTATGTTTTCAAAATTAGAAGAAATAACGGACCACAGAGGGCTCCTGATGCCGACATCTTCATTCAAGAGTCACTTACAGTCCAAAAGTTCACGTCCCACACATTACCTCTGTCAGATAGATCACCTATCATTAGGCCCATCCTCTCCCTGCATTCAGACCACTTTTTTCTTCAATTCAGCCACGAAACTCACAGCTCTCTCCACCTCCCAAAAAGAATAGGTGGCCCCCTTGTGTTTTATCTTCAGGACCGCGGAGTAGATCAAGAACCCCTCCATTTTCGGCTCTCTGAGCTGGGCCAGGACAGGATTAAAGGCACGGTGCTTCTTTAACAGCGGTTAGAATAGTCTTGAAAAATAAACAGTTGGGCTCCTTCGTATGTCAGTTCCTTCATGCTTCTGTAGGCTTTTAGCATTGCCTTCTGATCCTGGCAATTTTAGAAGCAGAAGATAATTTGCAGGGGAGGTTGTCCCTCTGGTGGCTTTGGGGCTACCGCTCTATAGGCCCTCTCCAATTTAATACGACCATTTTTTGGGGTTATACCGAGGAGGGTTGGTAGCTTTTCTGCACAGAAGCCTAAGATGTCCGTTCCCTCCGGGAGACCTCTCACTCGAAGATTTAATCATCAGTGATCATTTTTCTGGTAGTTGTGCAGCTCTTTAAATTTGGCCAGCTTCTTCTCAAATGCAGTGGTGCAGCCCGGGAGCATGTCCAGCATGTCCTCGATATTCAAAATGTGCTCCTCCATCTTGGGTATTCTATCAGTTTGGGATGCCGACTGCTCCATGATGGTCTGCAGACGAGTGTCTTATCTTTTGCTCCGTTTTATCCAGATGGGACTCTAGGGCTTCCATTACCTGCGAAATTACCTTCCTTCCCAATGAGGCCATCTCTGCAGCCGAGAGCGAGATTGGGCTCAAGGCCTCTGGCTGCTTGGTGTTCATCTGTTTTTTATATTTTTAGCCACTGAACGCTGCCCATTTCCCAGATTTGGAACCAGATAGTCATCCATAAGTGTCTTCTCCATCAGACTAGTAAGTTTCTTAAGTTTCTTGTTGAGGATGCCTACAATTATTACCAGATTTATATTTGTGGGATCAGGAGCTATGGGAAACCACGTCTTTACTTCTTGCTGCTCATCAGTGCCCCCCAGAGATTGGTTCTGAGTGAGAGGTCACAGTGGGTGTGGATGAACTTTTGGGGGGGCCACTAGACCACTAGAAGTGTGGGAGTGTGCTTACATATATGGCAGTTGAACAGTTGGGGGGTGGGTGACAACTAGACCATCAGGAGTGTGAACATTATGTATACTTAAGACAGAACGGGTGCTCAGAGACCGTGCATGCATGCTAGTGAGCTCATAATGACTATGCTAATGGACCTTAGTGCCTTGCATGTCCAATGGCCTGTAGGAGCACTGGCGCTATCCCATTTGGGAAGCGCTATTTTCATTGGGCTCCTGTAGGCCATATTCTGTCTGTGGATGTTTCAGTGCAGTGTATAGTTACTGTGCGCTGCACTGACACAGCCTCTTATTCAGACAGTAGTGCACATGGCCGGCTGTGAATATGTGGCCCTAGATGTGAGATTCCCACTCTTACGCATTTCCAATTTAACCACTGAACACCTATTGTTTACCATTACTCTTCTTGTGACTAAGATGCAATAGAAACTGCTCCCTGACCTTATGGGACACTGTGGGTATCAGAACTGATATAAAGGAGTGGAACACGATCACTGACAAGCTCGAGCTTTGCTTTGCAGCTGTCTCATTCAGCAAACTTGTGAAGATGCACATACAGTATAACCATAAGAAACATAGTAACCGTACCTATAAATGCATATTTATTTATTAGTAAGCGTTGCGGTGAAGGTGCAGTAAGCTATACAGATACAGTAGTTTCCATATGTGTCCGGGGAAGGGGACAGTGGTGTAACCCCCCTGCAAATGGGGGTTCCCAAAAGACTTCCAGGAGCTTGCTTGAATGCTCCAAGCCTGAATGGTGTTTGGCATTTAAGCCATTTATCAGTGAGTGTTTTTAGAACCTCTGGTACTGTCTCTTTAAGAGCTGTCTGCTTGCAGACATAATTAGTTTGTATGGGGGACTGTGTGTTTCTTTGATTGAGTACCACTCAAGCTGCTGCCAATTCACTTCATTTTTGCAGTCACTAGGAGTGCAAAGGGAACCTATCTGAAAGATGTAACTGTTTGCCAGAAATTATTTAGAGTAATAATGAAATTACAGTTTGTCTAACCTGCTTGCTTTGCAGTCAGAACTGTGTCTGCTAGTTCCCCATTCTAGTTTTGAACTGCTGAACTGGACCAATCAGTGTGGGGTAAGCTAGCTCTAAAATGGTGCCTTGGACGAATCAGAACTTGGACTCATAATCTGAGCCAGCCACAAGAGGATTGTATGGGCAGTGACTCTGGGAGATGTAGTTTAGACTTCAGTGCCTTTTTGGACCAACAGCAGCAGTCTATTGTGAGTGACAGCCAATCCAGTCAAGAACTGGGAGGAACTCAAAGGAAGTGCTCGGTTTTGTCGGTTGGAGTTTCAGTTGAGCTTTGGCAGTGAAGAAGGAAGGAGCCCTGTGCTTTTTCAGTGTGCAGTTTTAGTCAAAACGTGTGTAAGGCCCAGAGTTCGGTCTGCAGCTTGTGTAACAGCTTGTTAGGACTGAATCCGTCCTGTGAAAAGAATCAAAGGATCTCTGAAGAGTAGAAACCAGGCTCACCCTGTAGAAGACTGGAGGAATTGCTGAAAATTGCACTCGGTCTGTCAGGAACTGAATCTGCTGTGTGTTCTCCCGGTATTGTGCAGTAATTGCGATCGGATACAGATGCAGCCTGCCTGGTATAGTGCTTTCTTTATATGGATGTGTGAAGAGGTTTGTGTACCTCAAGTGAGCCCTGCTGACATTGAAGGACCCTATCTTATTTGGAGGTCGTGAGTACTAATTCAGGGTCGCTCCCTGTTGAATTGCCACATTAAATCCAAATGGAATTACTGTACTGCTGACTGTTTAATTCTCCTTTTCTCTAGGTGAAAGGGCCCCTACCAGCTGCCACGGTTTGACTAGCCACTAGGGCTTGGGTACCCAGGGACAGTAACTGATAGGGATAGGCCTGTGCACAGAGCCATAGGTAGATTATTAGAGTGATAAGCTAATTAACCTGATTCCCCCTGTCCTTGTTATATCACCCTAAATAAATCAGAGCTGCTTGTTTCAGCAAGTTATACTGCCTGAGGTATTTGTCTATGTTAAAGTACTTTACTGTGATTGTTACACTGTATCTCATTTCACAGGAGGTCCCAGTGCCGGAACCAGACCTGGGGTAAGTGTATACTGTGAAGGTAATTCTGATATATTGTGTGGCCACTAGTGGGAAGAAAGGGGGGTTGCAGTGTCCCAGAGGGCTGTGACCAAGTTAGTTTAACTATTGCAAACCCTGACCTCTGGGTGGAGGCACCCGCCATTGGATCCAGGCCCCTCAACCTGTTAGTGGCAAATCAGGCAGGGGTAGTAGCCCCTGGGATAGCGCCATCTAGGGGTTACAGTGGAATGATACAAATACACAGGATAATGCAGCAAATACAACAGTAACAGTAAAATAAGGTGAGCAAAGTGTAACAAGTCAATCGGTTGGTACAGAACAGAAAGAACAGAGCATCCATGAATCAAACAAACCCCATAAAGGAGGCTACGGTAGTCAAAGAAACAGACACCCTAAGGTGGATAAAATATACTGTATTAAGAGTATTTTAAGGTATACAGATGTCTAAAGCTTCTAACTGAGCCGTCTAAATGAGTTTCAGACATATGAAATGATACCTTATCAGAATCATACTCATGCTACTACTTATATCAGGCAGTGTCCACCCAACCCAGGCCTTGCAAAAGATGCCCTGCCCAAGGGCCAAGTAAAGACTAGGTCCATCAAAATGGCAGCTGTCAATAGCTGCAGCCTATTAAGTAAATTAGACAGCCTCAAAGTTTGGATCACTGAGCACAACCCAGATACACTATCAGTGGCTGAGACATGGCTTTCCCTGAAGATTCCAGACACAGCAGTCATTATACCTGGTTACACCATTTTCCGGCAAGACAGGCAATCTAAATGTGGTGATAGCTGCGCCATTTATCTTAAGGAAACACTAAAGGGATACACCTTACCTATGACCGACCTTGGATGCTCCACACAGGCACTTGCAATAAAAGTTCTACTCGGTGCCCATAATAAGGCACCCACAATTTTATCTCTCTATGTCCCCCCTTAAAGAACACTTGACTGGCATCCACAGCATCTTGGCTTACATCCGGAACCTGAAACCCAACTCTGAAACCATAATCCTCGGCGATCTCAATGTCATTTGGCTTTCACCTGATGTGGGTCCTGTCAAGGATGCTATCTTTGCACTTCACTTCACTCAACTCGTTTCCTCCCCTGCCAGGACCAACTATAAAACTGGGACAAGTACACTTCCTTGATGTGATCCTCTCTAACCGACCTGATCGTCTTTCCAATGAACAGCACCTGAGTAGTCTGGATTGGTCATTGCTTGACTCCACCGATGACATCAACTTAGCATTGGACCATTTCAATAATCATTCCAATACTGCCTATGATATCCACGCTCTATACAGAAAGATGAAAGTTTGTGACAGCACTAACCTCTGGATAACCCCTGAGCTAATCACCAGGATGAAACTTAGGGACCACCTCTGGCACCGAGCAAAAACTGCGGGCAGACAAACGGACATGCAGGAATATAAAAAGGTTAGGAATGAATGCACAAGGGCAATAAGTCTTGAGAAAGCCAAATTCCGTAGGGAAGTGCTTGCTAACTCCTGGAGGGATAGTAAGAGCTTCTGGAAAAATATTAAAGATATTACCGGCAAAGTCCCAAAAACCTCACCTTAAATGCTAAATATTGATGGTACCCCTACCTTGGACCCTACCACCATAGCGAATGTATTTAATAATGCCTTCACCGATTTGAGTAGTGTCCTCCCCCAGGACTTCTTTGATGAGCCCCTTGAAATAGTTGAAACCTTTAAATACCTAGGGTTCTGGCTGGATAATAAGCTTAACTTTCTGTGCCACCTGAATGAAGTCTCAAAGAAGCTAAGGCAGCAGTTAGGCTTATTCTATCATATTAAACATTTGCTTACCTTAGAAGTAAGAAAGAGGCTAGTACAATCCACATTCCTACCTGTACTGGACTATGCTGACTTTCTCTGCAATCCTTGCCCCTCAACGGTGCTCAATAAACTTGACACCCTTTACCATCGGGCCCTAAGATTTATCTTCAACCTACTCCTTTGTACTGACCACTGTCTACTGTACCAGGAATCGGGTTGGCCCTCACTTTCCACTAGGAGGAAAAGAAATGCTCTCCTATGGATCCATAGAGCACTTTCTGATAATCTTCCTGCATACATCTCAAGCCTCTTCGGACGTGCCAAGGGATCTTATGGCCTTAGACGATCCTCTATACTCTGTTTTCAGACTCCTAGAGTGAAAACATCATATGCTAGGCCGCAATCAATTTTCACTCCCATCACTATGGAATACCATGCAAAGCTCATTAAAGATCTCCTTACTCCCAGGTCTATGCTCATTCAAAGCTCTGATAGCCGAATTCCTGAAGGAAACATGCAGTTGTTTTAGACGACTCTGAGCCATTAGCCTCTGGTCCCCTCACGAATCCCACGACCAGAATCTCGTTCACTTCTCTTACCATTCAAGGGATAACCAGCATTTCCTAGCCTGCTCCCTCTAATCCTGGCCCTTCTCATCCTATCTTCTCCTACTAACTCTCCCCTTATTCTCCCTACCTACTACCAAGAAACTTGCGATAGTCTAGGATCGTTGGCTCTTTCCCCTTTTCTGTAAACCTTTTTTATGAATTGTATCTGTTCACAGCTATGCCAGACCAGTATGTATTGGCCTGTATTGATCTGTACAATGTTTCTGTACAATTGTCACTGTACATTGTATCTGTACAGTGTTTTCGCATCATTGATTTATTGCATCTGTGATTATGTGTTGTATTGTATTAATGTCCAGGACCACTTTGAAAATGAGCTTGCTCAGTGGTGTCTATAACTGGTTAAATAAAGTTGATTGATTGATTGATTGATTGATGACACCCCCTCTACTCCAACACACAGTTCTGAAGAGAGATTAACAGCGTCTTTCCCCTTTCTACTTTAGGAAGGTCTCATTACAATCGGCAAGAAAATACATAAGCAAAGTGCTAGGAAAGTCTAGAAATAGTAGAGACCCGCGGGATCTTAAGATCTTACTTCGAGAGGGCTCTTGCAGTAGGTACTAACCAATAGGACTAAGCCAGCAGGCGTCAGGACCCCACGGAAAATCTTCTAGCTAGCAGTCCCTGGCAGGGACCACCTCTGGTGTCAGCTGACTGACATCAGCATGTGTCAGATAAAAGGGGCGGTCCTGTGCCCGCCCTCCAGTTCTTTCCCGCCGTCGGCTCCAACTCAGTCGCCACGTGGAAGATCAGTGCTGCTAGCACTGTGATTTGGATGAATATTTCTCAATTTTTTTCTTCCAGATTTCTTAATTTTTTCATTTCAGTCTCCAACATCGGTTGTGCATGTCGTCCGCTACGCCTTCCAAGTCACATAAAAATAAGTACGATTCCTGTGGGTCCCAACTTCCGCACAAGGATGGCCGTTCCCTGTGCCTCTTTTGCCTAGGCCCGGACCACCGCGTGGAAGAGTGTGATCACTGCCGCAAATTCAACTCCGCTACCTGAAAAAGAAGGCAGCAGGCCCTGGAAGCCCATATTTTAAAACAAAAGATGGCCTCCATGGAGAAGGAGTTGAAGAAACTCAGACAGATGTCAGACTCTCCTGAAGGGCACCATCAAAAGAAGAAGGACAAAGAGAAGCACAGGGACCGGGACGCTCCCTCCACAGCCCCACAGACTCTGGTTGGGGTCGCGGTTCTTACAGTTTCTTTCCCTCCGGGGGTTTCCACTCCGACAGCCGCCTTGATGGTGTCCGGGCGTGCATCGGCCCCCCCGTCGGACTCGCGTGTGGGTCCGATGGGAGCCTCAGGGTAGCGAGGCCCGCCCGCCCGCAACCACTATACAGCCCAGTGGGTGAGGGTGGTCCGATAAGTCGGGCTCGGTTCTGCCGCTTCCGCCCGGACAAGGCTGATAAGTTGCACGTCGGGTCTGACGAGTGCCCAGCCAGCGTTCCCCATTGGGCCTTAACGCCTCACCCGATGCCTGGGGTTCGCTGCAGGGGCCTTCTCTGCCACTGGCATCGGAGGCTCCTCCGACCCCATCTTCACTGGAGCCCGCTCTGCTTTCCCCTCCGGGGGATGAAGATCAGGGGTTGCCTCTACCATTTGGAGGTCCCTCCCCCAATGCCAGTGCCTCCGACGCTGGATTCATCGCTGGTCGATGCGGCGCCACCTTCTGGGAATCCAATGACCGGCCTTCAGGCCCACTGCATGAGCCTTCAGGAGCTGGAGATCCAGCCTTCCCTTCTGGGCTGTCCTTCCCACCCCCAACACCTGCCGGGCCGACACCTGGCCCATCGGCCCCTCCGTCAGGGCATCCGTCGGAGTATCCGACGCCAGGCTACCCGACGCCGCATTTTCTGACACTAGGGTACCCAACGCCACAATACCCATTGCCGCACTTCCTGTCGCTGGCTTATCCCGGCCCAGGTTTCCTGCCGTCGGGTTATGGTTACCCTTACTTTTCGTACCCGGGTTACCCCCGCCTTCTCCCCAGGTGGATCTTAAGGAGGTGTTGTCCACCTGGTGGGCTGAAGCCAGGTTCCAGCTGACAACAGAGCTGGACCGACGTCACCCGGTGCCAGTCCTGATGCCAGACCAGGGACGTCAACCTCAAGGGCTTCCTTTGATGGACCCCGTTCCCCCTCCAGGTCCGCCCGCAGGAAAGCCTCCTAGGGAGTATACCCGCCTTTCAGATACCTCCAGGCCGATGGACCTCCCTTTGCCCCGCAGGGATACTTCCAGCTCTTTTGAGTCTTCCAACTCTGATGATTATTGCCCCTCGGGCCCAGATGAGGAGCCGCGCACCCATGAGGCTCCCAAACCCAAGGATTCCCCAAAATCTTCTCCGGAGGATCCCTAATTTCTGGAGTTACTCCAAAAAATCCAGGCTGCTTATGACTGGAAATTGGTCGAACAGGACGTGCAACGCCAGAGGCTAGTGGAGCACTTAGACCTGGCTGAGGCTCCTCCTACTCTTATTCCCCCTTGGTTGGAGCCTCATGAGGACCTTGTAACCACTATCTGGAAACAACCATCCTCCTTGGCCACTTTGGCTCGTAAGGTGGACAGATTGTACCAATCCCCAGAGGGCAAGGACTTTTTAAGTCTTCGACCAAAAGCTGATTCAGTGGTGATCAGTACCGCACATGACAGGACCAACAATCATAAGCATCTTAGCTCCGCTCCTCCAGATAAAGAGTCTTAAGACCATGGACCAGTACAGTCGAAAGATTTTTTTCTTCCTCCACCCTGGGGATGCGAGCCCTTAATTATGTGGGCCACATGGAGGATTACCAGAAATCTATTTTAGGTCAGATCTTCTCCAAAATAGATGCCCTTTCAGACTCCTCTATTAAACAGGAACTGGATGGACTGGTTCATTCTACTAGATCCGCATGTCGGCACATGCTTCGCGCCACTTATGACGCAGTGGATTCGGTGGGATGTACCTCTGCCTTTGCTATTGGCCTTCGCAGACACTCCTGGCTGCCGCTCTCAGGTCTGGCCCCCTGAGGTCCAGTCAGCTATCATGGATGCCTCTTTTAGAGCATCGGTCCTATTCAGCGAGGATACTAAAGATATTATCACCGACTTACACAATAAGGGTCAGGCCCTGAGGTCTATGCAATCTATGTACCACAAACCTCAAGGCCAGAAATGATCCTTTCAGAGGCAGTCTAAATGGCAACCCAAGGCTCAGCCTCATCATCAGCATAAACGAGGGGTGCCTCAGCATCGAAAGCTCCTCCAGCCAAGGTTCGTAGAGCTGCAGGTGCTTCCGCTGCGGCCCCGCCCACTACCTCCTGACTCCTTGCCTCTCCCTCTCCATCTGGACGTCTCTCCAGCAGAACCAGTAGGCGGTCGATTCTCTCATCACTTTCCAGAATGGGAGAGGATAACGACAGACTCTTGGGTGCTCCAACTGATTGCTCAAGGGCACTCCATAGAGTTCTCGCAGCCACACCCTCACAGACCCCCTCCCAGCTCTTCTTCTTCCCCAAACCATCTTTCTTTGGTTCGGGAGGAAATAAATGCTCTCCTGCTGAAGGAAGCCTTGGAACCTGTCCCACATCAGTTTTGTGGGACAGGCTATTATTCCCACTTTTTCTTGGTCCCCAAGAAGACGGCCGACCTGAGGCCCATTTTAGACCTCAGCTCCCTCAATCTTCTGGTGGCTTACAAGAGGTTCAGAATGCTCTCCCTTCCGAGCCTTCTGCCTCTTCTAAGAGCGGGTCAGTGGCTCTGCGCCCTGGACATACAGGACGCTTACTTGCATATTCTAATCCACCCTGCCCACCTCAAGTTCCTCCGGTTCTGCTTCCAGGGGGAGCAGTTTCAGTTTTGGGCCCTTCCATTCGGCCTTTCCTTGGCACCCCGGGTGTTCACCAAGTGGTTAGCAGTAGTGGTAGCCTACCTGCACCCACTGGGGGTCCAGGTTTTCCCTTATTTGGACGACTGGCTGATTGTGACTCCCTCCCAGGAGGATCGGCACCATTCCCTTACCCTGGAGACTTTCTCCAGGCTGGGTATTACAGTCAGTCTGGCCAAATCTCATTTGGTTCCTACCCTACGCTTACAGTTCATTGGGGCAATGTTGGATACTCAGCTGGACAAAGCATTCCTTCCTCCAGACTGGATCGAGACCATTCTTCGGCAAACTTATTTCTGATCTCCCAGAGACACATCCCTGCCAGGAAGATCCTCCGCCTCCTCGACCTTATGGCGGCAGCCATTCCTGTGGTCCCCCTGGCCAGGCTGCATATGAGGATTTCCCAATGGACCCTCAAAGCCCAGTGGGACCAGGCAGTGGATGATCTGGATCGAGAGGTCCTTATCTCGGACCCCATGATCAGGGATCTGCAATGGTTGTTGCTCCTGGAGAACCTCTCCTGGGGAATGCTGTTTTGGCCTGAGCTGTCCTCCCAGAATTTGACGACGGATGCCTCAGGAACTGCGTGGGGGGGGGGCCATCTTGGGTCTCATCTGACTCGGGGAACCTAGTCACTGGAGGAATCTTGGCTGCACATCAATGTGCTCGAGATGAGGGGGGTCCTGTATGCCATTCAGACCCTTCAATCCCTCATCCTTCCGGGCCCCCTGATGGTACACTCAGACAACATGTGTGTTGTCTGGTAACTCAACAGACGGGGGGGGGGGGTACTCGATCCTACCCACTATGTCGGGAGGCAATGAGAGTCTGGGACAGATCTGTTCAGCTCGGCCTTCACTTGACAGCGCTTCATGTACTGGGGGTTCAGAACTCCTTGGTGGACACCCTCAGTCATTCCTCTGTGAGAGCTCATGAGTGGGAGTTAAAACAAGACATCGTAAATGCTCTGTTCCTCTGTTGGGGAACACGTCAGATAGATGTGTTCGCATCCCCATCCAACGCCAAACTTTCCGTCTTTTGCTTGCTCTCTCCAGGGTGAGACTTTTTTTGGCAAGATGCACTGTCTCTGTCTTGGAGGGGCAGGTTTGTTTACGCCTTCCCTCCAATCCCGCTGATCCCGAGAGTTTTACACAAGCTCTGGGTGGAGGGTGCGCCAATGATTCTCATCACCCCCTTTTGGCTGAGACAAGTCTTGTTCTCTCTTCTGCAGCAGCTTTCAGAAGAACTAGCTCTTCCACTCCCGTTTTCCCAGGACCTGTTGACTCAGGATCAAGGGACCCTGGTGCATCCAGGTCTCAAGTCCCCTCATCTGCATGCTTGGCTCCTGCAGTCTTAACAGTTTCCCGCTTTGAGGTCTCTCCAGAGGTAGCCCATATCCTGGTAGAGGCTAGCAGGGTCAGACTGGCCCACCTCGATACCTGGAAATTTCCAGGTGGGCCCCACTTAGTTGGGTAAGTGGTTACCTTCTGAACTCTGAAAACCTTTGCATTTATCTTCTTTTTTCTAATTAAATGGGGTATCTGGGACACTTTTGATAAATGTAAGATGCAAACACAGAGCTAGTGTATCAGCTTGAAGTGCAATATTGATGGATGTGTCAACCTGGGCCCTCCTCTATTGATTTTCCAGGTGGGTCCTTGTATCTTCTTTCCAGGTGGACCCTCTGTACTCCAGTCTGACCCTGGAGGCTAGGAAGCCTTCTACCAGGTCCACTTATGCTATGAAGTGGAAGCGCTTTTCTATCTGGGCTGAATCCCAGTCTCTGGAGCCCTTTTCCTGCCCTGTGGCCAGGATACTGAATTATTTCAAGTATCTGTTTGACCTGGGTCTTAGTTACTCCTCCCTGAAGGTTCACCTTTCGGCCATTTCCGCCTGTCATTTCCCTCTAGGAGACAAATCGGTGACTCAACTTCAGGTTTCCAAGACTTTCTTTAAGGGAGTCCTTCATTTGAAGCCTCCCATACACAATCTGGCCCCCCTGTGGGACCTTAATTTTATTCTGGACAAACTCTCGCTGCCTCCTTTTCAGCCAGCACAGAGGCGGATCGGCATCTTTTGTCTTGGAAGACCTTGTTTCTTGTGGCTATCACTTCAGTTTGGAGAATTTCCGAACTTCAGGTGTTGATGTGCCGTGTTCCCTATCTGATTTTTCATGCGGACAGGGTGGCCATGAGGACTAACCCAAAGTTCCTTCCCAAGGTTGTGGCGGAATCCACTCTCAATCAATCGATTAAGCTTCCGGTGTTGTTTCTGGAGTATTCCAGCAGGGGAGAGCACCTCCTTCATACCTTGGACATGCACAGAATGTTGAGGTATTACACCAACCGAACCAAGGTCCTTAGGACAATGCACCAATTGTTTGTTTCCTTTGCTCCAAAGAAGGAGGGCCTTCTGTTACAGCAAATACAACAGGCCTCTTCCAGGCCAGGTGAAGGGCCATTCTACCAGGGGCATGGCGGCTTCGGCCACATGCTTCAGAGGCGTCTCAGCTGCAGAGATCTGCACTGCTGCTACTTGGACTTCCGTCCATACCTTTACCAAGCATTATAGCTTGGATGTTGCCTCACGCCGCAGAGCAGGGTTTGGTCTGGCGGTCCTGCAGGGCATCTTGTCATAAGACATTTCTTGCCAGGCCTTTAGTGGACAGTTTTTTTTATGTCCTCCTCCCTGTTTTCTTTGTCCAGAACTGCTTGGGACTCAGTCCTGTTGGTTAGTACCTACTGCAAGAGCCCTCTCGAAGTAAGGCAGTACAGTTACGTAAGAACTTAACGTAACAGTAGATCTTTGAGAGAGGCTGTTGCAGTAGGTACTGCTTTCCCTCCCTCTATCCCCTGGGTTTCTTCTATCCTGTCTTTAGGGGCTTTTCTTTCCTCCTGTCACGCCCTTTGGGCCTCCGGCAGGAGAACTAGAGGGTGGGTGCAGGACTGCCCCTTTTATCTGATGCACGCTAATGTCAGTCAGCTGATGCCGGGGGTGGTCCCCCGCCAGGGACTACTAGCTAGATTTTCCATGGGGTCCTGATGCCTGCCAGCTTAGTTCTATTGGTTAGTACCTACTGCAAGAGCCTCTCTCGAGGATCTACTGTTACGGTAAGTTCTTACGTAACTGTACTGTCCTTGCCCTCACATTAGACGAACTGCTTGTACCCATTGCTAAGATTCTCAGCCACTCACTGATTTTGGCACAGTTGCCACAAATTTGGAAGACTGCTCTAGTTACCCCCCTACACAAAAGTGGGGATTGGGTATTACATACAAATTATAGGCCCATATCAATCATCCCACCTTTATCTAAGGCACTTGAGCGCATAGTGGCCAACCAATTGATGGACTACCTTGAAAAATACTCTAACCAATGCCCACAGCAACACGGATTCTGCAAAGGGCATAGCACCACAAATGTCTTATTAGAATTCACTGGTTTTATCCATCAGTCACTTGACAAAGGTAGCTTAGTGGGTGCGGCCTTCATTGACCTAACAAAGGCCTTTGATACTGTCCACCATGCTCTACTTCTCAGACAATTAACTTCCATTGGTCTCTCCACTGATATGCTACATTGGTTCAAGAGTTACTTGGTGATCGCTCCCAACAGGTGAGAATTTCAAATGTTACCTTCGACAAGTAACCAGTTTGCTCAGGAGTGCCACAGGGCCCTGTTTTAGGACCTTTACTATTCAGCATCTTCCTGAATAACCTTCCTCAGGCCTGCCACCAATGGATCCTCCTGTATGTGGATGATGCTGTCATCTTTACTAATGACCCTGACCCCCTGAAGCTGGAATGTCAACTGCAGAATAGTTTTAAAGTAGAAGACTGGTTCAACTGTCACAAATTGATCCTGAATTACAAAAAACAAAGGTCATGATGTTCAGTGGCCCCCGCAGTAAACACAAAATCTCAACCCCTTTCCATTAGAAACTGTGTGGGAGTACTTCTCGAACAAATCCAACATTTTAAATATCTGGGTGTTACACTGGACTGCTCACTCTCTTATGCACAGCACAATGATTATGTGGCCCGTGCTGTCAGTGTCAAGATAGGTTTGTTCCACCGTCATAAACACTGTTTAATGCCCGAAGCCCTCAGGACTGCAATTACCAGCTCTGTCCTACCCACTGTCAACTATGGTCTGGTTATCTATGGTGCTGCCACTTCCTCCTCACTCCTTAGAATATCCATTGCCTTAAATAAGGCGCGCAGACTTCTCACAGGTGCTGTACGCCTTACCCATACTTGTGACCTGTACACTCAAACTGGATGGCTTCAACTATGTGGAAGGATACAGTACCAAACATACTTGCTAGCTAAAAAAGCACTTCTTGGCCTCCTACCTCCTGGAACCATTGACCTCCTTAGCCCTCACTGCAGCTCCCAGTACTCTCGAAGCTCAGCCCACCAATCTCTGCATGTACCTAGGTGCTGGACATCTCAAGGGCAGTGCTCATCTGCATAGAGAGCACCACTTGGGTTCAATGCATTTCCTAAACAAATCTCGACCGTTCCAAAACTAGGTTCCTTCAAGCATAAGGTTCATCAACATCTCATGGCTAACAGTTCCTGCAACTGTTTCACCTAAGCCTACCACACATTGTGTTCCAACCATTCAGCCCCTTTCTCCTCTTTCCTTCTACCTCAAAGCACTACCTCCTACCTCTGCTCTACCCTCCTACCCTCGCCACCTCCCCTCCAGGCCACCCTACCACTCCTAGAATCCAAGCCACTCTCTCTACTCCACATTTCTGACAAGGCCAGCTGGCTGCTTACTCCTTATTTCTCTGTTTTTAACTCCCATTGCAGAGGTTTTCTAGATACATAGTATGTAATTATTGCTGTTTGCTTGAAACCTGTCTTTGTCTTATTGCCTTTGTATGTTTGTTCACCCTTCCTCACTGACGTGGAACCTTTGTAAATGAGCACCTTGCGCTCAAAGGTATTGTAATCCGAGACTGAATAAATAAAAATAAATAATTACTTCCTGGGCTTGATCTTCAGTGGATCCACCTCTGAAAATAAATTTGGGAGTATGTTAAATAAGTAGTAGAAAGGACCGTCCCAGTACTGCAGTGGTAGCGCTACCACTCACTACCCCAGTGACCCCGGTTCAGGAGACACCACAGGCAAGACAAGGGAGGGAGGGAGGAGCAAGCATTCCAGAAGCAGATGTCCAGCAGGGTGGGAGGACACTGCATCCTGCTGCCAGAGTGTCACCTGGTGGAGACCAGGTAGAAGCACAGTGAGAGCACACTCCGGGGAAGGGACAACCACCAGATGCCATACATGCATGTGGGCCACCATGCGCATGCGTGTACATCATTGCACGCCACAACACTCTGTGGTTAAAAAAAAAAAAAAGTAAAAAGTTCCCATCTGTCCAGGGGTTGATTCTGTCACCCACCTGAGGCCCATGGATGTCCCAATATGACAGGCCACCCACCACTTTAGTGGTCCACGGTAAATGGTGGATAACCTGTAAGTTCATGAGAATATGGATAATGAGGCTAGGGGGTGGATGCCATTGGGGGAGGGTGGTGGATCGAGGACTGAAGGCACAGAAACAAAGGATTTAAGAAAAATTAAGTGCTAGAAGTGGAGGAGTGTGTGCCTAGAGATGTTCTCCTACGTGTACATGGTCACCTCGGTGAACAGCAGGAGTGAACATTTGATGTTGAAAAGGAGTGCTTATAATAGCAAATAAAAACAAATTATTTTAACATGACATGATGCTTTAAAAAGAAGTCTGCTTTTCTCAGGAGGGACCATGGGCCTGATTTTCAGATGGTAATACTGGTGCTTACTATTTGCAAAGACAGTGCTGTTGCATCCATTGTGACTCCCCCAATGAGCCATGATGAGTGGGGTACACAACCCCTTCTTATATATCAATAAAGGCCAGTGCAGGTGCTCAGGAAAAGGTGGCAGGGGAAACGTACAAATCCATTCACAAATGCATGGCGGCCCTTGCAGGGTTGCGCTCCCCCAGAAGGGCATACAGCTGATGGGCGACCAGGGCTGTCATGCCCATAAAGCCTTGGGGGCATATGCCCCTCCCAAATTCCCATCCTAGTAGTGCATTTTAGGATAAAGAAGCCTATAAACATATAATTTAGTGTTCCTTTTAGATTATTTTTATCTGAGTGCCTCTCTCCTCCCTACAAATTTTCTAGGCATGGCATCCGACCCCATGATGGCTGTGGAATTAGGCAGTGTTGGGAGTGTGGACATGGGGACATTTTTGCCAGATGGCTGTGTACTTGACACCACCAATGTTGTGTAACTTAGACATCACAGCATGTGATGGACTATGCACATCAGGGTGTTGGCAGGCAGAAGCCCTGTTTGTATCTGCCAACATCTGGACTGGTAGTTATCATTGTTGTGGTCTTACTGGGGGAAACTGCTCTCCTTGTGACGTTACCCAGCCTTTGAGAAGCACAGTTTTGAGTGGTGATACAGTGTTGCGCGTTTAAACCACCCATTTTGTACAGCCCCAACTGGGCCTGAGAATCATGTTTCACATGTTCTAGTTAGTGTTTTGAAAACAGAAGCTATTTCTGTAGTCACTTGTTGATGTCAGTGACCTCTTGTGACATGCAGTAGGGTAGTCTAGTGATGCAGAGTCCAGAAATGTGAACCAGGACATCTATGTAAAAATCCCACCAAGGCCATTCACCCTCTGCGTAAATCTTTTTTTTTTTAGTTCGTATTTAATCTCCTCAATGCCAACAGAACCCCACCTGACCACTTCCCCCCCCAGCCCAACACTAGCCATTTCATGGTATTTTGTTTCCCCATGCCCACCATAGTGGCATCCCTCAGGAGTGCAGCTTCCCTGATTGGGTCAGGATCCAGTATGGGAGCTGTGTGCCTGGTCAGCATTATGAGACCTGCAGGAGGTCCGTCATCTTTCTGCCATTTGGGGTCTTTTCACCATCTTCTTCCTGGGGCTAGCCAGTGTGCATTGACTTGATATGCACGCGTGCAGTGGTGCTCTGACACATTTCAGCATCCGGCAGTTTCCCCCCTATCCCTCGGTAGCCTCAGCTGCACTGTCTCACAGCCTCCACTGGGTGGCAGATGACCGGCATAGCATAGATTCCCCCCACCCCAAAGGAGGAAGGCTGTCCTGTGATATACACTCATTATTCAATCCTCAGCCAGCCCCCTGCAACCCAAGTCCATTTCCGAACCTGAGTCGCCACAGTGGCAAGTGGAAGCACTATTGCTGTACCACCCAGCTGACTCTTGGTGTGTAATCTTAAGCAAGTCATCTAACCTCTCTATGCTTCAACTCTCCAAACTGTGAAATTGGGAAGAAGCGGAACTCTGACAAAAATGAGATATTTGCATCTCAGCTGAGCTATCCTGGATAGATAAATTGTTAAAATAAATCAGCAGAGTTGCCTTGTGCCGACAGAACTGATCTTGTGATGGCAGTGTGTGTGTGTGTATGTGTATATATGCATATATTGGAGGGGGGAGGTCTTCTTATCATTATGATGGCTATGGAACAGATCCCTATATTATTCATTGTGACCATTATGTTGCACCCATTGTGTTTTTTCAAACACTCTTTAGGAATCAGCTTTTTGAAACACGCATACTCTGCAGGTCACTGTAATGCGATATGTGCTGGCAGTGTAATAATTGTATTTAATATACAGTGCCTTCAGAAAGTATTCACCCCCCCTTGGATTTTGTCACATTTTGTTGTGTTACTACCAGAATTTTTAATGCATTGAAATTATTTTTTCCCCCTTGATACACACAGCATACTCAACAATTTAAAGGGGCAAAAATATTTTTATTGTGTAACGAAAATTTATGAAACATTAAAAACTGAAATATCTTGTTTACTTAAGTATTCACCCCCCTGAGTCAATACTTTGTAGAAGCGCCTTTGGCAGCAATTACAGCTTTGAGTCTTCTTGGGTATGTCTGTATCAGCTTTGCACATCTGGATTTGGGGATTTTCGCCAATTCTTCCTTGCAGATTTGCTCAAGCTCTGTCAAGTTGGATGGGGAGCGTCGGTGAACTGCAATCTTTAAGTCTTTCTGCAGATTCTCAATGGGATTCAAGTCTGGGCTTTAACTGGGCCACTCAAGGACATTCACCTTCTTGTTCTGAAGCCACTCAGTGTTACTTTGCTGTATGCTTGGGGTCGTTGTCCTGTTGGAACGTAAAACTTCGCCCCAGTCCAAGGTACTGCAGACTGATGCAGGTTCTCCTCAAGGATGTGCCTGTATTTGGCTCCATTCATTGTTCCCTCTATCCTTACAAGTGCCCCAGTCCCTGCCGCTGAAAAGCATCCCCATAACATGATGCTGCCACCACCATGCTTCATGGTAGGGATCGTGTTACACGGGTGATGAGCGGTGTTCAGTTTGCGCCAGGCATAGCGCTTTGCATTCAGGCCAAAGAGTTCAATTTTTGTTTCATCAGACCAGAGAATCTTTTGCCACATGGTTTCACAGTCTGCCACGTGCCTTCTTGCAAACTCCAGGCATGCTATTATGTGGCCTTTTCTCAGGAGTGGCTTCCGTCTAGCCACTCTCCCATAGAGGCTACATCTGTGAAGTGCTGCAGAGATTGTTGTCCTCTGGACAGGTTCTCCCATCTCAGCCATGGAACTCTGTAGTTCTGTCAGGGTGGTCATTGGGTTCTTGGTCACTTCCCTGACCAAGGTCCTTCTTGCCCGGTTGCTCAGTTTGGGAGGACGGCCTGCTCTAGGAAGAGTCTGGGTGGTTCCATAATCTTTCCATTTCCTAATGATGGACTTGACTGTGCTCCTGGGAACTTTCAACACCCTAGAAATGTTTTTATACCCCTCCCCAGATCTATGCCTCCTCACAATTCTATCACGGAGTTCTACGGACAGCTCCTTGGTCTTCATGGTAGAGTTTCTGCTCTGACATGCACTGTCAACAGTGGGACCTTATATAGACAGGTGTATTTCCTCTGAAATCAAGTCAACCATTTGAACTGACCACAGGTGGACTCCATTCAAGCTTTAGAGTGATCTCACAAGGAAATTGGATGCACCTGAGCTCAATTTGGAGTGTCATAGCAAAGGGGGTGAATACTTACCAAATCAAGACATTTCAGGTTTTTATTTTAAATTACATGTACAAATAATTCCAGAAGTTTCATTCCACTTTGACATTATAGAGTAATTTGTGTAGATACGTGGCAAAAAAATCCCATATAAATGTATTTTAATTTGAGTTTGCAACATCACAAAATGTGACAAAATCCAAGGGGGGTGAATACTTTCTGAAGGCACTATATGGATAACCCTTTTTAATACCGTATTAAGGTAAACAAAAAACTTCCCATAATACCATTGTTCAAGAAGTGATTATAGCGCTATTGAAAAGTGATAATACTATCGTTCTGAGCCCGTAATACTATTGTTCAGTGCTCCGAATGATAGAATTATCACACAAACACCACAGCTCAAGCACAAGAATACCTCATGGAGAGCAGGAGCCAGTGTTCAGTGCAACTGTCGCAGACAGTAAAAGCTGGCTCACTACTCACCCAAAACCCCAAAAAAATCAAAGCTGCAGCCCCATATCATAAAAAGCATCTAACCTTCTCTCCTGTTCACTCCGTTTCCTGCCCTTCCAACCGACTGCACCGCTGGCTTCCACAGACCGCTTGCATACAGATGCCACCATTTTTCCAGAATAATTATTCAAGCAACACAACCAGAACCAATAGAAACACATGCTGGGGGTGTTTCATGGGCATCTTGACATCTGCCATCCATAGTTACGCCTGCCAAGCACCTCCCTTAAAGAGACGTGCATTCACACTGCAGCACCCTGCCCACTTAGCACCACATTGCTACAAAACATTGAAAACTCCTTGGATGTGGCACAGGGTCATCTCCCTGTGAACAAAAACCACGCGGCAATGAATGATGCAAGCATAAGGGCATGCGCTGAAATAACAGGTAAAACACCGGCAACCACAGAAACAGCGCATGCCCTTAGAAAACATGGTCTTCCTTGTTTTTTGTAGGTCTCCCCAGAATTTAGATTCTGAACCTGGGGGGTGGATTTCGGGATGGGGAGGAACTCGGTGGGGAGCTGTTGTTTTTTTTTTTTTTTAAACGAAAACGCTGTAGCATGGGGAGACCAGGGGGAACCGACTACGGTCGCTGGTCTCCCACTCCGCCTGATGCTGGTGCCTTAGCCGCTCCACCACGGGAGCGGCTGGACCAGGTGCCCAGTACACAGTAACTTGATCCTGCACAAGAAAAAGTACAGCGACAGGGGTAGCGGTAATACCCTACTGCTGTTATACCCTTGTCGCTGTAAATCCATGCGCTCTCTACACAGCACGGTTAATGCCGCGCTGTCTTTCTTGCATGGTATGGACCCGGTATTCTTGGATCCATATATTAAAAAAATAACAGATAGGGGATGGTGCATTTCAAGGCTACAATACCATCTCAAGGTTCTGGGAACATAGGAGCCTCTCGATCTTCGCTCTTGAGTTTCCATGTCCCCAGAACCCCTCGGTGGTATTATAGCCTTGTACTACACAGCCCCATATCTCTTATTCTATTTTTATTGAGCTCAGAATTCATGAGACAGAAATTCCTCCTCCAGTGATCAGTTTTAACATTAATTTACTAGTCAGGGAAATAGTAGAAATTGCCACATTCTTGTGCAGTAAACCCCATACCTGTCTGTACTGGTAGAATCCCACTAAAGTTAATACTCTTCACTCTGTACCTGGTCACGTAGATAAGCAGCTGCCTGCAGTTTCCAGTGCTTTCAAACCTGTATCTTTCAGCAATGCTGAATACATCACAGTGTGGGGAAGCTGTGTACCTATTCTGTGAATAAACAGAGATCTACAAATAAGAGTGCTTGTAAGTACCTCACCTTCTATCAGCACCAGTTTTGCAAAGACTGTAGTGTACCTACCCACTGTGTACCTGGAGTTTTTCAGACTACAGTGCTGTCAGTCCCTCACCTTTAACCAGCACCAGTTTCATCATAATGTGAAAAACACTGAACCTGCCCACTCGGTAACTGGCATATCCCTGGGCCCCTGTGGTGCCATCATCTGCCACTCAAGCCTAGCAGTGTACCTCTGAGTATCAGCCATCCCACAAACACCACAGATGTATTCCCCTGACGCAGGCAGGATGGTGCATATTGCACCGCTGGGCTAGCACATGAGGTATGCTTCCCTCCTGTACCTGGCCAGTGAATGAACAGAGGGCTTCAATCCCCAGTGCTGCCAGTCACTTACCATGCACCAGCACTAAGTCTAGCTCAGTATGGGGAAGCCTGTACTGGCTTTGATCTGCACTGTTCCCAATTCTTTGCATAAAGGGCTTCATTCTCCATTACTGTGAGTCTGCCTTTCACCAGTGCTAAATGAGCGTATTTATAGCAAAAGAATTCAAACATTTTCATCCAATTTATATTTTTTCTTACTGAAAACAATTTGAACAACAATCTGTTTGTCAGTGAAAGTACATTTAATTAGCAGTGGTTTGAATGTTTATTTTTGACAGAAAATCTGTCACTATTTTGGATGCTGTTTACCAAACCTGTGGGTAGATGCTGTTTACCAACCCTATGATTAGACGGAGGGCTTATAGTCTCCTTGAAGATAGCTTTGATTGTGTGAGGCATACTTACTTTGCCTTCCCTTAAATGAAGCACAGCTACTACTCTTCATGCTTTATTGGCATGGGGGGGGGGCATGTTACATATTAAAACATGAAGTATAACAGTAAAAAAACAGGCTAGTGTATGAGCACTGTGTTAATTCTGGAGAGGTTTGCCGTAGTTACTCCACCCTCTCTTTTCACAACCAGTACATGTTTCTGTTGCTTTTACAGACATGACTACCAACAAATGAAATCACACAGCGCCCACTATTCTGGGCTATAAAATGTCTACATGTCCCACCCTCGTTCACAGCAGGAGCCGATCTGCACAGGAGATTAGCCCTAAATGAGAGCAGTGGCTGGGGAAATACTCTCTTCCTTGTGGCAGCTGCCCTCTCCAATCACTGAGGAGAATGACCTCTTGTCTAGCACAGCTAAGACATGGAAAACCACAGTTTCCATTGGAGTTTAAATGCTAACTTGCGTGACACTGATGGGATTGATTTTTTTTGCTCCAGAGGACTGCAGGTCAGTGCATGGAGCCATTGTGCCAGCATGGTTGTTGGATTGAACAGCTTCTGGATTCTGGGTCCTAACTGTAATAACAATGTTGTTTACCTCATATAGATCTTATGACAGACAGAGTTAGGGGTCATAGTGTAGAAAAAAATACGTGTAGATTCTGAATTGAAAACTAGCAACTATAGTAGCGCTAGAAACTTTAGGTTTTGACTGTACAGACTGTAGAGAGAAATGCAGTGTCGGTGGCTCAGTAAACTGCATACTCACCTCTGGGGCGAGAAGATCAGAAGTTCATGGGTTTTAGATCTGGGAACTTGTACTAATACCCAGTCCTGATACTGCAGTGCAGCATTAGGAGGTACCTTCTGAGGTGCAGTGCTTCACATAAGACACTGACTGAGGTCTCTCCTGCCTGTCTAATGGCTGTCCAGGTGACAGCTAAACATCCCATGGAGCGTGGTAGGGATTTGCAGCCTTTCCCACTGTCATTAAAAGTGGTCCATGAAACCCACACTCTATGATGCACCTGGAAATGAGCTGTCCCAGTTCATTGTGCCTTTCCTTGTCAAAAATCACAAATGAAAATAAAAAATTGTTGTTTCAACATAACTTCCTTCTTTGGACTTTGGTGCTAGCTTTCAAATCACTACCATGTGTTCTGATCCCAATATATGAACAAGTGACACAGACATTACGGCGTACTGTAACAGACATACATTAATGCTTGGTATTATAAAATGGATTGAAAAAATGTTCAAAGCTAACCGGTGGATAGCCACTTTTACAGATGATATTATTTCAGCACAACCTCACAAGTGAAAGTAGTGCCCACAAAACCGCCTTCTTATGAATGCTAGCAGGTCAATGGATCCATGTTATAAGCGTAGTAAGGCATTAGGGCATGTGTTGCTGGGATAATGTCACTTCAGTGGTGGTTGAAGGCAAGTGATCTGTGGCCTTGTGCATCACAGTGCACCCGAGGTGAGATGTTATCCCAGCACACATACAGATACAATACACATCCCCTGGAGTGCCTTATTGCTTTAATTTACGTTGCCACCCATTGCTTAGTTGATGACTCACTGGTTGTTTCAGTTCCAGAGCTGATGGGAGAGTTTTTCAGGAGTGTAGTTTTGTCTGTAGAGTATAAGGAATATATGACGCTTTCTTTTGGTATTTGGAAAATATCCCCTGAGAGAGGAGCAGACCAGATTTCTCACAGGTAGTGAAGCCACAGCTGTCATGTTGGTATTCCTCTCATTATTTGGATAATTCACATATCCCACAGGAACCAATAATGTATTTATTCACATTTGGTTGGAAACAAGGACCACTAATCAGGTGGAGTAAAGTATGACCTCTTAAAATATATGGGGCCTATTTTCCACACTGTTCATCATCATCCACACTGTTCATCATCATCATCATCATCATTTTATTTCTAGAGAGTGTCCTTCCAGAGCTCAGGATGCCCTTACAGTTTAAAACATAAATAACATATGCATAAACACATATTCATAATTTATACACAATTAAAATCTTCTTGAAATCCATTTTGAACAACTGCCTAACAGGCCTATCGTATTATAGGCCAGAAAAGGCCTGGGTGAATAGGTGGGTTTTTAGAGCTGTTTTAAAGCTATCTATGGTCAGGTTGTCTCATATCCAATGAGGTAGAGAGTTCCACAGGGTCGGAGCCATAAAAGCAAAATCTCTTCCTCCAGATGTCTTCAAATGGACCCTGGGAATCTCCAGCAATCCCTCGTCGGAGAATCGGAGTGGGCGGGAGAGGCAGTAGGGGAGCAGGAGATCTTGCAGGTACTTTGGTCCCTGGTCATGTAGGACTTTGTAGGTCAGCAATCTGACCTTGAAGGCTATCTGCCACTGTACCGGCAGCCAGTGCAATTCACACAGCACAGGTGTTATATGCCTGGATCTAGGGGCTCCAATTAACAACCTCACTGTCGTGTTCTGCACTAGCTGCAAGCGTCGAATATCAGCTCCCGGTAGCCCTAGGTAGAGGGCGTTACAGTAATCAAGACGGGTGGTGACAAAGGCATGGACCAGAGTGGGAAGATCTTCGGTCAGAACCAGATGCCTTATCCTGGCTATATTCCTAAGGTGGTAAAAGGAAGATTTGACTACAGCCAACACCTGAGCATTCAAGGTCAGGCCTTCATCAAAAGTTACACCAAGGTTACGCACCTGGTCCGAGACAGTTAGAGGTGCCCACCCAGCTCCATACCAGAGGGCTGTCCTGCCAACGTCCCAGCAGACATACGATCTGGGTCCACGACCAATACCTCTGTTTTTTCTGGGTTTAGCCTCAGCCAACTGGTACTCATCCAGTCCTGAATCTCAGCCAACCATCTATTAAACACAGATACAGTAATTTCTTTCTGGCTGGGCACAAAAGACATGTACAGCTGAGAGTCATCTGCATAGCAGTGAAAACTCAGACCATACCATCTTATGATGTCTCCCAATGGTAGCATATATACTGCAAACAACATGGGGGACAACACTGAGCCCTGCGGCACCCCACAGGGCAGTTCATGGGGAGCCAAGGAATAAATCCCCAACACCACCCTCTGAAACCTGCCCTCAAGGAATGATCGAAACCAACTGAGGACTGCCCCCCCAGTCCACAGAACAGCCGCAGGCATTCGAGGAGTACCCCATGGTCTACAGTATCAAATGCTGCTGAGAGATGAAGGAGAACCAGAATAGTATGGGATCTCCGATATCTGGCCATCAGAAGATCATTTAGTACCCTAACCAGGGCTAGCTCGGTGCTGTGTCTTTTCCTGAAACCCGACTGGAGAGGGTTATAGATATCGTGGCTTGTTAAATGGTCCTCCAGCTGCAGGGCAACCACCTTCTCAATAACTTTATCTGTAAAAGGCAAGTTAGAGACTGGTCTGTAGTTGGCCAGGGAGTCAGGGTCTAAGGAGGGTTTTTTCAGCAGGGGTCGAACGACTGCCTCCTTTAAGGGGTCTGGGAAGATCCTGCTCTCCAGAGAACTCCTCACTATCCCAATTAGAACCGGGCCAATGACTTCAAGACACCCTACAAGAAGGTGAGCTGGGCCTGAGTCCAGACTACAGCAAGTTGGTCGCAAAGTCTGGATGATCCTCACAATATCAATGACTGCCGGTAGGCTAAAGATAGACTAGGTCACCTGGGTAACTGTACCACTCAGTTGATTACAGTAAGGACCAATGGGGAGGCACTGGGTGATCTCGCTCCTGATGGAGGCCGCCTTATCAGCAAAAAACTGCGCAAGCTCATCACACTTTCCTTGTGACAAAGCTCGACCAGACTGCAAACTGACTGGATTGCATAGTCTGTCTACAGTGTGGAAGAGCTGAGCTGGCCTGTTTTTTGCTGCAGCAATCTCCTTGGACAGGAACTCAGCCTTCGTATTGGAGATTGCTGATTGGTAGATTTTATAATGATCTAGCAATCTAAGCCTGTTTTCCACCAGTGTCTCTCCAACCTTCATCCCTGTCTCTTTAACTCCCTACGAGACCCATCATACCATGGGGACCCAGGTCGAAGAGTCAAGGGATGAACACGAACCGAAGCGATGATATCCAGGGCTCCCTCTACTGCCTTGTTATAGGCAAGAACAAGGGAGCCTGGATCCTTGCTATCAGTCAGGATTCCCGAAAGGTCCTGCACCACCATTAGGCCCACTGAGGTAACTCCTCTTAACGGGCGGTACTGAACCATTTCCTTTGGGGCAGGCCTAATAAGGGGAGTTGGAAAACTGAATCTTGGGGCATGATGGTCAGACCACCCGACATGATCCACCATCATGTCGGTGATCTCCATCCCCAGAAGAAACACTAAGTCCAATGAGTGTTCCCCTTTGTGGGTGGCTGCGGTAACTACCTATGTCAGGCCCAGTGATTACATCGGCTGGAGGAGGTTTTGACCAAAAGATAAGAGTTTGTCTTCCAGCCAGGCATTGAAGTCCCTCAGGATCAACCACCTGGGGGACTCCAAAACCAGTCCGGTGACAAGCTCTGCTACCTCCTGCAGGAAACTCCTCTCATCACCTGGTGGACAGTAGATAAGAAGAATCCTGCAGCCTGCACCAGCCCCCACAATACACTGAAAGGAATTGGTAGATCCCACTGGGATCTACCTGAGATCCAGTTCTGATCTAAAACAGATCGCAACTCCCCCGCCCTGACGGTCCACTCTAGGGCGGTGTAAAACCAAGAACCCAGCCGGAATAGCGGACGCCAAAATGGGTCCTGCATTTTCATCCAGCCAGGTCTCGGTAATGCAAGCCAGATCAGCAGAGGCTACCAAATCGGCCACCAATGCGGTCTTATTTTTAATTGACCTGGCATTGCACAACACCGCCCTAGAGGGACGAGAACCCACGGATGGCCACACTACCTGCCTGCATAAGTCAGAGCCCTTGGATATGGGCACAAGGCAAGGGGGACCCCTGTCCTGTACCCATTTCACCCCAGGGCATCTCCTGGCTCCCACTGTCTTTATCCGTCCACTCTTTTCCCACCCCCTCCCAGGCTGAGGGACATCCACCCCCCCATCCTCTGTCTCCTCGCTATACCTAATGCACAGCATCTTCTATATACTTCTGAGGAAAGTGGAGGGATCTCAAATGGATGGAGGTCCCTAAGTCTGGAGGGGGAGAACTGCCTGACTGCATTAATCTTCCCCAACACATGTTAACACCACCCACACCTTTTTCACAGTATATCACACTACCCTCCCCAATCTATTCCAATTCCTATTCCACCCTACCCCTTATTAATAAACAACAATTTTACTCCCTTCCAACTCACAACCATACACACACACACACACACACACACCCCAGACACAGACAGTAACAGTAAACTCTCTCTCAGTTTGAGCAACAGCAGCAGAGATTTAAAATGCAACAGAGACAGTCCTTAAAAGTCACTTCAATGATTTTGCATTGCAGAGCTCCCACCTCTGCATTTAAAATGATACACACAGAGCAGATTCCTCTCACCAGTCCGCCCTGGTTCACAGTTAGAATTTGAAACAGTATGTAATCCAATGTCCTACTTCAAACTTTCCAGTTAAGTTCTTCTCCAAAAATATCAAAATGTGAGCTTTATAAATGCTGATTTCACAGTACCTTTTTGCAGATAGGAGTCAGGACCACCAACCTTCTCACCAGTTCTTACGGATGGCTACCCAGAGGCACACTTCTTCAATTCTAAGAAAACCCACCCTTCCCTTTTGAGGACCCAGGTAGCCCGTCCTCTGACCTGCTCCCGGCTCCTCTCGAGGATCAGGACAAAGAGCCCCCCCTTCGGGAGCACCCGCCCCTACCTCCAGTCTGGCTCGAGCGAGCTTCCCAGAAACACTCTCCCTTACGTGACTCCGGCTTCCCCAACAACTTAGCGCTATTTGCGCCAATCCTTCTTCTGTGAAAACCTTTCCTTGGGAGTCAGATTGTGGCTTCCTGATCCCTCAGGTGCGTGTTCCGACTGACATCTCACCTCGGTCAGAAACCGCCTCCACCAACAGCAGAGTTCCCTCACTTGCTGTTCATCGATCACCACTGATACAGCTTGCAGATGTAGTTGTCCCCACAGTTCCTCCAATCCGTGGCTACTCACAGAACCTCTGCGACTGTTCAGGGAAGTTGAAGAAAGGTTGACATTGAAAATTGAAACAGGTAAACAAAGGCATTTTTGATGGTATTCCAAAAAGTGGGTCCAAATCTTCTAAAAATACTCAGGCCCCCCTAGACATTCACTACCCACCTTCTCAACACTTCTGGGCGGTATCGGGTGCTGCCGAACATCCCTAGTGCACACTTCAGGGGTGTTTTTGCTATGGGCACAGAACGGGAGAAATATTTTCAAAATCTGGGCTTGTGGTGTTGTATATGAATGGTTCAGACCCTGAATGCTCTATCTATCTATTATAGGGGGGTGGTTGCACCTCTTTGTTAGGGTTGAATGGTCACTTCTATGTTAAACTCAAAATTGTGAAGTTTAATAACTTTGCAACTGTTCAACTGATTTACATTAAATTTTGCAGGCGCCATCAGGGATGGAAGATCTCTTGATGTGCCAAGTTTTGTTTCAGTCGGTTGCATGGGTGTGGAGATATGGAGTGTGACATTTCCCATGGTTTTCATTGGGAATTTAACTCTCCAGTTAGATGTCCCACTTGAAAAATTATCCTTTGTCGCAAATGGGTATCCTTTTTCGCAAGTGGGTCATCCTGTGTCACAAATGAGAAATCTTTTTCCATGCTGCCGCCATCTTGTTTTCAGTTGGCGAGGGAAACAAAATTAAATAACTGAAAAAAATGATGCGGTTTCTATAAACCAACATGTGTCCTGTTAATTTGGACTCATTTCAGCTAATTCTGGGGTTAATTTTGGAGATGTTTTTTCAACACTTTGTAATCTTGTTTCATGTCATTTTTGGGCTTGGGAATCCTTTTTCACAACTTGTGAAACAAGAGACTCGAAAAAGGATCCTGCTTCCCAATTTTTTGAAAATTTCAAAAAAATACACGAAAAAGGATCTCCAATGGCCATACCCATTAATGTAATACATTTCCCTGGTGTCTAGTGGCACCTCCCACCCGCCAATCACCATCCCCATATTTATAGATGTTTGCTAGGTGTCTAGTGGCACTCCCTACCCCCTCATCGCCGTCCCCATTTTTATTACTGTTTCCCTGATATCTAATGGCACCCCCCACCGTCCGATTCCTGTCCTCCTTTTAATTCCCATTTTCCTGGTATCTAGTGCCCCCCCCAACCTCCGGTCGCTGTGTTCCTTTTAATTCCCATTTCCCTGGTGTCTCATGCCCCTTCCAACCTCTGATCGCTGTCCCAGTTTTTATTGCCATTTCCTTGGTGTCTAGTGGCACCTCTGACCGCTGTCCCCGTTTTATTGCTGTTTCCCAGGTGTCTAGTGGCATTCCTCCACCCTCCGATTGCTGTCCCCTTTTTTATTGCTGTTTCCCTGGTGTCTAGTGGCACCCCCACCCTCCAGTCGCTTTCCCATTTTCAGTAGCACCCCACCCCACACATCAGTGTCTGTAGCTGAAATAAATGTCTTGGTCCCTCAATGTTTTTCAACCATGCAAAAAAGGTCCGTCTCGATCAACTCCCGACCCCACCTCCCAATCAGCACCCACCACCCCACATCCCCAGTACACCCTCACTCACCTGAACAGGTCCCAGGTTTGAGAGCCATTTTCTGATCGAAGACACGTCTTGCTGCTGGAACCGGCAACTGCAATATAAGAAACTAGGGTAAATCCAGTTCAGTGTATTTCAGTGGGGTTTTCAACTTTGATGCATAACTCAGCCATTTTTGGGCATTTTGACCCCAAATTTTCGGCATGGCATTTGGGGGATCCCACCTCATGAACAATAGAAGTGACATTACACAACTCCCCCCCAAAAGGTGATCTTGCGGTCACTTGGTGAAGTCACCTTTTGGGTGGGATTTGAAAATTGTTCCTGCTCTTATTCATGAGGTGGGGCCATAAGAAGGCTATGTTGAAAATTTTGGGTCAAAATATGAAAAATAGCCGGCAGAGTGGCATGGAGGGCTGAGGCATCTCTGTCTTACCTCCTGCCTCATCGGTGACCCATATTCTTGATGCAAGCGGGCCGCTGAGGGGCGGCTGGGGAGGAAGAGGAATGGCTGTCACTCCACAGAGGGAAGAGTGACCAGTGGGGTACCACAGGGATCAGTGCTGGGACCGGTACTATTCAATATCTTCATCAGTGACATTGCGCAGGACCTAGAAGGCAGAATTTCACTGTTCGCTGATGACACAAAGCTCTGTAACAGAGTAGACACACCAGAGGGTGTAGACAGAATGAGAAGGGACCTGCAGAAACTTGAAGAATGGTCAGGGGTTTGGCAGTTGAAATTCAATGCAAGGAAGTGCAAGATAATGCATATGGGGCACAAAAACCCTGGCACTACTGAAGGAGAGATTGGTGGAACATCTGGTTGTCAATAGACTACAGGACCCAAGGCAGCATGGTTTCACCAGGGGGAGGTCATGTCAGACCAACCTCGTTGAATTTTTTGACTGGGTGACTAGGGAGGTGGATCAGGGGAGGGCAGTGGACATGGCCTATCTGGACTTCAGCAAGGCCTTTGACACTGTGCCACATAGAAGACTATTACACAAACTGGGGAATATGGGTGTGGGCAGGACAGTAGTGTGGTGGGTAGGTAACTGGCTGGGTGGCAGGACACAGAGGGTGGTGGTAAATTGGCTGTCACTCCACAGAGGAAGAGTGACCAGTGGGGTACCACAGGGATCAGTGCTGGGACGGTCCTATTCAACATCTTCATCAGTGACATTACTGAGGACTTAGAAGGCAGAATTTCACTGTTCACTGATGACACAAAGCTCTGTAACAGAGTAGACACACCAGAGGGTGTAGACAGAATGAGAAGGGACCTGCAGAAACTTGAAGAATGGTCAGGGGTTTGGCAGTTGAAATTCAATGCAAGGAAGTGCAAGATAATGCATATGGGGCACAAAAACCCTGGCACTACTGAAGGAGAGATTGGTGGAACATCTGGTTGTCAATAGACTACAGGACCCAAGGCAGCATGGTTTCACCAGGGGGAGGTCATGTCAGACCAACCTCGTTGAATTTTTTGACTGGGTGACTAGGGAGGTGGATCAGGGGAGGGCAGTGGACATGGCCTATCTGGACTTCAGCAAGGCCTTTGACACTGTGCCACATAGAAGACTATTACACAAACTGGGGAATATGGGTGTGGGCAGGACAGTAGTGTGGTGGGTAGGTAACTGGCTGGGTGGCAGGACACAGAGGGTGGTGGTAAATTGGCTGTCACTCCACAGGGGAAGAGTGACCAGTGGGGTACCACAGGGATCAGTGCTGGGACGGTCCTATTCAACATCTTCATCAGTGACATTACTCAGGGACTTAGAGGCAGAATTTCACTGTTCACTGATGACACAAAGCTCTGTAACAGAGTAGACACACCAGAGGGTGTAGACAGAATGAGAAGCGACCTGCAGAAACTTGAAGAATGGTCAGGGGTTTGGCAGTTGAAATTCAATGCAAAGAAGTGCAAGATAATGCATATGGGGCACATAAACCCTGGCACAATATATCAGTTGGGGGTGAGGATATAGCATGCACCAAGCAGGAAAGGGATCTTGGGGTTGTCATCTCTGATGACCTCAAGGTAAGGAAACAGTGTGACAAGGCAGCAGGTAAAGCAAATAGGATGCTGGGATGTATAGGCAGGGGCATCACCAGCAGGAAAAGGGAGGTCATAATTCCGCTATACAAGACACTAGTGAGGCCCCACCTGGAGTACAGTGTACAGTTCTGGAGACCATACCTACGTAAGGACATAGACAG
Source organism: Neoceratodus forsteri (assembly GCA_016271365.2). Classification (NCBI taxonomy): domain Eukaryota; kingdom Metazoa; phylum Chordata; order Ceratodontiformes; family Ceratodontidae; genus Neoceratodus; species Neoceratodus forsteri. The sequence goes on from CM028129.1 coordinate 1,416,063,321, forward strand.
GGTAGAGAAGGTTCAGAGGAGGGCAAAAAGATGGTGCATGGATTGCATCACAAGTCCTATGAAGACAGGTTGAAGGAACTGAACATGTACTCCCTGGAGGAGAGGAGGGAGAGAGGGGATATGATAGAGACATACAAGTATCTTACAGGGAGGAACAGGGTGCAGGAAAACACTACTTTTAGCGAAAAGATGTTCCAGGACTAGGGCATGGGATGAAGTTGGAGGAGGGACGATTCAGAGGAAACATGACAAAGAATTTCTTCACAGAACGGGTGGTGGACAAGTGGAACACCCTGCCAGAGGAAGTGGTGGGGGCTGAAACAATCACGGGATTTAAGAATGCATGGGATAGACATAAAGGAATTCTGGAGGTCAGGGGTAAGGGGCAACAGACTTCTAGGAAAAGAAACTGAACTTACAAGCTCAAATGGGCAGACTGGGTGGGCCATAGGCCCTTATCTGCCGACACTGTCTATGTATCTATGTATCTATGTACAATATATCAGTTGGGGGGTGAGGATATAGCATGCACCAAGCAGGAAAGGGATCTTGGGGTAAGCATCTCTGATGACCTCAAGGCAGGGAAACAGTGTGACAAGTTAGCAGGTAAAGCAAATAGGATGCTGGGATGCATAGGCAGGGGCATCACCAGCAGGAAAAGGGAGATCATAATTCCACTATACAAGACACTAGTGAGGCCGCACCTGGAGTACACTGTGCAGTTCTGGAGACCTTACCTATGTAAGGACATAGACAGGGTAGAAAGGTTCAGAGGAGGGCAACAAAGATGGTGCATGGATTGCATCACAAGTCCTATGAGGACAGGTTGAAGGCACTGAACATGTACTCCCTGGAGGAGAGGAGAGAGGGGATATGATAGAGACATACAAGTATCTTACAGGGAGGAACAGGGTGCAGGAATGCACTATTTTTAAGCGAAAAGATGTTCCAGGACTAGAGGCATGGGATGAAGTTGGAGGAGGGCGATTCAGAGAAACGTGAGGAAGAATTTCTTCACAAACGGGTGGTGGACAAGTGGAACACCCTGCCAGAGGAAGTGGTGGGGGCTGAAACAATCACAGGATTTAAGAATGCATGGGATAGACATAAAGGAATTCTGGAGGTCAGGGGTAAGGGGCAACAGACTTCTTGGAAAACATAAACTGAACTTAGAAACTTAAATGGGCAGACTGGGTGGGCCATAGGCCCTTATCTGCCGACACTGTCTATGTATCTATGTATGTATCTATGAGTGTCCAGAGGATTGCTCTCCTTCGGACCTTGCGATCCCATTCCTCCATAGATGCGTATATATATGTATGTATGTATGTATGTAGCTGTGGAAGCACAGGGACCTTTGTAGTGTCGCAAATCAGCCATCTTGATTTCAGTTGGTGGTCATGGAAATGCTTGGCATTTAAATTTGGGACCCTCTAGGGACACAATTCTTGTTGTGTTCACCTAGTCAAGCCCTGAGGAAGCTAGCCATGTCTTTTTTGGGGGTTAAACACCCCAGAAATATGTTAAAGCTCCCCGTCCCCACCAACAGGCATCGGGGTATGTGTTGGGGTCGTCAGTCCTAACTCTCACCCCATTCTCCTATACTGCACTGCCTCAGCTTATTTACACATGGAATGGGGTGAGAGTTAGAACCAACGACCCCAACGCACACCCCAGTGCCTGTTGGTGGGGACGGGGTGGGCATGGGGTGCAAGGGGTGGCAACCCTAACACTGAATTTCCTCGCTTTTGTCACTGTGGAACAACCCTAACTGATGCATTAAACTGATTTTTTGCCATGAATATATATATATATATATATATATACTGTTATATATATATATATATATATATATATATATCAATTTTATAGTAGAGGATACAATTATACTATCTCAAAAAGTGAGGAAATTCTTGCAAAAAACTTTGTTAATGCACTAGTTAAAGTTAAAGCGACAAAAGCAGGGAAATATGGCATTAGAGTTTTCAACCCTAACACTCCAATAATACCTTGGAGGCAGCAAATCAGGAGTGAGGTGTGCTTTGGGGGTCTCAAGCCTAACACTCACCCCATTCTCATTCAGTATACACATCTACGCTTGTTTAGTGATGGAATGGGATGAGCGTGGAAGCAGGCCTATCCTAACACTTCTTGCATAATTGCCTCAAGGGTGAGGTGTTAGGATTGAAAACCCTAACACCATATTTCCTTACTTTTGTTGCTTTAATCCTAATTAGTGCATTAATGAAGCTTTTTTTTGCAAAGAACACACACACACAAACACGTACCTGTTTCATAAAAAGTGCTGTTTACATGATCTTAAAGAGCACCAATAATGTAAAAATGGCCCACAAAAGGTATAGGTACAGGAGATACAATAACAGTATCTGCCTTATACTAAAAATTTGCATGTGCAACATTTTAGGACCGGTAGAGATCATATTTTGACTCAGTGGAATCAGCAGTCTGATCCCTTTAACTTCCTGATTGAGAGCCTAGCCCCCGCATGCGGACATTTTGTGAGGTAACAGTTCGGAGAGTGTTGCAGTGCTCTTCGTAAAGGTAATATGGAAGTTTTTTTTCCAACTAACTTTTTTTTAAAAGAAAACTTCTTACCTGCCTCAGCTAAATCCAGACCAGGGAGGACACAGATGCAGCAGACTCTGTGGGAAGGTTTGCCAGACTCCAGAGTGCATAAGCAGGTATTTTGCTCTTAACTGAGACTCTTAGCTGGACCATAAGGTTGAAATGGACTATTGTGATGTTCCTTGGTGAAACTGGGAAGTGACACTCTGGAGTCCGATGCTGTAGTGTCCTCCTTGTTCTGGCTTCGGCTGAGGCACGTACTGTAAGATGTTTTTACAAGATTCTAGCCAACAGCATTGCACATATTCTGGTAACCAGGATTTCAACCTTTTTTCAAAGTTTTAATTTTTTTGTACTTTCGAGATCCATTTGTTTCATAGCAAAGCCACCACTCAACTAACGTTGTTCTTGTTAGTGAAGAGTTGACTGATTTTAGACAAATGACGCTCCAAAGTACAAGAAATTAACTTGAAAATACTTCCCCATTTACTTAGTCACTCTCCAGACACTGGTTGGATGAAGTGAAAAGTCCACAGGACCTGTGTTTTTTTTTTAAAGCAGCAGTGCATGATAGCACTAAAAATTTTGACCTGTACTTTTTTTAATTCTATTTTAGATTGCCTTTATATCTTTTTTTCGTGTTTGAAATGTTAAAAGGAGCACTCCTTCTCAGCTGTTTCTGTGCACCTGTTGTCCCATAAGGTCAGGAAACAGTGTCTGCTGCATGTTAGAGTGTTCAAAACAGCAGAGAACATGACGAAAACCTGGTCTGAGCCATATTAAACAGAGCGCTTCTTTTATCATTTGAACTGTAAAATAAAAAAAAGACGTGGTACAGAAGACTCAAAATGTGGAAAAAGGGGTATAATACAAATCAGGAGATAACTAGCAATCTAAACTAAAATAGTATAGGTCAAAATTGTCACCACTGTCATGACTGCTGCTAGTCAGTAACATTGCTAGATAGTGTCTGCCAAATTAATTTTGACTCCTGTAAAGGGATCAGGCAACCAGCTCCACAGAGCCAAAATAAGATCCCTTCCACTCCTGGGACACCACAGTATAACATTTTGAACATGAGGCAGGTTGACTGAGAGAAATGGTTAGACTGTCTGTGCCTTATTGTAACTGAGGTAGAAGAGGTGCTCTATAATAAGCTAATTGCACAGCAAAAGAAGTACTGATACTAAACGGAATGGAATGGAATGTTATGCTACTTTATGATTGACAGCATGATAAGCATAGAAATGAGATTTGGTAGATTAGATCATTTGTATGCTAGGTCATAGACTGTGCAGTTTTTTATTCCCCTGTCTAAAGGACACAATACAACACAACACATAAGCATTAATCACCGACAGAGAAGGGCTCTACCGGTGCATTAATGCCGGGAGGTGGGGGTTGGTGCACGGGCATTAATCCACCGGTAGAGCCCAATGCTGGAGGTGATTAATGCACTTGTAACATGGGCACAACAGAACAGTATTCCTGTTATGTGACAGGTGTGTGCTGATCATAGCGCTACACAGTGATTGCGGGATTCAGTAATCTACGACGAATGGTTTGCTTGCTAAACGAACATTTATTCATCTAATGGTACAAACACAACTTGGTGCATTTTTACAGTGCACTCAATGTTTACTGTGCTGCTGACATTAACGATTACATCACAGCGTACATTATGTTACATTTTTATTTACAGTTTCACTGAGTCGCGGATTCTACTGTGAGTTCTCCTCGCGCTCTGAGTCATTTGCATGCTCTCCTTCCTCTTCTGGCGTGCATCTCGCTCTACTTCTCCGCACTGCCATCTACGCTGCTTGCAGTATGGGTGCTATGCTTTGCTTCGTGTTCTTCTCCATGGTAGCAGAATGTCATTGGGCCGTTAATTGTGACATTCTGGAAGTTAAACAGCCGCATTGGGGTCTCCTCAGATACGAGTGGGTGAATGCCTGCCCCCTTCTGTCTCATTTCTCTCTCTCTTGTTTCAGAGTTCTTACCAGTGCCGTCATGCTTGTCGGTCGTCGCTCCGCCTCCCTGCTCTCCTGTGTCCACCCGCTGCTCTGCCTCCCCCGTCTTCGTCTCCGTCAGTGCAGCTCCTCCGGTTCACACTTCGACACCCTCTCCTGTTCTACTACTGTTACTGATTCTGCTTGGGAGCACGATTGCTGTGCTGCTCCTACTTGGTTCTCCAGCTTCTTGTTTCTGTTTGTTTACTGTGCTTACAGTATCAGCACATGACAGTATACTGGACCACTTTTTTCTCTCTTCACTAGATGGAGACCAGTAGCTTCTCAGGCTGGTCTCACATCGATGTCCAGTGACAGACATAATCTCCCTCGATGCAAGACCAGCCTGAGATAGCATATTGACAGCGGTGCTACGAATGCTATGATTTGTATAGCGGGCACTCAGCTGTGCATCTGCAGAGATTTGGGGCATAAGATTCCCCAGGTAATTCCTCCCCATGGGTTGCCTGCTGTACCAGCAGGTTCTATGGACTGCTCACGTGGGGTCCAGTTTCAAAGGGTGCAAATACAATGCCGGAGCATTAGCCGGACATCTCTGGATGTACTCTTTGTACCTTTTTCCTCTCCTAGTTGACTAGGTCCTGCTCACTAAGCAATAGGTGACGTCTGCTTTCCTCTCTTCCCTGTTCTGTACGGTTCTCTATGTGTTTCTTATTCTCATTGTGCTTGCCTCCCTGACTTCTCTTTTCCACATCTCCTTCTACTGCCTTTCTGTCCAGCCCTGTCTTATCCTCTCTTCCTACTTTATTATGTCTCCCGTCTAATGATGACTCCTTTATTTCTCTCTGAATACTGTTGTGCGCTATTCGAACATCCTTCCCCTTTCCGATCCGCAAGTCACTGTCACCGCTGTTACTGTCTTGTCCACTTCGCCCGTACTCATCATCTACCCACCTAACTATCCCTTTAACTCCACACAGCGCAAATATCACTATACAGTTCTCCATCTCTGTACTTCTCTGCGATCTTACACCACTGGACACTGTCACAACTACGTCGCTGACTGCGACATCTCACTCTTTTATACTTCAGAACAGCGCTTTCTGTGGCCTTTCTGTGTATCAGCTATCTAAGAGTGGATGTTCCCCACTTAGCGCTTCACATTGTGGCCACTTCTGGTAGCGCACCAGCGGGCTCTACTGGTGGGTTAATACCCGCTCCATTTTCGTCACGTGCACGCTCTCAACCAATGTACCCTCTCCATTTTGCTGTAGTATTCAGGCCCATGTTACAAAACTGATACGATTGATCATCACTGTGGAACTGCAGCCTTAGGTTAGCATTTTCACTAGTGTTGTGAACATGATTGAATTTATTTTTGTGCATTTGAGTGCTGATGAGTCTGTTCATTTGAACATGTGCTTGAACATTATGTTATCCTGTCATTAGGCACCAGTTAGAAATTACATAATAAGGACTTCATAGAACCCTCTGAGAGCTGATGGTTAGTCTTCCTATTTCATGTTTTATTTTAAACAGTATCATAACACTTTTAGCTATAAATCAAAGAGGATAAACCAGGGCTCCCCAATGGCCCTGGCAAAACAGATTGGATGTCACTTTCTTATGGACTACACTGGCAGAAAGCCAGGTTTGGGAGTGGATTCCAGAGCTGGCAGTTAGGTGATCAGGACAGTCCCAGCCCAAGCAGGGAGGGTGGAGCTGCACCTTGCTACCACCGTGACCCTGTGTTGGGCTAAGAACCTTGTTTCCCCACAGGGGCTCTTTGCATATGTGAAAGGCCTAGGGGGCTGTGCACAGTATAAATGGGAGGTAGGAGGTTAAGGGGCACAGTGTGTGCACATTGGGTCCATCAAGGAATGGGTGAAAATACCCACAATGTTGTCAAAATTATAACTGGCACACTTCGTTCCCACTTTGCAAGTCGTATGTTCCATGAGATTGTGTGATGGGGCCCCATCCTGAAGTCTCCTCCATGGGGGTGGGGGAAACCACTGAAGACTGCAACTGACAGGTGATCAGTGTTGGGACTGTATGGTCAGAGGGGAGACGAGCAAGAGGTGACTGAAGTATATTCTGGGGAAAAAAGGATGACCCAGAAATGCACTTGTCATGGAGTGGCTGTGTTTTGACATGTAAGTTACTGTTCTTGCCCAGGTGCGTTGTGAGACATAAGACACTGAAGCCGAGTGCCTTCAACTACCTGGAAGTGCAGTTCAGGAATAGTAATAGTAACCCACATGCTGGAGTGGCATAATGCACTTATAAAATGGGTCACTGTAAACAAACAAACAAAAAATTAAGTACATAAGCAGTGTGATTCCTGTTCCAGAACTGCACAGCTTTGGAATTTCCTCCACTAACTGGGAAACTGGAGTTTCCCTTCCCATTTTATAAGTAATAATATGGCATGCCAGGCAAGCTTATTTGTTTGGCACCCTTTCCAATGGCTCAGGGCACCTTACAGCATTAAGAGCAGCATACAGCATGGCATATAAATCAGTTTAAATGAATTGTAACTTGTAGTTGACGAGACACGGCAGTAATAAAGAACACTTCATGTTTTGGAGAAATATTAAGGTGTTCATGTTGTTTTTTGAAGGTTAATTAGTAGCAGCTGTTGGTGCCTTTGCTTTGCTGTTGGTATTTGCAGGGAGAAAGTCTCTTATACCCAGAGGCTTCAGAACGCTGCCATAGGCTCTATCTTATTTGGCTGCTAGTCTTGCATATTAAGCAGAATAAGACAAATCTGTGGCTGCACTGGTGGAGTGAACCTGCTGCTTCATCTGACTCCATGATAAACTAGCTGGAAAAAAGTGGGTGAAGCACACAAGAATGAAAAAAGACCGAACACGAAAAAGAAACTGAGAGGGAAAGAGAATAAACTGGCAGCAAGGAAGAACACAAAGAAGTAATAAAGATGGGAAAGAGAGAAAACACTGAAACACAGGGAAGATTTTTGTTGCATAGCAAAACAAGCATTTGTCAATTCCGGATTCTTGCCACTGGTATTAATGTTGTACCAGGTCAAGGTGCAGATCCTGGGCCATGACGGAAGAGTAAAGGTTGGACCTGGGGGCAGGGTAGGTGGCAGTTATGGTAGGGCAACAACTGACAAACTGAAAGGAATTTAAAATAATAAAAAATACTGTTTTCACCATTCTCTGCTTGGAGTGAGGGCTGGTTTCTCAGTGTTGTGGTTCATCTGCAGCAGTGCTGGTGTAGTCTGGTGTACTTGGGTGACTTCAGAAAGGAACATGGCCCTATTCCCACCAGTCTGGTGTGAGAACATCATAAAACTGAACTGCAGGCTGTCCTCTACGTTAGGAATAATTGGAGCACCCAGGGACATATTTTTCTAATCTCTCCCCTTTTCTGTCTTAGTAGTCTGCTGCAGCACTGCCATTTTCCTATCCTATTTATTTCCCATTTTATGCCTCGGTAGATTGCCCACCTCCCCTCTCACTATTCTTTCTCTTACATTTTGTTTCTTTTCTGTCCATATGTGGTGCTAAAGTACCTGCCGTGCTGAATAAAGTGCTTGATATGCATATGTAACCCCCCTACAAATGGGGGTTCCCGAAAGTCTTCCTTGGGTGTGCATAAATGCCCACTGCCAGGCTGGTGTCCTGTGCCTTAACCATTTAAAAGCTATTGCATGTGAGTGCCTTTATAGCCTCTGTACTCTGCCTCTTTAAGAGCTGCCTATATCGCAGTTTATAATTAATCTGGGTGGGGGCTGAGTGTTTCTAAGCTCGAGTCCTGCCTGGACTGCCAGAGAATTGCTCCATTCTACCATCGCTGATTGCGCAGAGGGAGCTCTGTTAGAAGCTGTACTTATTTGCTGATTATCGATTATAATAATAATGCTATCGTAGTTTCTCTAACCTGCTTTCTTTGCAGCATGGACAGTTCTGTAAATCACCACCATCTTGGTTCTGGACTGCTTATTTGGACCAGTCACTACCTGTAGGGACCCTAAAATGGAGTCTGTCCCTAGGGGTCTTGTGGGAGTGAATTTCTGTAGGAATTGTAGTTTTTCCACTTTAGCACCTAAATGGACGTGGAGGGGGAGGAGCCCGTGTGGTGACAGACAGATGAATCAATGAATCAAATCTTTTGGATCAGAGGGAAAGTCCCGAGCTGCCTACAGTAGAGGGTTAGAAGTGAGATGGAGCTGGAGGAGTGAACAGCTCGAGATATTCGAGCAGCTGTCCCACGGGGTAGCGTGGGGATTCGGCGGGAAGGCTGAGTCTGGCCTGCCTGCCTTCAGCTTTCCCCCATGGAGAGATTAGGAGTAACTGTAATTCAGATTTCATCTCCGAGCGATTTTCATTGTGCCCTGGTTAATGGGTACAGCGATTCGAGTCAGTCTGAGTTTGGAGTTGAGAGAGTGAACAGCTCGAGATATTCGAGCAGCTGCTCCTGCGTAGTCACACGGGAAACTGGTGGAAAGGCTGTGTTTGGCCTGTCTGCCTGCTGTCCCTCGAAAGGGATCCTTAGAGAGTGCTTAAATAACCAGACTGTATCCAAACCAATTGTGACAAAAGCCACCAAATTGTGACTGTACCCTTGCCTGAAGAAGACTGAAGATTTGCTGTACGCAGTCGGCCTGTCAGGACGTCTGAATCACCACAGAGAAGACGGTTTTGCTCAGGAAAGCTGAAATTGCAACCGGACTGTCATCTGACCTGTGGTATTGTGTTTTCTTTTACTATAAGTGTGCTGAATGCTGTTAGTGGGTTGCGATTTGGTTCCCCACTGCCTGCTTGTGTCACGCTTGTTGGAAGCTGAATCCAGCACTACCGGACTGCCATCCGAATTGTTCACCTGGCCTGGACCCTGCCACCTTGGCCCAGCCAGCTACTCACGCCACAGGGAAGGCTATCGACGAGAGGCCTGCCTGGGGATCAGCCCCCTGCTCAACATCACGAGCAAGAACACACCACGGTGAATCGTGTGGGCCCTGCTTTTCCCGGCAAACCAGCAAGTCATCCTGCAGTCTCCATCTCGTCCCTCCTGTGTCTCATATTGGGTAGTGTGAGAAGACCCCAGGGTAGCTCCCTGCAACATCAGCTAAATCAAAAGTGTTGTCATCTGATTCCTTTGTTGTTTCCTTGTCACGAACTGAGCTTCCTGGCTCCAGATTACAAATTGTGTGTTGTTGTGCATGTTTCTTCTTTCCATCACAGGGCCCCGACCAGCTGCAACGTCGGCCTACCCTGCGCAACAAATTAGGCTAGCCCACCTTTGTTCCGACTGGGTACCTAGAGTGTGCGACTGTCAAGGGACTTTAAAGTGCATGCATGATTGCCTGATTGAATCAGTTACAGAACTAATCAGCCAAATTATGCACCTCCCTTGTTCACTCCCCCTGAATAAATCAGATCTAATTCTTTTTGCATTTAACCTGACTGTGGTTTCAGTTTGTACCAGAAGCACTGTACTATTGTTACCTGCTGTGTCTAACTTTTTTTTACAGGGGGTCTCCAGGGTCGGACTGGTGTAGCCAGCCCAGGTGGTAAGTGCAAACCAAGTGGGGATTTGTATGCTGACTAGGGGTTATTGTACCTGTGTATTCTGTTCATTGTTTAGGCCACTAGAGGGGGAAAGGGGAGGGGGTCACAGTGTCCCGGAGGGCTGTACCCAGGTCAGCTACGCTACCACCAACCCTGTCCTCTGGGTGGAGGCACCTGTTTGCAGTACCCAGGCCCCTTAACCTGCAACTAGTCATGCAGGCAGGGGTAGTAGCCCTTGGGATAGCGCCACCTAGGGGTTACACATATAAATTAGAAAAACAGATTAAAGAGCAGCTGACACCTTCAGGTAAACTTTAGCAAAACATAATCTTTAGACACAATCAAGTTTGTATTTCACATTAGTTCTGCATTTCTCCTCCCCATTATTTATAACTGAGATCATTTGCATGAAAACAGGATTTTTGCTCCTGAAGAGTTCATCTATTCCTGCTGCTTTGTCCCTACCTGAAATAATAATGCATCCCTTGTGACATCACAGGTACTGCCATGACAACAGATTGTGATGTCACAACAGAGGATTATGACCTGAAATATGGAGCAAGCTATACAGGCAGATGTCCTCTAAAGGAACTCTTAAGGGCTAAAGATCATGTATTCATGCAAATTTCCCCAATAAGAAATGATGGGGAGGAGAAATATATAGAAAATATATATGGAATGCAGGCAGAATTGTACCTATTTATTTTGTTTTTTAAAGCTTTCTTTGAGGCATAATTAGCTCTTTAAGAAAGTGCTTATAGTGCTTTAGCAATCATAAAGTACCAAGCATGTTTGCTGGCTGTTGATATAAATGTAACCTCTAGGTGGCGCTACCCCAAGGGATACTGCTCCTGCCTGCATGACTGAGAGCAGGGTGAGGGGCTTGAATTCTAGGAATGGGTGCTTCCACCCAGAGGACAGGGTCAGTGGTAGCATAGCTGCCGTGGGTACAGCCCTCCGGGACACTGTTACCCTCCTCTTTTCCCTCTAGTGGCCTAAATAGTTCACTGAATACATAATTGCAATTGACACCTGACAATAGATTTAAACCCCACACTTGTTGCACTTACCACCAGGGCTAGATTAGATGGCTTGGCCCTGGAGACCTCCTGTAAAACAAGATTTACCACAACAACCAACAGTATTTCAATGCTGTCTGTACAGAGGTACACCACAAATAGTTTAAGTGCAAAAAGATTCAGATCTGATTTATTTGGGGGCATGAACAAGGAAGGGGCGTAATCTGGTGCTTCATTCTATTAATGATTAAATCAGGTTTAACCATGCATACCTCTAAGAGTCTCTCAATCACAGTTATACACACTCTGGGTACCCAGCTGGAGTTGCAGGCTAGCCTGAAGTGTTGCCTGGGGTAGGCCGGTGTTGCAGCTGTTGTTGGGGCCCTTAGGAAAAAGAAAACACAACATGCGCTTTAGTCAAATATTTGTAATCCGGAGCCAGAGGGCTCCATTTGTGAAAACCAATCAAACAGTTTAAATCAGATGACACACTTTGATTAGGAGTTAGTTGCAGGGTGCTACCCTGTGATTTACTCACGATACCCAGACCAGGTTGCAGGATGGACGAAATGGAGACCTCAGGATGAAGTGCTGGTTTTGCCAGGAGAAGCAGGGCCCACACGATGCACCGTGGTATCATTCCTGTTTGTTGATGTTGAGCAGGGAGCCGAATCCCCAGGCAGGTCTCTCGCTGGGTGGTTCTCTGCAGCGTGAGCGGCAATCAGGGCCATGATGTTGAGGCCCAGACAAGTTGAAGGAAACGGATTCATTCCGGTCAGAGTTACTGGATACTGCTTCCAGCAAGTGTGACACATTCAAGCAGTGGGGAACCAAATCGCGACCCACTATTCGCATTCAGCACACTTGTAGCAAAGGTAAAGAAATACCACAGTTCGGATGACAGTCCGGTTGCAATACACAGGATTTTCTGTGCAAACTATACACTCTGTGGTCGTGGTGGAAGTCCTGACAGGCCAATTGCACAAAAGCAAGTCTTCGGTTCCCTTCAGGCGAAATTTGTCACAGATCAGAAGAAAGTCACAAGTTCGGATAAAATCCAATTCTGGTATCCAATTCTCTTCACTTGGGAAGATGGTAGCAGGCAGGCCAAATACAACCTTCCTGCCGATTTCCCCTGCGCACTACGCAGGAGCTGCTGCTTGAATCTCTCAAGCTCCTCTCACTGTCAACTCCTACTCCAGACTGAGACTCTGCTGCAGGCAGCACTGGGACTTCCTAGTGATCCAAAAGGTTCGGATGGTTGATCCATCTGTCTGTCACAGCAAGGACTTCCCCCTCCAGGTCCATCTAGGTGCCAAACTGTAAAAACTACAATTCCTACAGAAATTCAGTCCCACAAGACGTCTGGGGACAGTTTCCATTCTAAGGAAGGTACTGATTGGTACATACTAGCAGTTCAGAACCAAAACAGTGGTGCAATACAGGAATGTCCATGCTGCAAAGGAAGGCAGGTTAGACAAACTATGATATTAATATTAGAGCAGATAAACAGCAACAATTACAGTTCTTAACAGAGCTCCCTCTGCGCAGTTAGCAATGGCAGAATGGAGCAATTATCTGGCAGTCCAGGCAGGACTCAAGCTTAGGAACACTCAGCCCCCACTCAGATTAATTATACATTATGAGATAGGCAGCTCTTAAAGAGACATGCGTGGAGGCTAACAGAGCACTTGCATGCTAACACTTTTAAACCTGTAAAGACACAGAACATCAGCCTGGCAGTGGGCATTAAGCAGCACCTAAGGAAGACTTTGGGAACCCCCATTTATGAGGTTGCCCCCCTACAAATGAGGTTCCCAAAAATCTTCTTTGAGCTGCCCTAAATGTTCACTGCCAGGCTGGTGTCATGCTTTAGCAGTTTAATGTGATTGCCACAGAGTGCCTGTATAGCCTCTGTGTACTGTCTTTAAGAGCTGCCTGGATTGCAGTCATAAGTAATCTGGGCGGGAGCTCTGTTGAAAGATGCAACTATTTGCTTAAAATCATTTTGAGTGATAATGATAATGTAGTTTGTCTAACCTGCCTTCTGTGCAGCAAGGACTGTTTTGTTTATCTCCACTATCTTGGTCCCGGACTGCCGAATTGGACCAATCAGTACTGGTGGGACCTAAAATGGAGCCGGACTACAGGAGCTGTCTGGAGTCAAAATCTGTAGGAATTGTAGTTTTGGGCTTTGGTGCCTTTTTTGCACCTGAAGGGGAGCCTTTGTTGTGACTGACAGACAGATCAGCCAACCGAACCTTTTGGATTCTGGGGAAAGTCCCAGGCTTGCCGGCAGTTGAGTCAGATCTAAGTTGGGAGCTGAAGAAGCAACAGCTTGAGACAGTCAAGCAGCCATCTGAGCAGTTTCTCACGGGAGAACTGTGGAAAGGCCTGAGTTGTGGCCTGCATGTCTTCCTGCTGCCTCTGAGTGAGAGAGAGAGAGAGAGAGAGAGAAAGAATTATTTCAGACTAAATCCAAGTCTGTGAGAACGAAGTAAGCCACTGATTGTTTACCAGGCTCATACCTGAAGAAGACCAAAGATTTTGCTGAATGCTATTGGCCTGTCAGGATTTCCAGCTGCTTTTGAATCCCTGGTTTGTGCAGAGACTCTGCGATCGTGACCGGAGAGCGGTTTGCCTGGTACAGTAGAATTTCCTTGCATGTAAATGTGCTGTGAGTTGTTAGTGGGTCGTGATTTGGTTCCCCACTGTGTGAACTGTGTTCTGCTTGCTGGAAGCTGTATCCAGCCGAAAACGGACTGGCCCAGCCAGACTACCCACTGCACAGAGAAAGCCATTGACGAGAGACCTGCCTGTGGATCAGCCTCCTGCTCCATGCTTGAACAGGAACGACGCCTCGTCGATTCATGTGGGCCCTGCTTCTCCTGGCACTCCAGATTAACCACATGCTGTCTCGATTTTCGTCCAGCCTGTGTCCAGTCTTGGGTATCATGAGTAATCATCAAGGTAGCTCCCTGCAACAACAGCCTAATCTAAAAGTGTGTCATCTGATTGTCTTGCTGTTTTTTTCCACGAACTGAGCCCTCTGGCTCCAGATTACAAATAGTATGTATTGTACATGTTGTTTTCTTCCATCACAAGGCCCCAACTAGCTGCAACGTTCCTGGGTAGCCCACCGTTCTCCATCTGGGTACTCAGAGTGTGTGACTGTTTATGGACCCTGAAGTGCATGCATAACTGTTTGATTGATACAGCCTTTAAGCAAATTAACCTGATTATGCCCCTCTCTTGTTCAAGTCCCTTAAATAAATCAGATCTAACTCTTTTTTGCAGTTACCCTGACTGTGGTTCTAGTTTGTGCAAGAGTACTGTACTGTTGTTATTTGCTGTGTATAACCTTGTTTTACTGGGGGTTCCCAGGGTTGAGCCAGAGGAAAGCCCTGGTGGTAAGTGCAACCAGTGTGGGTACTTGTGTGGTATATCAGGGGTATTGTGAAAGTGATTATTGTGTATTGGTCCGGCCACTAGTAAGGAAAGAGGGGAGGTTACAGTGTCCCGGAGGCCTTTGGCCAGGATAGCTCGACCACTACCAACCCTAACCTCTGGGTTGAGGCACCCGTTTCAGAACTCAGGCCCCTTAACCTGCTATTAGCCAAGCAGGCAGGGGTAGTAGCCCTTGGGATAGTGCCACCTAGGGGTTACGGGGGGGGGGTTACATAAATAAAGTGCAGAGGGTACTTTATATGTTTAAAATCCTGATTCTAAAAAGCTTGCAGTGCTTGAATTCAGGACAGAAGCAGTCTACAGTAGCTGGAAGGAGGCTGGAACTTAATGAGAAGAATGCATGGCAAAATATAAGCCATTGTATGACCCAGACATTAACTTTTCCCTGCTCTAACAGAGAGAAGCATAAGACCAGCTGTGCTTGCTAGAGCTGATTTGCTGTATGAATGTGTCTGCCGGCACAATGTTTTGAAGTCCATGCACTTCATGCCTGAACAGTGTCACTGTGTGGCTTGCAGATTATTGGTCTAGCCCCTTGTAAACTCTCTTGCATTGGATACACCTCACAAAGTGCTCTACGATAACAAAATGATTTGCCTGTGACAAACATAATAACTACACAGATTTATTACCCAGTATGCAAAAATTTTTTTTTTTTTTTAAAGAAATGATGCGCTATGTATCTGATTTCACCTAAAAGGGGCTATACAACTGTGTCAGTTAAGGTTACATGCAGAATACTACTCATATTATTATACTGCCTTTACATATCATTGAACATCTGCCAAGTCTCAGGAGTAGCCTCCATATCTAACAACCTCCCCGAATAATTTTCTTTTCTGCTGGCATCCACCCCAACTTCAGCCCATCTCCACAGATACTCCAGCTGCTGCTGCTCCCCACCTTCGACCCATCTCCTCAGACACTCCAGCTGTGTCTCCTTCCTTACAGCCTGGTATTGCAGGTCACTTGGGAAGGGAAAGTTCTCTTGGAGGCTGCCCTCTGTATGGAGCTCCCTTCCTTCCATGCTCAAACCTCCTCCTCATGTTGGTCACTAAAGAGGCACTTAAAGGAGCTGCTCCCCATGTTGTGTGTCTGCTCTTCTGTGGCCCCTTAGTCTAGCGTCCACTCACAAACAGCTGTCCACTTGCTTGGCTCCTGCTTCCAATATGTACTGCAAGGTCCTTTTTAAGGTGTCTGTTTCTTGGCCTGCAATGGACCCGTTTAAGGGGTTTGTTGGTTTATGGTTGTTCAGTTGTTTTTATTCTGTACCAGCGGTGACCTGCTGTGGTTTGCACACCTTATGGTTTTACTGGTGGTCTTATATTTACTGCATCATTCTTGTACATCCATTGTCTGCTTTCCCCAGGTCACACCTGGAAACAAGCTGTATAATTCAGTGTGCTTCCTGGCCAGTTATTTTAAATGCATAACTAACTAACTAACTAACTAAAGTCAGTATCCCCCCCAACTGTAATTTTTTTAATTCGATCCCTTTTATTTAAGTGAGGAACTCTGGACAGGTATTGTCCATTTTCAGAGATGCCTGTGGTCAAGAACAGAGACAGAACATTTAATACATACAATACAGTATAAAGTTAGACATTTACAGTCTTTCAGAAAAACGTAGTTACTTCTTAAACTTGAGATACCCATATGAATAAAAGTTTTCAACATCCCTTAAAAATGTTGGCATGGAATTCCAATAGGAGGCTATATGATAACAGAAAGATATTTGTCCTACACTTTTTTTTACGTTTAGGCAACCTAAACAGCGAGTTAGTTGAGGATCTAGTAGATATTCCACTGCAAAAATGGGACCATGGCTAGGGAGACCAGTTTAGTATGGGCATCATTATTTTTCAGTTTCCAAGCCCAGTATCCAAGTTGATAATATATACGGTGGCCAGATTTAACCAGCACAAAACTCAATACAACTCATAATGAGCAGGTTTACCCATCGGCAAATTGAAAGCAAATCTACAGGCTCTGTTTAGAAGTAGTTCAACATTACGTAATAGTGACTGGCAAGCAGAAGAATAAATTACCAGGCCATAATCTATTTCGGGAAATTTGAATGACAACGCTAAAGGTTTTTTGGCCTTGTGAGTGACATTAGAATGCTTTCTGAAAAGAAGACCACATTTTTGGTTTACAGCCTTTACCGAATTCGCAGTATGGTCAGAGTAACTTAACTTACAATCCATTGCAGCCCGCCGGTGCAGCTGTAGAGCTACTGCTTACAGCGCAGATGACCCAGGTTCAGGAATGGGTCTAGAGCGTTGGAGGGCTGGTTGGGGGGAAGTGGATTGAGCATCCTTCGAATGGTCTCCACATACGGGGGGTGGGGGGGCATGTGCCTCCAGTGCTGTGCAAGCCTGGATGACCATGAGTAGCAGACGAGCACTGGGGCTGGGGAGTGGTATGGCTGACATCGACATGATGGGGAGGCACGTGGATGCATGTGCGCCTGTTGTGCCTCTGACATCAAGGGTTGGAGATGAAAAAACAGAAAAGCCCCCAGCCTGTGGAATGGTGCCACTGCTCCTCACAGGCCCCACACCTGCCTACCAGGCCCGCTGACCCACAACCAAATTAGAGGTCCTCCAGGATTAAGAGGGGGGGCCACGGAGGCCGTGCCCTCAGGGGGCAAGCCATGGGGCACTGGAAGGGTCGGGACCATAAGTCCCAGGGACGGTAGAGAGACAGGGCTGGGGGAGAGGGGGCAGAAGGGGGCAGGCTGGGTGATTAAGGGGTCTTAGAGTACAGTAAGTAAAAAAAAATAATTCCATAGTCAAACCAAGGTGTATATACAAGTATTGACCTGTTCCAAGACAGTACAGGTTGTAACATGAAAATTTAGAGAGTTACTGTGAGTCTTCCGTGCATTAAAGAACACTGCTTTGGTCTTCTTTGTATTCACAGTTTGTGATTGATAAACCAGGACTGTACCAAATCAAAATCAGACAATAGCAAGTGGGTTACTCTCTGGATATCTTTACCTTTTGCAAATATCACTGTATCATCCACATACAACAGTATATTCAACGTTTTTATTGACAAGGTGAGATCATGTAAGAATAAACTGAATAGTAATGGTCCCAGAACTGAACCTCATGAGGCACCCAAGGTTACTGGGAGAGAAGAAGAGACAATATTATGATTTTTTACTTGTACAGGGTGAGACAAGTAATTGTGAAACCACTGCAGATCGTGAGAAAAAACTATACAACCTAACCTAAGCTATTTAATAATAACGTAGGATGAACAAAATCAAGCATCTTGGAAAGCTCAATGTACATGGAACCCACGGTTTCACTGCCATGCAAGGCCTCATGTATATAGTTTGTGTGTTTCTGTATTTTGTTACAGTAGTTTCCTTTTCTCTTTGTTGTCAGTATTTTTGTGTGCTTGTCTCTCCTGCTTTTGGTTCCAGATGAAACTGTGGTCGAAGAACGCTGCTTTCCTAATGCACCAGTGACAGTATGAAACTGACTTGAGAATGCAAGCTCTGAAAGAAACATTCTTCAACCTCTATGAGACCTGCATCAAGGAGGATAGTCTGTTTCTGTCAAATTGTTTGTTTGAAACAGTATGGATTTAAGCTGGAACCACAATTAAAAAAAAACTCTGTAAGCAGTAACTCACAACAGGGCATGCATTTTTAGGGAATCAGTGCGTGCCCTGGGTGAATTGGAAGGCACGAGGCCAATGATTAAGTGACTTTCAACGCACCCGGGTAGTACATTAATTACTTGGCTGTCTTTGTCCTGTCCAGTTCTTTTGTTGTGATTAGTCTTTAATCCTTTGCATTTGCAGTGTGTGTTCTTTTCCTGCACAAAGCATCTCGGAGGAATCCCAAGAGTTTTCAGCTAAGACAAAGTCCTGTCCTACCAAGTATTGCAGCAGTACCACTTAGCTTCCTTAAAGAGCTACTGACAAGGCCCAGACCAGAACTTTGTACAGAGTAACTGCCTGACCAAGGGTCTAATTCTGACATGAAGTGTTTTTTTGCTCAGTGTTTTGTTTAGTAATTCAACTTATAAAACCACGTTTGTAACTTCCTTCCTCGACGCTCAATTACTGACCTCTGCATCCCCACACTCAAGACAGCGTTCTGATTACTCTAAGCTGGGAATGGGTGTCTAGTCCTGTGAATGGATTGGTTTGGGGGACTGTGTACAGTATATTGATTAATCTTTGCTGGCCATATTTTACATTTGGCGGGGATATTATACTTGTAATATCATCTAATAGTTGTCATCTCTTAAATGTAGAATGCAAAAGTGCTTGTGGAGACAGGCATATCCTGGCCTAGATTAGCCACCTTTAAAGGCCTGTTTACACAGCCAGATCTTCTCCGTTACGAGCAGTGCAGATGAGTTGTACTGGTGCAGATCAGGTCACGTAAATGACTTGTGGAGCACTGTGGGCAACTCCATTGCTGTAAACAGCAGTCACTAATTATGTGGACCTGTGTACCGGTGCAGGCATTTTTTGGTAGCTGCTGCTATACATGCAACCCAGTTACTGTCAGCAGCTGGCAGCCTCTGATGCCCACCATGGAAGTTCGCCTGAAACACTGGAAACCATGTCGCACCGATGTAGAGGGCTGATGTGTAAACAGGAGCAGCATCACAACAGACTTAATGTAGCAGCCTGCACTGTAGCACAGATGAAAACTGAGTAGGTAGTGTAAACACACCTTATAACATAGGTTTGGCCAAGTGTCCTCACAGTACCCAGGGTGTTGATTAATCCCCAGTAACCGCATACCCTGTTGTGGGTTATTGCTTACTTAAGGCTACTGGTGGTGTGCATTGCTTACTCTCTACCAGTCTCACTTTATGGTGCTTCTGGACTGGAATTGTCTTGTCATCACACTGCTGTTTAAGCTCCAGTTTGTCTTGTTTTTTGACTGTTTTTTGAATATAGTTTTGTAAAGTACTGATAAGAGAATGAGAGAAAGATGTGATGTATATAAAGTACTACTAATATATATATATTCCACCCCGAACATGAGATGCACTGTATATAACCCCTTCCCCCACCTGATCGCAGCTGTGTTCTGTTCAAAGGACTGCAGCTCTGTTCCCCACATGGAATGAAGACAAAAATGATTAAAGAACACTCAGCAAAAAATTTTTTTCTTTTGTTATGGCTATATTGGACCCTTGAGCAGGTAGCACTTTTGTATGAGTTGCCTGTCAGTATGCAATTAGGTGTGAGCTGCTCTTTTAAGAACAGCTGACACTTCCAAGGCAGTCAGCATACGCAAAAGAGCTGCTACCTGTGCAAGGAACTAAATTAACAGGTTTTGAGAATGTATTGAACTTTGCAGTTTAAGTAATTTAACTGGCTTTAAGGGGATCATAACTTCGTTAGTGTAACCGCTCTACTACAGAGCTCTGCAGCTCCCCCCCCCAAAAAAAAAACAGCATTGTGGTGATGCTAAGTAGGGAAAGGTGCTACTGTATTATTTAATGCAGTTTCACAATAATGGTCAGGAGAGTTACATAAACCTAGAATTGCAATTTGCAGTTGTAGAAACATAGAATTTGACAGCAGATAAGGACCGCTTGGCCCACCTAGTCTGCCCATTTCCCTACCTGATGGATAAGCTGCAGATTCTAGTTAACCAACAGCTTACTTCCTATTACCCCCCACTAAAATGTCTTTATGTCTGTCCCTTGCATTCTTGAATTCTCCCACTGCTATGCTTCATTGGTAGATTTTAATGTAAATGTTTTTCCAGTTTGTGTGATTCCTGTGTAGTGTTGTCCCTTTAATAACTAGCAACAATTAAAGATCATGCTAGACCTTTACATGGTCTCAGTTCCTTTTTTAACACATCTTTCGTGACCTGTGATTTACCCCAGAAGATATTTGCCGTAGGCATATGTAGGTTTCATAGCTGTTTCCCCTGTTTTGATTTTGCAACGTGCATATACTGACTAATGTGAATTGGCAGGTACAGCATTTTAGTAGATGCTCTCATTCCCGTGATGTTTGGTCAGTTGTGAATTTCTGTCAGGAAGAAATATGTGAAGATGTTAATGCTTGTCTGTTTCTGTTGCTTGCCATGTATCATACACAGTGTTTGCTAAAGCCAGCAGCAGCACTAATAGACCACACAGCTTTCTAAGTATGGTAAGCAGATCAATGAAGTGGCCCTCTCAGAATCCCAGAGGGGAGGAGGATGTCACCAGTAAGGATGCTTATTGGGCAGTTCGCCATCTCATGACAATATATTTAACGCTTAATCTTGACAGGCAGAGTTACCCCATCATGAACTTTGGAATCACAGGTTGTGCAGAATGATGTTTTTCAACAATGAAGCAAGTCTTCTGAGAATGGCCCTCACAACTGGCAGAGAATACAAATCAGGTTCTTCACATAGGAATTGTCCTGTCTGAAAGTAACCCTCTTTCATCTTTGGCTTGGAGTACTTGGAACATTGTAATACCTTGAAAGATGTCCTCTAAGAGTAAGCCAAGGCACATAATAATGAATCTAATATTGTATGTAAGTGTACCCTGGGGGATGTACTTTTTTGATCCAACAGTAGGGAATCCATTTCTATACATAAAGATACAACTCATTACCAGAAAATATTTTTTTTTCTAAAATCCATAATGGGAGGAAAATTCTCCTAGCAACAATGAATTTTCGATTTTTGCTAGATGCAAACTATTCGACTGTATGTGTTTTATGTTATGAAAAATATATTTTTTTATTGCATATACATGCAATTAGATATTTACAACTGTTAGTGTCTTGCAGTTGTTTATAAACAATGATTCAGCAGTTGCCAATTCAGATTTTATTTAACTGGGTATTTGAAACAGTAATGTTTCACTGTTTAATGGTCTAATACTAAATAAAATAACAGTGTTAACCCTTATAGGCTTAAAAAGACCTTTTCAACCAGACAGATTTGAATCCCTATTTAACAACTTGGTATAGGAGTTCAATGTCATAATTGTTGACAACACCATACATTAGAAGTTTTATGTTTTTTAGTGTTCTGTAAGGTAAACACAACTTTGCAGGCAGAAGTAGCTGATAAAATGCAGATGGATGGACAGCTGGGGATCAATAACGTATAAAAGCAGATAGAGGGACAATTGCAGTGCAGGGGGAGCCAAATCTAGTGTTAGTAGCGTTGATGAGGCTGAATGCTCCATATCTTATATATGTCAGACTTGCATGGACGCAGTGAACAGAATTTAATGGCGGGGGGGGGGGCTAGTAAGTGTCCTGCAGTGAGTTTTGGGGAAAGAACTGGACACCATTTGGAAGGTCGCAATAAAAGCATTTATGCTTTATCTAGTGTGATACACCTAAGGTGCGAGGAGGCATTTTTCTTCCTCGCTTTTGTTTACAGAAAACAGGAAGGTGCACTGCAGTATGTGGGGGTGGGGGGGCAGTGGGTTCTCCATGGCGGCGAGGGGCTGTGCTGCTCATCCAGGCAGCAGTTAAGGCTGCCTGGAGGTTGGGCTTGAGCCTCTCTGCCCAAGGGTGGGGTCTGTCGGTTGACCTGCTACCTAGATACACAAGTGAGGATATGGAGTACCTCCCTCTTTCATCTCTGTGTAGCCATAGTCTTACTGTGGCCTCAGATGGACTGAGGCAGTGGAGTCTACGCAACGTGGTGCATGACAGGAGAGTGAACGGCCTCTAAGCTGTCATAAGTCTGGAGCCCTTGGGTCTGGACAGTCAGCTGCCCTGTTATAGGCTCATACATGCAGTAAATGAGCCCTTGTAACCGCTGATAGCACTCAGAAGGTTCTAAAGAGGATATTTTGAAAGGAAGGACTACTCGGGGAGTGGGGTGGGTGGAGTGTACCCCACCTGGCTTCCTGGGCCACCTTTTTCTCATGCTGATAGCACGGGCAGTTGCCCAACTGAGACAGATAACTTATGCCACTTCCATTGCTTGTTAGTAGGCCCTCCTGTTCCTGTTCTCTTTTGGTGGCTAGAGGATGAAAATTTATTAAATTTCTATTAACGTTTGGTGTTTATTTGGACATCCATTCATTAACTGGGGATTATACCTAGCTGCAAGGAGGGGGATGCTGGGGGTGGGAAGGATAGGAACATCAGGAGAGAGTCTTTCTACGCAACAATTTATGATGTCTGCACCATGGCTTGTTAGGTAAACTTGATTATGTGGGACATTAAGGGAGTCAACCATCCAATGAAATGTAAATGGGTGCTCAATCATTTAAAAAACATGGGGCTGGGATAGTGACCTTACAGGAGACACATTTAACAGAATCGGAACACCTTAAACGCCATAGAGATTGGGTGGGGCAGATTTTTTTAGCTTCCTTCACCTCACATGCCGGGGGGGGGGTACCATACTGATTGATGAATGGCTTCACTTTGAGGCCATTAATAGCAAAGCAGACCCCGCAGGCAGATGGCTTCTGGTACAGGAAAACCTGTATAAGAAACCGATAGTACTACTGAACATGTACGCACCCAGTTGTGATGATTGTAATTTCTTTTGTGAGCTGCTGTTCCAGTTGAGCCAGACAAAGGGTCCGATTATTTGGAGGGAGACTTTAACCTAGTAATGGACACCTACCTGGACCGGTCCTCCCAGCGTCCTTGTCAGATAATGAAGGCAGCACAGATGCTGAAGCTTAATGTGAAGGACGCGGGTCTGCAAGATATCTGTTGTACTCTAAACCCAACCCAGAAAGATTACGCTTTCTATTTGATGGTATACCAATCACACCTAGGACAGGCACATTCCTGTCAATTATAGAAATATAAGAGGTTCGGTCCAATGTAAGTATCTCCCCGTATTCATGTCAGATCATGCCCCATTGAGGTTGGTCTGGGAACTGGAAAAGCACCCTCTGAGTAATGGTAGGGTCTGGAGACTCGATCCAGTACTATTAAATAAGAATGAATTCCTGGAACGATTGATTTTGGAAATAAAAGAGTGCTAGGGTGGTATAGGATTCGTTGAAAGCATTCATTGGAGGGCAATTGCCTATGCCAAAAAGCTGTGCAAAGGTAGCACTGCCAGGCTGGACAAGTTAGAAGCTCAAATTAAACTGAAAGAGAAGGCTTTCAAGGGCAGTAGGGATCCTAGGTAACATCAAAAGATCACCAACCTCACAAAGGAGTATAGTGAAACAGATCAGACAGGTGGAGAGAGCACTAGGGTTCCAGAGGGTCAGAATCTGCGAAATGGGAAATTAATGCGGTAAGCTTTTAGCATACCAGCTGAGACAGGAGAGGGTACAGAGACACATACTGTAGATGGGATTAGGTCAGAAGACAGTCACCTGCATACAGACCCCAAGCATATCAATGCAGAGTTTGTCTCCTTCAAGACCTTATATACTTCTGGCTCTGGGAATCCGGACCCGATTCCAAACACAGAGCAGGAATCCTTCTGTTCCACTGTAAAGGCTCTTTCTGAAGCAAAAGTGCTGGAACTGGAGCAGCCAGTCATGAAGCCGGAAATCCTGGGTGCAATTGGCTAGTTATCCTCAGAGAAAGCCCCAGGCCCTGATGGGCTGACGATTGATCTATATAAGAGTATCTTCCCAGCTGTACTAGGGCCCCCTACATGACACTCTAAAGGAAGCGTTTGAAGCAGGAGTGCTGCCTGATTATTTCTCACAAGCTCGGATATCTGTCTTGCCTAAGCCAGAGAAACCCAAAGATATTGTGGCCTCTTGTAGACCAATCTTCTTGCTAAATGCCAGTTTCAAAATATATGTGAAAATTCTGTCTGGAAGGCTCGAGAGGGTTTTACCCTGGTTGTTACTTGAGGACCAGGCAGGGTTTACTAAGGTTAGGGGGACTCCATCCAGTTAAGGACCCTTTTGCAGGTACTGCTAAGAGTGGAATGTAACTCAGATGACTGCCCAGTGGTAGTCTCGCTCGATGCAGAGAAAGCCTTAATTGAGTCAGACCACCTCTGGTGCGTGATGAGACACATGGGATTCCTGGAAACATTTACTCAGTGTAGGCAATATACTGCAACCCTACATTCTCAGTACAGACCAATGCATGGGTGTCGGATCCGTTTGCTATAAGTAGAGGCACACAGCAGGGGTGCACTCTGTCACTTCTGCTGTTTGACCTTGCCTTGGAATCCTGGACTCAAAACCTGCGAGAGAGTGAGGCTATCAAGGGCATATGGAAGGGGGCTGTACGGCAAAGGTTTCACTATATGCTGACGACTTACTGGTATGTCTGTCAGACCCAGAGAGTTCCCTTCCAGCAGTGTTGAAGTTATTACAAGCATTCAGTGTGGTGTCTGGCTATTTATTTATTTATTTAGTTTTTGTTGACCGGGTAAGTGCACTAGATAAATTCTTGCCTATTTTCAGAGCAAGACCGGGGATACAGATGAATGCCAACTGACCTTGAACCAGACTAAGCTGTTGGTGGTATTTTAGAGAATACCACTATACCACAATAAAGTAAACCTGCATAAAACAGGGGTAATGCCACTGTGTCACTGTCCATATGAGAATGTACAGGAACAGTTGCCACGCCAGTGAACCACAGAAGGGTTCAAATGTTTAGGAGTCCAGACAAGAAGGCAAGTCAGAGACGTATATGGGGCAAATTTCCTCCCATTACTAGACAGCATAATGCATTTAAGCAGCAAAGGCAAGACTTGCCACTTTCACTCTTGGGGCCACTCCAGTGTCCTCAAAATGACAATGTTATCAAAATTGCTGTATGCTGGCCCAGTGGCATTGAGGGTTGAGGCATCCGCCTTACCTCGGGCCATGCCGATGACCCGGGTTCGGGAGAAAGCCAGGAGTTGGCCGGTTAGGAGAGGATCAAGTGTCCAAGGGTTGCTCGCCTCTCCTGAGGGGGGGGGTCCATGTCCCACGACGCGAGTGGAACCTAGTGGAGACTGGGTGCACAGTAACCCAGGGACGAGAAGTGGGGACAGCATCAGGCGGCCTTCCTGTGGACGTGGGCAGGAATGCGCATGTCACGCACTGGACAGCACTGCACGTCCTGTGCTGGGGGATGGGAAAACAAGGAAATACCCCAGCTGCTGGGTGAGGCAACGGCAGAGCTTCACTGGCTGAACCCACACGCCCAATGCCAGCCCCGACCCCGACTTGACTCTCTGTGATCACCACCTCCTCCCGTGAGGGCCAGCAGGAGGGGGGGGGGACCCAGCAACCAATTCCTTGGTCAGGGGAGGGGTTCAGGCGGCTGGTGGAGGAGAGGTCAGGTAAGTCTGCCTGAGAGATGCCCCAGTAAGTTGAAGCAGAAAAAGAATTGGGGAAAAAAAAATAATTGCTTTATTTGTTCCAAGTACGCCCCCCCCATACTGGAATCTTAAGAATCTCAGAGTGTGTTTCACAACATGGCTCTGGCGTAATAAAGCCAGAAAGTTAAACTTTATCAGCTCTCTCAGGAGCCCAAAAGATGGGGGGGTGGGGATGCATACCTCCCAGTTTAAGCTCTCTTATTGGGCCACACAATTGGCTAGCTTGGGGTACTGGCATGATTTCATTCATTTTAATTTTTTATACTTGTAAGCAGGATGAGCAAACTGCCCGTTTTCACCAGCGACAAGTTACAAAACAAACTAAACTTACAAAGTATAACACATGTACAAACATTAAAGAATAATACAAGTACATAAAACAGACAAGGTATAACAATCAAATATTTAACTTAAGCATGTACAAATATCATTGTCCGTCATCCAATATTTTAGTCTAGTTTTAAAAGACCACACTGTCATACTTTCTATAATATCAACATGTAGTAAATTAAAAAACAAAGGAGCCCTGTACAACATAAATCTGGCTGAATGCAGTACGAGACAAGGGAGTCTCAGAAGTAAATTTTGTCTGGGATCTAGTGCCACTAGAATTAAAGGGTCTAGGAAATAACAGTGAAACTACAGGGGATATAAGGGCATTCTTCGCCTTGAACATAGTGATACTCAGTTTATGCAAAATTCTGTTTTTAAGAGATAAACTATTGGAACGTCTAAGCAATAAACAATGATGAGTTTGAAAGGGAACATCAAGCATTAAGTGTAGAATGGAATTATATGTTACCTCAAGTTTACTAAATAAACTACAAGAAAAGGAAGAAGTTAGCATTAAGCCACGACGAAGGTGGCATCTAATGCTGGATTAATGCATGGTTGGGAAGGTTGTGGCCTGAGGCTGAGGCTGTGACTTAACCATGCGTGCAGTAGTAGATGCCACCTTCGGAGTGGCTTAATGTGCTTGTAACATGGCTTCTATGAGGCCATAGTTCCTGTGACTTTTATTTTCATAGTGTGCATGGTACAATAGTAAGACTGGTTGCTGTCCGTATGTTTCTTTTATGCACTTTTGGAACATTTGCGAGGCTCGTTTTTATATACTAATGATGTCAAAAATGTAATTGCCATAACTGTTAACACAGCATTCTCAATGTGTTTTTCTGATACTTTAGCAGATGTGAGCGGCTAATATTGGTGTGCACGCTGTAGGAGGTCCATCGCATGGTATTTGCTGCCTTCCTGTATATCACCGTCATTCTGATTTGCATATTTCCTTACCCTGTCTCTGTACTCACCGCGTCGCTCCGATCTCCCTACCTGTCCTATTTCATCTCTGCCATTCTGTTACCGTTTTCTTGCTTTTCTCAGTGACTTACAGCTGCCATAGGTCTCATCTGTCCCTTTTCACAATGATTACTTTATATTCCCCATCACACACACCGAGAATGTTTCCAGGTTTACCGTAGATCACAATTAAACTTGCGGTCGCTCTCACTGCTCGTTCCCTGCCGGACTGCCACCCTTATTGCTCCTCTCTCTTACTTCGCCTCCCTGACATTTCCCGGTCTACATTTTTCTCTATTACCCCCCAGTCATGCGCACAGAGACCGATAGGCATTAGCGTGGGTGGCTGGCACAGACAAGTACCTCTCCCCTCGGACACAGTGCTCCTCTGTTATGTGCTGATTTTGTAGCTCTGTGGCTCACTCTGGTACTTCATGTTGGGGACGGCAGTTGTGCTGGATTAATCCCCGCTCCGATTTCCCCCACGTGATCCATTTCAGCCACTCACTCATCCCCATTTCGACTTTCCCTTTAGCCCTTTAGTGCCATGTTACAATACATAAAAATACCATAATCCAGGACACTCAAAAAAAAACTATGGGCAAGTAAAAACCTAGATTCTCTGGTCAGAAACTGCTTAACTATATAAAGTGAACCTAATTTCTGATGAAGAATTTCCTTAAAGATTGTTCAAATGGAGTTCAAAAGTTAATTCTGAGTCAAGAACGATCCCTAAATATTTAAAACTGTCAACTAATTCAATCACTTTTCCGTCCTGTGTAACAATAGGATTGAGGTTACTAGACTCAATAGTCTTATTTGCAAACAGCATAAGTTTAGTTTTACTTGAGTTAAGTACTATATAATTTGATGACAACCATTTCTGGAGAGAATCAAAGTCAGGCTGAACCTCAACCAAAGCATCATTAGGAGTCGGCCCAACAGTGTAAATTACTGTGTCATCAGCGTAAAGTATCATTGATGAATGGGAACAAATCAAAGGGGCAGAATTCATACAGAATGAAAAAATCAGTGGGACAAGAATTGACCCCTGAAGTACCCCGCATTTAATAGCACTGGTAGAGGAGATACTATCGCCTATTCTAGTACAGTGGGATCTGTTAGAAAGATAATTACTATACCAAGAAATGATCTTATCAAAGAAACTAAAACTGGAAAGAATACCATTTAACAAACCATATTCAACCAAATCAAAGGCCTTGGTGAGGTCCACAAAAAGCGCCGCAACAGTTTGCCCTTTGTCAAGGGCACCCTGCATGGCACCCGTGAACCCCACCAAGGCCGTCTCAGTATTATGGCATGGCTTAAAGCCTTGCTGGCAATCAGAGAGCAGATTATGTTTTTGTAAGTGCTCAAAAGTTTGATCCAAAATAATTTGTTCGAGAACTTTAGATAGGGGTGATAGCAAAGATATTGGACGATAGTTTGACAATATGGTAGGGTCACCAGATTTCAGGATGGGGTAACTATGGCCGTCTTCCAAAGACTAGGGAAACCCCCATTAGACATGGAAAAATTAAATAAAACTGAAAGGGGGTAAGAAAAATAATTTATCCCTAACTTGATAATTTGAAAATTTATTCAATCGCGAAAAATATAAAGCCGTGGATCATTTTTAGTACATATTCTTTGATCAGTTCAGGAGTTTTCTGATTAAAATGAAATCCAGAGGGTCAAGGCCATAACACTACAGTCTTGTTCAAGAGAGAATGGGCACAAGCTGACAGGATAGCAGATTTACTGTATAGTACTTCACTGCAAAACCTCCAGAAAGCAAAAGATAACTTTGTAATAGAACACCTTCTGAAAACATGGCACAGGGCATATAAGTTTAATTATAAAATGGGTAGGAAATACTGTACTGTGATTGTTGGTATCCAGTCACATGACTGTGTTGATATACCAGCTCAATAGCACAGGTCAGAAATGCTGAACTTTGTGAACCTCATTACTTGGCCCTAAAATAAAAACATCAGGGAAGCCATTTTATAATGGCAATAAGGCATTCCGGTGTGTGTGTAATTGAGGGATAACGGCACTTCTCGGGTGTGTAAAGCCCTCAGCTTTGCCTCAGGCTTCACTTGCTGAGGTGTGCCATTATCCCACAGTAACGCACACCCTGTCATGCTTTATTGCTTAAACAACAGATGGCACAGAACACAAACAGACGCAACACTGGGAGAACCTGTTTAGCCCCAATTTTCTTAATGACCCAGGATACAAAATATGGGCTAATAGTGGAGTCTTCATGTTTGGACATCTGTACTCTGAGGGGAGACTGAGGTCCTTTGCAGACCTCTCGCACACATTTCCTAGGCTCAGTCTTGAGTGCAGAATATACCCTGCAGGAACCCTCCAGGATTGCCTGCATACTGGATAATGCCCAGACAGCTTTGGGATTGGTTACACAGTTATACAAAAATTTGTTGCAGTTGGTAAAAGGAGCAGGGGACTCTCTCCATCTTAAGTGGCAGGAAGCCCTGGTTATAGACTCAGCTGACTGGCGTGAGTTACTAGATGAAATATGGCATCTCTCCAAGCTAAATACAAAGTTATTCAGTTCATGATGGTACATAGAGCTTACTATATCCCTGCGAGACTGGCCAAATTTAGTCCACAGCATAATGGTAAGTGCCCGAACTGCCTGCAAGTTAATGCAGACCTCACACATATGATGCTTAGCTGCCCCACCCTTCAAAAATGTTGGCAGGACATTGAGGTGGCCCTCACAGAGCTTATGGCTGTACCGGTGCATATTACCCTGAGAATGGTGCTTCTGGGGGATATGATGGAGCTGTACGAGCTGTCCATGGCACAAAATAAATTTATATTTCTGGCCCTCTCTGCAGCAAAACTTGACATTTTAACCAACTAGAAGCAGGCAATCCCTCCCACCTTTAACTACTGGAGGAGGGTTTCAGCTGAAAACATGCTGTTAGAAAAAATGATCTATAGGGTCAGCGGTAGCATGACTGTCTGTGAAGCCATATGGTTGCCATCTGAACATTATGAGTCCAGCTACCCCAGGCAAGAGGAGATCAGCACCCAGAAAGGTGCTTTGGGGTAGACATATAGAGGGACAATACGGCTGTCGGGTGGGCATAGGGTACCGGGCTTGCTGTTCCTTTACCCTCACCATCAAGGTGAATTAATCTGAATATGCTATATTGAATTACGTCGCTAGGTAACATGGGAATGAAGTTTTTGTGATTGGTGAGAATGTATTGTATGGATGTCTATATTGTCTGCTTGTTGTATGTTATGTATTGACGTTAGGTTCACATTGGATATGGGTAAGGAATGTGTAGGGTCGGGCACAAGGGTGTTGGACTTCAGGAGGGCCGACTTTATGAGGATGGGGGAAATTGTAAAAGAGTACTTGGCCAAAATTTACCCTAGTATGGACATTAACCAGAGGTGGGAGCTTATAAAGATGGGGTAGACGAGGCAACTAAAGCCTACGTCAAGGCTAGAAGTAAGAAGGCGAGAGTGAAGAAACCTAGCTGGGTAACAAATGGAGTCATGGAAAAGATAAGGAGGAAAAGAGCTGCCTTTAGGAGATACAAGAAGATGGGGTGGAGGGGGAGGACAGGGAGGAGTACCTGAAGGAAGCGAAGGAAGTGACAAGGGCTGTGAGGGCGGCAAAGGTGGCAAAGGAGCTCAGGCTGGCGCACTGCATCAAGGAGGGGGAGAAGGAATTATTCTAGTACATCGAGGAGAAAAGGGGCTACAAGGATAATATAGTAAGGATTAAAAAGGAAGGGGGATGGGTGGAAGCGAGGGGGGAAGTGGCAGATGCGCTAAATGACTACTTCTGCTCAGTATTTACCCGGGAAGGGGAAGATACCCAAGGGGGGATTGAAGGCAGGTCAGGAGGGTGGGAGTGTGATGGACGGGGTAATCACAGAGGACAGGGTGCTGGAGGGATTGAGGGCACTGAGGGTGGACAAGGCACCAGGGCCGGATGGCATGCATCCTGGGGTGCTGAAGGAACTGGCAGTGATACTAGCGAGACTGTTGACTGACCTCTTCAATGCCTCACTAGATTTGGAGAGTGTACCTCAGGATTGGAGGATGACTCACGTAGTGCCTCTCCACTAAAGTGGCCCCAAGGATGAATTGGGGAACTATAGACTGGTGAGCCGCACATCCTTTGTAGGGAAGCTGATGGAGACAGTCCTGAAGGAGATGCTGGTGTCCCTTCTGGAGGCCAGTGGGCTACAGGACAGTAAGCAGCATGGCTTTGTCACTGGCTGATCATGCCAGACCAATCTGGTGGAGTACTATGATTGGGTAACTAGGTAACTGGACAAGGGCCACACTGTGGATGTCCTGTACCTGGACTTCAGTAAGGCATTCGACTCTGTGCAGCATGGGAGACTGGGAAGTAAGCTTCAAACTATAGAAGTGGGAGAGAAGTTGGTGTTTTGGGTGGTGAACTGGCTGCAAGGGAGGCAGATGAGGGTGGGGGTGGGTGGATAGCTCTCGTCCCTAAGGGCAGTGACGAGTGGAATTCCACAGGGCTCGGAGTTGGGGCCAATACTGTTTGGGATATTCATTGCAGACATTTCGGTGGGCATCATGAGCAAAATCAGTCTATTTGCTGATGACACCGAGATGGGGTGGTGGTAGATGACATAAGGGGGTGGCAAGGACTGCTGGAGGATCTGTCTAAGCTGGAGTCCTGGTCAGACACCTGGCAGCTGGGATTCAATGCCAAAAACTGCAAGGTGCTGCATTTTGGGGCTAAAAACCATAGGAGGAGCTACCATCTGGGAGGCAGGCGGTTGGTGGTGATGGAAGAGGAGAAGGATCTGGGGGTGCTCATTATGGGGTCAATGAACAACTCAGTACAATGTAGAAAGGTGGCTGCTAAGGCCAACAGGATGCTGGGTTGTATTGCTAGGGGTATCTCCTCAAGGAGGGGGGAGGTGATTCTGCCACTGTACAGAATGCTGGTCAAGCCTCACCTGGAGTACTGTGTGCAGTTCTGGCATACGTACCTGAAGAGGGACATTAAGTTACTGGAGGGGGTGCAACGCAGGGTGACAAAGATGATCAAATGCTAGGGGACTTACCTTACGAGAGTAGGCTGAGGTAACTGAACATGTACTTGCTGGAGGAGAGGAGGAAGAGGGTGGATATGATTGAGACCTTCAGGTACATGATAGGGATAAACATACGAACATACAAAGAAGCCAGTAGAAGAAAGACATTTGGTCTATCAAGTCTGCTCGTATTGCAGGTTCCACAACTTGAACTAATGTCCCTGCCCTCCCTCTCCACTCCTCCCATCCTCTCTACCCATGATCCTTCCCTTCCCTTCCCCTGTGCCTATCCCACCCTGTCTTAAAGCTGCCCACTGTCTTCAACGAGATGACCTCTTCCGGCAGCGCATTCCAAGTGTCCACCACCCTCTCTGTGAAGAAGGGCTTCCTGACCTCCCTCCTAAACCTCCCACCCTCCAGCTTAAGACTGTGCCCCCTCATGTTATGGTTGCCACTCAGCTTAAAGAGACTCTCCTTATCAACCTTATTTATTTCTTTCAAGTACTTGAAGGTCCCAATCATGTCCCCTCTCTCGCTCCTGTCTTCCAGGCAGTACATGTTCATTCACAACAAGTAGAACAAACCAAACACTGAGGAGCTCAAATTCACTCACGGTGAATAATTTCTGATCTGGTGCAAGAAGGTATCAGAGTCAATCAATTCAAACCAATACTTTTGAAAACAAAAGCAAAACCAACTGCACATATACCCGTCAGTAAGCCAAATAAACTAAGGAGGCACGGCTTACCGTATCTTCATAGAGCTCTGAGGAAGGCGTTAGCCGAAACGTCAGCTGATCCTGTGCGTCATCACGCATTTGGGCTGTTTCTGCTCGGCTGGCCTGGTCATAATTATGTCTACACCGAGATGGTGAAAAAAATATACTATTTTCTATTTATCTACCGAGTAGTTGCCGCTGCACTCTATGGTTTGCTGCTTGTTGAAACAGTGGTGTCATCTGAATAAAAATATGAAGATACAGTAAGCCGTGCCTCCTTAGTTTATTTGGCTTACTGATGGGTATATGTGCAGTTGGTTTTGCTTTTGTTTTCAAAAGTATTGGTTTGAGTACATGTTCATTGCCTTCAATCTCTCCTCATATGCCTTACCCTGCTGACCTGCTGTCATCTTTATAGCCCTCCTCTGGACCTTCTCCAGCAGGTTAATGTCCTTTTTGAGGTGTGGGTACCAGTACTGAACTCCATACTCTAGATGCAGCTTTACGAGTGACCTGTACAAGGGCAGTATAACCTCCTCTCTCCTACTACTGATCCCCCTAGATATGCGTCCCAGCATCTTGTTTGCTTTTGCTGATGCTTTCTTGCACTGCGTGGAGTGCTTCAGGTCACTAGTGATCATCACTCCAGGTCCTTCTCCTCTTCTGATGCAGATAATCGGACACCACCTAGGTAGTACTCTGTCTTGGGATTCTTGGCTCCAATATGCATAACTTTGCATTTCTTGACATTGAAGTCAAGCTGCCAGATCTTGGACCACTTTCCCAGCTTTTCCAGATCTTTCTGTAGGTTCTGTATCCCTTCAGCTGTGTCCACTCTCCCACAGAGCTTGGTGTCATCCACGAATAGGCACATTTTGCCCTTAATGCCATCTCCAGTGTGATTGATGAAGACATTGAACAACACCGGCCCCAGCATTGAGCCCTGCATGACCCCACTAGTTACCTCTCTAGTGCCAGATAACTCCCCCCCCCCCAGCAACCACCCTCTGAGTTCTGTCCCTCAGCCAGTTTTCCACCCATCTGGCCATCTTTTCCCCAACCCCGAGATCCACCAGCTTTCTGATCAACCTTTTGTGGGGCACAGAGTCAAAGGCCTTGCTGAAATCAAGATAGAGAATGTCTAGCGCTTGGCCCCTGTCTGCTGTCTTAGTGACACAGTCAGAGAAGTCTAGTAAGGAGGGGCTATGTAAGCTAAGGGAGGGTAGGGACACCTGAGGCCATGATATGAGACTTGAGGGGGGAAGGTTCTGGAGAGAGATGAGTAGATAACCTTTTTTACAGAGAGGGTGGTAGCCAGGTGGAATGTGTTGCCAGCAGAGGTGGTATCCAGTAGAAAAGTGGAGGGATTCAAGAGAGGATGGGACAGAGTGAGTAGGAGGGTCTGGGGGGGGGCAAGGGAGGGCAGCTGCAAAATATGGGCTGCTAGCTGCACATCCGAGCAGACTTGGTGACCATATGACCTTTTTCTGTTGGCGAATTTCGTATGTTTGTATGTTAGTGAAGTAGTTCTGTAGGTAATAAGAAAACTACATGATGAAATGGTATATATGTAAATCATGACATGTAATGTAACGTGGTTATGTGAAATGCTTAATAAAATGTATCTGAAAAAAAAGTAGCTTATAAAATATACAGTTATTGTGTAGTAAGAACTAGGGGTGATTGGATAATGCAAAATTTGATCCAGCAACAGGATTTGAGGCTGTCCTCGGATATCGTAGTCTAAAATCAGAAATACGGTTCTTGTGTTAAAAGGCCCTCCCCCTGGGCCAGTGGCACTGAGGGCTGAGGCACTGGATGCCTTACCTCATGCTACACTGGTGACCCAGATTTGGGAACTACCTCTGGTCGCTGGGAAGATGGCATGGAGGGGGAGGGTCAAAGCGGGATTGAGCTTCGGTAGGCAGCTCTCCCCTCCTGGGGTGGTTGTACGCT
The DNA here is from genome assembly GCA_016271365.2 of Neoceratodus forsteri. Lineage (NCBI taxonomy): Eukaryota > Metazoa > Chordata > Ceratodontiformes > Ceratodontidae > Neoceratodus > Neoceratodus forsteri. Next base: position 1,416,098,215 of record CM028129.1, read on the forward strand.
CCCCGCTTAGTTCCGCTCCCACCGGGTGGAGGTCCGGTGGGAAGTGTAGCGATGGGGAGGCGGTGGTGAATGCCAGAGGTGGGGTGGAAGGGCCGAGCCAAGTACCTGGCGTGCGTGTCTTGCTACTGCATATATACGTGTCTGCGGGGTCCCAAGTCTGGGGCACAAAATGGGGAAAACTCATACATATAGAGAAAAAGCCCTCCCTGCTGGCAAATACACCCACCTTCCCCCACCCTGCAGTTAGATAACCCCCTGACCCAATTCATCCTCTAACACACAACCTCCCCCTTCCCCAAGCCCCCAGATTATAAGGATGTATATTAATTGCCTTAGTGTCCCGCAGTGAAATGATCGTCATGCTCGTTTTCAGTCACAGTGTCCCAACTAGTACGAATGAATGATGAGGTCCTCCTATAGTAACCACTGATTTGCCGACAGGAACCAATCAGCTTTTACTACAGGAGGTTTGTCAGACCTGCTACGGGCCATGGAGGGAGAGTAAACCCTGGATTTGGCCAGGGGCTGTGTCATGGTGGAGTTGGGGACTCTAGTACAGGGGTTAAGTCAGGGGGAGTTAAGGACTCCAGTACAGGGGTTAAGTCAGGGGGAGTTGGTGAGCTCCAGGATGGGGGTTAAGTCAGAGCAAAATGGGGACCCCAGTACAAGGGTCAAGTCAAGGGGGAGAGGAGGATTCTAAACAGGGGTTAAAAATTGTGGAGATGCACTGAAGCAGGATGACATCTGTGTCTACCCCCACACCAAGGGGCCACATTGCCACTTTCAGAAGTGCCCACTCACAGTGCTGGATCCTGGTGAAATGAAGGGAGCATCTCGTCATTGGAGTAGAAACTGTAAGGGCCTTGAGGTTTGGGGTCACAAAGTTGGTCCAGCTGGAGTGACGTCAGTATCAGGGTGTGAGGCAGCAGGAGGCAGAAGGTGCAGCAGCTCCCACCAATGTGGCAAAGAACATTTAAGAATAATAATAAAAATCTTCCACAGCAAAACAGGTTTTAAAATATTTGACATACATACATCAGGGCTAGTACAACAGAAAAGCCCTGAAAATGTGTATACTAGCCCTTGCTCTAAGAGCAGATGAACAATCACAGCAGAAGTTGACATACATTCTAATTATGCCCCATGTGAATTCTTTTAGCATTGCTTGGCTACAGTTGATAAAAGAGTGTCAACTTTAATTGCACACCAGCTATGATAATGTGATGGGTGTGAGAATACATTTGTAAACATACCACTCCACTATTTTGGAGGAGGAAGACAGGTGCCTCTGTTAACTACTGGGCCATCCAACCAGCCCAAGAAAGACTTCCTATATCAGTCTCCAGCTAATGTGGCACTGGATCTTCTGTAATAAAATTGTTCAGCCTTAAAGAGCACAATTTGTAGTGCTTTAAGCAAGTCCCCCACTGGCTGCAAACCTTTACAGGACTTAAACAGTCCAGTCTGCAGAATTTTCTTATTACTACTGTAGTTTTAGCAGGGGAAGGGATCATACTGTAAATCCACCCTGGGAGGAGCTAGCCTCCCCAATCCTTCCCCTTTCTGGTGCAGGTTCCATGAAGCTCCGATCTTGTGCCGCCCTGTCACTCAGACATTTTGTGACATATTAGTTTGTAGAGCGCAGGAGCAATGGATTTTTATACATTTTAGAGGACCAAAGAGGTCAAATTAAAGTCACCACTTAACTAACAAGGTTCTGTTGGACTTTGGGGAATATTCTTCAAGTGATCATAACTGGTGCTCTTTAAGTTGTGATCTTGTTAAATGTGACCAGCAAAACATGAAGAGACTACATTGGAGTAAATGCAAGGTCTTTGGAAGGAGGAAGGTTCAAAGGGAATATCAGGAAGAACTGCTTCACAGAACCAGTGGTAGATTCTTGGAACACACTTCCAGAACAGATGGTTTCAGCAAACACTGTTTCTACATTCAAATTCAAGCTAGATAAGATCCTTCTAGAAAAAGTGGTGATGTGGTATTCCTACTGAGTTGGTGGGGGAAAGAACTTGATGGGCCTCTGGTCTTCTTTCCTCAGTTCATATGTTGTTTTGGTTTTTGCAAATTGTCGTTATTGAGTTTTGTGACAAAACAAGAGAATTAGACAGACAGTAAACATTTGTGGCAATACCAGTATACATGTAATTCTTGGAGACATTAATATGATAAGCCAGACATAACATCACATGCAACTAGCACACATCTCAATTATTAATTATTATCAAATCCATTTATTAGCAGTGAACAAAATATAATTCTTATACATATGCTACTAGTCTCTTATCAAATGCTGTGTATTGCTATCCCACTCCAGTACTTATTAGCCCTGCCTCCTGTGGCAGGAAGGAACAAAAAAATGGGCTCCAGCTGTGTCAAAATGATCTGACCTGCCTTTCAGGCTGTATGTCAGGTGTTCCAGGAGCAATACTTTAAGAAGCCGGCCTTCCCCATAGATATCTTACAAACTATATAATACCTAGAAGGGGACTTCACTTGAAGAACTGGGGACTTTTATGCTACCATCCACAAGTGGCCTATTCTGGGTCTATGGGGCTAGTATGCAAATGACTGGAGGGGTCACATAATGTCCCCTCTAGTTTTCCTTTATACAGTCTCCATGGTCTTCACGTCGCTGCACTGTGGGCATGACCCGTAAGACCATTTATTTTGTATGCAATGTCAGGCCATGTTTTGCAGTGACCTAACATTTCTAGTGAATGGGAACCGCTCCTCGTTTTCTTTGTCAACAGTGCCAAGAAACACTGCTAATGTGGTGTTAGGTGTTGTGAACCTTTGAACTTCTATTGTAGCAACATTTTTGGCCCAGAAGGGTTGCAAAGTTTCACATGCCCCCAAACAGTGGAAGTAGGTACCTTCCTCCTTAGTGCCACGCCCACATATGGCAGATATCCCTGGGTTAAATTTCTGAATAACACTGCAAGGCTGGTATAGCTGCTTTAAAAATTGATATTGGGCTTCCTTGTACATGTCAAAAATGAAAAGTCCTTCCAGATGTAGATTGGAGCATTCAGCAGTCAAGAGCACCAGACATCAGGCTCTGCTCAATACGTTGCAGGACTGCCTACTGGGGCAGCTGCTCAGGGAACCTACAAGACAGGCTGCCATTCTTGACATGGTACTCACCAACTCGGAAATGATGGGTGGAATGCCGTTTGGGGAACTGTAGGGGTTGCTGTTATCTCAGAAACATCGTCCAGATCAAGTCCTTTGTCAGCACTTATGATCAGAAGACCCTGGTTCATGCCTTTGTGACATCTAGGCTAGACTATTATAATGCTCTTTATCTCGGGATATCTGGAAGTCTGAAGTGCTACTTGCAGCTGGTGCAGAACGTTGCGACTAAATTGATTGCTGGAGTTCCTTGCTGCAATCATATCTCCAGCTTTGCGAACTTTGCACTGGTTGCCTATGATGTGGTGCATCTCCTTCAAGACATGTTTTTTTTTTTAACTTATATTTTATTGTTTTTACCAGAAAATCAAAGACTCATGCCAGATATCACATTACATACTTAATACATTCAATGCCCCAGTAAAAAATGAATCTAAGCAATCTTGCTTTCGGAAAGAGGGGTATTCCTAAAAAATAAGTGTCCTCAAATCAGTCCAAGGATGTGCTGCACCCCACAAGACTTTGAGTGGTCAAATAGCGATGAAAAGATAGTCCAAACATATGTGACCAACCACCTGCGTTGTTATGACCTCTTCCAGACATGGTCTCCTATCAGGTTAATGGCAGTCAGTAGGGCAGCTTCTACAGACATCTGTATCTAACAATAAACAAACTTATGTCTTGTGCCTAATAGTGACACTAAATGAAAACCCTTGCATATTTAAATCACAGTTTGTTCGTGTAATTAGGCGTTTTTAACATCGAAAAAAGACCTTAACCTAAAACAACTTCAGCAGTGAAACATTTACAGGAAATGCAACAACCCATATTTTAAGTGGACTTTTCAGCCTCCCTTCAGAAACATTATTTCTTTATTTTGCTCCCTTATAATGTCATTCAGCATTCAAGTATCTTACTCCGAATCGGAGGATATCTGCCGTCTGGCCTGGTCAAATTCCTTCAATAGTGCTTCTACCTTTTTACCAGCTTCTTCGGGATCAGTATATTTGTATTTATGTCCCCCATATTGAATTTGGAGACACGCTGGCATTAGCAACGAGTGAGCCACACCAAGGCTCCGTAATTTAGCATGCACCCCATCAAATTTTTCCCTTCATACTCTAGTCACGAAGGACAGGTCTGGAAAGAGGTGCACAGTTGGGCCTTGGAAATTGAGCCCATGTGGCATCCCTTGCGGCCTGCAATATCATGTCCCTTGTAGCAGGAGTCATGGTCACCATTAGGACTGTCTGGGGTAACTCCTCGTTCGCTCATGCCGATCTTGGGGATACTCGAAATGCCTTTAGGAGGTTTCCTGGGGAAATCATAGACTCCAGGTTCAGGGCTCCAATCATCCACTCCCTCAGAAAATAAAGTAAGTTGTCTCCCTCTACATTTTCCGGCAGTCCGACAATACGAACATTGGAGGCCCTCTGTGTGTTCTGTAGAGACTCTAGGCGGTACTTCAATTGGTCATTTTCTTGGACGAGTTTGCCCGATGATGCCAATGCTTTTGTAGTGATAGACTGCGCCGTGCTGGCTGACTTGATGGCCACTGCAATTTTGGAGTCCTGCTCTTTGAATTTAGTAAGGATGGACTCCACCTTGGAGTCTATGGCCTGCATAGATTTCTGTAAGGCCTGCCATGGCGGTTCTGGCTCAGATGACTTTGTAGCAGCATCCCCTTGTACAGGCTCCGTAGGTGGAATTTTTGTACTCGCTGTACCAGCCTTATTAGATGCGACCCATGGCTGAAGGAAGGTATTGATCTTCTCCTTGTCTCTTCAGGAATCTCACTCTTCCAGAAAAAATGGCACTTAAGCAGCAATTAAATGCTGTTTTTTTAGGTTTAAATAGCAGCTGTACAGAGAGCTCCCACTGAAAGCGCCTTGTCAGTAGGCGTGCTCAACAGCGCCCCCTCAAGATAGGTTTGTTAACATACAAAGCCATACACAGTCGGGGTCCTGGCTAACAAAAATGGGTCCTCTGTCCATATGCTCCTGACTGCCCTCTCCATTCTTCAGAAGCGGGCCTCTTGAAGGTCCCCAGATTGCATTTAAAGTTGCCTCGAGATCATGCATTTGCTGTAACTGCTCCTAGTTTTCTGGAACAAGCTGCTGTGAGAGCTGTGGGAGGCCCCCTCATTTGAGAGCTTTAAGTGAAGGTTAAAGCCCTATCTATTGATAAAAGCTTACCCTACTATATCCTGACTGGTTTTATATATATGGTAAAACTTATTGGGCTTGGTTCTCAAAAGCCAGCAGTTGATGCAAGGTGTTTGCCTCAAAAAGAATTGATGCAAGGGCACCTTGCGGCAAAAGTTGCACCACACTCAGTTCTCGAACACAGGCTGTGCTGAGATCGGGTGCCCTTGTGCCAGATAGGTCCTACGCCAGCCCAGCACCAAACATCAGGGTGCACCATGGTGCACAGGGCTGTGCGCTGGACATATTCTGCCATATCCCTTTATGTGGGATTCTGTAAGGCATCCAGTGTCTGCAGCACCAGCTTAGAGTTAGACCAGCCCTTTGATGGTCTAACACCCCATGCACCAGAAGTGGTCTTAACTATGGACCCCCCAGAGAGCAGTGGCAGCTGTGCATAGTAGTAACATACTGCACATCAGACCACGTAGACTAAATATACTGCACCCCTGACAGCCTCAGTGCGTTTTCATGGTGCATTTGTGTCACTAAGAATGATCGGAATAGAACCGTTGTTCGTATCTCCTTGTAGATGGTATGCAGTGATCTGGTGAATGCAATGATGCGGTTGTGCAAGTATTGCTACAGGGCGGAACGTTAATGACAGCAAAAATTGTACACTCCACTACAACCCTAAGGTTGCAGTGCCACTGGTTGTGTCAGGTGTTTTGCTGTGTTGTGACCCATTGACATGGATATGACCTGAACCCACGTTGTTACACATGCTACTGCTGGTTGCCATTGTCACAGGACTGTCCTGCAGCTTGCAATATTCCCTGTCCGTGTGCCTTTCCTGTGACACAGGGGAGTGTTTGCTGCAAGCTGTGGGAGTTAAGCTCCGGGACCCCACCCATTTGATAATCAGGTGCAGTGTCCCTGGTGCACCAGTGATCGGCACAAGTTGGAATTAGCGTGGCTTGTGTCGAGTTTTGAGACTCAAACCCATTGTATTTATTTGCTGCTGTTATTTCCTGTTATGTAAGGCACCAAGAGCCTGTAGGATTTGGTACCTAAAAAATAACTATGCTATTGCTACTACTGCTGCTGGGTCCAGTGATCATAATACCATATGGTTTGAACTGGCCCTGGGTACCAGTATTCCCTCGTCAAAGGTTGTGGTTCTCAATTTTAAATGAGCAGAGTTTGACCAGATGAGGGAATTAATTAATGGTAAACTGATTAGGGTGGGCAAAATCAGGGAGTGGTGGAGGAGAAGAATGGTTATCAAGGGTGACAGGCACAAATGATCAATCTGATTCTCTAAGAAGGTCAGGGAGGCAGTGAGGGCCCAAAAAGTGCCTTCCTTAGTTACAAGGAAAAACACTGGGCTGAGGAATGGAGCGAATACCAGGTAAAGATGAAGGAGGCCAAGAAGGCAGTCAGGGAAGCAAAAGTAGTCACAGCTGCATATTGTGGAGTGGGTTAAGGGACTGGAAAAACAGTTCTTCAGGTACATCAGGGAAAAAAGGAAGATGAGACAGGGAATTGTTAGGCCGATGGAGGGGCAGTGTGGTAGAGGGGGATGAGCAAAAGGCAACTGTTCTTAATGACTTCTTTTGCTTAGTATTCATAGTGGAGGATTGAGGGCCTCTGCTTGAAAGCGGCATAAAGACTGCTGCAAGGGGTATCCCAGAAATGGGGCAGGTGTTACTTACAGACAAAAGGGTTAGAAAATAGCTTGCAGCCCTAAAAACAGACAAGGCTTCAGGCCTGATGGGATGCACCCGAGGGTACTCAGGGAGTTGGCATGGGAACTGGATGAACCTCTAGCAGGACTGTTCAGTAGCTCACGACGGTCAGGGGCAGTTCTGAGAAATTGGAGGATAGCGGATGTGATGCTGCTCCAAAAGGGAGGGGACAGGGAGGAAGCAGGAAATTACAGGGCTGTCAGTCTTAATCTGCATTGTAGGTAAACTGATGGAGACACTAGTCAAGGAGGACCTAATGGACTACTTCGAGAGAAATGGGCTCCAGAATAGTAAGCAGCATGGGTCATGGCAAGAAGGTCTCGTCAGATCAACCTGTTAGTACTTTTTGACTAGATAACAAGGGCAGTGGGTAAGAGACAGGCAGCAGAGTTACTCTGCTTCGACTTCAGCAGTGTGTTCAGCTCTGGATGCCTAACTGATAACATCATTAGATCCTCTCAACCAGCCTCGTTGACCTCGATGTTTACTCCTGCAGAACATGATCACCAACTTTAGTCTTCTACCAGGCTCTCCTTGTTATTCCCAAATGCTCTACCAAGATGGGAGAACATGTGTTTGCCCACTTTGCCCCTATATCTTGGAACACTCTGCCTTATCACCTCAGGGTCTCTAGGTCCCACACAATTTAAAAAAAAAGACTTATTACCTTAAATCCTTTTGACAAATGTTCTCGCACATGACCTTTACCTAATTTATTTTACTTATTCATTGGTCCTCCTGTTGTCATACACTGCTTCCTCACCTGAAGTTAAAGCAAAGCTGTCCAAATGCCAGGTTCCTGCCCTGACAAGGCTTACTCTCCGGTTTAGCTTTGTGACGTAGAAGCGGTGTTTTTCTCGCACCGCAAGGTATTTTATTTTAATTCTGAAAAGTCTGCTACCCGGAAGTATGGTGGACACGGGGGGCTTCATTATCTGTAAAGATGCGGCGACGCATTGCTTGCTTCAATACATTTGCTCCCTCATATTGTAATGAGGCTGTACTGACATGCAGAGGTCTTCTTTTCCCCATACATGAGCAAAGTGGTCAGTTGCATTTATGGTTCCATTTTGAGGCAGTGTGTCCTAGGAAAAAACATCTTTGACCTATGCAAACGCCGTTTGCTCCTGTGACTGTGAGGCCTGCCTATGCTGTCCTTCCTTCCTAGGACAACAGGGGGCTTTGGATGCACTTTGTTCCACCATTGCCTTGCGTTCCCATGAACAGACTTTGCATGGGCAATCTTGGCTCTGTACCTGCTCCAACATACCACTCTGCACATGTCAGGCAACTTTGTTCACAAGTTTAGTTTAGTTTTTATTTTCAAAGGAACTAGAGGCAACCATATGTTATACAAAAGTTCTATGTGGATACACATTGCAGAAATTGCAGGGTATGAAGACATACAAAGCAGCATAAGGGATGCATTGTCAGGAGTCAACAGAAGCTACAAGCAGTTGAGATACTAACGGGTGAGATACTAACAACAACAAAAATGGAAAGGGACCTGGGGGCAGTCATATCAGATGACCTAAAGGTGGACAAGCAATGTGAGAGGGCAGCAAGGAGGGCTGGGGGGATACTGGGATGCATAGGGAGAGGCATCACCAGTAGAAAACAGGAAGTTATTATCCCTCTGTACAGACAGCTGGTGAGACCCCATCTGGAGTACTGTGTGCAGTTCTGGAGACCCAATCTCCGCAAAGACATAGACAGGATGGAAGCTGTCCAGAGGAGGGCAACTAAAATGGTGCAGGGTCTGCACCGGAAGACATATGAAGAGAGGCGAAAGGAGCTTAATATGTATAGCCTCGAGGAAAGGAGGGAGAGGAGACATGATAGAAACGTTCAGGTACCTCAAGGAATCAACAAAGTCCAAGAGGGTAGCATCTTTCAAAAAGAGGTGTGCAAAAACAAGAGGGCACAATTTGAAGATAGAGGCGGCTCAGAGGTAATTTAGAGTATTTTTTCACAGAGGGTTGTGGATGCATGGAGCGGCCTTCGGGAGGTTGTGAGTCAAAATCAGTGGTGGAATTCAAGCATGCATGGGACAGTCATAAGGCCATTCTAGGGGTTGGGGGTAGGAAGAAGTAGGCTGCTGGTTAACTAGGATCTGCAGCTTATCCAGTAGGTAGGGAAATGGGCAGACTGGGTGGGCCAAGCGGTCCTTATCTGCCGTCAAATTCTATGTTTCTATGTTTCAGTTACAAGTGTCAGAAGCAGTAAGCACATCCAGTAATTGATTTTTGAAAGAGGAGATAGAGTGAAGTAGGGGACTTTGCCCTGCACTTTGCTCCAGCTTTGAAAATGAAGCCTACTTTGCTCACAGCTTGGGATTAGCAGTTTATCCACAGAATGAAGTAAGAAAATTGAGAAAAATACATTCTGTTTATAAAGTTAAGGAATTGATAAAAGGCATTTTGTCCAGAGAAATGAAGTTAGTTAGCACTTTGATAAAGGGCATTTGGTCCACAGAATGAAGTTAGCAATCTGACATAATGCTTTGTGTCCACAGAATGTTTTGCCTGAAGACTTTCGTCCACAGAATGAAGTTAACAGTTTGACAAAATGCATCTTGTTCACAGAGTGAAGTTAGTTCTCTGGTAGAAAGCATGTTGTCCATGGAATAAAAAATGAAATGCATTTTGTCAGCAGAATGAAGTCAGCAGGCTGACAGATAGCATTTTGTCCTCAGAAAGCAGTTCTGACAACATGCATTTTGTCCACCAAATGAAATTTGGAAACTGTTAAAATGTATTTAGTCCAGCTGGTGGAGTGGTAGTGCTACTGCTTGTGATGCCGGTGACCCAAGTTTGGTAGCGAGCTCAGAATGGCCGGAGGGGAGGAGGATAGAACATCCAGAGAACCGATCTCCTTCTCTTGGGGGAGGGGTGGCAGCTTCCAATGTACACCTGGCCTCTAGCAGTAGGCTGGGGAAGGCACTTAGGACTGCGACTGAGTGAATAGGGGGTGGGCAGATGCTGATACTCGGCACATGGAGTGCGTGGGTCATGCATCATGGCATGATTGCACAGCGTCCCTTGGGGAAAAAGAACAGGAACCCTCGGTGGCAGGATGGTGCATAGACCCTCATAGGCCCTGCACCCGACTAGCTAGGCTTGCGGTCCAACTACTGGATCTGGTTCACAGTGACAGATTGGGGACCCTGCTGGCAGCAGGGCCCTAGGGGACTGGCTGGCAGTTCGTCCTGGTGCACATCGAGGTGACGGGGCTGAGGGGCCCAGTGGTTGGAGGCCATCTGAGGCAAGGGGAAAAATGTAAATTCCAGACTTACATCCTACGGAAGAAGGCTCTATTGGGTAAACACCACCTTGTGTAGGCAATTTGATCAAGGCAGCCAACTCATTACAGGTCACCAGAGGGAGGACTAAAGGGGCCTTGGCTATCCCCTTCCATTTGCCTGCCGGACCCCCCTGTAGATGAATGAACTCCCTGGGCACCTCTTGGCCACCAATTGTCTGGCACAATTCAAAACTGACCTCAAACAGCACCTAATAACACTTCCTAAGTGCACCTGCCCCTGAGTGCAGTCACACCTGCTCTCTCTGCCCCCCCAGCAAGCACTAGGCAGGCCTCAGGTACCCCTTCCCTCTGTCCCTTCTCATGACTTGCCTCAGCAATCAGTCTGCAGCATGCTCCTTCGGCACCCGCCACCCCACCTTCCCCCAACTCACAGTCCCGTGAGTTTCTCTAACAGTCACTACTAATGCAGGCTGCCTGACCATGCCCCCTCACACCCCACCATTTACTGTAGCATGTCTTTTCCACTCAGCCTTCTCTCACCCCACTATTTATCCCTATACCTTGTCGCCCTTCTTCCTCCACCCTTCACCTCCACCGCATTACATACCTCTCTCTCGTACCTCCTTTCTTCACCCCACTGCCAGCTATCCCTGTCCCTCTGAACTACTGACAAGGCACTCTGTGGGCTGTGTATTCCCCCCACCCTCATAAAGTGTTTTTCTTGTTATTTTAACTTGTAACTATGTTTTGAGTTATTCTGTAAGTTCTGAATCCAAGCTGTATCGTTCATTGTAATGTACCTTTGCTTCCTCCTATTGTTCTTTGTTTTATAATCTATGACATGGAATCTTTGTAAAAGAGCTTGTAGTCAAAGGTATTTTCCGAATCGCTAAATAAATAAATAAAATGAATAAATAAAAAAAATGTATTTGGTCCATAGAATGAGCTGAGTAGCCGACAACATGCATCTTTCCACAGAATGAATGTAATTGCAGAGTTGACAAAATGCATGTTATGCACAGAATGAAGAGTTCAGTAGAATGCATTCTGCCCAAAATATCTGCTCCCACAACCACCAACACACCAGTATCTGCTCCATAACTACCTTACTCCAGTAACAGCCCCACATCTACCTTATTTTGTAACCCACACCCAAGTGTCTGCTTTGCATTTGCCCCCAGAATGCGCCACACCCTGGTATCTACCTGCAAACTATACCACACCCCTGTAGCTGCCAGACAGCTGCCTCGTACTGAGGTGTCTACCCCAAAATTATTCCACACGCCATTTTCTGCTTACAGTAATCACCATAATCCAGTATCTGTCCACAACTACCCCATACCCCAGTATCTGCCCCACAACCATACCATACCCCAGTATCTGCCCAACAGCTACCATAAACTCCAGTATCTGCCCCACAACTATACCATTTCAAAGTATTTGTTCCTATAACCACCCATACCTCAGTATCTTCCCCATGTAAACCCTCTCCCTAGTATCTGTCCCATAGCTTCCAAACACCTCAGTATCTGCTTTCCAGTCACCCCTTGCTCCTGTGTCTACTACACAGCTACCCACACTCCAGCATGTACCCCTCAACTCACCCATACCCCAGAATCTGACTAGTAACTACCTCATGCATCCATTATCTGCATCACAGTCATCATTACACCTCAGTCTGCCCTTCAGCCGCCCCATACTCCAGTATTTGTCCTACAACTACCCTACCCCAGTATCTGCCCCGCCACCCAGTACTTCAGTTTCTGCCCCACAAGAACCCCAAACTCCATTGTCTGTCCACAGCTACCCCACACCTCTGTGCCTGCCCCACAACTACCCCTTACCCCAGTATCTGCCCCATAACTAACATACTAACATACTAAAAAGCCAGCAGAATAGGCCAAATGGTCTGTCTTGTCTGCTTGAAAGCCGGCAACCTAATGGCTGCTCGCCTTACCACCCCCCTAGCTCCCAATAGGATCTTCTTTAGTCTCAGTTTCCCCTTGTACCTGTCCCACCCCTTCTTGAATCCCTCCACTGTGCCCTCCTCCATCAGCCTCCCAGGCAATGCATTCCAGGGCCCCACCACGCTCTCAGTGAAAAAATGCTTCCTACGCCCCCCCCGTAGTTTCCCCCCTCCAGTTTCCACTCCATGGCCCCTGGTTTTACCCCCTTCTTTAGCTTAAAAAGCTACTTGGCTCCACTCCTGTTTATTCCTTTTAGATACTTGAAAACCTCTTATATCTCCCCTGTCTCTCCTCTCCTCCAGTGAGTAAAGCCCAAGCTCATCCAGTCTCTCCTCATAAGGCTTCCCCTTCATGCCCTGAATCATCTTGGTCGCTCTCCTCTGGACCCTCTCCAGCAGCGCTATTTCCTTCTTCAGATGAAGTCTTCAGAACTGTACACAGTACTCGAGCTGCGGCCTGACCAAGGCATTATACAGTGGGAGGATCACCTCCCTCCTCCTGGACGTAATTCCCCCCTGGCTATGCAGCCCAGTATCCTGTTTGCTTTGGCTGCAGTTCTTCTACAATTTTCAGAGTTATTCATTTTGACGTCTGTCACCACTCCTAAATCCCTTTCTCCCAATGTGGCTTGCAGTGTGACCCCCCCCCCCAGGCTGTATTCATGACCCGAGTTTTTTACCCCAAATGTAGTATCTTACATTTCCCGGCATTAAATTTCAGTCCCACCTCCTTGACCACCCCTCCAGGATATCCAGATCCCCCTGGACTGCCTTCCTCGCTTCTTCACAATCCACCAGTGCTCCCAGTTTTGAATCATCTGCAGAGAGACTCAGCCTATTCCTAACCCCCCTCCCAATATCCGAGACATAGGCGTTGAACAAGAGTGTCCCCAATACCGAACCCTGAGGGACCCCACTGATTACCTTCCTGGGAGAGGAGAGGAGAGTATCCCACCCACCATTACCCAGTGTAAATGCCCTGAGAGCCAATTTTCAACCCAATTGAGCTTCTGTCCTCCCACCCCCATCTCCCTCATCTTTTTTATCAGCCCATAATGTGGTACTGCTCTGTCCAAGGCCCCCCATCACCCAGTCATAAAACTCTAAAAGATTGGACTGACACGATCTCCCTGGAACAAAGTCATACTGTTTATCATCCTGGGTGCCCTAACCATTCCAGCTGCCTCTCAATCCTCTCCTTGATAAAGCCCTCCATTACCTTACCTACCACAGACATTAGACTAACAGGCCTATAATTCCCCATCTCTTCTCTAGACCCCCTTTATGAATAGACACTACATAAGCCACCCTCCAGTCTTGGGACACCCATCCTGTCTGCAAAGAGGTATTAAAGAGTGCAGCCAGTGGAGCTGCCAGCTCCTCCGCCAATTCCTTCACAACCCTCAGGTGTAGCCCATCCGGCCCTGGCGCCTTATCAGTCTTTAGCTTCCGAAGGGCCTCCCTCACCCTATCCACTGTGATTTCTTCCCCCCATTCCCCCAACCTCCCCACCCCTTCTGGGTCTTTTCCTATCTGTACCCTAGCCTCATTCCGTCCTCTGGTCTCAGACTGACTTCTCTCCTTAGCTGAATGCTCTTCCCTCCCATCAGCCTGTAGGGATCCCCAGTCCCCATTAGCAAAGATTGAGGCAAATACTCATTTAGCACCTCTGCCTGTTCCCCTGCTTCCTGAGCCCATCCTCCCATAATTTTAATCCTATTGATCTGCGTCCTCTCTTTTTACTTCTCTCTTATATATCTGTAGAATCTCTTCTCCCCCCCCCCCCGATATCCCTAGCCAGGTTATGCTCCATCCCTGCCTTGGCTCCCCTCACCACTCTGGTGACCCTCCTGGCCGATATTTCATACTCTCCTCACTCCTTGTCCCCCCTTGAGCATTTAAAATGTGCATAAGCGGCCTTTTTATCCCTCACTGCCTCCTGCACCTCCCTAGTCTACCAGCATGGCTTACTGGTTCTACCATGCTTTCACCTTAATTTTGTACAGTACTTAGTAGCCTCCTGTACCCCTTTTTTAATGGTCTCCCACAATCTTCCAACATCCATGTCCAGCCTAATGTTGTCCAACCTCTCTCTTAGAATCCTACCCATGCCCATGAAATCCGCTCCCTTGAAGACTACCACTACTGTGTTAGTATGGTTTTCCTCACCCCTTATATACAACAGAAACCAGACCGTGGCATGGTCGCCACCCACCAGTGAACAGCACACCTCCAGGCCTCTTATCTGATCACTGTCCGCTAGGACAACATCCAATATCCGCCCCTCTCTAGTAGGTTCCCCCACCTGTTGGACCAGAAAAGCATCCTGAAACACGTCCATCAAATACCCTTTTATCTGCCCCACAACTAACTCTCAATCCAGTATTTATCCCACAACCACCACCATACCACAGTAACTGCCTCCAAACCAACACCGAGATGGAGGTGTGAGGCAGATACTGAGGTTTGTTTTATTGGTGAGTCACATACTGAGATTTGATGTACCTCCAGCCTAATACTCAAAAAAGAGGCCATTGTGTATCAGGTATATTGATGTTGGGTAGGTTGGGGAAGGCAGGTGTAAAATAATCTGAATACTCCAGTATCTGCCTCAGAACCATCAACAAAGCCCATTGTCTGCCTCTTGACCATGATCTTACCTCAGTACCTGCTTCACAACTACCTATTCCTCTAATTTTGCCCAACAGCTAGCACCACCCCGTACCTGCCAACAATCAGTCCATAGCCCTGTATCTGCCCAATTACTCTGCACCCCAGTATGTGTCTCAAAACTTCTCCTTAGAGGTGTGAGGGCTAGTTCTGGTGTAGATAATGGGTTATGGCACAGCTGTAGGTGTAGCCACTTGGGTTTGGTGTTGTTGAGGGGCAGATAGTAAAATAAGTGGTTGTCGTGGAACAGATATCAGTATGGGGTACTTGTGGGCAGATAATAATAATAACTTGTGAAGTAGAAATTAGGGTATTGGGTGGTTTAAGGCATATACTAGGGTATGAGATAGATGTGTAGTTGTGTGACAAATAGTAGGTTTTAGATGGTTACAGTTGAGATACCAAGATGTAGTGATGGCTGTGGGCAGATACAGATGCATGGAGTAGTTCAAGTTTATTGCAGGAAAGCTCCATTGAGCAAGCTCATTCACAAGGAGGTCCTGGGTGCATGGTTACAACAAATATACAATACAGGCAATAACATAACAATACATAAATGGCGGACCAGGTCCTACAAGGTACATAGGTAAACAGTCCTGGGTGAAAAAAAAACAAAAAATATTTAGTACAAGTTGTTTAAGGAAGGCGGTGTAGTGAGAACAAACTAAGGATGTAAGGAGAAAGCTAGGGAGGGAGTTTAGAAACAGTTACAGGTGTCCTTTATTTTTGAAGCCACCAGTTTTTTGAAGAAATTTACTGAGACTACACTGGATAGTTTCAGAGTGGATTGCAGCTGGTTCCAAATAGTTGGTAGGGCACTTGAGAAGGCTTGTTTGCCAAAGGAGGTATGAGTCCTAGGTGCGTCGAGTAGGATAAAATCTGATTTCCTAAGGAAATAAGAGCTATGGGCAGTACGGATAAGTGCTACTAAATAGCTTGGTAATTTATTCAGAAGAAGTTTTAGGGTCCAAATGCCAGCATGGAGTGTACGTCTAATGGTAAGTGAAGTCCAACCAACAGCTGCATATAGTTCACAATGGTGGGTTCGGTATGGGTAGTTTGTAATGAAGTGCAGGGCGCGGTGATAGAGAATGTTCAGTTTGTTTAGGTTAGTAATTGCTGCAGAAGTATATAATATGTCCCCATAGTCAAGTAAAGGGAGGAAGGTGGTCTGAACAAGCCCGAGTCTGGTTTCCAGGGGAAAGAGGGACCTATTTCGGAAGATGAAGCCTAGTCTAGCTTTTAGTCTTCTGGACACGTTGTCAGTGTGCTCGTTGAAGGAGAGCTTGTTGTCTAACCAAAAGCCGAAGTATTTAAATTTAGAGACAACTTCCAGTGGTTCACCTAGGGATGTAACAATGAAGTCTTTAGGTGGGACAGTGAGGGTGACGGAGGAAGTATTAGGGGGGAAAATCATGGCCTTAGTTTTTTTAGCGTTTAGGAGGAGTTTGGTATTGATGAGATTTGTTTCTAGCTGCGTGAAATCGACTTGAAGTATATCCCTGACTTCCGATATTGTATGGCCGGATGTATACAAAACGGTATCATCTGCAAAGAAATGCAAGGTTGACCTGGTTATTTGAGAATCAAGGTTGTTGATATATAGGGAGAAGAGTATAGGATCTAAGATGGAACCTTGCGGGACTCCCCTAGTAACTGGTAAGGAGGCAGAGAACAGCTCACCAGCTTTGACTTTCTGCATCCTACCTGATAGGTAACTGGAGAACCATTTGGTAATAGCTAGGGTAGCACCAATAGTGGTGAGGCTGTTCACAATTAGAGTATGGGCAATGGTGTTGAATGCTTTACTCAAATCTAAGAATACTGCACCCGTAATTTTTTTAGCATCCTTGGCTGAGATCCAGTCATTGGTGACTTTAGCTAGTGCAGTAACGATGCTATGATTAGAGCGAAAGCCTGATTGGGCTGGATTGAGGAGAGAGTAGGTTTCCAGATGATTCTTCAATTGTATATAAATCAATTTTTCGAGGACTTTTGAAAGGATAGGCAAGATTGAGATTGGTCTGTAATTGTTTAAGTCGCATAGGTCGCTGGATTTAAATAAGGGTATGATATGAGCGGTGTGATATGACTAGTTATTGACAGATACTTAGTGTGGATGAGATGCGGAGTAGATACTGTAGTGTAGGACAGTTGTGTGGCACATGCTGAGATATGGGATAGCTGGAGGGCAGAGGACTATGTGGTAGTTGTGGGGCAGATGCTAGGCTGTGGGTGATTGTGGGGAAGATACTGGGGTTTGAGGGGTCATAGGAGTAGATACTTGGATACAGTATAGTTGTGAGGCAGATAGAGTATAGTGGAGTTGTGGGGCAGGTACTTTGGTGGGGTAGTGGTTGTGGGGCAGCAAGTGACATGAGATAGTTTGGAGTAAATTCTAGAGAGTGTGTGGGGCAGCTGTGTAGAAGATACAGCATCAGTTGCATGGTAGATACTGAGATTTGGGCACTTTGGGGCAGATACAGTGGTGTAATTTTAGGTCAGATACGTGGGTGTAGGGTAGCTGTGGGATAAAACATTGGGGGTAACTGTAGGACTGTTCCTGGAGTGGAATATTTATGGGGAAAATATAGGAGCATGGGTGGTTAGGGGAGTGGATACAGGGGTGTGATTTAGTTATGGCGCAGATATTTTGGTAAAATAAGGTTGTAGAGCCGATAAAGGGTATATGGAGGTTGTGGGGCAGATATACTGGATTAAATGTGTACATTCTGTCAAACTCCTTCATTCTGTAGACAGAATGCA
This sequence comes from Neoceratodus forsteri, assembly GCA_016271365.2. NCBI lineage: Eukaryota > Metazoa > Chordata > Ceratodontiformes > Ceratodontidae > Neoceratodus > Neoceratodus forsteri. The sequence continues at coordinate 1,416,115,923 of CM028129.1, forward strand.
TTTTGTCCACCCTATTCTGTGGAGAAAATGTCTTTGTTCAGCTCCGTACTTCATTCTGTGGACAAAATATATTTTGGCAGCTCCTTAATTCAATCTTTTGACAGCATGTATCGTGTCAGATTTTATTTCCCTCTGTGGACAAATGCCTTTTGTCAACTGTTGCCTTCATTCTGTGGACAAAATGCCTTTTGTCAGACAGCTGGCTTTATTATGTTGCTAAAATTTATTTCGCCAAACTGCTGACTCCATTTCGTGGACAGAGTGCATTTTGTCAAACTGTTAGTTTCATTATGTGATCAAAATACATTTTGTCACACTGCTAATTTCATTTTGTGGACATTTTGACCACTGTATGAATTGGAGTGGTGAACAGATACCAGCACCTCAAGGTCAAGAGGCAGACAGAGAATTAGGGGAGGTTATGAAGAGGGCAGCAGTACTTGGGAGGTGCTGGTGTTAAGGAATTTTAATTTGCCTGATGTGGACTGGAACATCTTAGTGGTGGTAAGCACAAGGAACCAGCTCCTTGTGGTGGTATGCCAGGAAGCATTCCTTGCACAATTAGTTCTGGGCACCAGAAGGGGAGAAGCCACACTGTACCTGCATGGTCCTGACCAATGGAAACATGGTCCACAGTGTTACAGTCCAGGAGCCGCTTGGTTCAATCATGGGACATGTGGATGGAGATCCAGTTATAAATCAGCAGGCAGCACATCTTGACAAAGGTATAGGACTTCAGAAAAGCGGACTTCGAAGGAGGCGGGAATTGTTAGTGGAAAGCATGGGGAAATAGAAGGGACTGAGGGAGTAGGCAAGAAACGGGAGGCATTTGAGGCATGATTGACAGATGCAGCAAGACATTGCATTGGTGAGGGAGCAGAATGGAAACAGGAAGGCTAAAAAAAACCTGTTTTGGTTCTCAACGAAAAAAAATGATAAGGTAGGAGGTAAAAGAAAATCATTTAGGAAATGCGAGGAGAGCCAAGGGTATAAGGACAGGAAGTATACCTGGTTTAACGAGATGAAAAAATATAATACCTAGGCAGAACTGAGAATTGCAGAGGGGGCAAAGTAGTGGTGATATACTGGGGGAAGTGCAGAATAGAGGGACTAGTGAGGCTGAGGAAGGTTAGAGGATGGGAGGAAGAGAATAAGGATAAGTCTGATATACCAAGTCAATATTTTTGTTCAGTATTCACTAAGGAGAAAGATGTTCCACTGCCAGACTTTGCAGTAAGGCGGGGGTGGTGGGGGATAATGTCACTCGCATCATAGAAGAAAGGGTGCTGGTAGGGCTGAGAGCGCTAAAGGTAGACAGACCAATGGTTCCAGATGGCACGTGCCCAAGAATACTAAGAAAAACGGCACAGGTCTGCTAGCAGACATTTTCAACTGCTTAATGACGGGAGATTGGAGGATACCTGACATTGTGCCCTTGCACAAAAGTGACAGTTAAGATGTTCTGGGCAACTATAGACCTGTCAGCTTGACATCTAAAGTGGGTAAATTACTGGAGGCAATACTAAAAGAAAGATTGTTAGACTTTCTCATGGTAAACAGTCTACGGGACAGTAGACAACACAAGTTGGGGGTTATGTCAGATAAACCTGGTCAAGTTCTTTGACTGGGCAACTAGAGTGGTCAGCAAAGGACAGGCAACGGACATACTGTACCTGGACTTCAGTAAGCCTTTGGCTTGTTCCTTCACAGGAGACTAATCAAGACACTGAGAGATCTAGTGGTGGAGAAAAGGGACGTGACATAGGTGTAAAACATGGAAAATTGGCTAAAGCCAAGGACACAGATGGTGGTGGTGAAGGGGGATCATACTTTGAGGTAAGGAAGTAATGAGGGGATATCACAGGGCTCAGTTCTGGGACCTGTTCTCTTTAACATATTCATTTCTGACATAGGGGCAGGAGTTCAGGGAAAGTGCTACTTCTTCACTGATGACAACTAGATCTGTGGGAGAGTGAACAGCGAAGATGGGATTAATAGGGTGAAATGTAATGAATTGTTCACCCTTAATACAGACAGGTACACAAGGGGAGATCCGCTAAAGTTTGCTGAGGGATGGTTCAAGAGGAATGTCCGCAAGCACTTTTTCATAGAAAGTGTGGTAGACAAGTGGAACAGACTGCCTGAGGAAGTGGTCTGTGCCAAAAAAGTGAGTGGATCAAAAATGAATGGGACAGGCACATGGGTCTGATAAGGACAGGAGGAGGTGTAAAGGGGAAGGGGAAAAGGGAAGAAGATAATCATTAGGGTCATTGCCAGAGTAATACGTAGAGTTGGATAGACTGTATGGCCCAGTGGGCCTTCTTCTGTAATCCTGTTACATAGAAACATAGGAGTGATAGCAGAGAAAGACCTGCAATCCGTCCAGTCTGCCCAATATTGGCTGTTAATTAAGCGGTGCCCCATAGAACTAACACCGTAACAGACTAGCCCTCCTCCCCCTCTGCTACCCGCTTCATCGTTACTGTCTGTTCCATCCCACCTTGAACCTGTTCATTGTCCCTGCCTTTACCACTCCCATGGGTAGTCAGTTCCATTGTGTCACCACCGTCTGAACCCTACTCCCCCAGTTTCCAGTCATACCCTGTCTTGCAACACTGTGTTTTTTTTCACCTGATAAACAGGTCTCTGCTCTCCACCCTTTTTATCCCCCTCAGAAACTTGTATTGTTGGACAAGCTAAGAAATACTGGCCTCTCTGTCTGCGCTATTGCTTGGTTCAAATCTTACCTGTACCTAACTGGCCGTCTACAGTCGGTACAGGTTGGTGATTCCCTGTCACCTCCCCTTCCTATCCAATCTGGGGTTCCACAGAGCTCCATCCTTGGACCCTTCCTTTTTTCAATCTTCCTCAATAACCTCCCCTCCACCTATGCCAATTCACATATACACATGTATGCAGATGACACAGTCATCTTCACCTCTAGTCCTTCCTCTGCAGCTGTAGAAAACTTGCTCCAGCAGGACTTTAACAATGTCCTCCATTGGTTCAATTCTAACAAACTTAGCGTTAACACTAAAAGACAGTCTCCATGACCTTTGGTACTAGTCAGAAACTAGCCAGACTCACTGTCCCCCTATCTTCATCACTCTGGATGGCACCCCACTTGAAATGGTTCAGTCCTTTAAATACTGGGGCGTGTGGCTTGACAGTAAGCTTGACTTCTCAGCCCACATAGATGCTATCCATGCCAAGCTCCGTCCCAAGCTTTGTGGGCTTCATTGTTACAAAGACTGCCTATCTCTGCATGTCCACAGGGAGCTGATTACCAAAATGGTGCTCCCTGTCTTTGACTATGTGGATGTAGTCTATGGCTCTGCTGCCTCCACTTCCCTCACTAGACTGGGTACCCTCTTCAGCTCCTTCTTTCGTTTTGCATCTAACGCTCCTCCATGCACAAATCATTGCTAGCTTTACTCCTCCCTTTCCATCCTCCTTCTGCCATCTTGCCGACAGGCCCATTGCACTACGTTCATCTCCAAATATTGGTTCAACACCCTTCCCTTCTACCTCTGCTTGCTCCTGCTCAAATCCTCCCTGCCTCCCACTCACTCTACTCTAGGGACCATCGCACTTTTGCCATTCCTCATCCATGCTCCTCTGCTGGACAGTCTGCATTCTTCTACAGGCTTCTCCATCTTTAGAACAAACTCCCCTCCTCCCTCCATCTCTCCCTGTCCTTTAACTCCTTCAAACGCTTGCTGAAACTTGAAACCCCCTACATTTGCTCTTGCTACCCTTCTTCTGGTTACCCTTGAAGTCTTGATTTTAACCCATACAAGTTTTTGGTCATGATTCTAAGCACTACTTAAGTTCACTACACTTTGTTTAATTGTGGTACAGTACATGCAAATTCTCTTTATTTCAATGGGCTTATGCAACGTAGTATAGTGTTATGTTTGTGCAACTTGTTGATAAACCCTTGTGGCCGTTCCCCCTATATATTCCATGGGGAATACCACCCAGAAGGGGTACTGAAGGCAAGGAACCCTCGAGGAGGGTTTTACCCCTACAGGTCCTGCGGGAAGGATTCCCTTAGGCTAAACGTAACTTTTGAAGGCACCCCAAAAAGAGTTTTGAGCAGCAAGCTTTGGTGATGAAGGCCAAGAAGCACGGATTGACAGCAACCGGAGAGTGACAGCAACTGGTGATGAGTGAAAACAGACACAAACTGAAAGCTGATGGGTATCGAAAACTGAGCATAAGGGCATGACTTTCTAAGAAGAGAGGGAACGGCAAAGGAGAGCCACCATCCAACTCCATCCAACAGCGGAAACCTACCTAAGTAACCTAAGGAATAAACTACAGTGTGGACTAACAAGCTATTATGACCTTCGGCACAGAGGAGAGGAAAAAAACCCTATGAGGAGGAAACTTCTGGGGATCCAGTGCCTAGGCCGCCTTCCCTACAGGCTTGGGATTCATTTAGGACTCTGCTAGACATGTGGGTATTGTATCCCAATGCTAGTACATGCATATGCACTGTATCCCATAGTTGCTACACACGCTCACTGTGTTCCGGTATGGGTAACATGCACATGAGCATACACACACACACACACACACACACACACACACACACACACGTATTCCAGTATGGCTACACATGCACATAGACACCGTATCCTGGTACGGCTACAGACACACACACACACACATATGCCTTATCCCGGCTATTTTAGACTTTTCTTACCTACGAGAACTACCTACCATTTTGGTGTGACTGTGCCTATGTTTCAGTGGTGCCAAGATCGATACTGATGATATGCAACTTACCGATCGGCAGAACCACTACCTAGCAACACCCAAGATCCCTACCTGTGGCATCCACCTACCATTTCAATAGGGTACTCGTACGTCTGCCTTCGTTTCAGTGGCATCACATAGCCTACCTATGACATCCGCCTACCATGTCAGCATGACCGTGCCTATGTTTCAGAGGGGTCAAGATCGATACCGATGGTATGCAACGTACTGATCAGCAGAACTGCTGCCTAGCAGTGCCCAAGATCCCTACCTACAGCATCTGTCTGCCATTTCAGCAGGGCACTTTCACGTCTGCCTATGTTTCAGTGGTGCCACATAGCCTACCTATGGCATCCGCCTACCGTTTCAGCGTGGCCATGCCTACATTTCAGTGGAGCCAAGATCAATATCAGTGGTATGCAATTTACCAATTGGCAGAACCACTTCCTAGCAGTGCCCAAGATCCCTACCTACAGCAACCACCTACCATTTCAGCGGCGCTACTGAGTTTACCTACAGCATCCCTGTAGCAGTTGAAGTGGTAATAAATGCAGTGAGAGTATAGTGGAGATAGTTAGTGAGACCTTGATGAAGGTCTGCAGATAACAGAGCAGACAGGTTTGTAATTCATGACCTCCCTGTAGGTTTACAGCAGAAGGGGCAAGCTTGAATGTTGATACCTACACATAGGTATGTCACAAGTGTGGGCTGACTGAAGAATGCATGCCAACCAGATCCATAAGGGAAGTTAGTGGTGCCAGGTACTGGCAATAAAGCAACAATACAACTGCTAGAAAGCAAGCACAGGGGAATGAAAAGTTGGGAGTTATAACTGCTGAGTGGAGCCAGATGAAAACAAATAAAGATGAATGTGCACAGGGAGACTGCTGCAAGCAGGGAAACAGCAAGTGGGAGTGAAAAACACATAGACAACAATTGCAAGTAAACTAAGGGATTGCTAAATGTGTGATAAAAGTAAATGGGGGTCTAATTAACACAATGCCTGCATAGTACAACGCAAGCAAAGAGGAGCATCAGGATACTAGTAAAACTAGAAGCCCCTCAAAAAAGGAAAACTGAGAAACACGGTCACAGGAGAACAGGAGCGCAGACACAGACAACAGAGTGAAGCACCAGCAGTGGTCAGAGGCAAAAGCAAAATACTGACCTAGAAAGGCAGGAGAAACACAAACCAGCAGAAAGTCCAGCACAAACCAAGCAGAAAATCCAAAAGCACTAGAGGAGGGAGACAAACAATGAAAGTGGGGACAGAGTCCCCGGTTGGGGAAGGCAGAGTCCAGCAGAGCCTCTGGCTGCAAAAGAAAAGTACTTCTGAGTGAAGCTGGAAGGGCTGACTTATATATAAGTTTTATAAATAATAAATAAAGATTGATTTGATTTGGTCTCAGGCAGGGAGCGTGGCTTGTTGCTTCAGCCCATCGAACCACAGGCGAAGCCTTTCAGTTGTGCTATTATTGTAACACATTGCTCGTCTGTCTGTTCAGATGTTGTTTTGCTACTGCCTACTGATGTTTTGCTCCATCTCCCCCTTCCCTGGGTCACACCTGGAAATGATCCTCAGCTCAGTGTGCCTTTCCCGGTTACCAAATTTTAAATAAATAAATAAAATAAAAAATAAATTAATTATTTAATCTCTCATCACTCCCCTCTTCGTTCTGACTTCGAGCAAGTACATATTGAAGTCTGTAAGTTGTTCCTCATAAGTCCTGCCATGCTGCTCTCCTATCATGGCTTACTTCACCACCACCACCCCCCTCACACATATATCATCCAGTGTTCCCTGCAAGGGTTACTCCTGCCAGTTCTTTGCTCTGATTGCAACTGCCAGAGCTGAGACCATTTGTCCAGCATCTCCAGATCCTGGCTCAACTCCCTGGTCCTACCTCGTTATCTACCCTGCCACATAGTTTTGTGTTTTTCTGCAGAGACACATCTTTCAAATAATACCATCCTCTTTGTCTCTTCTAAACACGTTGCGCATGACTGGTCGCAATGCCGATACCTGTGGCACCCCACTCACACCCCTTACCTCCGATTCCTTGCCTACCTTTTGTTGTCTCCCTTCGGCCAATTTCCAATCCACCTAGTCAGCCCCTCCCCTAGCCCCAGATTCTCTTCTATGTTTCTGAGTTGTCAACTGCTAACTGCCTTCTGTGGACAAAATACATTTTGTTAAACTGCTAACTGCAGTCTGTGGATATAGTGCCTTTTTTCAAACTGCTAACTATATTCTGTGGGCAAAATGTTTGTGTTACAAATGGCACACCATAGGAACTTAACTGTGAAGGATACTGCATGTTTTCTCTTTTTTACTATGGAGGCTTTGTTCCATGCCAACTTGGCCCTTTCCAGGGATATACCATTATCCCAGAGATGTATCCATCGGGTCTAGAGCCTCCTTGGCATCACTGGAACTTAGGAACCCATCAGTTTCCCACACAGCTTACCCTCCATGACAGGGATTCCAGTGGGAGGGCTGCCCCCCCCCAAGGTAGCCCACACATTTGTGTGGATCAGGATCTAGTGCCAGCAGGCACTAGGACACAGGGAGCCTCCTAGTCTCAGACCATCATATAGACAGAAGTGGGATTTTTGGCCGGCCCAGTGGCGCTGAGGGTTGAGGCGCTGGATGCCACCTCGCTCACGCTGGCGACCGGGTTGGAGGCGGACTCGGTTCACTGGTTGGTCGGCCGGGGAGTGCGCAGGCGTCCCACAACAGCTCGCTGTCTCCAGGGAAGGGTCCGGTGGGAGGGCCATTGCCCACCGCTCTTGTGCGACTCCGGGTGGAGGCTCAGGGTAATACAAGCTCCCATTAGAAGGGAGATGGGTGGCCCAGGCACACAGTAGATGTCGGCGCCTAGCGCCTTGTCATCTGGGGCTAACACTACTTAGGGGAGGGAGAAAAGTGGGAAAAACTCCTGTCAGCTCCGGGAGGACGGGCTTCCTGGGGCATGCCTCCAATTTACCACTGCTCGCTGACTACCTTCAGACCCGCCGAGTTAGATTTACAGGGTCTGCCCCACCCGCCTCGCCTGGGAGCAACCAGCTGGGCAAGGGGTCTGGCAAGTATCGGGAGCAGTTGGTAGGAGGATGGCCTTTTGGTGTTTGAAGGGTCGGGGCTGACAGGCAGTAGGAGGAGATAAAGTACGATTTCAAAAAAAAAAGAAGTGGGATTTATGTCCCTCTGGTTGTCTCCTCCCTTCTCCCCTAATGTGAGCATAGCGCGTTGCCTCGCATACTCACAGCTGACCATGTGGCAGGAGCAAGTTCCCTGACCCAGCTGCAGGGGTCGCTGTTGCGCTGGAGCTTGCCACTGACCCTCTCCTGCCCACTTGAGGCAGTCCATGCACTTGTGTGGCTTAGGAGCAAGTGCTGGCAGGTACTAGGACCCAGGGGAACTGCCTGTGCTCAGACCATCATATAGCTGGAAGCGGGATTTTTGTCCCTCTGGCTTCCCCTCCTTCCTGCCCTGACTAGAGAATAGCCTGTGGCTTCACACGCTCACAGCTGACCCTGTGGCAGGAGCAGACTCTCTGGCTCAGCTGTATGGGGTTGCTGTTGCTCTGGACCTGGCCACTGACCCTCTCCTCCCCACTTGAGGCAGTCCACACACGTGTGTGGAACAGGACTCAGTGCCAGCAGGCACTAGGACACAGGGAAGCTGCCTAGGCTTAGACTGTCATATAGACAGAAGTGGTATTTTTGTCCTTCTGATTGCCCCTTCCCATCTCCAACCATGTGAGCGTAGCCTGTGGCCTTGCGCATTCACAGCTGACCCTGCAGCAGGAGCAAGATCCCTTTAGCTGCAGGGGTTGCTGGCTGCCAGCCCTCCCCAGCTGACGTGCGCTACCATGCAGCAGCTGCCTTGGTCAGGCCTGCCTGTCAGTGTGGCTTCCGGAGCTCACTTCTGAACTCAGCTCACCTGAACGACAGTGTGATGTACTGCTGTTGGGCCAACAGGGCAGCCTAAGGACACTGCATTTTAAGGAGCTTGTAATATTAATTGCATTTCTTGCGATCCCAGCTGCAGATTTTATGTACAGTACTGTGCAACCTGCATATTAACAACACTTTGATATTAACAGATTAATTTGTCTTGTGGTATTTAATAGACAGGTTCTACAGTATATTCACCTAAATAGATGGTTGGGAAATAAATATTTCTATGCATATACAGAAGAAAGCTTATAATTTCATATGTACATTATCAATTTTATAGGAAGGGTTATGGCTGATTCTAACTTTGTGTGGTACACTGGTGTTCAATCAGAGTGAAGTGAAAGCAATAAAGTTTACCTTAAATATTACTAAATATTTTACTTGCTGCCATCAATAGGAGCTGGATGTCATGTAGCTTAGACACTACCCTTTTTACTGTGGCATGCATGGGCTTGAACCTGGGCACGTTGGGGTTTCAGCTCAGTTCCTAAATAAACATCACTAAATTGCTCCACAGCTTGGCACAGTTCATTACCCTTGGAAGTCTTTGCTCAAAAAAAAAAAAAAAAGTGTGAAACTGGAGACTAAACTACCCTCTCACCTTGGAGGAGTTGTCCCTGTGGGTCCAAGATGCATTGATAGAGTAGAATGAGGAAGCTTTCCCTGTGCTAGCCTGTGCTGCGATGGATTTGTGGATAATTAGAGGACTTCAGTCTCCACTGACATTTATTCCTTACTTGCAGGGTCAATAAATTCATCCCTCAGAGTCAAAAGTAAATAAATGAATTGCTGTCATCAGTTACCTTGCCAAATATGATATACTGTATAGCAAGACAAAACATACTGTTTTGTGATACAAGTTCTGCTGTTGAGTATTCATTTTGAGATGTAAACCATGAAGTGAAGCGTCTATGGTTCTGTAGGTTGCATGCTCACCTCTAGGTTTCGAAGATTGGAAGAGCATGGGTTCTGTCCCACACCAGGAACATGGGCTGATACCCAATACAGGCATTGTAGTGCAGCACTAGGGAGCTGTTACCCTGAATGAGGTGCCAATCTTTCAGAGTAGACTTTATTATTATTATTATTGAATTTTGTTGACCCGGTAAGCCCACTGGGCCTAGAAGTCCCTTTTTCAGGGGTGACCAGGGGAAGGGGTGGATACAGATGGTAAGCAACTGAAATTGAACCAGATTAAGCTGTTGGTGGTATTTTTAGTGAATGGGGGAAATTTGGCCTGGACACCGGGGAGATTCCCCTACTCTCCTGTGGGGGAGGTACTGTGCAGTCGGACTGATGGAGGTCCTCAGTCCAACTGTGGTGGTTGGAGAAGGAGGACCTGTTGCTGGAGCTCCAGAGTTCTTGGATAATGTGCCTTTATTGCCTACAGGAAACTTACTGGGTATGGCCCAAGATATTGCTCTGGATTCGGATAAGATGGAAGGTTTGATAGACCTTGAGGTGGAGACACCGATGGAGACAGAAAAATTACAGGAGGAATTGTAATTAAAGAAATCTCAGTTACTTGCTATGATATCAGAGGCAGAAAGAGACTATGCAATTTGTCAAAAAAAATTAGAAGATTAAAAGAAGAAAAGGAAAAGGTCAGGAACAAGCCCTATATCAACGGGACACAAACGTTTGCCAGTAAGTAAATCATCCCATACTGGAACTGAGTTTTTTCAAATGAATGTACTTATTATAGAAGACCCTGTAAGCACAGCTGATTTTTCATTTGACTCAACTCCTGACTGGTCCCCAGGCGATGCTTTAAATAGAGCAGGATGGTTATTTCAAAATGGTATATGGATTCCTGATCCAGTGATACCATTGCCTGGCGGTCTAGAACATGATTGTTTAAATAAAGAGGTTTCAGACCTTGTAGATAAGTCCTGACTATCGGATTCAAAGTAGTTAAATTCTAAGTCCCAAAGCGAGTGCACTGAGGCTGCGCGTTTGATTGAGAATGAGGATAGCGAAATCTCTATGCTAAATGCAAACTCCATAGTTATGGAACAACCCTGCTCTTCATCAAAATTAGCTAAATTGAGACCTGTACCCACTGAGGACAATCTTTGTTTGGAGCCTATTCAGGCAGATGAAACACCTCGACCAAAGGTAATTTTGGATGGTTCATTACCAGTAGGAGGAGATAAGACTAGGCCCCGACCACAACAGCAGCCTCTGAGCTCGAAATCCTATGCCGGTCTTTTCCATAATCCAGCTGAAGCAGCTAAACGTAGATTCTTGGTGCGCTTAAGGTATCGGGGTAAGGCCCCGGTAGTTCCAGACTGGCTGTGGGTGGGCAAAACCCTGATAATAAACAGTATGGGATTTACTCCAGCTGATGTATACGCATTTATACATTCTCCAGGAGACCACAACTATGATATCAGCTTTTGTAACATGCAGATTTTGGATACATTTTGGAAAGTTTATTATACAGTGAAAGACACAGAGAACTGGAAAGAGTTTTTTGCAATCCCTATAACTAAGCCTACGATTAAAACAGTCATGGTTTTATTTCGTAATGAAGGGGTGAATATCTCTAATATTACGTATTGGCTGGAGAAGAGATGCACTTTATTTGACCAACCAAAACCTGTTCTCGATGATAACAGATTTTGGACTGGGGGGTGGACTTTTCGGGTTCAGTTACCCCATACTGATTCTGGTATACAACATCTCCCGAGCTCCTTTTACCTAGGGTGGGATAGCCAAAAAGCTGCTACAAATGTGGTTCCTTATATCATTTAAACACTGATTGTGATCAAGTAAAACGTTTTGGGTGTGGTTTGTTGGGGCATACAATTGCGAAATGTGAGGCTCAACCATTATGTAATTTATGTGGAGATTTGGGCCATTCCTATGCAGATTGTTCTTGGGCAGTACATGATAATGTCGAGGCTTCCAATCAAGAATATTTTCTTAGAAAAGCTAAAAAAACCCATGTTATACCTGATAACTCTAGATCAGATTTGGGTGTGGCGAAGGGGGTGGCAAAGAGGTAGGGGATCAGGAGGTAACACTGGACATAGAACACAAACCCCTATTCCCGATATGGTATCCCAAGTAGTAATTTCAAAAACTATCTTTATGAGTGCTCATGATGAAGAGGTTCTTTTGGAACCAGAGAAGACCCTTTTAAAGCCACAAGTCACTCCATATGTTACTCCCCAGGGTTCTCCACTACGAAGTGGGAAAGTTCTATTGCAAGATTTCCCGTGTAGCATTCATTTTGGAAATTCAGATAAAGAAGATGGGGAGGGAATGGAGGATCCCCCTTTCCTGGCTAGACTGGAGAAAGTTCCAATGGAGGGAGGGTCCCTCGATAGAAATAACTCAGGAGTACCTTTATCTCCATTACCGCTAGCAAATAGATTTACTCCATTAGAATCTTGGGGAGAGCAAGTAGATTTAGAACACCCTATAGAGGATGTATTTCTATCACAATGCTCAGATTCAGAATCCAGGGTTATAGACAAAAATGCTTCGGTACCTAAATTACAGACCTTTCCAGTACCGAAGAGGGTCACTCGATCTAGTGAGAAAATGAATAAAATCCCTCCCTGTGCCCTTTAATTTACATTTAGCTAGCTTAAATGTCAACAGTATTAAATCAGCCAAGAAACGGCTGACAACTTTCAGTGTATTACACTCTTTGTCATACAATGTGATTTTTGTACAGGACACCAGGCTACACACAGTAAGGGAAACTGTTCAAGCTTCTCTAGATTGGGGAAGAGGATCGTCTTATTGATCGTTGGGGAAGAGACTTGTAGTTGTGTGGGATTCTGTTTTTCTACCAAGGAATAGAAAGTATACAGACAAATAAATATAGTGCCTGGAAGAGCATTTATGTTGGATGTTGAGATCAGAGGTCTGTCTTGTAGACTATTAAATGTATATAATCCATAGACAAAAAGTTCTAGACTAGAATTGATGGAGAAGATACAGCCCTATTTACATACAGGAAGGCAAATATTTGTAGGGGGGATTTCAAAATAAATTTCCTAAATAAATCAGATAAAGGAAAACAGTATTGCGATAAAACCTTTTTAAAACAGGTATTATCTTTTGCAGGATTGCTAGATATACAAGATAATATTAGACGAACCCCTAAACCCACCTTTTTTAAAGGTGTGCTCTTTTCACGGATAGACTTTATATTCATTAAAAAGTCATTACAGATTGATAATGTTAGAGTTATACCTATTGAATCTTCAGATCATTTATTACTTGGTTTTTCTATTACATCCTTTCCAGTCAGGAAGACAGGACGGGGATATTGTCGGATGAATTGTTCTTTGTTAGAAGAAGAAGATATTAGAACTGAACTAAAAATAGTAATACAAGATAAATTATCTACATTGTTCCTCTATGAAAGCATATGTCTTTGGTGGGAAGATTTTAAGATATGTTTAATTGTTTTTTTTCTCAGATAGGGAAAAGAAAAGCATTTACTAAAATGAAGAAATATAATCAGCTCCGGAATTATTTAGGAATACTGTTAACTCGTCAGATAGATGTAAAAATTGATCTTAGCACTGAAATAAGGGCTGTTAAGCAAGAGATGGGAGATATGCAATATAATAGATTTTGTTCCTTACAAAAGGAGCAGCAATTCGGAACTCAAGGGAGAGCTGAACAGGTAAACCCTTTTTTGCAAACCATTGTAGGATAGAGAAACACGTTTTTACTGGTTTCATTTCAGATACAGGAACTATTCAGAGAGGGAATGATGGTATAATGGAGATTGTGGATACATATGTTCAGACTACTTTTGGTCATCCTGTAGAGGATTCACAGGAAGCATTACAGTTGCTGCAGGCTGCAGATCTCGCCCAGTTAACACCCGAACAGATGGCGTTTCTTGTGTGTCCTTTTGCATCGGCAGAAATTGAGACTGTTATTCGTTCCCTCCATAAAGGAGTTTCCCCTGGTTCGGATGGGTTACCGAACGAATTGTATGGGGTCTTGTGGGATTTAATGAATGTAGAATTAGTGCAGCTTTATAATTTTTTTCTATTAGATTATAGTTTACCTACCCAATTTTATGAAGGTTTAAAGATTTTTTATATAAAAATTGGGATAGGGAAGTAATCGAGAATTGGAGACCACTTACTTTATTAAACACTGACTTTAAGATTTTTTCTAAATGATTAAACAATAGATTATTACAAGTTATGAATGATTTAATTAGCCCCCGACAATTTAGTGGGGTCCCAGGAAGGCGCATTTCAGATGCTCTTTTTTTTATTGCTTGAACTTATGGAACTCACAAATAATGCCATATTGGGAAAGGATCAAAATGGTTATTTGATTAGTTTGGACCAAGCCAAAGCGTTTGATGAAGTTTCACATTCTTTTTTGTGGTTAACTTTAAGTGCATATGGTATTCCAAATGAGTTTATTCAATGGATCTGGTTGTGTTATGCTTTAGCATACATAATTCCATATGAAAATGGTCGGGGGGGGGGGACAGACCTAAAACATTGAAAGGAGTTCGACAAGGGTGTCCCCTGAGTCCAAGTCTGTATGTTTTCACTTTAGATCCTCTATTAAGGATATTACAAAAATCCCCAAGAATTTATGGTATTTCAGGTCATAATGAACATCAGTGTAAAGCTATAGCATACGCTGATGATTTATGCTTAATTTTGAAAGATGAAGCCTCCTTTTTGATTGCTTGCGAGGTGATACACTCGGTAGAATCTCAGGAGCTCGACTCAATTTAAATAAAACAAAAATAATGAGAATAGCAGGATACCCACACTCTCAAGAGTGGGTGGGAGGGTACCCGATAGCTATGGAACCCTGTCGTGTATTAGGGTTATAGTTAGGTGGAGATGATATGGCATATTATAATTGGGAAAAGGCATTAAATAAAGGGAAAATAAAAGTTGCAGCTTGGAACAAATGGAAGGTATCGAAGAAAAAAAGGGTGTATAATATCAAAACCTTTTTGGTACCCCTTTTTTTGTATATAAGTGTTATTTTTCCATTACCTAAGAAGTTGAAAGTTCCATTATTAGGCTTATTTTTTAGTTATTTTTGGGGGAGCAGGTTGAACCCAATCAAAATCTGGCTAAGGCTTTCGACACTGTCTCCCATCCAAAGCTACTCGCTAAACTAAGTGAAGCAGGCCTCTCCAGCCTAGCCACCAGCTGGTTCCATGCCTACCTGACTGACCGTAAACGGTCTGTCAAAATCGGGACTCAAATATCCCCTCCACTCCCAATCTCCATGGGGGTCCCCCAAGGCTCAGTACTAGGCGCCATACTTTTCTCCGTATTTTTAAACGACCTCCCTCTGACCTGCTCAACTTCAGCCATACAAATGTATGCAGACGATACCGTAATATATGCCTGCGGCCCCACCACTAGGGACGTGCACGCAGCCATCCAACAGGATTTTGACACTGTCCAAAAATGGCTCAGATCCAATCAACTAGTACTAAACTCAAAGAAAACTGTCTCCCTAACCTTCGGTATGCAACCTCGGCTCTCACGCCTAGCTGCGCCCCCTACTTTCCATACACTGGACGGATCTCCTCTGGAGACCTGCACTTCCTTTAGATACCTGGGAGTATGGCTTGATCAACACCTGGATTTCTCCGTCCACATTGACTCGCTACACAAAAAAATGCACCCTAAACTGGGTGCACTTCATCGTAATAAAGGGTGCCTGCCCCCCACGGTCTGAAGAGAATTAGTGCATAAAATGATTCTCCCTATCTTTGACTACGGCGACGTGGTCTACAGAGCTGCACCCCAACCACCTTAGCCAGCCTGGATACCTTCTTTCACTCCGACTGCCGCTTCATCCTGGACTGCCCGCCCACCACCCATCACTGTGACCCATATAGCTCCTTAACACTACCCTCGCTCAAGTCCTGACGTTGAATACACGGCGCAAATGCAATAGCCAAATTCTGGACAAACTCCTTCCCCACCATCTCAGCTCCACTCTGATGGCACAACCCTCCCCGGCTTACTCTCTCAGATGCTCCGACTCCAGGCTACTCAAAATCCCTTTCATGCACACCTCGAAGGGCTAATCTGCCTTCAAATACGCCTGCCAAAACTTTGGAATGATCTTCCTGCTCGCATCAGGTTGACCCCTGCCCCAGGCTGCTAAAACCACTCCTCCATGACTGCTTCTCCGACACATGCAACTGCTACCAGCAGCCCAGACCCACAACCAATGGGCGCCTTGATATATCTCAACAGCCTTAATACTGTCTCAGTAAATTACTGCTTACAGTACCTGCCTGTTCTCTGACTGTACTTACTCTGCGGTGTCTGACCACCCTTGTAGTAACATTTGAAACAAATGTATGCAGCTCTGATACTATTGCTGGGCCTGTTGTATTACCCCTGTACTGTACATTTCCTGCTGTATTTTCTATGTAACCCCCAGGTCGCATCTGGAAACGAGCGGCCCCCTCTCAGCATGCCTGCCTGGTTAATCTCTTAAATAAATAAAAAGAAATGTATTATATCTAGGGTTATGGGAAGGAGGGGTTAATATGTTAAACCCAATTTTGTTTTTGTTCTTTCCATTTTTTTATACTCCAATTTGGTTCCTCTATTAGGTCACATTGAACCATTATAGGGAGGTGGGGCAGATTAACCCTAGCGGGTATACTCCATGAATGGAAGGGAAATGTTTTTTTTACATAAAAATAAGCGAAGCCCAAGATTAGCTAAAAGATGGGAGGGGGTTTTCGATAAAATCAAATTGTGGAATATTGGTTGTATAAAAGTCCAATCTATGACACGTAAGAATTTTTATAAATATATCCTAAATACATATTTTATCGAATACCCATTTTCGGCTTTTACAAAGACAAATCAGATGTGTATATCGGAATACATTATGGATAGTCGTATTCCGATGCACATGTGGGATACTGCATGGTTGGGTATTCATAATAAGATTAATGTAAAAGGGAATCAAAAACATAAGATGATACAGGAAAGAGATTGTCAGAGGATAGAATGTATTATGAAAATAGAAACAATGGACCATTTATATTTTCAATGCGCTTATGTGGTAAGATTTGGGGATATTTTAAAACATAGATGGAGACATAAGATGGACTTTCCTCCAGAATCTGATATTTTGTATTATGGAACTCCACCAAGAAATATGCAACAGAGGGCTTTGAGTACTTTTCGTTTAATTCATGTGCATTTGTTATACTGGATTTGGATATGCAGATGTCGTTTAGCTTTACAACAGCAATTGATTTCTGAATTAGATTTATTTCATATTTTACAGTTAGAATTAAGTTCTTTAAAACAAAAAAGAATATAAGAAATATGATTTACAGAATTGGTCTGCATTTTGGAATCAATTTGAGCTTATTAAAGTTTTTTTACATCATGTTAAAGGTTTTGACATGTTGTAAAAATATTGATCGATATATATGTTGTATAATAGTATGAACTAATACAACTTATGCTTTGTATTATTCTTTTTTTGTGGGCTGATGTATTGTGTCGATGAGTTTTTTGATTTTTGTTTTATATTTAATGGAAAAAAAATCCTCTATTCAGTATAGTAGGGAGGGGGAGGGGTGGGTCAAAATGTTGTTCTTATGTTCTAGGGTAAGTGTATGAAATAATACTTATTTTTATTTATAAATTTTTTTTGTTAGATTTGTATGATGGAATACAGTCTTATATATATGTTGTTTTGAATCCCCTACTCTTATAAGTGAGAAGGGGAAGGGAGTGGGTTATACTGCTTCTTTTATGTTTAGGGTCATTGTATGGATGAATATTTATTTATGTTTGTTTGTGTTTCTTTTCTTTTATGGTTATGTATGATGTAATATTGATTTGCAAATACTGTGTTATGATTTGTTCAGATTTCAATAAAAAATTCCCCTACTCTTTTTTGATAAGTGCCATGGGATCTTTAGCAACCACCTGAACTACCACCAATCCAGGCAGACGGGACCTTGGTTTAACGTCTCATCCGAAAGACAGCACCTCAGAAGTGCAGCACCCCCTCATGCTGCACTACAGTGTCAGTATTGGGATATTAACCCAAGTACCAGCTGTGGGAACTGAACCCACAGCCCTCTGATCTCCCGGCCTCAGAGGCGAGTGTGTTTAAACCAAGGTCCCTTCTGTCCACCTCTGGTGGCTGTCCAGGCGGATGTTAAAGATTCCATAGTACGTATTGTAAGAGTAGACCCTCCCCAGTGCCCTGGCAAATGTTCCCCCTGTTATTAAAACAGATGTATATTACTCATCCTCAGGATGCAGCTGGAAATAAGCTGTCACAGCTCAGTGTGCCTTTACTGGTCAAAAATGACAAATTAAAAAAAGTATTTTTTTACAAATTAAAAAAATAGTATTATTTTATACATACGAGTGTTGGTATTATTTCATTTCATTTATTTGTAATTGCAGGTAGGTACACTGAGATACAAGATCCCATTTTCAGGCACGACCTGAAGTCAGTAGGATCAACAGACAAACTAACGACATAGAATATATTAATCAACCATTAAATACAATAAACAGTTAACACATCATTTTACACAAGAGCAAACATTCATTTTTTTTAAATGAATAGAAGCAACAGTGGAGAAAGTGGTGATTGATAAAGAAGACTTTACTTTATCCCAAAGGGTTCCACACTGTTGCAGCGCAATAAGCGAAGGACCTTATTCATGTAGTGTGAGCCCTAGTGAAGTGGTGAAACAGTACCACTTAAAAATGACCGCATACTGTTGCAAGCTGCTAAATGAACAGTAGATTTAAAGGAGAACTAAATGCAAAAAGAATAATAATAATAATAAAAAGTTCTGTAGTGTGCTTTTATCATGTTGATCATTTTTGACTTTTGTCAGCATTATCAGTGGAAAGTTTTTTTTCCCCAACTTTTGCAACCCTGTTTTCTAGCCCCTTTCCACTTTCAGGGTAGCTACTGCTTTTAGGACTCTCTACTCAGAAAACAGGACTACTTTCCACTTCCATCCTGTCAAAGCGCCTGCAGCATTTTGGCTGTCCCTCCTCTTCCCCTTCCACTGTGAACACGTGCGGAAGGACTTGTCCACCATTTCTGCCTTTTCCTGATCCCCATCTGCATGTTCCGCCCCTGCCTTTTTAACCTTACAATCCCTCCATTTGTCTTCCTCTGTACACTTACATACCTAAAAAATGTCTAGTCCACTTTTGATACTACCTGAGCCATTCTCTCTTCAGTTGGCACCTTCGCACTCCTTACTTCTTTCCCTGCCTCCATGTGTTTTTCTGAGACACTTCCTTAGCCTCCTCTCTTTGGGTCTCCTTATAACTTATACTTAGAATAATTGATAAAGCATTACCTGTTTGTCCAGTGTATGTCTTGGGCTTGTCCTCAACAATGCTGCAGTTGGAAACACATCATTTTCAAAGTATCTTCATACAGAAACAGGATAGGAAATGTCACATGGTCGACAGTGCAACTCAGTGGAGTTTCATGGTTCTCAGTGAGTTTGACCTGAGCACAAGGAGCTTCCTTACAATGGTAGCACTCTCATGATGTGTGCATGAGGGTGCAGTTAGAACACAAAGACCAGTCCATATTATGCAGTCATGGACTAACAAATGTGTTGTGTTCACCGTCACTGTCACTGCTTCTGCTGCTGATACTGCTGTTTCTTCGGTTGTGTGGAATCTCATCTTCATGATAAACTGGCTCAAAGTTGCAGGGAACAATGTTATGACCACCGTATGCTATGTTACACTTGAGTGTTCTGCTGAAAGTGGGGAAAAAAACACACACATTAGTGCAAAGGCAAACAGTTATGTCAGTGGGGTGGCCAGGCGTGACATGCAAACGTGCATAAAATACCAAAATCTTTTTGAACCCACTGCCTTGGCTGGCAGATAGTTCCATGGCTACACATAAAAACTGAAACAGAATTTGATGGCAGATATAGACCACTTGGCCCATCCAGTCTGCCCATTTCTCCCTACCTGCTCTATGACATCAGACCGTGCCCGATCTACAGCTCTTTCTCCCTCCCACCTTCCTTTCCGCTATGATTCCTTTGTGCTTATCTCATGCATTCTTGAACCACACCACTGAGTTTCCCCCATGACCTCCACTGGGAGGCTGTTCCAAGGATCCACCACTCTTTCTGTGAACCATCCCATTTCTGTCAAATAGTACTTCATCACGCACCTCCCTCATGTTATATTCAACTCATGTCCAAGTGACCACAAGTCAGTATTCAAGCTGAATAGTGCCATGCAGTCCCGTGGATTTCAAGAGCTGTATCATATGTACCCTCTCCCTTATGGGATCCAGAGAGTATATGTTGAGTGCCTTTGGTTAGGGCAAGACTCACGTACTGTACACAGCTGGGAAGCAGTCACCACAGGCAAGATAAGGGCAGTCTGTAGATGTTATACTGAAGATTGACAAAGATGATTCATAACAAATCTTACGAGTAGCACATCACAGAAATTATTATTGACTATTAAATTATTAGTCATATTAAAATATGAAAATATTGACGCAGGATACCTGAAGGGAGAGGTGAACTGTGGGCAACTACCTTAGGGCGATATGGACATGGATGGAGACTAACAGGAAAGAGAATCTGTAGGGACATGAGTATATATTATTTTACAGTAAGGGTGGTGCAGACATGCAACAGGCGAAGAGCCAAAGTGGCAAGGGCAAAACTGGTGGTGGTTTTAAGCGCAGGTGTGAGAGAATTAAGGTCACTGTTCTTTATTGGAGCTGAAGAAAGTAGAATGGGAATGGGGGGTAGGTTTGGGAGGGCTAGGAACCCTGAGGGACAGTAGGCTCCAGAGCTAAAAAGGGAACTCAGCCATAGTGGATGGTCCATGGTTCTTTTTAAGCCATCATTTTATATCTGTCAGTGTTTCTATGGACAGTCCACAAGGTACCAGTGATCACCATAAACCTTGAAACATAGACAGTGTCTGCAGAAAAAGACCCGGGGTCCATCGAGTTGGGGTGATTTTCCAGTAACACTGGGGACCTACGATTCCTCCACGGTCCTAGCCCTTCCTGCGCTCATCCCATTAAGTTATTGCGTTGCCCAGATCAACCACTGTAACCTTGATTCTGTACCAACCTTGAATAAACAGCAAAAGTTTTCTCACTCAACACCTTGGCTTTTGGATGCTTGCATGGCTACATCACCCTTTCTGTAAAATACTACTTCCTCACGCATGTCCCTCATATTACGTTCAAGTTATGTCCCCGTGTCCTCAAGTCACTATTCCTGCTAAATGGTTCCCTTTAGTCTACTGGCTTTCAAGGTCTGTATCATATCTGCCACCTCCCTTGTGGTCTACAGAGAATACATGTAGATTGTCTTGAGACAGTCATCATAGGACAGGCTTTGCTGGATCTGAATCAGTTATGGTTACTCTGCACTGCACCGTCTGTAGCCTGTCACTATGCTTCATGAGGGTAGGACTCCAGAAATGGATGGATGAGCAAGGAGAAGTAAGGCAGATTACTCAGCATGAGTTAAAGTACAAGGTCACCAGGGTACGAATGGGAACTGACAGGAGGGAGGTTAGAGAGGGACATCAGGAGGTCGTATTTTACAGAAAAAGGTTGTGGATCAGTGTAACACTGTACTAGAAGAGGGACCGAGTGGGGGTATAGTGGTTAATTGGAGCAACCAAAAGATGTAAGTGAATTTCATGTTGTGTGGCAAACATCAGTAACCGTAGCACAGTACATGTGCAGCAGCGCTGTAAGGGCACCAACTGTGGCACAGCGCAGTGACAGCAGTGCAGGGTGCAGATTGAATTGTCTGCCACATATGTGGCTCAGTAAATTGACAGCATTGCACTGGGGACAATATCTGCTACTATCGGCATCCTAGCAGAGCACCAGCCTTGAAGCTGCCACCTTCATGGGACCACATTTCTTGATGCAGCCAAACCACACACTGCCGAACAGTACCACTGCAGCCAGAAACGATGACTGTCGCTGACCATACTCACTACAGGTGAAACAGCCTCCCTCTACATCAGGGCCATTGCTGCCACGAACACACTTCAAGCCCACCCACGTCGAGCACCTTTTGAGAAATGCGCCCACACACCATTACACAAACAAGACTACGTTTGACCTTACATGTAGGTTGCCTTCAGACAAGGACCGCTTGGCCAACATAGTCTGGCCATTTTTCCTTGCCTGTAGAAACACGGCATATCTAACTGCATCTCTGTCTCATTTCAATCACCTTTCATCTTTGACTACCATTCCACTATGCCTATCCCATGCATTCCTGAACCCAAAAAATACTTTCACCCTCCACCACCTCTGCTTGAAAACAGTTCTAGAAATCTACCAGTCTCTCTGTGAGAAAGTGCTAAGGCACCTCGAACCATAAATAAAGGGATAACTGACAAAAACTGAAACAAAAGAAAAATTAGCAATTGTTGGGACATACTCAGTCAGAAGAATAACACTGCAGCAACTGTAGAAGAAACACAGAAAATTAGCTTTCAGCAAACAAATACTAAATACCACTGGATGCCTGATCACTCTGGAGAGGACCCAATTAACAGCCCTTTTAAAACTGTACTACCTAAGCAATAACAAAGATTTCATACCTTTGTTTTTTGTGGTGCTGCACATACTTTTCACAGAAACCTGCTTCCACCCCTGTTCCATAACTTGTACCACAATGTTTAGTATTGACATTACAACAATACGAGGTGCACAAAAAGGAGAAAACTGTTGCAGTTTTTTTTTCAAGCTGTGTTTGCAAAATCAGGAATGGTATAGCACAACATTATTGCCAAGTCGGCTGCTAAATGGTTTGGGTAGGGGTTAGCTGTACTGTGAAACAGCAACACAGATTGCACCCAGAAAAGGGGGTAAAATGGGATATGCCACCTTACTCACAGCTCTGACATACTCAGGTCAGGCTTGTAAATGGTGGTTTTGGTTCAGTGTTTTTGGAATAGCAATGGGGAGAGATGGAGTATATAGTGCTTGTGTGACTTGTACTTTTTGCGGCTTTACTCTACTCCCACCCTTGAGTAGTAGGTATGTAGGTAGTAATTTGTAGAGAATAGAAGGCCCAGAAACAAGGGTTAGAAGAGTGCCGGAGAAGGAAGAGGAGGGGATGGTTGTGGACAAAAAACACTCCCTAAGCAAGAGGGGTGCGTTAGTGGAGGGCTTAAATAGAGGTTGTGGGAGGAGCTATTCCCCACATTGAACCTCGGGCCAAGCCCTCCCATTCGATGTTTGTGGAATGGCAATGAGAACAGATGGGGTACATAGTGCATGCGTACCTTGTAGTACTTTCTGTGGCTTTATTCTGTTCCCACCCTTGAGTAGTAGGTATGTAGGTAGTAATTTATAAGGAATAGAAGGCCCAAAAAGATACCTCCTCCAGCTCACGGAAAGTGTGACCCCCTGGCACTCAGGAGAGGAAAAAAACCCAGGTGGAGGAAACCTCTTAGGACCCATGGCTGGAGGTCTGCCTGTCCTTGGGGCATACTAAAAGGAGAAGGACTTAGGTTCTAGTAACCATAGCTAATTTGAGGTTGGTGAGCTGCTTGGTGAGACGATGATCCATCCTCGATCCATGGAAGATGCAGATTTAGCGATGATCCTGAGGCTGAAGAGTACATCTTTTCTGAAGCAGCAGTAGAATCCAAAGTGTGAAGCAGATCCAGGTGAAGGAGGGCAAAGGAAGTCCAAGTCTCCAAGTTGATGAATGATACTTGTCCCAAGGAACTGCAAGGGTGTAATGAGCAGAGGGAGCATGAATTGATCGACAAGTTATTTGACGGGGAATGGTAGAAATGTTATGGTATAAGAAGTCAGTGGTGAATGATCCAGCTTGTGAAAGGTTTGAATGTCAAGGTATGGTCTGGAGGCCAGGAAGTCAATAATGAACGAGGAGTCACAAAGGAAGCATCCAGGAAGTCGAAATGAGTAAAAGAGAGTCTTTGAGTGCCCTGGAGATGATGGTTCGTTCTTGATCCAAGGACAACGCAGACTGAATGATGAACCTGAGGATAAAGGGTACTTCCTTTTCCGTAGGGATGGTAGAATCCTATGTGAGGAACAGATCCAGTTGAAGAAGGGCTAAAGTAGTCCATATTTCCAGGATGACAAAAGATGCATGTCCAAAGGGATTATAGGGGCGTAATGAGTCGGGATAGCATAATTAGATCAATATAAAACCAGACAGTACACTGTGGGATTTGCGATGATTTGTAAAGTTAAGAGTGACTGATCCAATTTGTGTAAGGTTTGATATTCTTGGTAGTCTGTAGGTAAAGAATCGATTAACGAACGATAAGTCACTAAGTAAACATCATAGCATAAAATGATTAGAGGAGAGTTTGAGTGACTGATGAGAGTAATGCTGTAAGTGATTAGTAAACGAATGGAAGATGATTTGTGGAAGTGGTTCAGCTGGTAGCCTAGTGTATATGGGGAATGATTGGAAATTCGGTAAAAGGGATGGATGGCTTCTTTGGTCATGATTTCCGTGTCTTTGTATGAAAATACTGTGCTGGTACACTGCCTGAATTAAGTGCAGGTATTTCTGTGGTGTGATTGTCTAGGAGATACACTGAGGTGATATATGGTTGGTTAAGTTTACAAGTGATTCTGATGCGCCGAAGTACTTGAGAGAATCTTGGAGGCAGATATAAAGAAGAGTCTGTAGGCTGAATTGGTAGTGAGATCAATAGTGTAAGATGCCACAGGATCTTAGCGCT
This sequence comes from Neoceratodus forsteri, assembly GCA_016271365.2. NCBI lineage: Eukaryota > Metazoa > Chordata > Ceratodontiformes > Ceratodontidae > Neoceratodus > Neoceratodus forsteri. Next base: position 1,416,140,393 of record CM028129.1, read on the forward strand.
ATGGCTGATTAAGACCGCTTGGGAGGCAAGACTGAGTCGGTGAATTCGACTTGACTGTTACGGATTGCCAGATAGAATTCAGGAGAGCCTATTCTCTGTGATGGTTTTTACTGCAGAGACTAACAAAGGCAATTCGAGAAGAAGAAGCTGAAGGGTCTGCTGGAAGAGTGGTTAATCCGGCTGAAGGTACTCGGTGAAAAGGTGCGGTTGATTGTATAAGAAATGGCGATGTCCAGGAGCGAAAATGATAGTTTGGATGGTGTGGAGTTAGTAATCAGCTAGGCGGTGGATATCCCATGATGAATATTCTGGAAGACATCTGTGAAATTCTTAAAACAAGCAATGACTGTTCAAGAGTAGGAGTTGAGTAACATGGTCAACAGAGTCGGTGGTAGTAGGAGGAGCTGCAGAAAGTAAGCCAGATGATGTTCATAGTCGAATGGGTTATCATGTGATTCCCAGTATCCACAGAAGAGATACCAATTACAAAGTCAGGGCATAGCAGAAGGATTTACTTCCTTACCGTGTTTGAGGATAGCCAGTGAGACAAAGTAGACAGGGAAATCACAGTAATAGAATGGACAGGAGTTGGGAGGGTATATCCATTAGAGACTGAGAAGATCTTCATATGTCCAGGCGAATGGGATTTCATGAATGATCCTGAGGAGCTGATTGGGCAGCGTATAAAACTCCATGATGACGAAAGAGTCTATGAGGCATGTTAACCAAGGGATGTTTGCTGACAGTAGTATTTATCCAGAGTAATGAACTAGTGATCCAGTGAAAAGTGAAAGGGTACTGTTAGAATGGCCAGAGAAGGAGTATGAAATGAATAATATGGAAGACCTGGTAGGAGTATGTTTGGAGATAAGGTACTAGGCCCAAAAGAGCCACAGCAAACAGCACATAGCCCCGAGCCTGCAAGGCAGAATGGAGAGTCAGCCAGTCAGTCAGTCAGGAAGGATGTCTAGATCGAGTCCTGAGGAACTGGAGGAACTATCCAAAGAAGGTGATGAGCTAGGTGAAGCTGGATGACAGTGCAGGAAGGAATAGCACCGGGTTGGCCCCCAGCGAACAGCAGCAGGACTCAGAAGGCTGTAGTAATCAATAGAAGATGATCCATGGAGGTCAAAAGTGAAGCATGGTACTCAGATCATCAGGGTTAAGGTACAGTAGTCCCACGTCCAACGATGGAGTCAGTTAACTAGAGAAGGGACGAAAGGAGGTGGAGCGAAGAAGGATAAAGGTCCCACATCTGAAAGAGGTATTAAACTCGGCCATCGACAGGAAGGTTGACCTACAGCAAGGAAGTCCTAGAGGCATCAAAGCAGAGGGATCCTGTTATTGGAGGGAAGCGGCAAACTGGCATGATGGAGGTGAATACTGCGGTGAGGTCCAGGCTCAGAAGAACAGAGGCAACCTAGCATGAGTCAGGGATGCATTAAGGAGCGGATCCATTAACAGGCTACCATGCCCGGTAGACAGGTAGAAGACCCACGGTCGATGTCATTAGGCAAAGCTAAGAGGTGGAAGGCAAGTGGAGTGGAAAGGCCTCATTCCCGAAGGGAAGCAGTGACCAGCATCAGGTAGAGGAAGCAGACTGTGGACACAGCAGTGCAAGCTCAGGCTAAGGACCAGGCAAGGTAGTGTGTGAGGCTGGAAGAAGGGCTGTGGGCAATGAGAAATGGAGATCGCTGGCAGTAGGAGGTCCAGTTCCAGAAGGGTCATGGCGTTGGATAGCAGATGGAGAATGAACACGTGTGAAGCAGTAGAATGGAAGGACATGTGTCCAGGCGAGACGTTCGAAGTGAGATGATCGTGACTGGATATGGATATTAGAGGTAGGTTGATGAGAGTATGTGGTAAAGAAGTTACATACCCGAAAGGAAGTGGCAGTTCACATCGGGATTAGGATGCAAATGGCAGGAACAGTCGATTTCAGAGTCAGGCTTCCAGCCATGGAAGTCGGCGAATAGGACGATAAAACAAGGCTGTCAACAGGGTAAGATGGAGAAGGCAGGTCTGGCAAAGTCATGTTCCTGGAGGGAAGTAAAATCCGGGCAGCAGGCTGAGAACATATAAGTTGCAGCAGTAGACTGTAAACCCAGGTACCTGTCAGGGATGGCAGAGATGGATGATGGCGACTTGAGGCAGCCATGGTATGGTTAGAATGATGTGGTTATGTGGGGCATAAGAGTTCCATTCCCGATGGGAAGCGGCAACTGGTATGAGGTAGAATAGGTATGGTACGGTCTGTATATTGAGACATGACTCCCATCCCTGGTAGTTGGGGTGAGCTAACCTTCACTCGATGCTGCCAAGCAGAGTTAGGGACGGAGGATGTCCAGTTGGTAAGTAGGAGGTAGTGGCTGTAACGGAATCCCATCCCTGGTAGACAGGGGAAGACTACCTTCACTCAGCACCTCAGAAGGTGTGAGTTAGAGATGGAGACCGGAGTACTGCTGGTATGGGCTGACTGAAACTCAGAATGCTGCTAGAAAAGGAAAGGAAAGTAAATTAGGAAGCTGAGGTGAAATAGGGTGATGAATTAAACATAGGTATGGGAAGACAGGCAAAGCATGATGAGAAAGTAGGCTTAGAAACAGAGGTACTATAGAGATGGTGTGGTTGGGAAGCAGTAACTATGCAGGGGAAGAAAGCATCAAAAAAACCTGAGACAGGAACTGGGGAGATAAGGGAGTGGGCGCAAGCAATCAGCGACGGAGGCAGGAGCAGAGAATAGGCCAAGGGGACGAAGATTAGTGAAAAGGAGCACCCCACCCCCATGTCCCCTACCACCATCGCATACCTCCTCCCCCCACACACGCACACATACCGAGGGCGTACTAGGTAGAATGGGTTAGTGCAGCACAGTACAAAATCCGATTCACAGCTACGGGATAAGATATCCCATTAGGAAAGCATCAGAAGAGCAGTCGAAAAACAGGGATGGTGTTTGTCCAAGCTACACAATGAGCCCACAGCAAAGGAATCACTGTAAGGTTCCTTTCATACAGAGAAGAGAAGTTAGGGTGAGGCAGAGCAGGGCAAGGTAAAACCTTCATGGGTTAAAGTTGTAGGTTCCCAGTTAAAACATCGTAGGCAATGCAGATCATTAGCAACACAGTTAAGTACCAAACAGAGTAATTCAAGGTGCTCGTTACTGGCAGGGATCAGGGGATTCAGTGAAGGCCACTGAGAGCAGAGCAGAGTAGGACTGTGTGGTATGGCACAGGTGTGAGGCAACTGAAATACACAGCGGTAGCTGAAGGTACAATTCTTGATAGGTGTGTGCAAGAAAACTGGAGCTGTAGTACAAGAAAGAATTTGAAAAACTGAAAGGCAAGCTGGTCCAGTAGGTGTCCACATGAGGATATCATGGATAGCATAGTTGCGGATGTCGAATGCAAGGACACACAGGACATTCATGCAGGTATGAGGTTGTTTGGTATACAGGACTAAATTTGATGGTCGGCTAAGTGCAGAATCAATGCTGTACGCCGCCTGGAGTCCATACCGTGGCCTGCAGATTGCGAGAGAAGTAAAGCGCGTGTGGGAAAAGGGGAAGTCAACCAGGTTCAGATGCGTGCCAGAGGTGGTGGAAATGGAGGTACTCACTGCAGTACAGCGTCACGTAGAAACGACATGGATTCCAGCCGGAGTACCACGTGGAGGTGGCGTGCAGCAGCTGGGAGTCAAGGAGGTGAATAGATGCTCATAGGGATGGCTAGAGAGCGGCGAATGTCGGGAAGGGGGAGGGAGGCAGCAACAAAATGTGAGAGGAATTGGTGACGCTCGCAAACGGTGGAGGTAGGGGGAATGAAAAGCGGGCAAGGAGCCCAAAAGAAACAAGGCAAGGGGAGGACCCAAACACAGGGGAAGGGAGACCAGTGAAGAAAGGGAGCGGGGAGACAGAACAGACCACGGAAAAGGGAAAGAAGCCAGGACACAGACATCATGAAAGACAGAGCAAGAAAACAGTGGGAGAAAAGGGGGGAGGGGTACAGAAGCCAGGGGAGGAACAAAAATAAGCAGCATGGGGACCAGAACAGCACAGCCACACGAGCCACGCAGGGAGCCCAGGACACACAAAAAACACTCCCCAAGCAAGGGAGGTGCGTTAGTGGAGGGCTTAAATAGAGATTGTGGGAGGAGCTATTCCCCCCCAACATTGAACCTTGGGCCAAGCCCTCCCATAGTCTGCAGTCTTTACATTAGGAATTGCTGTAAACAAGATGGCCTTCCTGTACATTTAATTCTCTCTACCCACAGAAGTATTACAGCCATAAACACCATAGGTTATTGGAATGCTGTAATCAAATGGTATTTCCTGCTATTTACGAGAAAGCTGCTATACATTATCAAAGTCCAAAGATCCCCCCCAAAACAAAATGCCAGTTACTGTATAAGTACTCTGTACTCCTTACAGTTCGCCACCCATAAATATTTGAATAGCAGTGATGGACTTGTGTGCAGGAGAGGTGGTCCGGGAACATTTTGACATGCAGATTGCTACAGCACACAGTAACTGCAATCTATCAGGCACCCGAGCCAGACATTCAAACACTTTGCAGATCACATGATGAGCAACCTTGCCATTAGTTTTAGAGTCTGGAAAATGGAGTATTATGAAAGAAAATATATTAGATATCCAGCAAATCACAGCTGTGGCAGTTTCATACAGAAGCCATCCTGATTCATGCAGTTCATACAGGTCTCCTAAGGGACACAGTGCAGCCGATTTGCGTTAGGCTGCACAAATAACAGTCACATTATTCAGCTCCCTGGTTGTGCCTACCAGCACACCTCAACAGGAAGTGAATCATATAAATCATATTAGCATCTTTCAAAAAAACAGGTGTGCAGAACAAAGGGCACAATTTGAAGATGGGGGCGGCTCAGAGTTAATTTAAAGTATTTTTCTGAGAGAGGGTTGTGGATGCATGGAGCGACCTTCCGGAGGAAGGTCGTGGAGTCAAAACAGTGGTGGAATTCAAGCATGCATGGGACAGTCATAAGGCAATTCTAGGGGATGGGGGTAGGAAGAAGTAGGCTGCTGGTTAACTAGGATCTGCAGCTTATCCAGTAGGCAGGGAAATGGGCAGACTGGGTGGGTCAAGCGGTCCTTTTCTGCCGTCAAATTCTATGTTTCTATGTTTCTAGCATATCATTATGGGTACACGACGAATCCGCAGTCATAATCATGTACAGCATAACGCAAACTGGCTGCACTTTGTTCCTTACATTCATTATGACACATTGCCACAATAATACTCCCTCTCCCCCCTTTCCTAGTTCATTCCACACTCGTTCTCTGTTACTAAGGGACAAGCCTCCCATGCCAAGCCTTGATATCACTATCTATCCCCTATGCATTTTGTCTAGTACACATACTTTCCTGTTGTGCATAGCTGTTTAAGTGTTTTTTTAATCACTGTATAAAGTTGTATTTTGTAAAGCTTTGGTTGGTTGTAAAAATTCAATTGTACTGACCCCTTTTCCCCCCTTCCCCCAGTAAGCATCTGGAAATGAGCTATATTAGCTCAGTATGCCTTTCCTGGTGAAACTTTTCAACTAAATAAATAAATAATACCGGCTTCTCTTCTTAAAGTCTGCTGGTGGATGCCGGGGAGGGGTGGTGGAGCATAGTGTACCACTAACAAACCTTTGGTGCAATACTGGGACTTAACACACAAATAAAATTAATAAACATTAATGAAATCATGAAACAAAATACAGTCCATCGCTAAAAAGAGAACATAAAATCACTGTCGGTTCTGAAATGCTGTTTAACTGCAACTGGATGACAACACTGAGATGCGGTTTCTGTCTGCGGCAGCCGAAATGAATCCGTACCGGCCGGGAGTGTAATTAAAAAAAATTAAAATGTGACAGGGCAGACCAGATAACTGAAAGCAATCCTAGAGAGTGGACAAAGTGGGCACTGTAGGTGTATAAGTGTAACCCCTAGATGGCGCTATCCCAGGGGCTACTACCCCTGCCTGATTTGCCACTAACAGGTTGAGGGGCCTGGATCCAATGGCGGGTGCCTCCACCCAGAGGTCAGGGTTTGCAATAGTTAAACTAACTTGGTCACAGCCCTCTGGGACACTGCAACCCCCCTTTCTTCCCACTAGTGGCCCACACAATATATCAGAATTACCTTCACAGTATACACTTACCCCCAGGTCTGGTTCCGGCACTGGGACCTCCTGTGAAATGAGATACAGTGGAACAATCACAGTACAGTACTTTAACATAGACAAATACCTCAGGCAGTATAACTTTGCTGAAACAAGCAGCTCTGATTTATTTAGGGGGATATAACAAGGACAGGGGGAAATCAGGTTAATTAGCTTATCACTCTAATAATCTACCTATGGCTCTGTGCACAGGCCTATCCCTATCAGTTGCTGTCCCTGGGTACCCAAGCCCTAGTGGCTAGTCCAAACCGTGGCAGCTGGTAGGGCCCTTTCACACAGAAAAGGAGAATTAAACAGTCAGCAGTACAGTAATTCCATTTGGATTTAATGTGGCAATTCAACGAGGCGACCCTGAATTAGTACTCCACGACCTCCAAATAAGATAGGGTCCTTCAATGTCAGCAGGGCTCACTTGAGGTACAAACCTCTTCACACATCCATATAAAGAAAGCACTATACCAGGCAGGCTGCATCTGTATCCGATCGCAATTACTACACAATACCCGGAGAACACACAGCAGATTCAGTTCCTGACAGACCGAGTGCAGTTTTCAGCAAGTCCTCCAGTCTTCTACAGGGTGAGCCTGGTTTCTACTCTTCAGAGATCCTTTGATTCTTTTCACAGGACGGATTCAGTCCTAACGAGCTGTTACACAAGCTGCAGACCGGAACTCTGGGCCTTACACACGTTTTTTGACTAAAACTGCACACTGAAGAAGCACAGGGCTCCTTTCTTCTTCACTGCCAAAGCTCAACTGAAACTCCAACCGACAAAACCGGGCACTTCCTTTGAGTTCCTCCCAGTTCTTGACTGGATTGGCTGTCACTCACAAAAGACTGCTGCTGTTGGTCCAAAAGGTGCTGAAGTCTAAACTACATCTCCCAGAGTCACTGCTCATGCAATCCTCTTGTGGCTGGCTCAGATTATGAGTCCAAGTTCTGATTCGTCAAGGCACCATTTTAGAGCTAGCTTACCCCACTGATTGGTCCAGTTCAGCAGTTCAAAACTAGAATGGGGAACTAGCAGACACAGTTCTGACTGCAAAGCAAGCAGGTTAGACAAACTGTAATTTCATTATTACTCTAAATAATTTCTGGCAAACAGTTACATCTTTCAGATAGGTTCCCTTTGCACTCCTAGTGACTGCAAAATGAAGTGAATTGGCAGCAGCTCGAGTGGTACTCAGAAAGCACACAGTCCCCATACAAACTAATTATGTCTGCAAGCAGACAGCTCTTAAAGAGACAGTACCAGAGGCTCTAAAACACTCACTGATAAATGGCTTAAATGCCAAACACCATTCAGGCTTGGAGCATTCAAGCAAGCTCCTGGAAGTCTTTTGGGAACCCCCCATTTGCAGGGGGTTACCCCTTCCTGGCCTGGGAAAACAGCGTCCGCGTCAAGCAGAGTACCCCACTAAGTTTCAACTGCAACCATATACATTTGCATTAGGTTCGCACATGTAATCATCAGTCAATATATCATTTTACCAAGAACACATTTCTGAAACATTGCAGTCGTCCTCTTTACACAGTATTACATACACATTGTACCATAACTCAAGTTATTACCTCTTGTACATGAAACCTGAAGAGAGGGGCCTGGGCAACTGACCTTGCCACAAAAGGACGTGAATTAGCATTTTGGTGCCCTCACTGGGATCATGTGTGCACCTCTTAACCACTGATTTCTTCTCGAGCTCTCCTTGTAGCCTATATGCAACTTTGTCAGTGTCTTTTGGGGACTGGCATTCCCTTTTCATGTGCCCATCTTTCCCACAATTATAGCAAAACATACTTTCTGGAGTTTGAGCTGGCCGAGGCGCCACATTGGGAGCCAGGGCGGGGTATTACTAACTGGAAACGCTTGCCATCTCTGTCTTGGCGTGATAAGCATTTGGAGACATCTCGTCAGTTTCTCCACTTCCATGGTCAAGGAATTGAGTTTGGAGCTGTTATCAGCAGGAGATACATGGGTGGGTACCCCACCTCCATAGCAGATGCAGTCGGATATAGGTCAGGGCCCATACTTGCAGGCGTGGCCTTCATAAAGGGACTGTTTTGAATTCCGATCTCTCTCAACAGTTCCCCATTGTGGCATATCTTTTTCCTTGTCAGAGCACTCATTGACTGTCAACCTCTGCCCTGAGCTTCACTTGATGGGTCACCCTCAGTCACTCGGTCGTAGCCACAGCTGTTGGTGCAGGTCCCTCCCGAGGTCGCTTTTCTCAACTCCTAATTTCTCTCATTAACTCATCATAGGAGGGTGGGATTCCAGTCGTTTGCCAGGCGTAATTGAAGCAACAGCAGTTCTGAGAAGGGGCAGACTTAAGGATTCTGTCCAGTCTGGTTCGGTCCAGTTCAATCGCTGGCAAACTACCTTTCTGAGGCATTCTTGCAACAATTTTTCCAGCCGAGACATACACAGACAACAACTCCCTTGGTACTGTTGTGCATTTCTTACTCTCCACCATAGGTCCTCATCAGAATCTGGGCTCCCATACACATTCTCCAAGGCCTCAAGATAGGCCTGTGCAGTCGCTCAGGGTTACTGGCCCGTTTAGCACCGGATGGTAGCCAGGGCAGGACCTCGGAGGCTCTCACTAACCTCTTCGCTTTCGCCTTCCGAGCATTGCCATTCTAGCACTTGGGGGCAACATAGTCTATCCAGGTCTCCCAGTCATCCTCCCCTTGGGGGTTGGGGAGGGTGCCAGAGAAGATCCTCAACCTTCGGTAAGAGTCGTGACTAATGGCAGGTGCAGAAATAGGAGTCTGCATTGGTTCAGCCTCCATTACGGGCACTGGAGCAGGAGAGGGTGTTGGGGGAGGAACACCCCCAGATGGCAAGAATAGTTTCTTCAAGTCCTCCACAGTTTTCCCCTCTCCCAGCAACCATTCAGCAAATTTCTCCTCAAAAGTTTCAGATAGTGGTGGGGGCTGATTCCCGGTCTTTACTGTCCTTAGTTATCACTCTCAAGCAGTGAGGGCTCCTCTGGGGTAATGGTCTGTGGCACTTTGGAGCTATCTATGGATCCTTAAACTCTACTAGGCCAGGAAAGTGTGGGTGAGCAGATTAGCATGCCGACCCACCACCACAGGGTTTTGTAAACCTTCCACCTTGGAAAGTACTCCTGCACAGTGTCCGTATTGATACCCAGGGGATGTCCAGGATAAGCATAGCATTTTGGGGTCGATCTCCTCCCAGTACACCACTCCACCAGCGGTGCACAGCCACTTCTGTCGGGTACCCATTTTTTCTTAACAGTGGTTCAGAATATGGCCACTAGAGGACACACAATCCCAGCGGTGAGCCTCCAAGATGTAACCCCTAGATGGCGCTATCCCAGGGCTACTACCCTGCCTGATTTGCCACTAACAGGTTGAGGGGCCTGGATCCAATGGGGGTGCCTCCACCCAGAGGTCAGGGTTTGCAATAGTTAAACTAACTTGGTCACAGCCTCTGGGACACTGCAACCCCTTTCTTCCCACTAGTGGCCCACACAATATATCAGAATTACCTTCACAGTATACACTTACCCCCAGGTCTGGTTCCGCACTGGGACCTCCTGTGAAATGAGATACAGTGGAACAATCACAGTACAGTACTTTAACATAGACAAATACCTCAGGCAGTATAACTTTGCTGAAACAAGCAGCTCTGATTTATTTAGGGGATATAACAAGGACAGGGAAATCAGGTTAATTAGCTTATCACTCTAATAATCTACCTATGGCTCTGTGCACAGGCCTATCCCTATCAGTTACTGTCCCTGGGTACCCAAGCCCTAGTGGCTAGTCCAAACCGTGGCAGCTGGTAGGGCCCTTTCACACAGAGAAAAGGAGAATTAAACAGTCAGCAGTACAGTAATTCCATTTGGATTTAATGTGGCAATTCAACAGGGAAGCGAACCCTGAATTAGTACTCACGACCTCCAAACAAGATAGGGTCCTTCAATGTCAGCAGGGCTCACTTGAGGTACACAAACCTCTTCACACATCCATATAAAAGAAAGCACTATACCAGGCAGGCTGCATCTGTATCCCGATCGCAATTACTGCACAATACCGGGAGAACACACAGCAGATTCAGTTCCTGACAGACCGAGTGCAGTTTTCAGCAAGTCCTCCAGTCTTCTACAGGGTGAGCCTGGTTTCTACTCTTCAGAGATCCTTTGATTCTTTTTCACAGGACGGATTCAGTCCTAACAAGCTGTTACACAAGCTGCAGACGGAACTCTGGGCCTTACACGTTTTGACTAAAACTGCACACTGAAGAAGCACAGGGCTCCTTTCTTCTTCACTGCCAAAGCTCAACTGAAACTCCAACCGACAAAACGGGCACTTCCTTTGAGTTCCTCCCAGTTCTTGACTGGATTGGCTGTCACTCACAATAGACTGCTGCTGTTGGTCCAAAAGGTGCTGAAGTCTAAACTACATCTCCCAGAGTCACTGCTCATACAATCCTCTTGTGGCTGGCTCAGATTATGAGTCCAAGTTCTGATTCGTCCAAGGCACCATTTTAGAGCTAGCTTACCCCACACTGATTGGTCCAGTTCAGCAGTTCAAAACTAGAATGGGGAACTAGCAGACACAGTTCTGACTGCAAAGCAAGCAGGTTAGACAAACTGTAATTTCATTATTACTCTAAATAATTTCTGGCAAACAGTTACATCTTTCAGATAGGTTCCCTTTGCACTCCTAGTGACTGCAAAAATGAAGTGAATTGGCAGCAGCTCGAGTGGTACTCAGAGAAGCACACAGTCCCCCCATACAAACTAATTATGTCTGCAAGCAGACAGCTCTTAAAGAGACAGTACCAGAGGCTCTAAAAACACTCACTGATAAATGGCTTAAATGCCAAACACCATTCAGGCTTGGAGCATTCAAGCAAGCTCCTGGAAGTCTTTTGGGAACCCCCATTTGCAGGGGGGTTACATAAGTACCCTCTATTCCTTAGAATTAGCTACCCATAAATATTTGAATATCACTGATGGATTTGTGTCCAGGAGAGGGGTTCAGGAACATTTAGACACACAGATTGGTACACCACACAATGGCTGCAGTTTGTCATGCTCCCAAGCCAGAGATTTAAACTTTTTGTTACATAACAAGCAGCATTGTTATTCTCTTTAGGCATAGATAGCTGGCACATCACAACCGTGGCTGTTTCGTTGAGAAGCCATGTCATTACATGCAGCTCATACAGCTCTCTTAAGGGACACGGTGCAGCCAATTTGCATTAGGCTGCACAAATAATACAGTGATATCATTCATTTCCCTGGTTGTGTGTCTACAAGCATACCTCAACAACAAGTGAATCGCCGTTTCATTATGAGTACAAGAGGCATCCACGATCATAATCATATATTATTTGGGCTGCATCATGCAAGTCAGCTGCACTGAGTCCCTTACATTCATTATGACACAGTCCCACATTAATACCAACTGCTCTTATCAAGGTCTTCTGGCAGACGCCGGGGGGTAGGGGGGCAGGGTTGTAGGACACTGTACCGCCAACAAACCTTCGGTACCATACTGGGACCTTTAGCACAATAAAAATAAAAGAAATACTGAAAAAAATACAGTTCATCACTGCAAAACAACTTGCCATCAGTACTGACTGCTGTTTGGCTGTGACTATATTACAACACTGAGCTGCGGTTTCTGTGAGTGGCAGCTGAAATGAATCTGTACCGGACCGGGAGTGTAAGCTAAACAAATTGTATGAGACAGGGCAGGCCAAATAACTGAACTAAATCCAAGAGAGTAAATAAAGTGGGATCAGGGAAATGTGTATTTGGCAGCACTGACTCAAAGGCCGGACATTTAGCTAATTAAAACAAGGGGACCACAGCAGCCAATCTTAGAGTCATCAATGAGAATCCAGTTGGAAGTAATGTTTTCATCTAAGCTACATGCAGGACTTCTGAGAGCTCCAAAACTGACAGCACACTAGGAACATAGGACATTTTGTGAGGGTTGAGGAGGAGGATGTCATGGTGTTGCTCTACAGAGCTAGCACGAGAGGACTGGAGCTCAAGCTGCAGCTGAAGAAGGCGAGCAGTAGTCGAGGATGTGGTTGCTCCAGGGGCCCTCGAGATGCAGGTAAAAGGGGGCACTACCTGTAGTGGACAACTGAGGTCACTGGATGATTTTTTGTTTGTTTATGATTTGCGGTACATTTAACACAGACACTTTGGGTTTAGTTTTCAAACACATCTGATACTCTGACACTTTCTGTGATTCTCATTTGGCTGAAGGATATCTTTGTATTCATGGGACAGTGTAATGAAGCTATTAGAAATATACAGACTTTCTTTCACCCTTAGGGAAAAAACATTAGATTGGTCATTTTTGTTGAAATTGTACTGATACAGTGACACAGTGATGCAGGGATTGGATAAAAAATACTATAGTGGGCACCGTGCTTTCTGTCCTATCTATTTACATGCAATAGAACACCCTTTTGGAATAGGAGCTTGATATTCTTATATTCTGTGCATATTAAAAGAATTAGCAACGTTGTTTTTACTGGATATTCTATTTTACAGAGCTTCTCCTATCTCTGTGGGTGGAGGCACATCATTCACTTTATAATACCACAGTTATGGACCACATTAATGCCATATCAAGTAAAGAACTGTAACAGTTAAATGGTAACTTCTGTCACAGATAAAGCAGTGACCACTGCACAGATCGGGGCTTCAGTACCCCAATCCCCACTGCAGGCACAGTCTTCATTCAAATGTGTTCATACCTGAATAGAAACATAGACTTTGACGGCAGATAAGGACCGCTTGGCCCATCTAGTCTGCCCATTTCCCTACCTACTGGATAGGCCGCAGATCCTAGCTAACCAACAGCCTATTTCTTCCTACCCCCCACAAGAATTGCCTTATGTCTGTCCCATGCATTCGTGAATTCTCCTACAGTTTTAGACCCACAACCTCCTCAAGAAGGCTGTTCCATGCATCCACTACCCTCTCTGTGAAATAATACTTCCTCACATTGCCCCTGAACCGCCCCCCCATCTTTAAATTGTGTCCCCTTGTTCTTGCACATCTCTTTTTCTGAAAGATGCTATCCTCTTGGACTTTGAATCCTCATAAAATCTAAGAAGGCTGTCACAAACCGGCCCAGTGGCATGGAGAACTGAGGCGCTGGGCATCTTAACTTCCTGCCACACCGGCGACCCAGGGTCGGGGATGGACTTGGGTTGCTCAAGGGCCAGCGGGGAGAGGAAGGATTGAGCATCCCTAGACAGCTCTTCTTCCTCGGGGGGGGATAATGTGACACACTGCTTGATTGACACCCAGCGGTGGCTGGGTGCCAGCACATGCATGCCACCACATAGGGAAGGGATCCCACGTTCACAATGCTGAGGCCGTCTCTGTGGAAGCAGAGCTTGGACATCACGTCCATTGCATGTCGAAGGGCCGAGGGAGAAAATCAGAGGAAAACCACCCCAGGCAACAGGATGATGACCGACCCTCCGCAGGCCCCACACCGGTGGCCGGGCACAACCACAGTTCTGTGACAGAAGACGCTGGTGAAAGTAAGTCCCTGAGGAGCTGGTGATGGAGCTGGGGGGGTGGTCGATCAGAAGGGGCCTGTCGAGGAGACCAGGAGATAAAAATAAATATATACATATATATATATATATATATATATATGGGATACGTGATGGGCATGAGTGTGATATGGCAAATATTGTCACTCCTGCAGGTGAGATATCCAGCTCACGATGCAGGAGTGACAATATTACCATAATCTGATCTGCCCATCATGTCATATATATACAATAGGGCCAAGAGTTTCAGAAGTTTTGTTATGCTGTCTTGTGTTCTGTTCCTGTTAATGTGTTTGCTCATTCTGTGTGTGAGCTTTTCTGAATGGGCTGGCAGTGTTATAAACTTGAGAGACACATGAGTGTGTTTTGCAATGCTAAATGAGTTAGTTTCAGATAGGAATGAAAAACATACTTTTGTGAAGCTATATTGTTTAGCAGTCTGGCTGCAGTGAAGTTAAAAGCATCACAGTAATTGTAATGAACTGAGAGGCAGAGTGTCAGAACAGCGGATACTGTTTTCAGTGGTAATTAAGTTAGCTGCAGGCAGAGTGCGGAGTGTTCTGTGAAATTGTGCTCTTTAGGATTCTGGCTGCAGTGAAGTTGAAATTGTCACAGTAATTTTAATGGGTGAGAATCAGAGTTTGATGAACAAGTGAGAGTATGTGTCACTGGTAGTTGAGTTACTGTAGCTGCAGGCAGTGGTTTAGACTGTTCTGTGAAGCTGTGCTGTTTGGAATTCTGGCTGCATCAAGTTGAGAGCATCACAGTAATGAGCTGGAAGTTGGGGGGGTGGGATAGGTGTGTTTTGTAATGCTCACTGAGTTAGCTGTAGGCAGCAGTGAGACCTCTCAGGTAGTTCTGCATTTGTGTCTATGGTAACAGCACAGGTGTTTCTTTCATGCTGAGGGGAAAGCTGCCTAGAGTGATATCAGTGACCTTTTGTGACCTGTGTGCGTAAATGCCTCATATCATCACAGTAGAGCAGAGGGTAAAAATATCACACTGCAGTGGATGATATGCTGTTTTATCTCACTCTTTTACCACTCATCTTTATTGTGTGTATATATATATATATATATATATAAATATATGTATATATATATATATAAAAACAAGGCCATCGTAGCAGGCAGCATTTTGTAACATGCTGATACTCACCTCCCCCCCAACAGATCACGCTGCTAACAACGCAGTATCATGATGCGCCACTGCCCCTTCTTGTATTGTGCCTTTATGTATGGAGATTTAATCATCTGCGTATCTCCCATGCCCTGTTCTATTTTCACACACTTTGCCTCAATGCCATGTGCATACATCGCACACACGTAGCATTTAGGCCAAGTCTGTGAAAATAGAGCAGGGCATAGGAGATATAGAGATTACTGAATCTCCATTCATAAGGGCACAATACAGGAAGGGGCAGTGGCGCATCATGATACTACATTGTTAGTAGCACAGTCTTGGTGGGGGGGAAGTTCTGGCATGTTACAAAACGCTGCCTGCTACGAGAGTCTTCTTAGATTTTATGAGGATTCAGGTATGAACACATTTCATTTATTTATTTGGAATTACAAACCTTTGAGTCAGGGACTCATTTCCAAAAGCTCCATGTCAGATTACATACAGATTCACAAGCTTAAAAATACAGGGTGCAGTAAGACATATTAGACAGAGTACATGGGTATAGGCAAACAGGAAGGTATTGGTGTACAGATATAGTCTTAGCAGGTGGCAAAAAACAAAACAATACAGAAAACACGGGCCATATTACAGACCTCAGTCATACAGCAGTTGCAATAATAGTGAGGAGGTCCTATACAGGATAGTAGCTAAATTCGGTACAAAGCCAATGAGGAGGTCCTATACAGGATAGTAGCTAAATTCGGTACAAAGCCAAGTTCAACATTACAGTAGTGCAGCCCGGAGGAGGCTGTTGTCATCCGGGGTCAAAATAAGGACCTAAGAGGGAGGAAAGGCCCAGAGTGTTAGGGCAGTGCCGTTGCGTGCACATGCAGCTGCGGGTGGATAGGAGATGGCTCTTTAGAGCTGCCTTAAATGGACCTATTTTTGGGCATTGGGTAGTCAGGGGGTGGGCATTGTACCAGTGAGGTGCCCTGTAGTGGAAGGATCTCTGGGCAAGTGAGGTCTGTGCCCTCGGGATTTTGAGAATTGTTCTGTGTGTACTGTGAGTAGAGGCAGTGGGAGATGCCAGGTGAAGGGAGGAGGAGACCCCCGGTGGCAGGTCTGGTAGTGAGTCCTTTCATCAAGGTTGAGTATGTTGGCTAGGGAGTATAGGATTCACATGTGGGTTCATCTGTCTGCACCAGTGAGGAGCCTGCAGGATTTGTTTAGGGCCACTTGGATTCTGCTGAGGGCAGTGGCATCAGCTGCAGCATAGTCTATCAGCGATAGAACAGAGAAGGTAACAGCCAATCTGAGGGCCTCAGGGGGAAAACAGTCCTTATGGCAGTATAGGAGGCCTGTACGCATGTTAGTTGCTGAGGTGAGGAGGTTGATATGGGAGTGAAAAATGAGGGTGGAGTCGAAAGTGATTCCCAGGTATTTGTAGCTGATTACTTGTTCAAGGGGGAGAAGTGAGCTGGATCGCATATGGAAAGGTGCATTTTTAGCCTTATTTTGATGGTGAGCAAATAACATTGCTTTAGTTTTTTTAATGTTAATGACCAGTCTGCGGTCGCTAAACCAATTTTCAGTTTGGCTAAATGAGTGCTACACGGTGGTCTGAAGAGAGGAGGGGTCAGGGTGTGAGGAGAGGAGAACAGCATCATCTGCATAAACATAGAAACATAGATTTTGATGGCAGATAAGGACCACTTGGCCCACCCAGTCTGCCCATTTCCCTACCTACTGGATAAGCTGCAGATTCTAGTTAACCAACAGCCTACTTCCTGCAACCCCCCACTATAATTGCCTTGTGTCTGTCCCATGCATGTTTGAATTCCCCCACTATTTTAGACCCAACAACCTCCTCAGGAAGGCTGTTCCATGTATGCACCACTCTCTCTCTGTGTGAAAAAAAATTTCCTCACATTACCCCTGAGCCATCCCCCCTCTATCTTTAATTTGTGCCCCCTTGTTCTTACACATCTCTTTTTCTGAAAGATGCTGCCCTCCTGGACTTTGTTGTTTCCCTTGAGGTACTTGAAAGTTTCTATCATGTCCCCCCTGTCCCTCCTTTCATCAAGAGCATACATATTAAGCTCTCTCAGTCTCTCTTCATATGGTTTCTGATGCAGACCCCGCACCATTTTAGTTGCCCTCCTCTGGACTGCTCCCATCCTGTCTATGTCCTTGCGTAGATGAGGTCTCCAAAACTGCACACAGTACTTCAGATGGGGTCTCACCAACTGTCTATATAGGGGATACTTTTTCTTGTGATGCCCCTCCCTATGCATCCCAGTATCCCCTGGCTCTCCTTACCGACTTTTCACATTGCTTACCCACCTTTAGGTCATCTGATATGACTACCCCCAGGTCCCTTTCCATTTTTGTTGTTGTTAGTACCTCCCCTGCTATTGTGTACTCTTCTCCTGGGTTTTGTTTCCCAAGTGCATTACTTTGCACTTCTTTGCATTGAATCTAAGTTGCCATATGTCTGATCATTCCTCCAGCCTTGCCAAGTCCCTTCTCATCTTTTCTACCCCCTCTTGTGTATCAACTCTGTTACAGATCTTTGTGTCATCTGTAAAGAGGCATACCTTTCCCTCCAGACCCTCTGCAATGTCACCTATAAAGATGTTAAGAGGCTGGACCCATACTGAGCCCTGAGGTACTCCACTAGTAACCCCCTTTCTTCGGAATGTGTTCCATTCACTATTACCTTCTGTGTCCTGTTGTGCAGCCAGTTTGCTACATAGACTACCACCCTGGGACCCTCCCAGGCTGGCTAACTTGATTGTTAATCTTTGTGCGGGACTGTGTCAAATGCCTTGCTAAATTCTAGGTAGGCCATATCCACAGCCCCTCCCTGGTCTATTACTTTGGTCACCCAGTCAAAGAAATCAATTAGATTCGGTTTGACATGACCTTCCTGCTGTAAATCCATGCTGCTTTGGGTCCCGTGCCCTGCTGGCCTCTAGGTACTCAACAATTCTTTCTTTCAGAAGTGATTCCATCATTTTCCCTACCACTGAGGTCAAACTTACAGGTCTGTAGTTTCCTGCTTCTGCCTTGCTCCCACTTTTGTGAAGGGGAATCACATCTGCCCTCCTCCAGTCTTCAGGTACCACCCCATCCTGCCACGATTTGTTAAAAAGTGTGGTCAGTGGTGTCACTAGGTCCTCCCTTAGTTCTTTTAGGATTCTGGGGTGAATCCCGTCAGGCCCCATTGCTTTCTCCACCTTGAGTTTTAGAAGTTCTTTCAGGACTCTTTCTTCTGTGAAAGGACTGGTGTCAACCCCCCCTACCCAGAGTGCTTCTATTGTCTGGTTTAGGTAGCTCCTCCTCATCTTCTTTTGTGAATACTGAGCAAAAGTATTCATTCAGTATCTCTGCCTTTTCACTGTCTCCCTCTGCCCACCTCCCCTCTCCTTTATTAATCTTCACTATCCCTCCCTTAACCTTTCTATGCTCCCTAATGTACCTATAAAAGGTTTTATCCCTTCTTAACTGAGGTTGGCTATTTTTCCTCCGGTTTGGGCCTTTGCTATTCTGACTGCCTTCCCACTTCTTTCTGCTTTAATTGATACAGTTCCATCGTGCTCCTTCTGTGATTCCTTATACTTTTTGAATGCAGCCTTTTCTCCCTAACCTCCCTGCCACCTCTTTTGAGAACCATAGTGGTTTTCTACTCCGCTTTGTTTTCTTTATTTGTTTCACACAAAGGCTTGTTGCCTCTATGATGGCAGTTTTAATTTTTCTCCATTGTTCTTCCACCCCTCCTTTTTGGCCATTTGCTAGTGCATTCTTCAGGTATTCACCCATTTTGCCAAAGTCAGCCCTTCTAAAGTCCAGTATCCTTGTTTTTGTATGACTTATGTCCATGGTTGTGCTCATTGTGAAGCACACTGTGCAGTGGTCGCTTGTCCCCAGATGTCTACTGACTTCTAAATTTGTGATCCTCTCTCCATTTGAGAGTACCAGGTCTAGTATTGCTCCCTCCCGAGTGGGTTCCAACACTAGCTGTCTAAGGCCTGTCCCCTGCAGGGCATCAAGAATGACCCTGCTTTTGGATGTGGCTGCAGTACAAAGTCATCCAGTTAACATCTGGCATATTCAGGTCCCCCATCAACAGTATCTCCCCTTTTTCAGCCATTTTGAGAATGTCCTCTATCATTTTCTTGTCCATTTCCTCCCCTTGAGACGAGGGTCTGTATACAACCCCTGTGTGGATTGTGATGCCATTCCCTGTCTCCAAGGTGACCCAGAGCGCCTTGTCCTCCCCTTTACTTTTTAGTTCTGTAGCTTTGATCCTTTCCTTATGTATAGAGCTATTCCACCTCCTCTTTTACCTTCCTGTCCTTCTGTAGATTGTGTACTCTGGTATGTTGACATCCCAGTCATGGTTCTCTGTGTACCATGTTTCCTGACTGCCACAATATCCAATTGTTCATCTTCCATCAGGGCTACTAGCTCAGGAAGCTTGTTCCCAGACTATAGGCATTGGTACTCATTGCCCTCCATTTAATGTTGGCTTTATCCTTTTCCCCCACCCTGCTCTTATTGCCCTTGTCTGTTTTTCCATTTACCCTGTCCTGCCCTGTGTTGAGCTCTGTACCTTAGTGTTTACCTTACTACCTGCCATGTTTTGTGGGGGAGGCTTGAAATTTCCTGCCTTTTATCAGCACCTCCCCTCTTGGCTAGTTTAAAAGCTTGCCAAGGAAGCATTTAAACCTGTCACCTAGGAGCTTGGTTCCCTTCATGGACAGATGCAGACCATCATGCCAGTATAGACCTTTATCTCTCCAGGTGGACCCCCAGTCCACAATGAAGCCAAAACCCTGTGCTCTGCACCAGTTTTGCAACCATTCATTAAACTGCATGGTGTGCAGTACCCTAGCCTCACTCCTGCCATGGACTGGCAGCACCTCTGAGAAGGTCACCGTGCTTGCTACCCATCTGAGGCCCCTCCCCAACTCCACAAATTCATTCTGAATACACTGATCCCATGCCTAGCTAGGTCATTTGTCCCAAGGTGGACAATGATATCTAGTTCCCTCTCCTGTGATACTGCTTCTACAATCCTGAGGATTCACTTCCTGTCCCTCCAAGCCATGGCACCAGGCAGGCACCTTACTTCCTTCTCCTCTCCCTTCCCCAGTTTTACCCCCCTAACAAATGAGTCCCCGATCAGAAGCTGTTTCCTTCCCCTGTGGTGTCCCTTGCCACCCTTTTGTGGGTCTCCCTTGTGGATGTCCTCAGCATTCTTCTGGGTCTCCACTGAGGGTGCCATCATAGAGGAACCTTGCTGTGCCAGAATGGCATATGATTTGTGTAGAGGTACAACTAGGGGGCTTCGCCTCTGGTCCACCACCCTCCCCCTCCCAGAACCCACTGTGGTCCAACTGCTCTTCATACTTGGCAACCTCTGAGGCAGTGGTTGTGGCAGTGGTGCTGTTTGGGTGGGGGAGGCCTCCTTAGTCCTTGCTAGTTCAGCCTGAAGGTGGGCAGCCTCCTCCCTCAGAGCTGACAGCTGCCTGCAAATAGGACAGCAACGCAGTTTCCAGAATGTCTCCCGGAAAACTGCTGCCCCACAGGCAGTGCATTGCACTACTCCCCACATGTCCCTCTCCCTTATAATATACAATATGTAATATATATATATATATATATATATATATACACATTTTATATTATTGTGGTGTGTACCTACCCTTTATGCACTGTGCTGGGTTATTAAGAATATGACAGTTCTGCCCCAAGACCTGTTGAGGAAGTGATGTCAGAACTTTGGCTATAAAGGAAATGCCACACCGGGGGGGGGGAGGGGGGTGGATAGTCCACAGCCACTGGTAACTGTTAGAAACAATCAAATATACAACTGCTCCACCACCCTGGTGAGTTACTGCCCTTTATAGTAATTCAACTAACACCACAATTTACTAGACCACTGCTCCTACACAAACCACTCTACTGAGTCCAGGGATAAAAATGAACTCACTCCTCAGCCAGCAGGATACTTTTAAAATGTTGCAAAAATATCCTTCCAAATCCTAGGTCTCAACCCCAGCAATCAAGCAAATTCAGTTGTATCTCACTCCCTCTGGTTATAAAATTACTACACTTGTAATGGAATCCTGCAATTCTCTGCTTAATGCCAATAAGGAAACAAAAAAATGAAACTTTTTGTAGAAAGCGTAGCTCCCCTTCGTAACAAGTCCCCAACAATATTATGCCTTACCAGGTTTCCAGATCCTAAACGGAGTTATAGTTTGTTCTTTGCAGTGTAGCAAGGTTCTCAGCTTCCAACAGACAAATCAAAGGACTTTGCTGGGGCAGGAGATTGGTAGCGCATTAACGTAGAGGCTAAAGAGAAGAGGGCCCAGGATGGAGCCCTGTGGAACCCCGGAGAGGACTGGGCAGGTGCTGGAGAGGGTGTGGGTTATTTTGACGCACTGAGACTTTGCAGAGAGATAGCTAGTGAACCAGTCCAGCGGGCCTTGGGAGAGACTTAGCTGTTGAAGGGTGTCAAGTAGGAGTGGGTGACAGACCGTATCAAAGGCCTTGTAGAAGTCAATATAGACAGCCCCCGCAAGGTGGCCTTTGTCGAGTGATTCGTGGAGGAAGTTTGAGAACTCAAGCAGAGCAGTGGTCGTACTATGACCTGGTCAGAAACCGTGTTGCTCTTTGCGTAATAGGTTATGGGAGGTATGATATTCTGATAATTAGTCTGCCACTATTTTTTCCAGGGCTTTAGAAAGAGGGGGAAGAATAGAGATTGGTCGATAGTTGCCAGGGGAGGAGGTGTTACCACCTTTGAGGACAGGGGTGATTACAGCCTTTTTCCAGGCAAGGGGGAACTGGTCCAGGCAAAGGGAGCGGTTTAATAAATCAGTCAGGGGTTTTAGCACTACATCAAGGACCAGTTGAAGGATCCTGGGGTCCAGAGGGTCTGAGAAGGGGCTGGTGCCCTTGAGGGCGTTTGTTAGGTAGTGCCTCGCTTTATTTGGCGAGATGGTCCTCAGGTGGAAAGGAGGACGGGGAAGGTGTTGTGGTGGTGTGGGGGAGGTAGAGTCAAAGAAGTTATCAGGGAGAACTGTGCTGAGGTCTGAGAATGTGGTGTTAAGGCAGTCAGCAATGTTAGCTGGGTGTGTGATAGCGGCCCCATCGAGGTTGAGTAGGGATGGGGAGGGGAGCGGGACTTTCCATTTAAATCCTTAATGTTGTCCCAGAAATTCCGGGCAGACCCCCAGGAGGAGGCAAGTGAGGATCTGTAGTATTCCGCTTTTGCTTTACGAATTGCCCATGTACATTTGTTGCACTCAGCATTGTAGGCCTGCCTGTCGCCAGGCTTGCTGGAGGAAATGGCTCTGTGCCAGAGACTGTCTCTGTGCCGGAGCTGTAGGATCAGTGAAGGAGTGATCCATGGGGTGCCTCGTTTCTTAGTGCCGGTCTTGGTTAGTGGAGTGAAGATGTCACATGCGTTAATGAAGGAGTAGGTGAAGTATTCGAGGGCTTTGTCTGTACTGGGGGCCTGGTTGATAGGCGACCAGTCCCATAGGGCGAGGTGCTGCTTAAGTTTGTCGAGGCTCCCAGGGCAGATTAGTCGGTGGGAGACCACATTGGGCACTGGTTTTGGTAGCTGACAGGACCAGGAGAATGTTATGAGTGAGTGGTCACGCAGAGAATTGGGGTAAACAGTGATAACCACTACCCTGTGTGGACGGTTGGTATGGATGACATCCAGTAACGTGTGAGAGCCGTTGGAGGGGTTCCGGCAAGTTGGTTGAGTTGCCAGCTGAGTTAGGTCCAGGGCCGCAAAAACGTCCCTGATATGGGTTGATGAGCTGGCGAGCCAGTTGGTGTTGAGGTCACCGTCTAGTATTTGCTCAACCTTGTGAGGGAGGCTGGAGAGGTAGTCAGTGAGTGATGCAATTGCTTGGGCTTGTTTACAAGGGGGAACATAGGCTACTGAGATAATCATAGGGGCCCTGGAGGGGTCCGGGGTAATCTTAAGATAAAGGGCCTGGGTAGCATGGTCGAGCTTTGGGATTGGTAGAGCACGGCCTAATAAGGAGTCGCGCATGAAGATTGTGCCTGCAGGGGAATCGGGTTACTGAAGCCTCGATCTGTGCAGTGGTTGCTGCTTTATCTGTGACAGTAGTTCTCCTTTAAGTAATATGGTAGAAAAATATGATATTTCAAAGTAGGCAGAAAGCACAGTAGTTTGCACTTATGTGCCATTTGAAAACCCCATTTAAAGAATAGCTTAGAACCATTGATCATTCTGCTAAGTATATTGTTGAAAATATTGAGCCTTTTGATACTGCATCCTGCATGATACTTTGTCATGTAGACTTATGGAGCAGCCGTAGTTAAGCAGATGTACAGCAGATGCTATATCATGTCCATAATTGTGCCCTTTTCAGAAGCTTCAGTGAATTGTATTCTGGTATCATAGATAAAGCTCTTTAGCATTTTTGAAGCACCATTTAGTGCTGTTACATCACATGATACATACTACAAAGAATACCCAAGAGATATCTGTGTCCTAGCATAATAAAGGCATTTTACAAGAAGCTATAGCCCTGAGGTCCCAGAGCACATTTGTAGAGCTTGCAGCTGTGTAAGAAATATTGGAGCTCTGACAGGGCCAAAAGGTCTGATTGGAAAGTGTGACGGCAGCATTCTTGTGACAGACTGCCGGAAAGACCCTGCAGGGACTGTTCACACATTCACAGCTGTCATGATTGAGCTGGTCTGGGAAAATGCAGTTCAAGGCTCCTCGAAAACATGGTAATACAGCCAGTTTCAGTAACGAGTGGCCAACCAAACACAATCTTTGAAAACTGCCCGGTCTTGTGACTATAAAATGCTGTAAGCACATCAGTTACCAGTGACAACATCTCAAGGGCAGCAACTGATGCAAAAACACAAACATTGCCGTTTTGATAGCAGATCTTGTTTAATCAGTCTTTTAATTCTTAATGATAAATTCTGACCAAAATATTGGTCAGTTCATTTATCCTTGGTATTATTGTGTGCTTTGTATCTTACGCAGTTTTTTTTTTTTTTTAATTAAATTTAACTGAACCAGTCAAATCATGTTCCACACCCCATTAGCACACTTGTAGGAGTACTAAATGAGGTGGGTGGCAAATATGCCCAGAGCTACCACTTCAGTTACCACTTGTACACGGGTTGCCTTTTCTGTTCATCTGATGCAGCTTTCAAGGTGGGATTTCTCACAGGACTATTGGTAGATTATTAGTTAGGAGAAGCATTCAATATCACTAAACCTGTCTTTCTTGAACCTAGAAACCCTGAAGGGGATGGACCTGGGCAAAATCTTTCTTTCCCTTAGAGTATAAACAACTTGATAACTCATACTTACAAGCACAGCAGTGCCTCCAGTTGCTGAGCAAAAAACTACTTACAGCAACTTTTGACTGTAACATTGCTGTACGTATCATTTTTAACACTTATACCCCCATTGACACTAATAAAAACTCTAGTTTAATACTTGCTGCAGCTATTTCATTCAGAGCTGTAGACAGATCTGCATCACTATTTCCCCTCATTTCCCAACAGCCAGATTGGACATTTAGAACAACCTTCTAAGGCATTTTTTTTTTTTTGTAAACTTTATTTATCCTTCTATCACAAGCATCCCAGGGAATCTCTCAGATGTACCTTATCCAACCAAGGCACCTACTGCCCACCTGAAACCTCCTCGACCAGGAAATCAGGGACAGAACAGCACTCCACTCTTGGACCGGCCCCCAGATCTACGCCTCAGCGGAGCCACTCTACTACTACCTGGGTGTCCTTTCTGAAATCTAGTCTGCCGAGGTCCGGGAGTGGAATGAGGGCTCAGGAGAGTTGGTCGGGGGAAAGTCCGGTGCTGGGCATGTGGGCCCCGATCCCTCGAGGCCACTGTCGCCTTCCTGCGAGCCGGGGTTTTCCACCTTGGTTACAGTGTCCTGGGGGCACGGACGTGCAATGGCATCTGCTCACGGTGGGCACACTTCCATGCCCATGCGAAGACACATGCCACCGCTCCCATACATACCCTGCACACGCGCCCACGCAAACTGCAATGCTCCCAGTAGCCACCAGGAGTCACTATAGCTGCACAGAGCATACCCTGCCCACCCCAGGAGAGGAGAGCAGTCCATTAGACGCTTGATCCTACTCCCTCCCAGCCGACCCCCGACGACCTGAGTCCGCTTCCGAACCCGGGTCCCTGGCATGGCATGAGGTGTGGCATCCAGCTCCTCAACCCTCAGCACTACTAGACCAGCTACTTCTAAGGCATGTTAAAGTGCGAGCTTCTAAAGTGATTATGCTACCAGCTAGTCTTAGTTTGTTCCAGACAACAGTTCTTTTATCTGAAGCACTGGATTTAGTAACACAGCAATTAAAAGAGGTACAGTACAAGTCACATTAAACTGTTCCCTCAGCTCATTGGTGTAGCATTGTTCAATGAGTTTCCTAATCTGTGCAGTGTTTAATTCAATGAATTATTGAAAGTTTAGTATAGGTTTGCAACTAGCTGTTAGGTCTGTAAGCTTTATTTTTAGCTAAGTGCTTATCAGTTTCATTTCGGAAGGCAGACTAAACAACTCTTAAAGAATGCTGTGATATTTATGAACAATGCTCTAAAGGAATGTTGTGATATTTATAAACAACGGCATGAAAATGCATTGCATAAACACTGCAAAACAGCCACTGCCATATCACTAAACATGCACAGGTGAGTTGAATAGGCAATGAAGAATGGTTGGAAAAGAATTAAAAGCTTCAACAGTTTAAGTTGCCACTGCAGTAGAATCAGAAAAAAAAATGCCACACCAGTGAGTTGATGGAACAGTTTAATGTGACTTGTACTGTACTACAGGCAAAATGTACAAAAACATATGTTGTGCAGAGTGTTTTAATGTTTGCATGTATCCCTAGTGCATTCTTTCCTTTGTTTGCCATTGGGAGTTTTTGCTAAATGTGCCTACTAGTTTTATGGCCCCTGGGGATCTCCATGTCTGTATGCGGTATTGTATTGCCTTTCCTTTTCCTACAGTGCCTCCTGTCCCATATGACAATGATGCGTTGGAGACCATTGATTCAGTGAGTGCTTGCCTGCTGTTTACTCTGCAGCAGCATTGTGCTGTTAGAAGCCTGTTATTCTGGCCTCAAATAAATACAGTGGACTTCACTTATGCCGAAGTTGCTTTTCCCAGACAGTCAGTTAAAATGGACATTTCTCCTTTCCTAAAACCTTTTTCTATAGTCAACTGTTATAAATTGTCTATTATACAATGGGGTATAAAAATCCTGTAACCTCATTGGTCAAACCACATCACATGACCGTGATAAATCCTCCAGTATACCCACTGTAAAAGTTTTATATCACTGTAAAAACAAAAAAAACAGGTTGTTCATTGTATAATAGCAGTATACCATGACAGGGAGTGGGTATATGGGTGGATTTACCACTTCTGGTGTGGTTAAGTCACTCGGCTGCGCCTCGTGACCGAACCACACCAGGTATGGTAAATCCACCAATATACCCACTGCCTGTCATGGTATGTTGCTTAAATAATAACAGCCTGTTGAGGCCATCTATAATGGACAACTGGCAGCAGTAAACAGAGTGGAAAAGTTTAAAAAAAAGTCAAGTCCGGTCATTACTGTAACTCACCGTTAGAGGTCATTAACAGCTGAAGTAGAATATTTCTCTAACGTTTTGTGATTCCTCTAACACCTGCTTTAGTACGGTATCATAAGGCTTGTTCACACTGCGCCTTGTTGCACCAGCCACTTTCAAATTGTTCAAATAAATTTTAAGAAATAGCTGGCGAGTTCTCATGGCATCAGTATTTTTAGTGCCCTTTTGCTTTCCGGCGATTTAGGTGTTGTTCCGGTCACTGTTGAGTTGGTGGGGACTTGTAGTGATGCAGGTGGTTTGCCTATTCAGACGGCACAGGAAACCACCTACACCACTCCGCAGATCCAAGAAAAGAGGGATCGTGGTGACAACACCATGCAATGGAAACCTGCCAAAACAGGAAGGTTCCCACGTCTGCAGTAGCGCCAATCTGGCTGTTGTGAGCCAGTGACAATGGCTCACATGCGGTCGTGTGAACGAACCTTTACTCTGTATTGTTTCCGGATCCCATGATGTCACTCTCTCTTTCAGCTGGGGCTGGCATGCGGCGGTGGCAAAGAAATGGCTTTACAAGCTCCTGTTCTACTGTTTCTGCAAAACCTTGGGTGAGCGAATGGAGTCGCATGCTCTGATTTTGACAGGACTTGGGTTGTTTGCTGTTATTTCCTGCCCCCCATCTCTTTCTCTTTCTCTCTTCTCCCTCTTGCTGAGCAGGGCCATAGTACAACATGTTCAAATGATTAATTTATTAGTTGTGAAATAAAGTAGAAGTCTGCCTCCCCTTGCTCCCATCTTTCAGTTAATC
This sequence comes from Neoceratodus forsteri, assembly GCA_016271365.2. Lineage (NCBI taxonomy): Eukaryota > Metazoa > Chordata > Ceratodontiformes > Ceratodontidae > Neoceratodus > Neoceratodus forsteri. The sequence continues at coordinate 1,416,167,755 of CM028129.1, forward strand.
CTAAAACCAGAGGAGGAGGTCAGGCAGAGCAGCGGAATTAGTCAGCTTTAGCTAATAAACTGTTGTATGCTGCGTGTACAACTAAGCAATACCAGCACTGTAATCGGTGAACAGGGTTGGGGGAAAGAGTGCCCCTCTCGACTCACTGAAGTTGATGAATACTCTGTATTGCTTAGGCATTTTTACTAGTAATAAAGATGAGTTAAAAAAAAGAATTAGCAGTTCAAAAGCAATTCAAAAGCCCACCAACACTAACATTTGGATGTCCTGGATGGACAGCTACTTATAATGGACAAAAGGGGTTAACACAGACCATTATAAGCTACGTCCAGTGTAACACTTTCTAACACAGTCTTTTTGTTTTCAAGTTACAGGAGTGAATGTTTTGTTTTTAAAGCTTTTCATTACTGATCTCGGCACACAAAGCCATTACTAGAAGATGGCTCCTGGACGAACCAGCAATGCTTCAACAGTGGATAGACACAGTACAAGAAATGCAAAACATGGAAGAACTTACAAGATTAACCTTAGAACCTCAATTTTTTGCCAGGAGATGGACGTGTTAGATCTTATAGTGAGATTCCATGCCCCAACCTCTCACTCACATTAGATCTGTCCTGCAACTTTTCTTGCACGCATGTCATTTGCTGGGTTGTTTTGCCATAAATATATCATGAATGATCAGTAAATTAACTAAATGATCCTCTGCCATGTAAACTGCTAACTCTATCAGGCTGTAAAGTGATGCATCTGTTGTACCCAAGTTGTTAAATAAACATGAATGTTAAAAAAACAGCCATAAAAAACACACAGATCACCACAGGTCATCAGTGTTGTAATTATTGAAAACTCTAGCCTTTTCCTGAAAGAATAGCCCACTCAGGTATCCCTCAGATGTTTTCCAAACTGTGAATGTAGCCTTTATTAGTGCTCACTGGATAAGGAGAGGCACTTAAAATAATGGTTCTGCTGCTGTAAATGGAAAAGTAAACAAGGTCTTACTGAATTAATGTTCTCCAGTGGATCACTGTCATTTGGGACAGGAGACTTAGGAAAAGGAATGACAATAACACATACAGACACGGAGATCTCCGGGGCCATAAAGCAAGTAAACAAATTTGGGGGGGGGGGGATTCCTCACAGCAAACAAAGGAAAGAACAAACTAGGGCCTCCCCGTATATAAAGCCAGTTGAGTGCACTGTGCAGACAGGAGTACTGCATGCCAGATAATGCACTGCTGACTCATGGGGACTATTCAGACAGTTACAATGCTCTGATTGGAGCATGCTGTCTGAATATGGGGCTGTACCGGCATAGCACATCGTGACTATGCACTGCTCCAACATAGGCCTCAACAAGAAATGGCCCACAAGATCCCAACGAAGATAGCAAGGTCCAAACAGGATAACGCTAGGGCCCCTGTGGGCCATATTCAGCCCTGTCATACTAATGAGCCCATTCTATTTGCGTGCTCATTATGGTCTCATTACTGTGCGTGCAGCACACCCTCTCCGAGCACCTGTGCTGTCATGTGGTCCTATGCCCTGATGGTCTGTGATTCCCCCATGCCTCATCACCCATCCTGACATCTTTGTAGAAGGCCCTGGTAAGCTAATGGTCCCCCACTCCCAATCACCTGCCCTGTACTACTTGTTAAATACCTTGGTGGTTTAGTGGACCCCTACCCCCCCAGAAAGGCATCCAACCCCCCCCCGATCTGCTCCCTCAGAACCCTCCTCCCTGCAACCCCCCTCGACTTGGTCACTGAGGCAGTGGACGACGTGTGGCACAGCCCTCTGTTCACCACCTCATCTGGCCACCATCTGAATGGCACAGATTGATTATGTGCTTATTTATTGAGATCTTGGATTAACACCTTTGAGCAGAAAGCTCTTTTATAGGTTCCACGTCAAGTATGACACAAACAAGAATACAGGTATGTTCCATAGATACTGTAGAAACAGCTATTCGACAGTAGCCCTTATGGTTCCAAAATCTACCCTTTTCATAGACACTGTCATCAGAAGGGGATACATTGGATACCATTAGAGTTAGCTACTTCTTACTTCAGTACAGCTGATATTTATCTATATGTGCCCCTTACATGGTGTTATGTACTGTATATCTCATCCAGACCTCTCTGCAGACAATCTGTGTCTTATGCTTAAAGGATACGTAACCACTAAAAATTGCAATATCCCACTTTCAAAATACATCTAAGTGCCTTGAATGTTAAATGGAGCCCCACTAAACCATATACGTATTTACTGTACCTTAAAAAATGCTGCTTTAGTATGGTTTTATAACATCAGTACATTGTAAACAAACAGATCCTGCTCTGAAATATTATGCCACAAACTGATCATAAGATGGCATGAGACATCATGGGTGATGTCACTGAGGAGTGAGAGAGCCATATGGAATAGCACTGTGCTTTTCCCTGTATCTGCAGTACCGGCCATGACTTTTCCCTGCCCTGCTGTACAAACAGCACACATGGCGGAACACTCGTGACGTCATTTTTCAGAAATTGAAATGTTGGCTGTAACCCAGGAGCTGCCAGTTGGGGTACAAATGAAATCTGGAAAACACTGATGGTGCACAGGGAGATAAAAACACAACTTAGTGGTAAAAAATAAAAGCATAGAGAGCCCTTTTAGTTTACAATTTGTTTGTCTTAGATAACCTAAGTTGCAACATCTTGTCTGTATTGGAGTCCCATTTCCATCCAATTTTACATCTCAGTGGAATGAACACAAGCTGTCCATGATTTGCTACGGGTCATGCAGTGAGCTGGTGTCTATGGTATTTGAACCTGGTTCAAAGTTCTGTACTCTTAACTGGCCCAGTTAAGCAACATGATAGTCCATGTTATTGCAACAGCCGAGTGATGCAATTCTTGCTGTTTATAGCTAATCTAAAAGACAGAGAACCTCAGCACAAAAGCACTGAGACAGTGGTTACCCGAGAAGGGCATTGGTAATAAAGCCAGGTTTAAAGATACACAAAATCACACATATCCCAGTAATGCGTATAGCTGATGACATGGTTGGCAGTTCTTATCACTTTATATAGTTCTGTTTTACAGCAGCACACTACACTGCATTCGGTGACTCAGAAGTCTCACTGTTACATTAGGAAATTTGTGTATGTGGTTCTTCTGCTAGTTTAGAGAAAAATTTATTGATTTGTTCTACCCTGTTGTTATATGCACATGCCATGTTTATATTTTGTTCAATTGATTTGTTTATTCCTTCATTCATTCATTTAGTTCAGGAAGTGCACTGAACACTGTGACCCACCCTGGTCTGGTACAAGAGCAAAAATAATAAGCAGTACCTTTGGGGTCTCTCATCGGAGCCTACTCTGAAAATGACCAGTCATGTACTCCCCCTCTGTTCCAGCATCACATTATCATTTTTCTCCTACACCCACTAGTAGTAGTTCTTGGGTGATTGGGGGGTACATGAAGCAGGGTCAAGCTGGGTATTGGGCTTCTAATAGGGTGCTTGCTGCTGGTCCTCATACAGGAGATCCCTAGTGATGCATCCCTGCGGCATTTTGAGGTATGGCAGCATTACACAGATTTCAGTTTAAAATCATGGTCTTCATTTACACAGTTCTTCACTGTAGTCAGCCTTTCTGTCACAGAACATCTCTTCAAGAATATACATCAGCTACCTCACAAGAGATTGATCAAAAAGCTGGCAGACTTGAGGACAGGGAACAAACTGACCAGGTGGGTGGCAAACTGGCTAGGAGGGAGAACACAGCAGGTGGTGGTAGGGGAGCACTCAGCAGTGAGGGAAGTTACTAGCGGGGTTCCACAGGGGTTAGTGCTTGGTCCAGTCCTGTTCAGTGTGTTCATTAATGACATTGGGGACAGCATCAGAGGCAAAATATGCCTGTGCAAGGACAACACCTAGAGCTGAGTACAGACTTGGGAAGTGTGTCTGTTACAGTCTTAGAGGAGGAAAAGGACTTGGGGATAGCAGTCACAAGCAACCTGAAACGTTTAGTGCAGTGCAAAAGGACAGCAGTGAAGGCAGACAGGGTACTGGGTTGCATATCAAGGGGATTCACCAGCAGAAAGACAGAGGTCATTCTGCCCCAGTACAGATCCATGGTGTGACCGCACCTGGAGTACTGTGTGCAGTACTGGAGCCACTACCTCGAGAAGGACATAAATCAGCAGAAGGCAATGCAGAGAAGGGTTACCAAGATGATCCAAGGGCAGCAGGATGTCTCGTATAAACAGAGACTGGCGAACTTGAACTTATACTCGCTTGAGGAGGGGGGGGGGCATGATCGAGACCAAATACCTTAAGGGCATAAACAAGATCGATCTTGGGGATCTTTTTTTAGCATAAGTGAAAACAGTAACACCCATAAGCACAACTACATATTGGCAGGGGCACGTACAGGAGGAGTCCAGAAGACACTTCTTCACAGAGAGAGGGTGGAATGCACTACCAGAGGGGGGCAGTCAATCACAGATCAGTTGAAGGTTTCAAAAGGGGGTGTGATAAAGTCAAGGGAAAAGTTAAGAGTGATGGGTGGGGGTTAAAGCAACATGTAGCAAATGTTCCTGCGCTTTGCAACAAGCCGATTTGATAGAAACATAAGAAACATAGAATTTGTTGGTAGATCTCTGGTGATCCCCCCCACACCTTTTTACTAATATTCCCGTATGTCTGTCCCACGTATGCCTGAAGTTCCCCACTGTTTCTGCCTCCACCACGTCTGCTGGCATTGTGTTTTAGGCATTACCAGTCTATCAGTGAAGTAGTACTTCCCTACATCCCTCTTAAACTCCTTCCCCTTGCTTCATCGCATGTCACTGGTCTTAGTTGCTCTTCCTCATTTGAAAGGGACTTCCCTCCTGCACCCTGTGAGTTACTTGTAATGCTTTATCACGTCTCCTCTTGCTGTCCTCTCTTCCCGGGTGCACATGTCCCTCAGTCTCTCCCTGTAGGGCTTCTTGTGCAAGCCATGCACCATTTTAATTGCCCTCCTCTGGGCTGCTTCCACCCTGTCTAGGTTCTTTTGTGAGGTGTGGCCTCCAAACCTTGGCATAGTATTCCAGGAGGGGTCTTACCTGTGAGCGATACAGTGACACCACTCCCTTCTCCTGCTGGAGATACCCTGTCCTATGCACCCCAGCATCTCACCTGCCCTACCTACTGCTTTGTCACACTACCCTGCCACTTTTAGGTAATCAGTTATGATAACCCTAAGGTCCCGTTTTTGCTTACCGACTGTCAGTATGTCCCCACCATCCTATACTCAACTCCTAGGTTTTTATGCCTTAGGTGCATGATTTTGCAGACTTTGACATTGAATCCTAATTCCCATGCTCTCTGACCGCTCCTTAAGTTTCCCAAGATCCCTGTGCTTTCCCTCTCTCTCTCTCTCTCTCTCGCTCTCTCTCTCTCTTTCTCTACACCCTCTTAAGTGTCTACCCTATTACAGATGTCGGTGTCATCTGCAAAAAGGCACACCTTCCCTTCCAGTTCTTCTGCAGTGCTGCATATGAGAACATTGAAGGGAACCGGTCCCAGTACTGAGCCCTGCGGCACCCAGCTGATCACTCTTCCATCATTAGAGTGAGTACCGCTAACCACCATCCTCTGTCCCCTATCCGTTAACCGATTTCTAACCCAGTTCTTCACTTTGGATCCCACCTCTCGGCTACTCAATTTCTTTTTCAGTCTCCTATGTGACACAGAGTCAAAGGCCTTGCTGAAGTTCAGATAGGCCATGTGTGTTGCCCTTCCCTGATCTATTTCTCTGGTCACCCAGTTGAATAAATCAATCAGATTCATCTGGTATGACACCCCCTGCCCGTGAATCCTTGCAGCCTGTGGTCTTGCAACCCAATGGATTCAGGATACTCTGTCAGCCTTTCTATTGATAGAATCCATTAATTTCCCCCAAAGAAGGAACAACGAGCTCTGACGCACTGGAGGTGTTGTAACATACTGTTTGATTAGTCTGTTAAGTATAGCCGGCCCGGTGGCGTGGAGGGCACAGGGCACCCGGTAGGATTTTTTTTTGAGGAGTCCTAGACTTTCTTGAAAACAAAATGGGGGTCCGAACCGAAAATCTGGGAGTCCTCGTGAAATCTTTGGGGGTCCCCACTGAAATGACTGGAATGAGTCTGGAAAGTACATGTCAGTGTTTTTTATTAATATACCCATGTATTTTTTATATTCCTGAGTCATTATTGTGCTACTAATGCCAAAAAGTTTCTTTTTTTTCAACAGTGTTGTTATGCTGTCCTTTTACAAAGGTACCAGATGGCTAAAAACCACAGCAGTGAATGATCACATCATTCCAAATAAAGAAATCACCTGTGATGACTGTTGACTGTTGTTCATTCATTTGTTCACTGTCACAATTTAACAATTATGAGAAAAATGTACTTACAGTTTTGCAGTTCTGGTACATTGATTGAATTGGGAATTCTACTGCTGCAGTTGAGTGCAGTGGCCTGATTTATTTACAGTATTTGCCAAACCGCTACAAGCAAAGTTTGCCATTAGATTAGGTATAGTCATTAAGATCTAAACATTTTTTTATGACTAACAGTCATTGCTGACAGTCACCTATGTCTCCCAGTCACCTCCTGCCCAAATTACTTCTCCTTCATTCTCTCCAGCACATTGACATTTTAGTTGCAATTATAATCTAACAGCCCCCCCGTTTCAGACTCCCAGTGCCCACCCACCACCCAACTGTAATAAAACATTGCAGAAACCTCCCTCCCAGCTCCCACCCACCAGTGATGACTCGGGCTTAGAAAGATGACACACTCTAACATGATTGTGTGGTTGCTGCCCCTTAGTACAGTTTTTTTAACCTGGCTAAACCAGACTGGCTCCTTACAGAGCACCTCCTGACCAAACTTGTTACATCCTAGCACAATCTGGTGGTGGAAGTGCCATCTGTGTGAAAATAATTGCTGTTTTATGTCTTGACCTAGCAGAAAAGTGATTATTTCTTCACCTGCTTCTCCTAACACCCTTCTGCCCACAACATCTCCCAAACACCCTCCTGCCCAAAACTTCTCCCTGCTGCTCTCCTGCACAAAATCTTCTTAAATTGTAAGAATACTTGGCTGTACCAGAGACATGAATTTGACTGGGGTGACTAAGAAGCCCCCCACATTCCCACCACCCCACCACACCTTTTTAGGCTTGACAGCTGTCTGATCTGCTGTTAAGAGACAGTGGCACAATCAGGTGGATATACAACTTAGTCTGCAACGTGTCTGCTTTCTGTGTGTCCTCATGGCATACTTCCATGCTGGCAGTTTCTCCTAACACCCCCTCCTGCCCATTAACGTCTCCTAACACAACTATCCTGCCCATAACTTCTCCACTCTCCTCCTGCACATTTCTTACCCACCCACCCCACCCACAACCTGCCTTGGCTCAGCAGGTCTCCCAAATCTGTCCGGTTTAAGAAAATGGCACAATCTAATCTGGTTGGTGGCATGAAATCTGCACAGTCTGCTTTTATAGTGAACATCTTTTTTCATGGCATTTGATAATTGCCATTTTTTCTGTGGCAGTTTCCTAACACCTCCTGCCCATAACTTCTTCCAACACCTCCCATAACTTCTCCTAACACCCGCCTGCCCATAAACTTCTCCTAAACACCCTCCTGCACATTTCTTAATTGTGTTATGTCGCAGCTAAAAGAGAACTAGTGCCAGTGTTCATGACTGGATAGCACAATGGAGTGACTAAAAAGCCCCCCATCCCCACCCACCCACCCACCCACAACTTACCTTGGCTCACCAGGTCTCCCAAATCTGTCTGGTGTGTGGCACAATCAGGTGGTGCCATGGCATTAATTATCTGTGCACCACCACTGCCAGTGAGTCTGCTTTTTTTGTTTGAACTTCTTTTTTCATGGCATGCCATGTTTTCTGTGGCAATATCTTCTCCTAACACCCTCTTGCCCATAACGTCTTCTAAAACACCCTCCTGCCCATTAACTTTCAATCTCCTAACACCCTCCTGCCCATAACTTCTTCTAAAACATGACCCTCCTGCCCATTAACTTCTCCTAACACCCTCCTGCCCATAACGTCTTCTAAAACACCCTCCTGCCCTTTAACTTTCAATCTCCTAACACCCTCTTGCCCATAACTTCTTCTAAAACATGACCCTCTTGCCCATTAACTTCTCCTAACACCCTCCTGCCCATAACTTATCTCCCATAACTAATCTCCTCCAAGCTGTCCCTCTTGCACATTTCTTCATTGGGGTGTGCGTGTGCGTGTGTGTGTGTGTGTGTGTGTGTGTTGATGACAATAGATGCCACTGTTGCAGATAGACTGTGGAAAGAGCAGAATGGGTTAGGTAACTACATCGACAATAATCTCGACTGTCCCCCCCACTAAAAAAAACAGAGGGCCTGCATTGGGGCCATATTTACAGTTTAACCACCCCACCCGATCATCTGACCTTGTTGGACTGTGATCCTTCCCACCAAAAACAAAACATGATATTAAATTTAGCAGAATGGTGATATTAATGGCCAGTCACCCACCACCTTCCAACCCCTGGGAAATTGAAATCTCGATCCGTTCCCCCGGACAGGACCCCCACCAAAAGTAGCATTGGCCTTAAGGGGCTGAAAATGATGTTGCCCCCAAACCCCACCCTTGTTGGAACAAAACATTTTGACACTTATCTTATTCTGTTCCTGTGCCCAAGTTCCTCCACTGTCCTGTCTCTGGGTCACTGTCAATCATCTGAGAATTGTCTGAAACTAAAAAAAAAATACAATTAAAGACAATTATTAAACATTTTAAAATTTAAAATAATTATGTTCTGCGCAGTCTTATGGCCTTACATTTCTTAAGTGCTGGATGAGGGTCATAGTCTTCAAGTTTAGCTCCTTCTTGAGCAATCTGCATGAGTTTGCTCACAGTGTCAGCCTTTAGGGAACATCTGCCTTTTGTTATGTTTGCTTGCACGCATGTGCAAGAAACATAGTGCCATCATACGAGAATTCGTAGGTGTGCCTCCCCCAGTTCCAATGACCTGCTGCCTTTTGCAGGCGTGGCCGCACCCCACCAGTGAATGTCAGAGCTGTTTATGACAGCTCTTCAGATGCAGTGGAGTACAGTTGAAGGCAAAAAACCGCTGCAATCAGTGGTGGTAACATGTAGGCAATTTGCATACTGCCGCGTTGGCAGTATGTAAAGTGCCTACACATCGGCACTGCACTAAATCAGCTGTCATAGACAGCTCCATCCCCCGTAACAAGTAGCACACTGGGGCCCCCAGGCGTGCTCATGCACTACCCCACACTGTATGGCGATGGGGTGCCCAGTCTTCCATCGACTCCGCTGTGCTCCCTCTCCCCAACAGAGTTCCAGGTGCCATGCTGGGAGCCCACCCCAGTGTGGCAACAGTTCCGTAAGGCCGACAGAGGTGCCCAATCCCCGTCTGCTCCACTGTATCCCCCCCCAACAGACTTCCAGGTGCCACGCTGGGAGCCCACCCCAGTGTGGCAACAGTCCATATGGCTGACGGGGTGCCCAATCCCCCATCAGCTTCACTTCCTCCCCAAACAGCCTTCCAGCTGCCATGCTGGGAGCCCACCCCAGCATGGCAAATGTCCTGTGTCGTCTTTAAAAAAAAAATGCCCTGCAAGAAAAAATGGTCCCTCGCTGACTGTCTTGACCCCCCCATCCTCTGCGCACCCTGCCTCCCCACACCCCCACCTCACCCCATACTTACCTCCGGAGGCCGGCGTGAAGATCTTCAGTGGACCGGGAACATGTCTGCACTCTTCAAAGCCGACCGCGAACTGAGGAAATGCTGGTAAGCTGTATGATGAAATAAATAGGGTTTTTTCAACTTTGATGCATATCTCAGGCATTTTTGGGAATTTTTTCACCAAATTTTCAACATGGGGTTCTTGGGACCCCACCTCATGATTTCTGTTACTGTCATTTTGTTATTCGGTCCCAAAAGGTGATTTTGTGGTCACTGCGCGGAACCACCTTTCGGGACTGATTTAGGAAACGACAGTGTCACAGTTCATGAGGTAGGCCCCAAAACCCTATGTTGAAATTTAGTGAAACATCAAATACTGTTTCACGGCCGCATGCTATGCAGTTCCTATGTAACGCCATAACTTTGAGAATTTTTTATATTTTCACTTCAGATTTTCAACATTGCCATTTTACCACACCTCCTTATGAGCAGTACAGCTGTCATTTTCCACATCTTGCCCAAAATGTGGTTCTGCGCATGTAGCGCACAATGGCGCAGTCAGTGTGCGAAATCAATGGTCGGGACAGATTAAGAAAATCACTGTGATACTGTTCATGAGCAGAGGTCTTAAAATTACTATGTTAAAAATTTGGTGACAAAAGTCCATAAAACGACTGTGTTACGAGCGAACATTGCGCAGTTTCCACACACCCTCGTAACTTCATGAATTTGTCATATTTCAGTCCAGATTTTCACCACTGGCATTTTTCCACACTTCCTTATGAACAGTACAGCTGTCATTCTTCACACCATGGCCAAAATGTGTTTTCGCTTCCAAGCGCAGAAATGCGTGGTGGCTGTGGGAAATCACGGTTCGGGACAGATTAGAAAATCACAGTGACACTGTTCATGAGCGGAGGTCCCAAGATGCCTGTGTTGACAATCTGCTGTAAAAAGTCCCCAAACTAATTACATTACGGGTGTGCATTGCGCAGTTTCTACGCACGCTCGTGACTTCACCCGTTTTTTTAAATATTTTCACTGCAGATTTTCAACATTACCATTTTTTTACACCTCCCCATGAACAGTACTGCTGTCATTTTTCACATCCTGTTCGAAATGTTTTTTTGCACCTGTGGTGCCAAATGGCGTAGTCGTTGTGCAAAATCAGCTTTTGACTAACGAACTGATATTGCCACTGTTCACATAAGGCGAGGGTCACAAAAAACCCATGTTGAAAATTTGGAGTGAAAATACCAACGAACGCCTGAGGCGTTAGGGTTTCCGACCATAACGCCCCACCCTGTAGAGACTGACAGGCATCGGGGTGTGACTTGGGATTGTCGCCTGTAATGCTCATGCCATTCACCCCCACCCCTGCAGCCAGTGAGAGGCATCGGGGTGTGCCTTGAACTCTTACATTTAAAGTTCACCCCATTCTTCTATACCCATCTCACGTTTCTGATGGAATGGGTGAACATAGAGACCAAAGACACCAAGGCACACCGTGACACTTGTTGGTGTCTGCAGGGTGAGAATATTAATTGAAAAGGTTAATGACGTTATGCCTGATGACCCAAAGGGACACTCCAATACTTGTCATTATATGCAGGGTGGTGGTGGGGTTGGCTTCAGTTCAATACTTCGCTGCCATTCCTAATATGCAGCTGTGTAACTCCTACACTGCCAATGCCAATGCCAACAAGCAAACATTCGGCATTGATAAATGCTTGTTTTTATTTTGTTTTGTACAGAAAACTCTCTTTCACATGCCACTGATTTAACAGGTGACACAAATAAAATGTTGGCCATTGTGACAAAATCTGGAAATACATCTAAATAGTTCTCAGTTAAGTCTTGGCAGACACTACTGAGCAAAGTCAGTCCTTTTTTAGATTTCAGAACTAGGCTGAATTGTCTGTAATCTTTCTCAGCCCTGTCTTGGTCAATAAGTGCTGGCAGTGTTACTTCTCTGAAGGTTGTTTCTTGGAAAAAAGTGCGAACATCCTTGAGTTCCTGCAGTCCATGGCCTATGATGTTGGAGTCATCTGGGAGGCACTTTGGATTTAAAAGAACATTTAAGTTATGCAGCAGCTGCATTGAAGTTGTCTCAAATTTTGTGTGAATGTTTTCAATGATTGCGTCAGATATTCCTGAGATACCGTCTGGAACTGCATTCGCAGTACTGGCTTGTGATTCACTTTTTGATCCTGCCACATGCCAAGACGTTGGTCAAGTTCCTGAAATGTCTTCTGTAGCTCTACCCTATTCTGCTCTTTAAACTGTTGCAGTCTAGTAACTGTGGCTTCTGTCATGCTGCTGGCCACCAAAATGTCAACACTGTCCCGTTGCATGACTAAAGACAGTTTCTAGGGACATGGATATGTTGTTCATCCACACTCATTGGCAGTATCCTTGCCGCTTTAAATCTTGCCGGAAGGTCTTCAAGCTTGCTCCTCCCACCAACCCGGGTGGTATAACTCTCGGCTCCGCCCCATGACGCCAGATCTTCCTTACCGCTGAAGCTCAGGTTCCCTCCTTAACGCTCTGCGTTTGCGTACTGGTTCCTATTTCTTCGCTTGGCGGATTTGAAAACAATATTTTGCAAAGACTTCAGTCTTCGATCCTCGTGCCGCGGCGGATAAATCGACTCCCGGATTTCGGAGATGCCCATGCGGGCAGAAGATGTCTCGGGCGGATCACACTCCACGTGTGTCTGCCAGGCCTTGAGCACGACCCGCGGGCTTGCGACCTGTGCTCATCTTTCTCGGCTTCGTCCTCGAAGCCGTGCTGCCCGATTGCAACTGGGCCGTCCGAGCGTTTCCTCGGTGAAGTCAAGGAGGCCGGTTGGCGGTGTCAGCGGCGTGTTTCGGCGGATCAGCTCGGCGGATGGTCGCCTCGAAGAGGAGGCGGCGCGGGCGTATCTTCCTCGCCGCGGCATTTATCCGCTCTCTCTGGGTTCTTCCTACGGCTTCCTTTAAGGAGCTTTGTCTGTCCCTCTCACTAAGGAGAAGGGCCTGCGTCTGCTGGACCTTTTCTCGGTCCAAAAGAGGGACAAGGTAAGTCCCTCCGTCGGCGCTCTTGGGGCCGGGAAGGTCCCTCTCCCGGGCCGTGGGCCGTCGGCAGTCGACCGCTTTCGGCTTCGCCACTGGCCTCACGGTGTCCCCGCCAGGTCAGTTGACCGAGACTCCACTGATGAAGTCGAGATTTTCTCGACCCATTGACAGGCTGTCGCCTTTAGCAGCGATCCCTCTCCCGGTTCCCCGGGAGGTTGAGGATCCGTGGGCTCGCCTGTGCCTCTGGTTCGGAGCCCTCGGATGGACCTTCCGAGCGAAGGGGAGTGCGGTTCCGGCCGACACCTCCCGCACCGACCCGGAAATTCGGGACTCTCGGTCTCGGTCTCGGACCTCTTCGGCGGTCCAGCCGTTCACCGTCATAGCGGTCTCGGTCTCGCACCATGATAAGTGGCGTCGCGCTCGTCCTCGTCCTCCTCCTCGGATGAGGCTTAGCGTAAGTCGTCGTGATACGAGACCTTATGTTGCAACAGCTCCTCCTGGCCGGGAATAAGCCGACTCGGGCGCTTCCCGCCATTAAGTAACTGTCACGGGCGGCCGACACAACCCTCGACTTGTCCGAGGCCTATACCAGGCGGTTGTTCGGCAAAACCAGCTGCTCCACCGATTCCGGTGGAACCTCCGCCTCCACAGCCACCAATTGGGGCTCCGACCAAGGATTCTCGTTGGCTAGGGTTTACCCCATCGGCTGTCAGTTACCCTCACTCCCGACCGACCTCGGCAGGTGAAGGGTGGCTCAGGCCAGAGGCAGCTCTTCGAGGACTCTTCCGAGTCCAAGATGATTCCTCCTTCTTCTCAAGCGACTGGACTTGAGTCTTCAAGGGTCAGCCAATGGACGATAGCCGTCGTCCTTCCTAGGACTGCTTGGCTCATCTGGGAGTCTACCGGGATGGAGCTCGAACCCGTTCCAAGCGGGCCAGGTATCCCTCACGGAGATTCTGGACCGAGGATTCTCGGCGGAGGCCTTTCGGTGGCCGAGGCCATAGTGGGTCCAGCACTGGAACTTTGGCAGCGCCCTGCTTCTGCCCTGCGCCTGGCCAGGATGGCCAGGAAGTATCACGGTCTACCGGTTCCTTGTCCGGTTTGGAACACCCCTCTGCTGAGGGTTGGTTACCGACAGTTTTGCGTAGCGCCCGGCAACGCCAGGGATGTGGACAAACCTCCTGACAAGGGTCAAGAAGTGGACTATGGCAGGCGAAAGTCTACGCTCGTCCTCTCGACGCCCGTCAGGCCAGTTCGGCCCGTCCTCATGGCACATTTTCTCATGCCCTGTTGGGCTCCTGGATGAGTCATCCTCATCTTCGCCCGATCTGCAGACTACGGTTAGCAGGTGCGGGACCAGGGCAGGGCAGTGGCCAAACAGCAGCTCAGACTGCTTTGGATGTAGGGACTCATGTGCCAGATCGGTGGCCGCCGCGTAGGCTATCGTCGGCCAGGCCTGGCTGAGGATATCCACCTTTACTTCGGATACCAGCACAAGTTGGCGGATGTTCCTTTTGGGACTGACCTCTTGACCCTGGGGTGGAAGGTCACCTGCAGAGGATCGAGAAGTCCAATGCCACCTTGGACTCGGTCTCTTCGCTCAGAAGGACAAGGCCGCAAACCACAGCCTAAGCCCTTTACGTCCTTCTCAGCCCCAGCGCCCGGCCCAGCAACGTCAGGGCCAGCAGGCTCGGCCTTGGCATCCCAAACCCAAGCCGCGGCTTCCTCTAACAGGAGGCAGGGAGGAAAGGGCCCAGGAGGTCCCTCGGCGGTCCCTCCTCCAAGCCTGCCCAGTGGACGGGCTGAGGGGTGTCGCCCCATCCCGTCACCCCACCCTGGGTCCCCCATGAGGCGGCTCCAGCACTTCCGTTCCGCCTGGTCGCTGTTACCACGGACAGGTGGGTCTTGAGGTGGTGGAAGAGGCCTGCCTCTGGAATTCGAGCAGGCACCACCCTTCAGAGCCGTCGCCTCGGGGGCCGGGATCCCCAGCCTCACTGGCGGCTCGTCGCGACGACATCACTCTCCTCCTCCAGAAGGAGGTGGTAAGAGGTGGTGGACCCTCCTTCAGACCCAGGGTTTGTGTCCAGGTACTTCCTGGTTCCGAAGCGGACGGGGCTGGCGCCCATTCTCGACCTACACGACCTAAACAAGTTCCTAAGGTCTCGAACCTTCAGGATGGTCACTCTGGCTCAGATAATACCATCCTTGGAGACGCAGCGTGTGGTTCTGCTCTCTGGACTTGCAGGACGGCGTTTTCACGTCCCTATCCGTCCGTCTCACAAAATTCCCTTCGCTTCAGCGGAAGGATCTCTCTTGAGTTCCAAGCCATGCCCTTCGCTTGTCTCCAGCTCCCAGGTCTTCACCAAATGCATGGCAGTGGTGACAGCATTCTCTGGCGCCGAGGGGTCCGGTGTACCCTTACCTGGACGACTGGCTGATAGCAGCTCCCTCCAGGAAGGAGGCGGATGGTCCAGAGATCTGGCCCTCCAGGTCTGCTCTCAACTGGGCCTCCTTATCAGCGAGGCCAAGGTGAACTCGAGCGGAAGCAGGTGATTTTATTCATCGGGCGCCGCTCGACTCTCTTCGAGCCAGGCGCGGCTCGCCGGACAGGGCCGAGGTTCTTTCCTCCTTTGCCCGATCATTTCTGGTTGGGCAATGCGCCTGCCGGGACTTCCTGCGCCTCCTGGGTCTCATGGCGGCCTGTACCGGCGTGGTCCGTTGGGCCGCTGGAACATCGTCCTTCAGTGGGGACTGGCCAGCCAGTGGTCTGCAGCTGCGATCCCTGGACCAGCTTGTAGCGGTGACACAGGGGATGTGGAATGCTCTCCAGTGGTGGACCGTTCCAGATCATTTGCAGGAGGGCATCCGTTACGTCGCCCGAGCGCGGTCTCTCTGTCGACCGATGCCTCTCTGATGGGTTGGGGTGCCATCTGGGGCACGGGCTCATGGCCTCTGGTCCCCGCGGAGTCGATGCCACATCAACCTGCTGGAGCTCGGCGGTCCGCCTAGCTCTCACGCCTTTGCTCCGTTCCTCCGGGGTCAAGTGGTCCGAGTCAGGACGGACAATACCACGACCATGTACTATCTAAACCGCCAGAGGCGGGCCGCGCTCCATGCTTCTATGCAAGAAGCTCTCCGCATTTGGTCACTCGTCGCAGCCTGGGCGGATCTCCTAGCCATTCACGTGGCAGGAGCCTCCAACACCCCTGGCCGATGCCCTGAGCCGGATAGGGGCTGCATCCCACGAGTGGTCTCTCTCCTGCCGGAGGTAGTACAGCATCTGTTCTCCCTTTGGGGCACACCTCAGGTGGACCTGTTTGCCTCCATGGAGGCAGCAAGCTGAGTCTGTTCCATGCCCGCCCCCTCAGCAGGGCTCGCTGCAGGGGATGCCTTCTGAGGCAATGGACCCGAGCTCTTTCGCCTTTCCCCATTTCCCTTGATCCACAAGGTGCTTCTCAAGGCGAGGAGGGACAAGGCGCAGGTGATTCTGATAGCCCCAGACTGGCCTCGCCAGTTCTGGTACCCAGATCTCCTCAGTCTCAGCTCCAGGACTCCTGGCAGCTTCCAGCTCGCCGGACCTGCTCTCAGTCAATCGGGAAGGTGTTCCATCCGGACCTTCAATCCCTGCACCTGACGGCCTGGTTCCTGAGCGGCTAGAGTTCCAGGCTTTGGGTCTTTCCGACGAGGTCCTCAATGTAGTTGAGGCGTCCCGTAAGTCGACCAGAAAATGCTATGCCTTCAAATGGAAAAGGTTTTCCATTTGGTGTCGAAACAGGGCTTGGACCCTTCCTCC
Organism: Neoceratodus forsteri; assembly: GCA_016271365.2. NCBI lineage: Eukaryota > Metazoa > Chordata > Ceratodontiformes > Ceratodontidae > Neoceratodus > Neoceratodus forsteri. The sequence goes on from CM028129.1 coordinate 1,416,184,345, forward strand.
TGTTCCTTGGCAAGCATCTTGGACTATTTGATGGTCCCTTTCTAGTCAAGGGCTTGGTCGGCGACCCTAAGGGTGCACCTGGCAGCCATCTCTGCTTACAGGCGCGGGCCGGGAAGCAGTCGATGCTGCAGGGAGAAGGTGGTCTGGCGCTTTCAAAGGCCTTGATCACATTTCCCTCCAGTGCGGGAACCCCCACCTCCGTGGGATCTACTGCTGGTACTGGCAAAGCTCATGGGCAAGCCATTCGAACCTATGCACAGGTGTGCTCTCTCACCTGTCGTGGAAGACCGCCTTCTTGGTGGCTATCCGTCAGCCAGAAGGATGGAGAGCTCCAGGCGCTCCATCGAGTCTCCTTACCTGGTCTTCCACAGGGACAAGGTTGTCCTCGCCCCACCGAAATTCCTTCCGAAGGTGGTGGCCGGAGTTTCACCTTAACCAGGTGTTGACTCTGCGGTGTTCTACCCCAATCACACCTCGGAGGCCGAATAGGCTCCATACTCTGGATCCTAGAAGGGCGCCGCTATTATAAGGAGCGCGCTTGAAATCCCGGGAGAGGTTCGCCAGCTGTTTGTCACCTACGCTGAAGCCGCACCTGGCAGACCTGCAGCCAAGCGGACGATAAGCAGGTGGGTAACCTCCTGCATAGATCTCTGCTATAAGTTAGCGGGCATGGAGCCTCCCAGAGGATAAGAGCTCATTCTACCCGCCATACTGCTGCAACGGTGGCTGCTTCCAGGGGCGCCCTATCCAGGAAATCTGCAGGGCTGCTACCTGGAAGTCAGCAAACACCTTCATTACCCACTACCACATCGACCTTGAGTCACGCCGGGATGCTGGTTTTGGGGCCTCGGTTCTCCAGTCTCTCTTTCCCAAGTAAGTATATGGGGGTGTGCGTCTTGCCTCCCTCCTCCCGGAGAACTGCTAGGAGTCTGCCAATGAGTGTGGATGAACAACATATCCATGTCCCTAGAAATACAGGTTACTCACCTGTAACAGGAGTTCAGGAATGGTATATGTTGTTCATCCACGACCTACCTCGCCCGGCACGCACAACCTGAGCTTCCAGCGGGCCAGATCTGGCGTCATGGGGCGGAGCCGAGGTTATACCACCGGGTGGGTGGGAGGAGCAAGCTTGAAGACCTTCCGGCAAGATTTAAGCGGCAAGGATACTGCCAATGAGTGTGGATGAACAACATATACCATTCCTAGAACTCCTGTTACAGGTGAGTAACCTGTATTTATTCACCACATCTAAGACATCCATGAAAAAAAAAGTGCATAAGATAAAGCAGACTGATTTCAGTTTTGTGTGAAGGCCCTTTGCTTCTGCCGCACCTTTTGCTGCAGCATCATGCTCTAGGGCTTGTAAAAGTGCAGGGTATGATCTATGAATTGCTTGAACTGCAGCATGCAATGACAGCCACCGAAAATCTGCAGGTTCTTTTAGGGACAGATATCTGATATTTTCATCGAGTGTTTCCTGGATGAAACGAAAGGCATTGTACCATACTGCAGAGTTTCTGTAGTATCTGTACACATTTTTGATGGTTACTTGATATTCATTGCATACGTGGTTGTCCCGACATGCTTGACCTGCTACCAGTGCCAGTATGTGGGCAACACAATGGATCTGAATCAGCCTTGGGTTAACTCGCTGTCTTAACTTTGCACTCACCCCATTGTGCATTCCAATCATGACACTGGCACCATCACTTGCTAGTGTGATGATCTTGATAGGGTCAACCGCATTAGCAGAACACACACTTAACAGTTCTCCCACAATTGTGTCTGCCCTCCCATCAGGTATTGTAATACAATCAGTGAAATGAATTTTGGCTTGTGCATTGTGTACGCACTTCACATAAATGTTCAGTTTTTTGTGAATGGTTACATCAGTGGTTTCATCCACTATTACCCCAAGGAACTGAGAACTTGCTAAGTGAGCTTTGACTTCTTCCTGTAGGACTTAGTTTATGGAGTTGAGCATGTCATATCTTGCATCCCAACCAGAGTAGATTGTGCCACTGTTTTGCAAGCCTGGACAGCCATTTCATTTCTGTGGATGTAAAACACCACCATTAGTGTCAGTCCACAAGCAACAGCTGCCCTGTGCTCTGGCCCGAAAGATTCCATTCCTCACCTGTAGAGCTATCAGTGTTTCAAACCGGGTCGAGTGATTGCCCTTGTTTGGTAAGGTAGTACATTGTCATTAACTGAGCAACTTTACTGTCATCCTTTGCCTCAGGACCCAAGATCTGCTTCTTAAATGACACTGGCAGAGACAGTTTTTCTGCTGTTTTCTTTCCAGTGTGCACCAGCAAATGTTCTCTGTTTCTTTCATGTCTGTAGAAAGCAGACACTTGCAGATTGGTTGTGCCAGTTGTGGCAAATGGATTGTTTTTGCCACCTTTTTTACACCAACTGCACTTCCCAACAGTATTCCCCTTTACTTCCTCCTTTACAAGCTATGGAAATAACTTTGTCCAGCTGTCCCTCCACAACCTTAATTTCTTGCTGCTTTTAGCAGATGCAGTATGTTCAGACTGACCATTTTCAGCTTCAACATTCACAATGTCAGCTGTCTCCTGAGATATGCTTAAGTCACAATCAGAAGATGTTGTTGTTGTTTGTTCCTTATCCTTTGGTGTGGAAGATTCTCCTCCACCAAAATAATCAGTAAGGCTTCATTGAGACATGCTGTGTGCTGCTCACGAGGCTTCCCCCGCCCAGCTTCTTCACTCTCCTCCTCTCCTGGCTGCAACACACTCCTGACTACTCACTAAACCGTCAGCCAGAAAAAGTCGTGATGCCCTAACTGCCTAAAAATAATTGTAAATTGAAAAACTTCCCTTTCTGTGTTAAGATAACACACTGGTGCCTCCAGCGAATGTGTGCAACCTGCTGGATGCACAAATACTCCGCGCACTTCCTTCTTCTCCTCGGCGACTGGGTGGACTGTCCCACCAATGCCGCTTGCTTTTGTTTTTATAAACACTTTTCCTTTTCTCTGCTTCTTCTTTTCCTGCCATGTTTTTCCATCGATGGCAAAATGGCTCCTGAGAGCCTGTCAGTCCTCCAGCTCTCGTCCCCCGGATGAACCAAGGCAGCAGCTCCAAGGGGAAACTGATCACGCACCCCCCCCCCCATGAATACTGCTGCTGGCAGCTCTTCCTCCTCATTACCCCTTCCCCACCTCACCTGGTGGTGTGCGCCACTTTCCAAGGCACTGAAACCACCAGGCAGCAAAGGGAAGGGGGAAAAAAAATAAATTACGCATTTCGTGCATGCGCAGTACATGGCCTGCACAGGACTCCTGGGGCCTGTACTGCGGAGAGTCTTGGGGACTCTCGGGGCTGGCGGGCGTGCATTCCGAAACACAAAATGTGAGTAAAGGATGCGGGTGCCCGCATCCCCGAGAGCCCTGGGCAGAGGCATCCATGCCTCACCTGCTGCCACACCAGCGACCCAGGTTTGGTGATGAGCCTGAGTCATTTGGGGGTCGGCCAGGTGGAGGAGGATTGAGCATCCCAATGGATGCTTTCCTTCGAGGAGGTAGGGATGTCTGCTGTACTGCAACATAACCACCTAGGTGACCATAGGTGGTGATGCAGGGCTAGAAAGAGCAGTTCCAGATGGGGGATGCTCCTTGATCGAAGGAAGTCTAGCACATCCTCAGCAGGCATGCATCTATGCAGTCATCTCCACAGAGCATCTGTGGGCTTGAGAAGTCAGGAAGAAAACTGGAAAAATACTGCCTGCAGCAGGATGCTGCCCCGTGAAGCCTTGCAGATTCCACACCACCTACTGGGCACAGGGTCTACTGGACTAAATGTAGCACTGGTGGGGGTTAGAGGGGTCTCTCTCCAGTGGCCCCATCACAGGGGGCAATCTGTGGAGGAATCAGTGGCCCTGAAGGTAAGTCCCAGAGACACCAGCGATGGGGTTGGGGGACCTCATGTGCTGAAGAGGGCCAACCGGAAGAGTGGGGGGGGAGAAGTCTTATTCGCTTTTGCCACTTTGCAATATTTAATTAATACTCTTAATAATTTAGTACTTCTTGTGTGCCCTACTATATTTTTTGGTTTAAGTTCCGTTAATTTCCCCACCACTGAAGTGAGATTGATCAGCCTATAGTTGCTAGTCTCCTCCCTGCTGCCACTCTTATGTAGAGGGACCACATCTGCTCTTCCCCAGTTCCCTGGAACCAAACCTGTTTCCAGTGATCTGTTGAATAAGGTCATCAGTGGGGCAGTTAACACCTCCATGACTTCCTTTAATACCCTTGGGTGTATCCCGTATAGTCCCATAGCCTTGTCCACCTTCAGAGTTGCAAGTCCTTTCAGAACTCTTTCCTGTGAAAATGAACTTGTGTCCACCTTGCTCCCCCCCACTTTGTTTCTGCTGCTCCCTGGTGGTCCACCCCCCTTCACCAATTCACGATGGCAACTTTTTCTTGGTCTGCTTCTGCGCAGTCTCCCTTGCTATCTTCCTAATCCTCAATTCCTTCCCTTGCCTTTCTCTTTTCACTTATAGAAACATTGACAGTGATGGCAGAAAAAGACCAATGGTCCATCAAGTCTGCCCATTGGGCCCTATATAACCCCAATGACCTGGTGTTAATATAAGGTTTTCTTTTTTTTTTTTAACTTGCTATTTTTCTCCTCCTGTCCCCCCAGCTCTGGTCTCCTCAGGAGCACCTAGGAGTCATCCCTCTGTGGTCCACCTCACCTGGTCGACCCTCCTTCGCCCATGTAGCCACGTTTTACCACCCGGGTGGGGATGGGGTGGGCCTCGACATCCCGAACGTCTAGTCTTGTCGATCGGGAAGGTGCCAGGAGGACGGCCGCAAATTGAGGGCAAGCTCCAATGATCCATCTCCGCCAGAGCTGGAAGGCTTTTTTCCCCTGTTCTAGGGAGTGGCTAGCGCCCTGACATCAAGGCATTGCCACCAACGTCTGCCACTCCCAACCCCCTTTTTCTGTGCTCCAGCACTTGCTATGCCTCTGGCTTCCACCAGAGGCCAGCCACGCACCAAGCAGGAACTCCCCTCCCTCCTGGGAGAGGATAGCTGTCCTCCGGACATTCAATCCTTTCTCCTGCCGACCCCAGACAACCCGGGCTCGTTCCCGAACCCGGAGTACGCCCGGCGCATAATTGAGTTGTGATCCAGTGCCTCAACCCTCAGCGCCACCACACTGGGCTAATATAAGGTTCTAACCCTTCTCATCAATCTTCCTATTCCTTTCCACGTTTTCATCTCTACAGTTGAGCACTAATCCTTTTTCTCTGACTCAAGCCTGTTTGAGGCCCTCCACTGTTTTAGTTCCCACCACCTTGGCTGCAAGGCTGTTCCATGGTTCTACCACCCTTTCAGTAAAATAATACTTTTTTTGTCCCTTCTGAACCTTCCTTCTGTTAGCTTCTGGTCATGCCCTCATGTTGTTGAATCAGTGTTCCTGTTAAATAATTTCTCGTAGTACACTTTATTTATTCCTTTCAGGAATTTGAAGGTTTCTCTCATATCACCCTTTACCTTATGTATCTGAAGAAAGTCTTCCCCTTAAGCTACTCTTTTGGCCATCCTTCCCTCTTTCTGTGCCTTTACTCCCTTCACCACCTTTCCTGCTTTCCTCTGTTTTAATTGGTTTACCTCCTTGTCCACCTCCCTCTGCGTTTCCCTATATATCCTGAATATCAGCCTTCTTACTTCACCACCTTGGCCTCTTCCCTAGAGAACTGTAACAGTCTCTTCTTCCCTTCTGCTTTTACTCACTTCCTTTCCATGCAGAGACAGGTTGTCTTAATTATGCCCTCCCTTATTGACTGTACTCCACCTCTAGCCCTCCCTGGTAATGCCCCCATGAGACAGTTTCTGAGGCTGTCCTTCAGTACTTTAACATCTGCCCTGCTAAAGTCCAGGATCCTCATCACCATGTCGTTTGCCTGTCCTCCTGTCTTTATATTAAACCACACTGCACGGTGATCACTGCTACCTAGGGGACCACCCACTATGAGGTCTGCAGCACGGACCCTTTTTGTAAGCACCGGTTCCAGCACTGCCCACCTACATACCTGGTGAGTTCTTACATAGAAGACATACTAAACAATTATTTCTGGCACAATATAAAACTAAATTAAGGGGCAGACTTTTCACGTAAAGGGTGATTAAAATACGGAATAATCTTCTGGCTGACATGGTAAACATTAACAGCAGTGAAATGTTCAAAAGTAAGCTTGATGAATGGATGGGATATATTACAGATCTTTTCTTAAGTAATTCAGAGATTAACTCGTATGGACCATTCTGTCTATTTCATCTCTAAAAACAAAGTATTAAACCAAGTATTAAACTGCCTTCGAAAAAAAGCCTTGTCGGGAGTCCAGGATGGTCCTGCTTCATGGCTGTGATAGACCTTTTGGGCCTTCCTCTGCTGGCATTTTCATATGTTAAAAACTCGACTACTCCGATAAAGAGACTCTGGGTTACAGGCTGTCCCCCCATGAAAATTCTCCTGGCTGTCACATTGTGCTTTTTCATTCATTGCTCCAACACTCAGAACTCCTTACTTATAAGCTTTCATCGAGCACTTAAAACTCATTTGTCCAACCTTTTTTAATTATTTCTGAATTGTGTTATTCATATGTATTTATTATAAAAGTTCCACTATATTTGCTTTTCTATTTTTGTTTGTTGTACAGCACTCTGATACTCTTTTTGAATGTGCTTTCTTAATAATAAATAAATAAAAATTACATAATTTTCCCACTGTCAAGCTTTATTGTGCAAATTTAGGTGTTCGTGAACAGATCCTCTTCGGTCAGTGCTCTTTAGGCATGCAAGATGTAACTGAGCTTAAATGTGTACAGTGGTGACATGGTCATGGCCTTCTTGCTGCAGTTTCTAAGTATGACTTTTCCATCATATTTTTTCTGGGTAGCTGAACATGTAGGGCTTTCTGCTGTTTTCCACTATAAGCTTTGCTTGCTAAGTCAGATGGAAATGAATTCAGTCTTCATTGATGGCTTCCCTTATAAGCAGGAACACTGGTCTTGTTTTGTGTAAAGGCAGAATAGGGTAGATATATTTACTAAAACTGGTCCTCTCAAGCAACTTTTCAGGTTTGACCATTATCAGATTCTGGATAAAATGACTACCCTAGTTGCCAGTGTTAGCTCTTATAGTTGTCCTACCACATATAGCACTCTGTCCCTGCTCTCTTAACTGACATTTTGTTTCCTCCTGTTGTTATTGCCTACTGTCTTTTAGACTTTTGAACTACTATTGCCATGTTGTCTACAACTGCCCACTTGCACTCTCCAGTCCCTTTGTGTGCGTGTTCCACTACCACGTTTACTGCACTGTAAACTGTAATATATGCATTTTGATTCCTCCAACACATCTGTAATTGTAATGTGTACCATGATTTCATCCTACACTTTGCAAACTGTGCTGTACCCAATCTGTTTTGACTGTTTATTTGTTTGCACCTGTATGTAACTTCTTTTGTGCCACTTTGTCGGCCCGGGTCGTGCCTGAAAACGGTCCCTTGGATCAGTGCACCTATTCAGTAATCAAATACTTAAATCAATCAATCAGTAAATAAAATGAGTATTATGTTGCCCGGGTAGAAGTTAAGGATTCCATGACACTTTTCGAAGGAGATGGGGAGATAATTCCCCAGTGTCCCTGTGCATTATTCCTCTCTCTTTCCATAACAAAGGTTCTAATGCATTATAGCTTTGTGTAATATAAGCACTCTAAGTGACCACTGAACGTACACTTCATCCAGAATCTGCTTTCTAACCCATTGTTACCTAAAATGCTGTGGGATACAGTGTGTATAAAAGGCACTGTATAAACTATTTTCAGTTCTGTTCTGTGGACAGACATGATTGTGTTCTGCTCCTGTGGGATAGTATCTCTAAGGTTCCTGAATAAAAGTTGGCAGCTAAAAGGAAAATACAGTTTGGAAATGCCATGCTTCCAGAATTGAAAAGATGGAGGAATTTGTTGCACAACAGGGCATTACAATATATATATATATATATATATATATATATATATATATATATATATATATATATATACACACACACACACACATACACACACACACATACTGTAGGGACACGGTCACACCCCTGTATTAGGGTTAAGTCTTCACTTCTATGTTAAACTGAAAATTTGAGACTTTATTAACCTCACAACTGTTAAAGCACTTTGCATGAAATTTTGCATGCACCATGAGAGACCAAGGATCTCTTGATGTGACAAGTTTTGTTCCAGTTGGATGTGTGGGTGCAGAGATATGGAGTGTCAAAAAACATGTACATTTTTTTCCCCCAAATTCTTTGTCATGCTGCTGCACACAAATGGTGTGGAATTTTGGTCTGAAATGTTTCGGGTATATAAGTCTTGGGTCACAGTGGTGCCTCTTGAAGGTTTGGTGAAAAAATATTAATCCATTCCAAAGTTATTAAATTTCAAAGTTTCCCATTATTTCCTGTGGGAAAAGTTTAATGTTCACCTCATAAAAGGATTGTTTATCACAAATGTGGAATCCTTTTTCACAAATGTAGGATCTTTTGCTGCAAATGCGGATTCTTTTTTCATGCTGCCGCCATCTTATTTTCAGTTAGCGATGACAACAAAAATTACTAAAAAAATTTAGGGCTTTAGGAAGCACCAACAGTTCTGTTTACCTACGGGGCCCATAGAGTAGAATTGGATTCTGGGTTAGTTTTTTGATTAGTTAATTAGTCAGAAATGTGCTTTTTTTAGCTAAGGAAGGAAATCCTTTTTCGCAAACCATGGAAAACTTATGCTGTAAAACAGGGACTTTTTCCACAATTTGTGAAAAAGAATTTTGAAAAAAATTGCAAAAAAGGATTCTTTTTCGCAGTTTGCAAAAATTGATTTTATTTTATAGCAAATTGCGAAAAAAAGTTACTGTGGAAAAGGGTTCTTTTTTTGCAATTTGTGAAAAAGGATTTTTAAGACAGCTGTTTCTTTGTCACTGCAGCTATAAAACGGTTTGTTATTTTGGTCTGAAATGTTCAGGGTACTAAGGCCTTGCACTGGAGATGTGCTTTTTGCTGGTTTGGTGAAAGTGTATTACTTGGCTCTGGAGTTCTGCCAAGTTAAATTTTGCTTTGCTTCCCATAGGATAACATTGTAGTGGGAGGTTTGCCCAGTCACTTCTTTGTGACTCCGCTGTGATGAAACAGGTTGCAATTTTGTTCTGAAATTTGCAGGATACAAAGGGCTTGCTCCACCGATGTGCCTTTTTCTGTTTTCTGTGAAAATATATTAATTTGGTGCCGAGTTAACACAGGTTTCAAATTTTCCTGTGTTTTCTATAGGATCACATTGCAGTGTCAGGTGTTATTTGGGTCTGCACACTACCCAGAGGGCCATGGGCTCCCACAGGCAAAGAAGGATACCACTACACTATCTCAAAAATTCTGCAAACTTTGTTAATGCACCATTAGGGTCTGAGTGTCAAAAGTAGGGAAATGTGGTCTTAGAGTTCCCAACCCTAAAACCCACCTCCACCCTTAGTTTCCAACCCTAACACTCCACCCCCACCCTGCATGCAGGAACAGGCCTGGGGGTGTGTGCCTTAGGATTGTGAACCCTAATGCTCACCCCATTCTCCTCTACTGTACCCATCTCATCTTACTTACTCATGGAATGGGGTGAGCATTAGGGTTCACAATTTCCAAGGCACACCCCCATGCCTATTCCTGATAACACTGTAACTTTCGTTCCCATAGGATACACAGCATTACATCAGGATGCATACATGTGCAACCCAGGATTTTCTTCATTTGAGGGCACTTTTGAGTGATAAAACATTAGACAGCATAAGCCATAGTGGAACTAGACCTAATAATAAAAAATATAGCTTACTCAGTCGTTTACCACTGACACATTTGAACTGTTGTGGTCTAATTTACAATTAGCAGACAAAAACATAGGTTTTCAGCCACAACCCTCTCCTTCCTGTCCCCAAGCCAGTTATCAGTAAACTCCCCCCTCCCCCTCCATATTCTGTTTATAATCCTATGGCCAGTACAGGCTGAGCTCCCTTCAGCCCTACCTCACAGTCCCCAACTGTCCGACGTCTCACCAGAATTTCCCTAGTGGCCTGAATACCCCCATGGACCCCCCCCCCCTTCCTGTGGTGGGGTAGGGTGGTGCCCCCCCCCTCAAAATACATATCCATTTCTCAGCCTCCAGGTCCAGGTGATGGAGGATCAGTGGGCTTGGCTTCATACAAGCCTTTCCTGCCACAATATTTGTTTTCTCCATTTGTCCCCACGCTGGGGCGTGCTTGTCAGCATGCAAATCCCAGAGTACCAGCCACTCCTGCCACTTCCATCTCACACTTTCACCGGGCCGCCACCTGGTGGCAATCATTTGGCAGAGCAAGCAGCCCTCCCTCGCTGACAGAGGAGAGCAGTCCCTCAGATGCTCAGTCTCTCCTAGCCTACCCCCAGCAACCTGTACTCATTTCCAGATATGGGGCACCGGCGTGGAGCGAGGTGTGGCATCCAGTACCTGAACCCTCAGCACCACCAGGCTAGCTGTCACCGCACTTTTTGCAGGCCTAATTTGTACTGCACCAGTGTACTGTGACAAGCAGCTTGTCATGAGCTACAGTGTCAGAGGGTCTTGCTGAAGCCTAAATCGACAATGTCAAGTGACTTCGCCCTGTCCACCTCCCTCATCACCCCTTTGAAGAATGTAATCAGATTGGTTTGACATGATCTGCTCCTCAGAACTATGCTTGGGGGGGGGGTTCACAAGTTCATTGCCCTCATCTCACTCAAAGAACCTGCAGAGATCTGTCTATGTCTTCAAATTTTGCTTTATGACCCAAGCCAACTGATACAGTAACTCATTGCTTCTCCACCCACAGGCTGGACCCCAGAGGTGATATGAATACAAAAAAGCCGGGCACTCACCACTCAGAAACTGAAGAATGTTCATGCTGAAGGAGCTTACTTTATTTAAGGTGCCAAACAAACAGTTTAAAAAAGATCGCCTGACACATTTCAGAAATAACACCTTTTTCAGATGCTGACCAGCTCCCTGGGTACTGTGTGGTTTGACAGTTGGAACCTGGTAGGAAGAAGTGGCAAGAAAGAGGAGAGTGTGATGGATCCTTGTTGAGTGGGTGGCTTCATGCGGTCAAGCTGCCTGACTGGATGTTCTCCTCCTGAATCCAACCCATATCCCTCCTTAGGTGTATGGCTTGTAGTGGAAATCTGAATGAAACACCAATCAGGAATGTTAGAGGACCTGGGCAAGCCTACTCTCCTTCATGATGCCCTTACAAAACAAAGTGCCCACTCCCTCACGCTGAACAAACCACAACGAAGGCAGTGAGAAACTGTAAAATAGTATAAATTCATTTATAAGTAACACACAAACAGAGCTGCTCAGCTACTAGTTGTCAAAATCAAACAGCGCTGACTGTACCACATCTCTCCCAGCGGCTCACAGTCACACCCAGGGGCAAATTGAAGGAAGACAAAAGAAAGACACACACTGCCCGCATGGTGGGTCCTACCTCGCACTGTCATGTCGCCTCCTGAGTCCTCGATGCCCTTTCCTGCTCATGCTCACTGACTCCTGCTAAGACTGTCACCATTTTTATTTATTTATTTATTTATTTGCGTCTTTGGCCATGACAGCAGAACACTACTACAGTGGTGCTGCTGAGAGATGCCTTGTCGCTCTCTCTCCTGACTCTTCCCCCTAGACACCATGACAACTGAACACTAGTGCTAGCCTACTCTCTCATCGCGGCTCACTCTCTCCCGTCCTGCACAGCTGCTCGCTCTCTCTCTCTCTCTCTCTCTCTCTCCCAGCTGAGTCCTAAGTCCCGCTCCATCACTACTGTACTGCACTTGCAAATGCATAGAGGCTCTGAGGGGCGCAGATATAATTTGGCACTTTGGCAGGCAATGAGAAAAAAAAATGGCAGATGACACTCTTCAACTGGCAGGGCAGTGGAAAAACCAGGTATGCTGGTTGAAAACCAGCCAGATGGCAACCCTAGGTGCAAACTGAGTGTTCGTCTTATAATACTGTCATTGGAGGTACATCAGTAGTATTTTTTTTCAAGCTGCCTTACAGAAACCCTTGCCGAGTAGACATCTTTATTAATTTTGTAAGAGAACATCTTACAAAACTTTGCCACATTTGCTCATAATTCATAATATATGTAATTAATACACAGCATTACATTAGGATACATACATGTGCAACCCAGAATTTTCTTTATTTGAGGGCATTTTTGCATGATAAAACATTAGCCAGCATAAGCCGTAGTGAATCTAGACCTAATAATAAAAAAATAAAGCTTACTCGGTCGTTTACCACAGCCACACTTGAACTGTAAAAACATAGGTTAGAGTATACCCTTCCTTGCACTGACATTCTCACTATTTTTCATGTACTAGAAGCATGAAGAACCATGCTACGATATGCCTTAATACAGTATTTTAAGATGCTTAAACAAGAGTATAAACCACATGTAATAAACTCCTAACTAAACTGGATATTCAAACAGTAGGTAGAGAACGAATATGAACTTAAACTTTAAAGGCCCTATAGCTGGTATCAGAAAATATGTCCATAAGTCTGGAATACTTTAAACATTTGGGTCCTGCTCATGTGGATAATGACCACTCGGTGAGAGCTATACGGTTGGCGCCATTACCAGTGGGTACATGACTGCAAAGAACCTGGATCAGTGTGAAATAATTAAAAATACAGTATCCTGTCAACATAGGAGGGCTTAGTACCCCCAAGCTATGGCACCAGACCCATCTTCCACCACACAAACCACAAATTGTAGATGTTAGTACTCATGGACATTTAAATCAAGATTCACAGTCTAAGTCCATTTCGGTTTCCCGCTCAGAAGTCCCAGAGTCTTTTGCAGATTTGGATACTAGTTTGTTGGTATCATGCGGGTCACCTGACAGATTTCCCTGTAGTAAATAATTTTTAACTTAGATGGATATTGGAGTGCATGAGTCACTCCAAAATATTTAAGTTTAGTTTGTAATCCATCAGAGGATTTCCTTCAGCTATGAGTCACAAAACCCAGGTCCGGATAAATCAGAATTCTGGTGTAGTCTTCCAGGTTGATGGGTTCATTCTTCCTCACTCCGTTAATGATCTTATCCCAGTCCTGTGCCCTTGCCAATACGATAAGAAAAGTTATAGGAGAGTCATTATTCAGCTGCTTTCTGGGGATGATTCTATAGGCTGTCAAGATTGCAGGTGCCCAGCCCAAATGTAAGATCTGTTTTAGCCAGGTTGTTGTGAAGGTAGTAGGATTTCCCCCTGTTTAATGCCTCCGGTAGCCTCAACATACACAAGCTGGGTGATATGGAGAAGTTCTCTAGCGCTTCTAGTCAATATTGGAGCATCAGCCATTCCTTAATGAGGTTTGTAACATGGCATCAATCAGAGAGTCAAAATCGGGAGCAGCGATAGGTGGAGTGGCATCACGAGACCCGAATCGGAGAGGGTATTAATCCATGGTATATGCCGTCCTTGCCAAGGTAGTACTGCTAGCAGCCAGACCCCCAGGTTAGCAGCACTGGGCAGTGGCGGTGAGCGAGGGGAACAGCGGCAAGAGAGGCAGAGCGGGAGCCTGACTAGGCATCTGAGCTCGGAAACGGGAAGGGGGGACCAGAACCTGCGGCGGACAGTGGCGAGAGGTAGGAGATCACAGGCAGACACAGTATGCCGGTCAGTTCCATGTCCTTGTCAGTCTCAGCAGGCGTAGCGATGGAGCAGTGCTGTGGGGCAGGAGTGAGCGGCAGGGAGGCACTACGAGCAGTGATCCCAGCAGTGATGGAGGCGAGAGCCACCAGCAGCACGCACAGCCCAGGTGGGTCAGGGGAACCCCGGATCAGTCAGCGGGAGGCAGCAGGAAGTGAGCACCCCCATATGCAAATCGCGAGCCGATCACTGCTCGCGGCTATTGAGAACTGCACTGCAGACCTCCAGCAGCGGATATGAACGGAATACCCGCACAGATGTCGGAACGACCGGGACAGTGATGTCAGCCGCACTCAGCTATGCGGTTGCAGGTAGAACAGCGACTCAGCGCATCAGTATGTAAATAATGTTGTGCACCGTTGTGTGAAAGTGCAGAACAAGTTTTACATCCTCACAGCACCTCCGTGTTCTCTGTTTGATGTCGCACAGTGTGCAGTTCCCCGATCCTGCCACCGACCCGGGGCCCATGTTACAAGCACATTAAGCCACTCCGGCGGTGGCATTTAATGCGATTGATGCATGGTGGGGTGGTTGCTCGCCGCCGGCCTCGGGCCACAACCCCCCCAACCATGCATCAATCCAATATTAGATGCCACCTTCGTCGTGGCTTAATGCTTACTTGTAGCAGTGGCGGCCCTCAGTGCTGCTCCTGCTGCTTCCTTTGACTCTTATACTGGGTGCTTATACTGGGTATAGAACGGAAGAAGACATGACTGCTCATTGTTACCATTCACCCACATCAACGGATCCAACTAAACCCCTTCTTTAGAATTTAGATTGTTTATTTCCTTTTTAAAGATGTTTACTGAACTGCTAGAAATAATATTACTAGGTAGACTATTCCAAATCCTGCCTGTTTGATGAAGAAAGGAATAGTACCTACTATTTTTCCTGCGGCAGCCACTGCGGATTGCTGCTCACAGTGAGTTACTCTGTAGTGAGAATCTGCAGTTTTCTGATTAAGGGTAGCTACCCTCAGGTCTGATGCTTTAATTGCCTGAAGCACTCATGGAGAGTAATTTCTGACTTGTTAGCCATTAACGAGGCTAGTGTCATTGCCGGAGCGACCACGGCCTGCTGTCCCTTCTTACCACCGCTCTAACCTCCACCGTTTTTAGGGTTCCCCATTTCCCTGGATTCTTCAAAATCACTAAACATCTCAGACTGTGATCACCTCTAGCAAATCAGTTAGGTTTTTTTGAACAAATAGTTTTGTATTTTAGCATATTATAATGGATTAGTGAGAATCAGCTGGAACACTAGGGAATCACATCCGTCCTTAATGGCTGCTTACTCCACCCCCTCATTGATAGTAGTACGAGATCTCATAATACTGTTGATAGATTTCAACGATGGTATTATGAGGATATTGTTGTATGGTTTTTGATAGTATCATTGAGAATATTCATCTACAGTCAATTCCACTTGCATGCAATTCGGCTATATGCAGTTTTTGGATATATGCACATTTTTCATCAGCCCAAAATCATTTCATAATCAATGCTGTTTATTTTTTCAGTTGTATGCAACTTTTTAGCCTCTTTTCCTGGTATTCTGACCTGACTGAGAGGGTTATTCTCAAACTTGGGGTGAAATTAGGTACTAAATGATGTTGAAGGTGTTGCCAAAAAGGTACAAGGACACACCTCGCTCCACACCGGTGACCCGGGTTCAGGAGCGGACTCGGGTCGCTGGTGGGTTGCCGGGGGGGGGGGATAGGCTGCAGCTTCCCATGGCAGCTCGCCTGCTCCGGGGAGGGTACAGGCCACCACCCACTCACTTGCCTGACTCTGAATGGAGGCTCGGAGTACTGCATGCCCCATATGGGGAGGGCTGGCCGTACTACAGTGTAGACGTCGGTGCTAGTGCCTTGACGTCTGGGGAGTCATACGCTGTATGTGGAGGGTAGAAACGGAAAAGAGCCTGCCACCCCCGGGAAAATGGGGAGACTGGACATGCCTGCGATTTGCCTCCACCCACTCAGCGAGCCCTGGACCGACGACATGTAAGTTTCAGGATCCGCCCCGCCTCGTCCCCGTCTGAGGGGTATAGCCACAGCTCCATGGGGATCTGGGGCCCTGTTGGGTAGGATGGAAGGCAGTGAGATGTTGGTTGTCTCCCCTGATGGGTCAGGGGTGGTAGGAGAGAAAAATAGTAATTACAAAAAAAAAAAAAAGGTACAAGGGGTCTGTAAACTCAGTATGCTGCCTGCCAGCCTTCTGAGGAAACCAACAGAACTGTGCTTGCTATTAAGTGTGAAGTACAACTGCTTGATAAATCTTCCCAGCCTGGAATAAATAAGACCGTTAGTTACTGTACTGATAAGCTTACCTTTCTACAGGCTTTTAAATTGTATAATTTTCTGGGTATATGCAATTTCGGATGTATGCACAAATATTGCTGTCCCCAACAGTGTGCATACAACAGGAATTTACTGTATTACAGAGACATATACTGGCGAGGAAGTGATCATGAGGTAATGAGCCACAAGCTTGAAGGGCGAATGGTAGTAATTACCTCATGAGCTCCAGGTAATGTATATTTCCTTGTACACCACAGTTGCCTGTTTATTTTTTACAGTATATCTGGGTGGTTACTGTTAGTTTTGATCACAGTTGCTTACACTTGGAGAGGACATACAGTACGGGGAAATGATGGCCAAATACTTCCATGGGGAAGTAGCCCTGTCCATGTGTTATAAATAATAAATCATCCGTAAATTAAAATATCTAAATCATCTGTAAAATAAATCAAGGCAGCAGCCATTTCATGGAATCCTGATACAGAAAGTGATGCACTTAGGTGTCAGCTGTACTTAATAACATACAGGGTGCCCCCTCAGTGACATCACTTTCTGTCTAAAGCAGTGATACTCAGACCGTGACTTTGCAGCCTCAAGTGGCTCTTCAGCTTATTTATTACCTGTTGGTCTTCCCAGTAAGTGATGCAAATGGTTCCCACACTGTACAGTATTAACCAACCAGGATGCAGTACTGTAAGTCTGAAAAGTGGACGCATTGTACAACAGCACACATTTTTTGCAAAGTTTAATTATCTTTGTGACGTAATCCTGTGTGAAGAATTTGCTAGGCAGTGCAGTGATTTAGTTCTGCACACCAAAGTAAGGTGGCTTTCTTGCAGCCTCATGCTAGCCCATGTTTTGGATTTGTTTGAACCACTCATGTTGTTGCTTTTTGGTTAATGCTGACTGCTTATGTGGCTCCAAAGCCAGTCAGGACTGAGTGTCACTGGTCTAAAGATACTGTGAAATGATTGCTGCCTTAATATAGTTAACAGACAATCTCCAGACTTCTGACACCTACACACAAGTCAAATACGTGATCGTCGTTTGAAAGATCTTTTCATGGGCTTTCATAATTCGACAGACCAGACACAATTACCATTCCCTTTAATGTAACAATTGTTGTGTAGTGTGTATGTTACACCTTTTTTAATTTGCTTCATTTTAGTTGTCATATTTTAGAGCAGAGTACACATTTCTAGAAAGAATATAATTAAATGCATGGCTGATTATAATGACAGTTAGGACAGATGGTCAGAAAACCAATTTAACACTTTGAAAGGAATGGTTAATGATATCAGGAATAAAACTGGAATTTGGGATAAGGTCATTCTCTGTGAAAAGGAATCCTCCTAATTGTAGCTGACAGACAGTAACATTTACAGATTATTATGTTGGAGATGACAAAGAATTATTTTTAGTGTCTTATGATAAACCGTTTCAGTCACTCACATATAACCAGTTGTCTCGTGGTTTAATGCGCATGTTGTCATGCATACATTATTATAATACTACAACTAATTGACATCAGATGAAAGAGTAAGACATGCATTCTGAAAAAGCATTACTGAATTACTTACCACTTTATAAAGCCCTTCCTATCCTATATTAGCAGCATTTTATTTTTTCAACGTTGCGAAGACAAACGCAGACAATGGGTTATTTAAGCACCATAAAACACAGAAAGAAAAATCATCCTCTATAGCTGTAACCTGCAAAGGCCAAGTCCTAGAGCCATGGATTCAGTTAATTAGTTTTTTGGTGAACATTAAAAACTTCCATGGGATCCAAACTTGGAAGTCATTACAGTTTTTTGGAAGTTCAAATACAAAGTCCAAATTGTGAAAGTCAAAAGCATTCTGTCTGGTTGACCACTCCCTGCTTATAAACAAGCTTGCTGATTTAGGTATCTCTCAAACAGCTCCCCCCCCAGTTATATAAATACTTAGCAAACAGAACCAAGAGGGTCATGTACAAGTCCTCCCTCCCTCTCAGACCCTGCCCCTACTCTGGTAGGTGTTTCCCAAGGTTCCATATTATGCCCACTGCAGTTTGTCCTACACATCAGTTCTTTAACTCAAAGCCTGGCACACTGCTCTGTCATCCTGTGTATTGATGATCTAGTTCTATATACCAGCTCTAGAAATATTGATTAAATCAACCAGTACCTGACACCTGACCTACAGTCAGTTTACACCTGGTTATCAGATAATAAACTAATCCTTAATATGACTAAAACATAACCCATGCTATTTGGCAGATCCTCCAAACTTTAGAGCATGCCTGTTCCCCCTGTCTGTGGCATATCAAGATGGTACCTTAGTCCCCACTACCTCATTCTTCAAATACCTCAGAGTCACACTGGACCCATGGCTTGTTTACTCATCCCATATAACAAGTATCTGCAAGTCCATGAACTCCATGCTGGGTGTAGCATATAAAGTGGCACGGGACCTGTCACCACAGGCAAGCCTTGCCAGTGCCCAGGGGATACTGCTCCTTAAGCTTATCTATGGTGCCCAGTGTACCTGCCAGCCTGTAAAGCTACTCTTCTTAAGTGGGATGTCACCTACGATAGTATTTGCCATTTTGCATCAGCATCTCCTAGCCTCACTCACCACTGCTCCCTTTATGATAAGCTGGGTTGGCTTATCCTGTCCTTCCTACGTGATCATAGTTTTGGAGGTATGATCTATGACGTAATCCAAAATGGTCTGCCTCTACCCCTCACTACATCTCTCCAACTGGTGAGAAATGGATATCCATTGAGGTTGAGTGAAAGTGCCCTGCTGGCCGTTCCAAAGGTTAGAACCCAGGCTGGTGAAGCATCTGTTATTCATGTAGCACCAAAACTTTGGAACTTCATTCCCCCAGACATCCAACATTGCCCATCTGTGCACTCTTTCCATTATAAGTATCGAAAACATCTCATTCTCCTGGCCCACTGCTCCTGTAACGGTACCTAAATAATTTCACTACTTAGCACCCATTTCACTTTCATCAATGTTGATATTGTTATCTGTGTCCTAGTATGCCCTATTGATGTAATGCCTAGTTGATAAACTACTGATTTTTCCAAATAATTTCCCTGTCTGTGATGAGTTTTGTCATGTACTTCCATGTGTCAACCTGTATGCACTGCCTGCTACGTATGCTTTCCTTTTTAAAGATATATCTATGATGTGTCCTTTTATCATGTACTTACTTGTGTCAACCTGTAAGCACTACCTGCTATGTATGTTTCCTTCTACAGATATTATTTCTCTCCATTGTAATTTTGTAACATAGTATATTTCTGTTGTATGAATACTTGGTTGTAACCTCCCGGGTCGCACCTGAAAATAGGCATCCAATTGCCTAGTGTGTTTACCTGGTAAATAAATACTAAATAATAATAACAATAATTCTGAGTTTTGGAAGATATATATAAGAGATATACAATAGGCAGACTCAGAATAAGCAATTTATGGGAGTTGGGGTTAGCAGTGTACCAGATTAGCCATTCGTTTATTGCCTCTTGAGATCTAGGAAAGGTTTCACATTTAGAATTCACTATATTGTTTGAAAGAGAGTTCTCCACCGGTACTGGAAAGAAATGCATATTTTCTGAGTCAGTAGATGTCCAAGATGTGCAGGAATTTCTGAAAATCCTAAAATAATGGGATCTCTGTTCTAGCACTAGTGCTTTCAGTCATTGTGACTTTGGAGGGAATTAGATCCTTTGGCGCTCATACACTTACTTTTTGGTTTATGAAGGCATAACTGGAGTCTCAACTGAAATAGTTATCAAGTCCTCCTTTCAATCAATCAGTACTTTATTTGTTCAGCACAAATATCAAGGCATCAGAGCACTTTACATACTGTCAGAAAATCCACTGGATAAAATTTAACATTTAAATCCCATTATAAAATCATCAGTAATAAAATCCTTAAATCTCATCAGGTCCTTTCAAGTCTCTGAAGTTAGTTACCATCGTTTTATTTGACCATTGTGGTCGCCAGTCTTTTGACAATTAATTTAGCTTGTATGATCACTAAATTTGGTGCTCTGCCTATTAGAGAAACTTTTCAGACAGTTAGTAGTTGTACTAGACCAGAGTTTACTCTAAAGTGTAATACTGATATCCTGCCGAATCAAGAGGTATTGCCACTTCCATTCTGTTCTTATCTTGCAAATAATAAGGAATACAGGCTACATGCCCTGGATGTTTGTTTGCTTGTTTTGTTTTTTATACTTGTGAGCAGATGAACAATTTGCCCGTTGACACTTGCAACAGGTACATATAAGAAACAGTATACATAAAACATTTTTAACAAGACAGCGTAATGAACAAATTAATTCAAAAGCAGTCACAAACATTCTTTTGAATGGGCCAATTTTTTCATGAGTTTTAAAATGCCTAATTGGGAACAGTTAACAATATCAGACAGCAGCGAATTATACAATGTGGGGGTCCTATACAATAAGGATCTTTGTCCTTGAGATTAGCGAAAGAAGGGAATTTTTAAAGACTCCTACTCTGTAATCTGCTACCTTGTGATTCACAGGCTCTACCCTTACTGAAAAAATTGTAGGGTTTATGGCTGAACTTGCAGGATTTGTAAGAATAACAAGAAAATGCACTTAGTCCCAAAATTATTGTAAGATCTTTGCATAACTGTGCAATAATTTTATCAGACACACAAACTGTCATTTTTCTTGCATGAACGGATACAAGTTTATTCCAAGTACATACAAGATTTTTGCAAGATCACAATATAAGTTTTAACAGAAGTCAAGAACTCTGCAAGTTTAAAATATAATGTGGTACAAAATATATTTGCATGTTTCTTGACTAGTTTAAGCACATGATTTTGTTTCTTGCACTGTTCTTACAAATATGTATACCTATTTGTAAAAACAATGCAAGAAAACAATCCTGTGCTTACACTAGTCGAGAAACATACAGGTATGAAATGTAGTGTTTAAGGATGAATGACACCTTGTAAGAATTGTACAAGGAGGATTGCTCTGCTCTGTATACTTAATGTAAGAATGCATGTCTTCATAGTGCTGGTAGAAATCTTTAGCTACAATCTGAGCTGTAAAAAGCTGAATGCAACTCTGTAAAACTTTGTAAAAATGTACTATTTAGATCTTACTTCGAGAGGGCTCTTGCAGTAGTTAATTACTTGTAGGACTGCACCCCTTGTCATCAGGACCGCACGGAAAATTTAGCTAGCAGTGTTTGACAGGGGACTGCCCACCCCACATCATGTGACTGATATCAGCATGACACTATATAGTGGGCGGTCCCCACACCCGCCCTCTAGTTCTTTCGCGCCATCGACCTGTGCAGTTGGACCTTTTGGAGTTTGTTGCAGCAGTTTGATCCCCTTATTCTCTCAGATGAGTATCCATTTTTTCTTTCTTTGGTTTTCCAAATTCAGTTTTGTGCATGTCTTCCACTTCGTCCGTTGAATCGCATAAAAACAAGTGCGATTCTTGCGGCATCCAACTACTGCATAAGGATCTGCATTCCCTCTGTCTCTTCTGCCTGGGCCCAGACCACAACGTCGAGGACTGTGAGGCCTGCTCCCATTTTAACCAGGCCACATGGAAAAGGCAAGGTCCAAATGAAACACTGCGAGCTACGGGGTGGGAGGGTGCTGAGAGACAGGCGGCGAGCCTAAAAAGCGTGCAAAAGTGTAAAATCTCAAAAAAAGCACTCTAACAAAGTAACAATTTTATCCAAAAAGCTTTTGCTGTTTTATTTTGGACAATGCCAAATAGTGCTCAGCGGCCACGTTACATGCCCCGGCGCTTCAGGTTACAAAAGCCCTTTGTCAGGGGGCGTGGTAAGTTGAAAGAACCATAGACAGTTTAAATAGTGCCATCAGTTAATGTTGAGACAGTTATAACATAATTAAACAATTAGTGTCACATGATGCATATCTACAATAATATCAAAAAGTTACGTTCACCCACATAAAAGGAGTAAGATATACAGTACTCTAACTCTATATCAGACAGCCTTCTTGATGTATACATACTTTAGTACCACAAAACATATTTATTGTTTTCTAATCGGAACGTTGCCTTCTTTAACAATTTTTATGAATAAGTGATACTGGATACCTCTGCTTTGGGGTTGGGGTAAAGAGAGGTGAATGCATGAAAGCAGAGACAGTAGGACTGAGTGCAGTGATTCACATCACTGGTCCCAGTCACATGCACAGAGACTCTTTCAGAAGTGGTTAATATAGGCAGACCTACAAGAGAGCAGAATATAGTTAATTAACATTCACAGTGTTAAGCTCTTTCTATCAATTTTTAAAGCCATTGCTTCTTTACTAAACTGCTCGATATTTCTACTAATTCCTTTCTCTTTCAAATAAAATTCTTTCAAAACAGGCTGTCAGTTTTTCAGTGAACATAGCAAGACTCACTCTATAACCAAAACACAGTACCTAAATACATTAATATCCAGGAATGGAAACAAAGAAAAATGTTCACCGTAGTAATATTTACATCAATTATTCATTCTTAATGCAGCTTAGACACAGTTGTCTAGTGCTGCAAACATCTTATGCCCATGTCAATAAGAGGGTCAAAAGGTTACTCTTTAAGGTAGGGCTTAGTATCCCACTAATCATTTAGCCCAGTGGGCTTTACACTTTTCAAGATGTAGATGCAGAAGCTTTCTCATTTTAAAAGTTGATTTGGTCTGTTGCCACCTCTTTTAAGTGGAGGGACATGTTCTGTTCCCATGAATTTAAGGCCCACTGTATCTGATTCACGTTTACTGAAAAAATGGACCCAACGGGAGTGTCCTGTTTCTCATTCTTAATAGAACAGACATGTTCCTGAATTCTTTGCTTGAGGGGTCTGACTGTACACCCAGGCCCAGATATTCAGACTGCGTCGGGCATTCACATATTTGGGACTGTCTAGTACAGTATGCCCTGCAAGCCCATTGGTCCACACTGGGGACCAGTGGGCTTATAGCCCATACTGTACCTGTCATTCGTCGGGCGGTATGCGGGCGGATTGCTGCCACCCGCTGATGACGGGGGGAGCAGGGTGGGCAAGGGGTTCTGTGGGGTGGGAGGGTGGAGGTGCCACTGGATCACCAGAGATATTTGTGATGGAGATGTACACTAATTGCAAGCAGGTGGGGGGCCACTAGACCACAGGGGCGATCTACTGTCACATTTATCGAGGAATCGGGAGGAAGGGGGGACCACTTGACCACCTAGGAGGGTCTTCTTATACTTTTATCGGGAGGAAGGGGGGACCACTAGACCATCAGCGTGATGTGTGTGCTTGAGGACGGTGTTCTGGGTGGGCGGGTGGCCACCCATGGCTGGCGGCTGCTGTGTTGTGCCCTGCAATACAGTAGCCCATCTGTGGGTGGTCGGGATTTGTTCCCACTCCTCATGGGCTCAACTTTGAGCCCTCAATGGACACACTGCAGGGTTGCACCACCATGTGCACCGCACATCCCGGCTGAATATCGATGTGCCGCGATATGCATAGGTACGCCTCTGCATTCGCGCTTGCATACACTACATGCTCTCAGTGCATCGGAATTTGCGCTGTGCCTGGCAGCCTTTCAATATCCCACTGCAAAAAGGGGGTTGCATTGGTGCAACCCCTTTGAATATCTGGGCTCCAATGAATAATAAGTTGCAGTTGCACCATAGGGCATACACCACAAAGGGATTGTCGCAAGTTATTGTTTCTTCTATCTGAACACTAATTCCTTCAATTAGTGGGTGTCCAAATTCCCTTTCCACCACCGCACGTTCACAGCTAATACACCTGTGGCATTTGAAGAAACCTCCTTTTCTTTTTGGTAACCACATGCTACCACTCACAGGTGTTGGGATGGGTTTAAGTCTACTGTGTACAGTGTTGGGTAAGTTACTTTTTCTATTATGTTTGGAAACTTGTTCTAGGAAGCTGTCTGCAGTCATTAGCAAGGACGGAGAAGTACTGGGAAAAGTAATACACCTTACAATTATAGTTACTCATTTCTTTTTATACAAAAACAATGCAAAAATAATAAATAACAGATTACATTTTTTGAAAGTAATAGATTAGTTATTAGTTACTTTCAAATAGATGTAATCAGTTACAGTTACGTATTTCTTTTGTATAAAAAGACATAAGTAACTAACTGTAAAGTGTATTACTTTTTCTAGTACTTCTCAATCCTTGCTAGTGACTGCACAGAGCTTTCTGGAACAAGTTTCCCAAAGTAATAGAAAGTAATAGAAAAAGTAACTTTCCCAACACTGACTGTGTACCACCTTGTCTCTGATATTTTGGGCTTTTTTGACAGATACTCTGGGTTTACCACATATTGCTTTTTCTACTACTGCAGCACTCGTGATAATGGGCCAGTTTCTATGCACAATATTTCCTATTCTTCCTGCCAGATGGTTAAATTCAGTGTCAAAGGTTACCGTGTTTGAATGATTTCCTGGTTGTGACTGGTAATCTTTTTTTGTTTCTCTTTCTTTTAACAAGTCTGATCTATTCCTAGCTGAGGCCTTTTTTTTGCTTCACATATACGTTTGTGATCATAGCCTTCACCAAAAATCGTGCAGTTGGTTCTTCTGCCTGGATTTGAAAGTTCTCATCATTTAAGCAATTACGTCTCAGTCTTAACATCTGACTGTAAGGTATAGAACACTTCAGTTTCTTGGGGTGTTCTCTATTTGCCCTAAATAGACTATTTGTTGCAGTATGTTTTCTGAAGCATTTTGTGGTTATTCTTTCCCCTGATGTACTTAGGCGTTCTAGATCCAAAAAATTTATATTGTTTCTATCAACGGTGTAGGTAAACCTAAGATTGAACTTGTTGTTATTAAGCCAGTTTATAAATTCTGGTATAAGATCTATATCTACCTCCCAGATACATAAACTCAGAAAAGGCACCAGCAGTACCTCGAAGTCCATCTACTAAAGCTCAAGATGGTCTCGATGGAGAAAGAGCTACAGAAGTTGAGGAGCGCCTCTTGCTCGCCGACTGACTCTCACAAGAAGAAGAATAGGGATAAAGAAAAGCACCGGGACCAGAAGTGGTCCCCC
Source organism: Neoceratodus forsteri (assembly GCA_016271365.2). Lineage (NCBI taxonomy): Eukaryota > Metazoa > Chordata > Ceratodontiformes > Ceratodontidae > Neoceratodus > Neoceratodus forsteri. The sequence continues at coordinate 1,416,209,536 of CM028129.1, forward strand.
TCTCACCCGAGGCTGCCTTCAGGCACCTTGGGCGAGCAGCAGACCTGTTCCTCAGGGAAGACTGTTGCCGCGGCCAAGTTTGCGCTCCCTCCTAAAGAGCAGGCTTTAGCCCCTCCCCGTTGCCACTGGTCACAGTGACCGCGGGTGCCTTGGATGTGTTCAAGGCCTTCACTGCCCTTAGGCCTATTACCACCATGGGTTCTAAGTCAGCAGGCGGGGCTGATAAGTTGCTCGTCGGACCCTCCGGTGAGTGCCCGGCCCAGGTTGGTACGTCAGAAGTCGGAGTCTCCGGTTCCCGCGCGGCTAAGGTTAATAAGTCAGTAATTGGACCTTCTGGTGATCACCTGACCACTACTCATTCATCGGACCCCCCCCCGGGGGTCCTGACGACGCCCTGCCGGATGTTCGCTCTTTCCCAGCTGGTGACCAGGATTCGCCCTGGGATGCTAACCATGACGAACCCATGTCTCCTCCTCCTCCTCTGGAGCTTCTACCGCTATCCCTAGTTCCGCAGGGCCTGGTGGACGGAGGCCCTCCGTCGGGTGTCCAGACTTGGGAGCTCTCCCGGCCTTGTCTTTGGCACCACCGCTGTCTTTCCCTCCACCAGAAGGGGTGCCTGCCCCTGCTGTCCTCAAGCATCCATCGGTCCCTTTGGTTCCTCCATCATGGCCCCCATCAGGCTGCCCTCAGTCGGGGCCTCCTTCGGACCTTCACCCATCCAGGGCACTTTTGGGCCTTCCACCTTTAGGGTCTACACTGGGATACCCCCCCCCCCCCCGTCGGGGCATCCTTCAGGTTTTCTGCCATCGGGGCCACCAACAGGTTACCCTCCATCAGGGCCTCTGTCTGGCTTTCCTCTGTCGGGTCCAATGCTGGACCATTTCCCGGCTGGTTACCCTCATTTCCATGGGTATCCTCCAGCTGGGTACCCAACGCCTTATTTCCAAGTGCTGGGTTATGTCCAGTTTTACTCTGCACCAGGCTTCCCAATGCATGGGCCTTATGCTGCCGGTTGCCAGGCACCAGGCTGCCATTCAGGGTGTCAAGCTTTTCACCCACCCCCACCTCCTACTCCACCTCCTCCTCAGCCACAGGTGAATTTTCAGGAGATCTTGCAGGCTTGGTGGTCTGAGACTAAATCTCAGCTGGTCTCAGAGCTGGATAGTCGTCAGCAGTGCCCTTCGGAGGCAGTGTAGCAAGACCAGACCCCCAGGTTGGTTTCACCAGTCACCCCTCAAGCTTCTATGTCACACCTGGTGAAAGGCCGTAAGCAGGCCCCAATGTCAGTGGAAGCTCCTTTGAGGCACCAGGATCCTTTACATCCAGACAAAGAACTCTCGGACTCCTTGGATTTGGAATTCGATTCCGAATCTTCATCAATGGGATTGGGATTCGATACCTCTCCTCTGGAGGAATCTGTACCTAAAGAATCCTCCAAGTCTCCCCCTGAGGATCCCTAATTTGTGGACCTCCTAAGGCAGATCACGGAGACACAAGTGTGAAAATCCAGTGCTCAGAATCCCAAATGCCAGAGGCTGGCTGAGCATCTGGACTTTCCCGAGATGAGTCCGGTTCTCACCCCACCTTGGCTGGAGCCATATGAGGATTTGTCCTCAACCATTTGGCAAATGCCGTCTTCTATTCCAGACATGGCCAAAAAGGCAGAGCACATCTACTGGATGGTAAAGGGTAATGAACACCTCAGCATCCATCCAAAGGCCGATTCGGTGGTCATTACAGTGGCCCATGATAGGTCTGTCAAACCCAAGCACCTCAGTACCTTCCCTCCCGACAAGGAGTCCAGACAATTGGACCAGTTCGGGAGGAAGTTCTGGTCTTCATCTACACTAGCCATCCGTGCCCTCAGTTCTGTAGCACATATGTTAGTGTATCAAAAATCTTTGTTTCGTCAGCTCAAGCTATGGTCGAGGCCCTCCTGGATTTGTAATCTAAAGCTGCCTTGGCGGATACCCTCCGGTCTGCTAGGGTGGCCGGCGACACTCTTAAGAGCCACTTACAATGTGGTGGACTCCTCAGCCAGAGGGACGGCCACAGCCATGAGCCTTCAACGTTTTGCTTGGCTGAGAGTGTCAGGTCTGGCACCCGATGTTCAGGCTGCCACTCAAGATGCCCCCATTAGAGGCTCTGTCCTGTTTGATGGGGATGCCCAGGACATAATTACTAGCCTCCAGGATAAGGACACGACTCTCCGGTCAGTGCATACTTTGTATCGCCCAAAGCCCCAGGGTAAAAGACCCTTAAAACCACAACAAGGACCCAGATGCCAGTTCAAGTGCAGGGCCCCTACGACAGCCACTACCCCTCCAGCTAAGACCCAGAAAGCTGCAGGGGTGGCTGTCCCCAACCCTCCCTCTGCTTCCTGACTCACGGCCTGCCCCCCCTTCGGTTGGAGTAACCGGTGGGTGGAAGGTTTGCAAGACACCTAAGGAAGTGGAAATCCATCACGATGGATGCTTGGGTCATTCAGTTGATCAAGCTAGGCCACACTCTGGAATTTCACAACAAAAAAACCCAGACAGATCCCCCAAGTTTTCCAATTATCCAAAGGCACATATTCCCCTCTTAAAAGAGGAAGTCACAGCTCTTCTTCGAAAAGAAATGATAGAGCCTGTGTCCCCAAACCAGGTAGGGAAGGGATACTACTCCCACTTTTTCCTGGTCCCAAAAAAGACGGAGGATCTACGCCTGATATTGGACTTCAGCACCCTAAACCTATTCATCGAATACAGATGGTTTTGAATGCTGACCCTCCAATGCCTATTGCCTCTCCTGTCCAAGGGGCAGTGGTTTTGCACCCTGGACATGCAGTATGCGTATCTGCACATTCCAGTTTTTCGGCTCCACTGCTGGTTCTTCAGATTCTCGTTTCGGGGGAGCACTTTCAATTCAGAGCTCTACCCTTTGGCCTGTCCTTAGCTCCGTGAGTTTTTACCAAGTGCCTCGCGGTTGTGGCAGGGGCCCTGAGGAGACAGGGACACTATGTCTTCCCCTACCTTGACAACTGGCTTCTTGCAGCCCTGTCGAGGGAGGGGTTCGAGGCATCCCTATCCACTACCCTGCACATTTTTGAGCAGTTGGGTATCACGGTCAGCTACCCCAAATCCCAGCTCGCTCCCTCCCAGCGCCTGCAGTTTATTGGGGTGGTGTTAGATACGGCCCAGGGCATGGCCTTCCTCCCCCTGGACAGGGCAGAGGATCTGCAGAAACAGGCCCAGTTGGTGGTCTCCAACAGGGAGATCTTGGCCAGAGCTGTTCTTCGCCTTCTTGGCCTTATGGCAGCAGCCATCCCCACAGATTCCCTTGGACAGACTCCACATGCGTATTTTGCAGTGGACTCTCTGGTCGCACTGGGACCAGAGGGCAGGTGACCTGGACTGCTGCATCATGGTCTCCAGCCCAATGTAGAGCGATCTGCTATGATGGCAGAGTCCCAGCAATCTTACCCAGGGGGTCCCTTTCCAGGCCCCTCCCCATTCCCAAACCCTGACCACAGATGCACTGGGGACAGGATGGGGTGCCCACCTCAGGAGTCACAGGACCCAAGGTACGTAGACACCCTCGGAGTCGCGCCTGCACTTAAATATGCTCGAGATGAGGGCAGTACTGTACACATTACAAGCTTTTCAGCTTCTGCTTTGTCAGGGCACACTGCTAGTCCAGTCGGACAACATGTGCATAGTTTGGTACCTCAGCAAGTGGGGAGCACCCACTTGTATTCTCCTTGCAGTGAGGCTATGAAGGTCTGGAATTGGGTGGTCCTGCACCAGCTACGCCTACTGGCAGTCCACGCTCCAGGTGCACAAAACGTCCTCACAGACGGTCTTAGCCCCACCAGGGTAAGAGCGCGTGAATGGGAGCTCAAGCAGGTGGTAGTCAATCACATCTTCGATCTATGGGATCGTCCAGATGTAGATCTGTTCACAACCCTATCCAACGCAAGACTTCCCAAAGTTTTGCTCACTTGATCCTGCGCATGGTGCTTTCTGGCGAGATGCGCTGTCGCTTTGTTGGACAGGGAAGTTTCTGTAGACCTTCCCTCCCTTCCCAGTCCTGCAGAGAATGCTGCTCAAGCTTCAAGCAGAGGGGGCTCAGATGATACTGATCGCCCCATTTTGGCCTCATCAGATATGGTTTCCGCTTCTTCAACAGCTTGCGGTGGAACCCCCTGTTCCTCTGCCGCTCTGTCATGATCTCCTGACCCAGGAGAGGGGCACACTTGTCCATCCAGGACTGAAGTCCCTTCACACATGGCTTCTCAAGACATTTTTATTTATTTATTTTTTTTGTTTAAGTTTTTGGTAACCGGGTAAATGCACTGAGCCAGGAGACCATTTTCAGGCATGTCCCGGGCCACATAGGCAGCAGTTACAGAGGTAGTGACAAGTTATGCAATGAGTACAAGCCATGTGGATATACAGACATCATTGGTGAACAAAGTGGATATACAGACATCATCGGTGAACAAAGTGGATATATTTATTTATTTATTTATTTATTTATTTAATAGATTTACCAGATAAGCATTCTGAGCGGGGCCCGCTCGTTTCCAGATGCGACCTGGGGTTACATAGGTCAAAGAATACAGTAAAGTCAGTAGTCACAGTAGTAGTAAGTTACATAGGTCTAGAGTAGTTAGCAGTAGTCACAATACACAGTGTGAGTAGATGCCCTGCATCAGGTATAAGACCTTATTATATATGTAAGCTAAATCTGCGGGTGGCAGTTACATGCAACAGAGTAGTGGGACCTCAGACGTGGTTTGAGGGCCCAGTGGGAGTCTAAAAGCCTGATGTCTGCAGGTAGCTCATTCCATAGTTTCGGCAGTCGATGCATAAAGGCCATTTGGCCCTTAGAGGTGCACATGAAGGGTACATGGAGTTGTTTAGGATCAGAAGCTCTGAGGGGGTAGCCGGGGTGGTTGGGTTGATAGGGCACATCTGAGGTACAGGGGGAGGGTATTCGACCAGTATTTGTAAATAAGATTAGTACAGTGTAATTTACGCCGAGATTCTAAAGATGGGAAGGAGAGGGCTCTGTATAGGTCACAGTGATGGGTGGAGGGAGGGCAGTCAAGTATGTAGCGACAGAACGAATGATAGAGGGGGTCCAGTCTGGCCAGGGTAGATGGAGGGGCAGCGCTGTAGACCACGTCGTCGTAGTCAAAATTGGGGAGGATCATTTTGAGGACTAGCTCCCTCCTAATAGAGGTGGGAAGGGAACCTTTGTGTCGGTGCAGTGCACCTAATTTAGGGTGGAGTTTTTTCTGTAGAGATTCGATGTGGGCATGGAAATTAAGGTGTTGATCGAGCCAAACCCCGAGGTACCAGAAGGAGGTGCAGGAGTCAAGGTTGGAGCCATCCAGGGTGTGGAAGACAGGGGGGGCAGCCAGCCGGGATAGCTTGGGATGGGTGCTGAAGGTTATGGAGACGGTTTTCTTGGTGTTTAGGACCAGCTGGTTGGACCTGAACCAAGTTTGAACGGCATCGAAATCACGTTGGAGAGATAGCATTGTGTCAGTGGTAGAGGGGCCAGAGGTGTACAGCACTGTGTCATCCACGTATATTTGCAACGCTGAGTTGGCGCAGACTAGTGGCAGATCATTTAAGAGAATAGAGAAGAGCAGGGGCCCAGGACTGAGCCCTGGGGTACCCCATGTTCACTGGGAGCGGGGATGAGACGTATGGGCCAATTTTTACAGCCTGCGTTCTGCCTGACAGGTAGGCTTGGAACCAGTTCAAGGTGGGCGGGGAGAGGCCTGCTTGTTGCAGTTTTGAGAGGAGATTAGAACGGGACACAGTGTCAAAGGCTTTGGCCAAGTCAATAAAAATAGCAGAGGTGACAAGGCCCTTGTCCATGCCCAAAGAGATATCGTTAGTGAGCCTTAGCAGAGCTGTGACGGTGGAATGATTTTTGCAAAAGCCCGACTGGAATGGAGTGAAGAAGGAGGTGGAGTCGAGGAATTGTGTTAGTTGGGTGAGTATGAGCTGCTCTTGCAGCTTGGCCAGTGCCGGTAGGAGAGAGGTAGGGCGGTAGTTGCCCGGCACTGATAGGTCACCCCCTTTAGGTAGGGGGATGATTACAGTTTCCTTCCAGGTGGCTGGAATTTGTGCCATGGCGAAAGAGCGGTTTAGTAGGTCAGCTAGGGGAGGCTATCGCATGAGGGCTGATAGGAAGAGGAGTTGGTGTCCAGGCCTTGCGGCACTTGCCTTGTTAGGGTCAAGGGAGCATAGTGCAGAAAGAACTTCTGCTGGGGAGACTGGCCAGAAGGAGAAAGTGGGCGTGTTGAAGATGGCGCTGATGTGGCAGAGAGAGGGTGTGTTTGAGGACGCCGAGGAATGGCACGGTGGTTGTTGGCGGTGCGCAAGGTTGCTGGTTGTCTATGAGAGATTTGGCACTAGTCGAGAAAAGGAGTTGAATGCTGATGCAATTCGCTTAGGGGTTGATAAGACATTGCCCAGGAGGTTTAGGGTAGGGGTAGGGGTTGGGCGGGGAGAGAACAAGGTTTTGACGGTTTTCCAGAATTTGGTGGGATGATTAAGATTTTGGTGAGGGCGTCCACGGAAATAGTGGTTTTTGCCTGTCTTATGGCTTTGGTGCAATTGTTTCGGAGGGTCCGTAGAGCTGCAGAGATGAGGGGGATTGTAGTTTCCTGTGACTTTTCCAGGCCTGATCCTAGCTATGCATTTGCTAATTATATCGGCAGATATCCAGGGAGGTGGTAAGCCCTAACTCTTTTTTCCTTAGTGGGCGTGATAGTGCCATATGTGAAGGAGTTGCTTACTGAACTTATCAAAGACGTGGTCGATTGAGGCGCTAGATTGATAAGGACCAGTCAGCAAGCGCTATATCGCTTAAGAGTGATTGGAGGCAGAGAATTTGAAGCTCGTAAGGATCTGCCTAGGAGGGAGGTGGTTTGTAGGTCTGTGCACTTTCCTACATATAGATCATGTGGTGATCGCTCAGGGAGTCTGGAAGGATGCCCGCGAGATTATTCTGTGAGGGTGTGAGGTGAGAGCCCAGTCCAGGAGGGAGTGGTTACTTGTTGCGGGGTTTAGACGCATGGGCTGATCAATTAGTTGGGAAAGGTTGAGGGCTTTGACACTACTACGTATTTTCACGCAAGCGGGTGCAAGCCAGTTGTGGTTTACATCGCCTAGGATGTGGAGTTCGCCTGAGGCAGCCAGGGTTTTTAGGGCAGCTAGATGATTGATGATGGTGTCGCCATAGGCATGATTGGTGAACAAAGAAAGTGACATAGGATTAAAATTACTGAGAGGCTGAAAAGAACAAACAGTACATCACGATAAGCGGCAATTATTATACAATTATTTACTAAGGATAAGTGGCCAGTGCAGATTAATGCATGATGTAAAAAACAAACAAAAAAAACATACAAGGCAATAGCCAAGTGGAAGAACCTGAGAAACAGGTAGTGAAACCTAGTCGCTTCCAGATTTGGGCCCAGGTCTTGGTAGAGGCCAGAAAGTCTTCTACCAGGACAACCTATGCCTTGAATTGGAAGCGCGTCTCCATTTGGGCCACCTCAAAGGGTTGGGAACCCTTTTCACGTCCTGTTCCTCAGGTCGTGGAGTACCTTCTTCACCTCTCTGACCTGAGCTTGAGCTATTCATCACTGAAGGTGTATCTGTCAGCTAGTTCTGCCTACCACACGCTAGTGGGGGGCAAAACCCTTGCTCAGTTGAAGGTTTCTAAAACCTTCTTGAAAGGGATTCTTCACTTGAAACACCCAGTGTGCAGTCCTGCCCTACTGTGGGACTTAAATATTGTTTTGGAAAAACTGACCTTGCCTCCTTTTGAACCGGCTGGTACATGTGACATGTGCTATTTGTCCTGGAAAGCACTCTTTTTAGTTGCTGTTACTTCCGCTCAAAGGATTTCCGAGCTTCAGGACCTGATGTGTAAAAAGCCTTATTTGATTTTTCATAGAGACTGGGTAGCTCTGGGTACCAATCCTAAGTTTCTTCTGAAGGTAGATTCGGAGACTACGTTGAATCAGTCTGTTCAACTGCCAGTCTATTACCCTGAGCATTCTAATCGGGGGAGGCAATTCTACATACCCTAGATGTTCACAGAATCTTGCATTACTACACTAACAGAACCAAGTCTGTCCAGAAGTTGGACCAAATTTTTGTTTCTTTCACACCCAAACAAGAGAGTGCAGCAGTTTCTAAGCAATGCCTCTCCAAATGGTTGGCTCACTGCATTGTGTTCTGTTACCAGAAGTATGGTAAAGCCCTTCCAGGGGAGGTCAAAGGGCATTCTGCCAGGAGCATGGTTGCTTCCACTGCTTGCTTCAGGAACGTCTTAGCTGTGGAAATTTGTGCGGCTGCTGCTTGAAGTTCTACCCACACATTCACTTAACATTATAGTTTGGACATTGCCTCTAGGTGTAGGGCTGGCTTTGGACTGGCTGTCCTCCAGGGACTTCTGCCCTAATCTTTTGCTGCCTTTTAGCACACCAGTTCCTGCCTCCTGTATTTTCTGTTCCTCTGGTTCTTACTGCTTGGGACTCAGTCCTACAAGTAATTACCTACCGCAAGAGCCTTCTCAAAGTAAGATAGTACAGTTATGTGAGAACTTACTGTAACAGTAGATCTTCAAGGGAGGCTCTTGCAGTAGGTAACCTTTTTCCCTCCCTCCTTCCCCCCTTCATCTGTAGCCCTTTTTCCTCGAGCCTCTCTTAGCTCCAGGAGCCTCTTTCGCATTCTCCTGTCGTGCCTCTTTGAGGTCTCTGGCAGGAGAACTGGAGGGCGGCATGGGGACCGCCCACTGTATAGAGTCACGCTGACGTTCGTCACATGATGCCGGGTGGGCAGTCCCACATTAGACACTGCTAGCTAAAGTTTCCATGCGGTCCTGATGCCAGGGGGCGCAGTCTTACAAGTAATTACCTACTGCAAGAGCCTTTCTCGAAGATCTACTGTTATGGTAAGTTCTTACGTAACTGTAATTTACTCTTCAGCTAACATTACATATGTCTTTCTGAGAGTGCCCTTTCTGTCATTATTGAAGAACTTTTTTTTTCCATATACATTTTTTCTTCCCCATGTCCAGGGAGAGTGGGTCTTCAGCCCAGTCCCCTGCCCCTCCATGCCGGCTTCCTTACCACATCAGCCACCTACCTGGTCATATGGATTCCCCACGAGCTTCCCTCTTCATGGCAGGGCCAAGGAGGGAAGGCCATCTCCCTTCCCCCCCGGTTCAACATATCTGAGGCAGAGCAGCATGCTGACTGCCTGGCAGTGTGGGTATGGAGTAGCCATGCCGGGCTTCATTGAGCCCCTCCAATGCCATTTTCATGTTTTTCTACCACCCCACTGTGGAGTGCCATACTTGTGCATGGAGGTGCACTCATCCAGTGTGTTCCCACAGTTCCCTCCCCTATGTAGCTCCCTAATGCCACTCTACCTCCAGGCCTCCACCTGGGGACAGCCTGGGCCAGGCCAACATGCCCCCCTTCCCTGGAAGAGGAGAGCAGTCCCTTGGATGCTCGATCCTCTCCCACCCTGGCTGACTCCCCGGCGACCTTAATCTGTTCCCAAACCCGGGTCACTGGCGTGGGAAGAAGTAAGGTGCCAGGTACCCCAGCCTTCTGCACCGCCAGGCTGGCTGTATTACTGAGGAACTTTGTGTGAAAATAGGGTCTTAATCCTTTACAGTTTATCTATCCTTGTTTCGTACTTCCCACTTAAATTCATATCACTCTATAGGTATATCATAATTAGTAATAGAAATGACTGTAACGCCACAAGTAGAATACAGTATTATGACCTCAGGTGTATATTAATACTGAAGTGGACACCACTCTAAGAGTGGTAAGAAAGGTCTTGTTATTTCAAATCAAAAACATCGGGAGAAGAATGAAGACATTTCCTTTTAAAAATGCATGAAACGTAATAATTTATCAAGATTATTGCATGCATATCTGTTCATATACTTTTTTGCATAACACTTGAACAGTGTGATGTCAGCGGCTCAGTAGGTTGTACACCTGCCTCTAGAGTCAGAAAGTTGAAGGTTCTAGCCCCACATCAGGATGTAAAACCAATACTATAGTGCAGTAACCCCACACACAATTTTTCTTGCATCTCAGGATGTTTGCAATGAATTTTCTCACATGAAGCAAGGAATGTTTCTTTTGCATGAATCTTTTGTGCAAGGAAGAGGTCACAGTCCTTACACATTACTTGCATGTAATTCTTAATAAAAACTGACATAAACTTACATAAAATCTTGCATGTAGCTTGTATATGCCTGCATATATCCTTGCATATTGTACTGTCAAAATACGTACAAAGTTTTTGCCTTTTTTTTGGTAAGGGTAGGAAAGTGGGCAGCAACTGACATGGGAAGTTTCCCCCAAAACACCATATGAAGCAAAATCTTTTTGTAAATGTTAGTCCTATTTTCAAGGCACAGACACCCAGCTGCTCACTGCAGGTGACTATGATGTGTCAACTTGGGCAACTTAGTAAGAAAGCGGCAGATGCCATGAGAAGTGACCATTAATTTCTAATACCCTCTCACTGGTACCCAAATAAATGGGAAGCCCATAATCAAGGACAGAAAATAATAAACTATTTGCTAATAGTATACTGGATTCAGGAATCAAACATTCTCTTACCCTAAATAAAAGGCCCATCCTTTGATGTGTTATTTCTGTCACTTGTTGGATATGGGGTTCGAATGAAACAGCCCTATCCAGTTCAACCCCGTAATACTTAAAGGATTCCACTGATTCAACGACTTCACCTTACTTGTCCACAAAAGTAAGGTCAACATCAATTTCACTCCTAGAGCCAACAAATTGCTTACATATTTTTCTTAATTCTAAATCAACTTCTGAGACAATAACAAATGCTGAAAAGAATCAAAGTCCTCCTGTATAATACTAGTCACTGCCTTAATTGTTGGGCCTGTGCTGACTATAACCACATCGTCAGCATAAAGCATTACTTCTGATGATGTACGTGATGTGGGTGTCAAATTTAAAAACAGAGAGAATAAAAGAGGACTACGATTGAGCCCTGGGGCATCCCACAGCCAGTTAGATATAGCTCAGACAGATGACCCTGGGTCGAGGTTCGATGTGACCTTTCAGCAGGATAATTGAGAAACCTCTTAATAACATCCCAGGAGAAATGAGAATTTGCAAGGGAATTCAAAATAAGCATACTATCTACAAGGTCGAAAGCCTTGGTGAGGTCCACAAATATTGTTGCGGCACCGTGCCCTTCATCTCAGGCACTGTGCACTGGTTAACCTTATCAGGGCTGTCTCAGTATTGTGCTCTGACTGGAAAACATGTTGAGAATTGGTTATTATGTCATATTGCTGTAAAAAATGATATTTAATAGAAAACAGTTATTTCCAGAAGTTTTGATGGGAGTAGGGGTGTCAATAAAGATATCAGACAGTAATTTAAAACCACCTCCTTGCTGTCAAATTTGTTACTGGACATTGGGCTGGTCTTTTTCCATGCACTAGGCAAAACTCTTCAACATAAGGAACAGTTAAAGATCAAGGTAAGCAGCCTGGCTAGTTCACCTATAACCAGTGTCAACATGTGAAAGTCATTATTATCCTGCTAGGATGGGGTCTTGTCTAGGCACATAATCCTGTACCAATTTGGGTGATAGACACTGAACGTAGAATTTACGACTGTTATCCAACAAATCTACTTCCAAGACATTGACGGTATATGAGTAAGTCCACAAAATATTAATTAAAAACCCTAGCAACTTTTTTTAGATCTTCTACCAATCCTTTTGCATCCTTAAGAGAAGCAGAACCAGACTACGAGTTTCTACAAAGTAAGACGTTTAGAGCCTGCCAGGTCCTACTTGGATCTCCAGGGTCACTAAATTGTTTTTTTTTTAAGAAAATTTTGACTTAGCCAGTCTGTCTGTAGTTTTGCATGTTGCATAATCACTTATACTCTTGGAGGTCAGGTTTTATCCCTGACCCTCATTTGTTTCAGAAGATCTCGGGTGACCCGTTCCTTTTTTTTTTTGAAACTCAGCTTTATTGGAGTACAGCATTTAAAATTCACAACAGATTTCAGCATACAATAGTAGCATAATGTGTTTTACAGTTACTGTGACGTGAATAAATTACATCTTCAAGCATTGGTCTTCCGTCTCTTATTCAGCGTGTTCCTGCGAGTCAACATTATTATTTTATAGCTCCACATACTGTTCCCATTTGCTGTCATAGTCAACTTAACCACCAGAGTAACATGCTGTGGGATATAGAACTATAAAACCAAATTAACTCAAAATGCACATTCCTGCCTGTGTGACCATGACCTGAGTTCACACCTTATTAATCACCTGATGCGTAGATCTACATCCCCCCCAGCCCCTCCATTATCCCTAGTACTGCCTCACGTCTCCATCTCCAGAGTCCGAAGTCTCTAGAGTTAGTGTAGTCCTCCACCTCTTCCAGTTCCTCAGGTTGCCATTCCTCCATATACGTGTGCCAGCACACCCACACTGTTTCAGATTTGTCTAGTGTTAGTCTCTGGGAAGCCATGATCTGCTCCATGCGGCATATCTCATCCACCCATTGCACCCATGCTTCATATGTGGGGGGTGGTGGTGGTTGCAGCCATGCCACAGTTATTCCGAGTGCTGCCACACTGAGTGCTGTTATAAGACCATGTGTTTTATTATTCCTCAGCAGGGATTCTGGCCCCAAGCACCAGATGTGTAAAGGAGTATGAAACCCATCTTCACCATATCTTGTTAAGGGTCTCATGTACCTCCCTCCAATATCTCTGGAGTTGCGGACGGTCCCAGAATATGTAGACGTGCATTCCCTGGTTGTCTGTACCCACTCTGGCACAAGTTACTTGTGCACTGTTTAAAATATTGAGTACCTGATGGGGTGTGGAAGAATCTTGTCCTGTACTTCTACCAGTATTTCCTCCATCTCAGTAAGGGAGTTAGCTTTCCAGCCCATTTTCCATAGGCCAGTGCATTCCTCCTCTGGTAGGTTCAACTGGGCCTCTTCCTCCTAAAGTCGCTTCAACCTGAGCTTTTCTGTGTGGTTGTCACCTTGTAGCATCTTGTAGGCAGTGAATACCACACCACTTCGACCTTGCAGCAGTGCTGACCAATACAAGACATTTTTTAGTGAGGTAAGGTCTCTAGTGAGCTCCGCAATTCTCCCCTCTTTCGAGGGTAGTGCCTTACATATAGATACCGAAAAGAATCCTGCTGGGGAAGTGCAACCTGCTGCTGATGGTCAGTGAAAGACGGACATCCCTGCCCCCCTGATTGTGCATAGAGCACCAGAACTTCTCTGTTCCACCCCATACAGCAAAGGTCTGTATTTGATAGCACAAACTCAAGGTCTCCAGTTATCACAGTCAGTGGATCAGTATCATGTGGCATATTATCATGAATTAGCTTCCCTTTTAATAAAGCCAATCTGATGTGGGAGCACTAGGGATCCCACACATTTTTGCAGTTGCCGGGCCAATATGGACATGAAAATTTTCATAATGAAGATTAAGGGGGCAGATGGAGTAGTAGGAGCTGCATAACATGGGATCTTTCTCAGGTTTTGGGGATCACTGAGATTTGTGCATACTGCCAAGTTTGATGGGGCCCTCTCTCCCCCGCACCTGATGGCAAATTTCCATCAGCAGGGGAGTCAGTGTGTTTGAAAAGGTTTTATAAAATTTAACGGTGAGGCCATCCATACCTGGGGACTTTCCCATCTTCAGGTCCACTGTACCTTGCTGACCTTCTTCTTGCTTCACTGCTCCATCCAACATAATTGCATCTTCTTCTGAAAGGGTCTTGGTCCTGACCTGGTAGAAGAAGGCGTTCATGCTCTCCTCATGGAAGTCAGTTTTGTCTTGGGCGTATAGGGCCTTGTAAAAGTCCATAAACTGCCTCGCAATTTACGTCTGGTGCGTGTCCACCTCTGGTTGGCCTCCTTGTTTTTTGAGGTGAAGGACTATCTGGTTTGAAGCTTCCTTGTGGAGCTGCTAAGCCAGCAACCACTCAGCTCTATTCCTTTTTTTTATTTTCATTTTTATTATGTAAATTTCAGAGGACTGCATTATAAAGTATACAGTAGAATAAATAAATAAAATCACTCAAATCAAAGAATTACACATTGAATCCCTCAACTAGGTCATATGCATGGGCATCCAAAACTTGCACAGTGTCACTCCAAGTTTCCCATATATAAAATGAGATAAATCTTAAGAAGGCTCTTAATGTTTTGATAGTAAAAACTTAACAAGTTCAACCTCTTTCAGGATAAATTTGTTCAATGTTCTAGTTTCTTATTGAGGCTTCTTCATCAGAAATCTTCCTTTCTGCTTCCAAAGGATATAAATCATGCACAAATTCTATGGGGGACCTAGAAGGTACGTTCTGGCCTCCCTCAATGAGCCTATTGCATCTTACGTGTATCAATGGATGTGCAAACTTAATAAAAGTAATTATTATTAACTAAAAACAAGTATAAAATAACAACACAAATAGCAACATAATATATAAAAATTAAAGTAAAAGGAAGGGGTCACTGCTCCATCTCCAGTAGACATAAAAGGGGAGTGCAAGGCGGGAGTCAACCCCCTTCCCACACACACATACATAAGAGGAGACCCTTCCATCTAGCCCCTCAAAGTACCCCGTAACTTAAGTCCAACGCATCTTGAAACATTCCCACACCCCTTGGGTAGTTAAGGCACAAAATCTATGTAGTGCTCCAACTGATATAACACCCACTTAACGCCATCTGAGGTCAAAAGTTTCCACCCAATCCATGAGTCTGGGAGGCAGCCTCTCTAAAGTGTAGATTTCTCTAGCCAGGGCACACCAGATCTCCCGAGTTGGGATAATTTTTGTGTGCCATAGCCAAGTGATAACTTTGTGAGCTGCAAGAATAAATAAGGTAACCTGCCTATAAGTTGCCCAGTCAACCCTGACCCCCTCCGGTGGTGTGAATGTCAGGATATAGGTGGGAGTAAACAACTCAGCACAGTTGTAAATAGCTATTAACTCATGAATCACCTCCTACCAGTAAGGGGCCAAGGGGTCACATGACCAAAAAAATATGTTTCTCACCTGCCTGCTGGAATCCACAGCCCCTCCAGCACCACCCCAAGGCATCATCTGAATATTTTGCAACTATGATCGGGGTACGAAAAAAACGAGTTCTCAGCTTCCACACATATTCTTTCTAGTACAGGGAGCTAGAAACCTTATACGCTGGGAGGGCTGAGTTAAGCCACTTACGAACTGATATTTCACTTTGCAGTTTTTACGACCATTTTACTCTAATTGACTCAGTGGAGTCCACCAGTCTCTCCCGAAGGACCCTGTATATAGTGCTAATAAGGTGCTCGGTCAAGGCCCCAGAAATATGTGATTGAAACAGTGAAACTAACATTGCTGGCCTCTCTGCTGTTGAGGATAACTCTTCCTCAGAGGGTTGTAAATAAGATTTTAATTGCAAGTACCTGTGAAAGCTTCTCTGTGGAAAATGATGAGATGTTTGCAGTGACACAAACAGGCGAGTTCCCACGGGGCCCACCAACTGAGAAATAAATCTCAAGCTGTAGTGTTGCCACTGAAGTAAGGCCCTATCAGAGTCGGACTGGCTTCTTGAATGAGTCATGAGATGTGGAGACCCTAATATGGGGAGGTAGGGAGTTCCAGAATTTGGGGGCAAAGTGGGAGAAAGCTTGTTCACACATTCTTGTTGAGCAAGGGGGAACAGAGAGTAGAGGGTAGCAGAGGACCTCAGGGAGTGAGCATAAGTCACAGGGTTTAACATAGCTCCAAGAGAGTTGGGTCTGGGGATACGGGTAAGAGAGTTGATAAAGCATCCAAGGGTGTAGGAGCGCATGTCATTGGGAGCCGGCCAATTTAAGGAGGAGTAGAGGAGACAGGTGGGTGAGTCTAGGAGCAGACAGGGCAAATCTACAGATATTATTGTATGTGACTTCCCACTTTTGGAGAGCACTAACATTAGCCCGGGAAAGGACAGGTAGAGCATATTTAAGCCCTGGAAGGAGGAAGTTACGTGAGAACCTGCAGCGGGGACAGCATTGTCAGACCAAGCATTTTCTTCTGTCTTTCTGGTTTTCTTTCCAGGGGTGCTGGTGTGCAGTGACCCAAGCATGCATATGTGCAATGGCATGCAGGCATGCCAAGTATTTGGCAGCAACCCCTCCCCTTTCTCTGCTTTCAGCTGTGTTCCTGCCTGGTCTCCACCAGGTGACAGACATGCAGCAGAAACAGTGATTTTCCATCCCCACAGAAGGAGAGCAGTCCTTGGTATGCTCAATCCTTCCTCCCCCACCTGGTCCCTGATGGGCTGCGCTGAATACAGGTCATTGGTGTTGTGAGTGGTAGCTACCGCCAGCAGGCTGGCACAGAAGGGTAATATCTTGCTGGTAGATTACGTTTCCGGCCTCTTTTCAATCTTGGATCCTCCCTATGCCATAAGTAGAGTCTTGTCAGTAATAGCCCTCTGCAATGGAGTGTCAGTACATTGAGTTATCAGCAGGATCAGCTGTGCTTCATCTACTGTACTTTTCAGTGGAGGGGACCAGTGGTGGTGCCAAGAAAGACAGGAGTGAGGGGGCTTATTTTTTCTTACTATTCAAAAGCTCTGATATCTGGTAGTTTGTGATTCAAGCAGCTGGGTGGAGGAAATGGGGTTTCAGTGTTTAAAAAAACAAACTAAACTATTCAAAAAAATGAAGGTAAAAGGTAGACTTAACCCTTGGATAAACACCAAGCTTATTATGCAGCTTAAACAAAGGGGCCATCTTTGGCACTGTGCTCGTGCCACAGCTGCCCAAGCAGACTTTCAAAAATACAAACAAGCAAGAAACAGCTGCACCCGTGCTACACGGTTGGCAAAAAGCAAATACTTTAGAGAAGTGCTCTCTAACTCTTGGGGGGATGGGAACAAATTCTGGAACAACCTAAAGGACCTATCTGGCAAAGATACTAAGTCCCCACCCACACCCACTATGCTCAACATAGATGGTACTCCAACATTGGACCTAGATATCATCTCCAACACGTTCATCAATGCATTCTCTGACCTGAGCAGTGTCCTCCCACCTGATTTTTTTGACGCTGCCACCACTAACACCACCCCTGCCACAGCATCCCAAGCACACTGTGCTCCGCAGTTCTTCTTCAAAAGGATCCCAATGCACTTAGCCAGGACCTATATTTGTAAGGCTCTCAGCAAAACTGGCTATAGTGGTGACTCACTCGACATTAAACTCCTTGCACTAGTTCTTGGTGAGATCCTTGAACCACTGACAATGATCTTCAACCTCTCCCTAAGTCATTGCCAATTCCCATCACTTTGGAAAAAGGTTACCATCACTCCTGTGCACAAAAGTGGAGACAAGTCACTGCATACCAATTACAGGCCCATCTCTGTCCTCCCCCCATTTTCCAAAGCACCGGAGCAAATTGTCTCCGACCAGCTTGTAGAGTTTCTGGACGAACATAATATTCAGTGCCCTGAACAGCATGGCTTCCGCAAAGGGCATAGTACCACCACGGCATTGTTGGAATTCACCGGTTGTAACCATGACGCCCTGGACCAAGGACTTTGCGGGGGGCCATATTCATTGACCTAACAAAGGCCTTTGATACAGTAAATCACCCACTTCTACTCAGGCAACTGTCTGCTCTTGGGCTCTCCAATGATGCACTGCCCTGGTTTGCTAGCTACCTTGGTGAGAGGGTCCAAAGTGTTAAAACTGCTGGAGTCTCTTCAGCTGAAGTGCCAGTTCTCTCAGTTGTCCTTCAGGGGTCTATCCTGGGTCCATTACTCTTTTCTCTCTTCCTTAACAGTCTCCCTGTCATCTGCCAACAGAGGATACTACTCTGTGCAGACGATGCGGTCCTCTTTTCTTGCAATCGGGACTTTAATCTGCTTGAGAGTCAACTGCAGCATGATTTCAGGCTTGTGGAAAAATGTTTTGGCTCTCAGAAACTTGTCATGAACTATAAAAAAACGAAGGTCATGTCTTTCTGTAGTGCACGTAGCAAGTATAAAATTCTACACCTCACCATCAAGAATTGAGAGGGGACCTCACTTGATCAGGTTCAAGAGTTCAAATACCTCGGCATCACCCTGGACTGCTCACTCTCTTACTCCCAGCACACTGGGCAAGTTGCTAAGTCTGCCAACATACGCCTCAGCCTGCTGCACAAGTACAAACACTGTATGACCTCTGATGCCCTTAGACTGGCCATCCACAGCTCTGTTACCTCCATAGTCGACTATGGTCTAGTCATCTATGGCTCTGCCTCCCCTACTGCCCTTAGGAGGATATCTGTGATGCTCAACAAGGCCTGTAGACTTCTCAAGGGGGCTGACCGCCTAACACACACCTGTGACCTGTACACCCAGGCTGGATGGCTACCACTCATTAGTAGAATACAATACCAGACCTGTCTGGTAGCCAAAAAGGTCTCCTCGGACTCATGCCGCCAGGTGTGGCTAGGCTTCTTACCACCAACAGCAAGCACACAGCCGACACGTAGTTCTCAATACCGGACTTTCCAGGTCCCCAGGCACCGGACCTCTTTGGGTCAGAGATCCTTCTTGCACAGGTCTCCTCAGTGGTTCAACACCCTTAACAAAGAAACTCTTGCAGCTGTAACGCTAAGCCCCTTTAAAAGGCAACTACGTTTATTGCTCCCCTCTACCACACAGTGTGACTGCTTCCCATAAGCATTGCTCTACACCCCCTACCCTAACAGTAGCTGTAACCTGCTTTTCTGGCCTTGCTTTCATGGTACCAGCCTCCCCTCTCTCTCCCTTTGCGCCCTGCTCACCCACCCATCCCCTTCCTAAGGACACACCCTTATCTGTGGCCACTGGCCCCTATCCCCCTCGCTCTTTCCATCCTTGTCTGACAACGAGACCTACCTGCCAGCTTCTTCCTGACTTCCTCCTACAAAGATACTGTTCTACCATGAATTCTGTTAAAAGCTAGCTTATGTTGTTCTACTTCAACATATTGAGTGTACTATTTAGGCCTTAGTAATCGACATGTTAAGTTTGTAACCATTGTTCACCTTTGTGTTATGTCACCCCCCATCCTCTGACGTGGAACCTTTGTAAATGAGCAGTCCCTGCTCAAAGGTACTTGTAATCCTAGAGTTTAATAAAAATAAATAAATAAATTCAACAAATTAAGGAAGGATGACTGGTGAAAGAATTTCCACTACAAAAACATCATTTTTTTTTTAAAAAGATATAAATTCTAAAACTTGTTATGCACGACTGATTTTATAAGTGCATTAAGACACCCTAGGGAATTTAATTACGATGAAATAATCCCACTCCTTGAGTGTATTTAAAGAGACTTGGCACACCTAAGGTGTATGATTACCTCACCATAATTACACATCCTGTCATGTATTATTTACTTACTCATGAAATGGTTTCCGTAAATAAAGCAGTCGGGTTAATTGATGTTTGTAAAAAGGTACCAATGACAGTGCAGCTCAGATCTTCTGCTCTAATCACCACGTTCTGATCCATGTACCTACAGTAGTTAACACAGTTGTAATTCATTACATCAGTCTTAGCCAATCAGGATTTTTTTTTAATTTCTTTTTGGTTTTTTTTTGTAAACATTGCAGTTGCTCTTATTACCATTATAAAGGGAGTGCTTTCAACCAGTTGGGGCACTCCTTTATCCTTCGTGTGAGATACTAATACTGTAGAGTGTCTCATGCACAGGAACCTTGGAAACTGTCTCTTTTTGGCAAGGATTTTCAAAGTTCTAATATATTATTGAGGGACTTTTATCAATAATATATTATTACACAGACAGCTCTCACAGTTGTAAGAGTGGTCTTACTTGCATTTCTAAGGTACAAGAACTGCTCATCATCGATTTGTGGTTCTCATACCCTAAGCATACACGGGAGACCGCTCTTATAACCATAAGAGTGGTCTCCTAGTACAAATTAACATACACAAAGGGAGTAGTTATTAAATTCTAGAGATCTGCCTTCAGTTAGTTCTGGTTCTTCTTACAGGAGTTCTACTAATTTTCTGGAAAGTAAAAAAAAAAACTTCGATTTTAAATTTAAGTTCCCTAATTTTCAACATCATTTATAATTTGTTTACGTGTACAGTTTCTGTGGCTCTTGTGGTTTTGTGAGTTTCTTCTCAAGTCCTTTGTGTACCAGAACTATTCAGCCTAGTTTTGCAGCTCTCCTACTCAAGGAACTCGAGAATTTATCCTTATAACCATAAGAGACACAGTAACCGTACACATAAACCCATATAAATAGTGCAATAGATAGGAAACCAGCAGCAGCAAGGCTGTAATTCCATCAAGGGATTCTGCTGACATTATGGATTGTGAGAGCAAAGCTTGAAGGGTTTACAGTGTCACCAGATTCCCGAGATGGACCTACAAGCCTGTTTGTTTGATGTTTTTTTTTTTTTGGTGGTAGCTGGATCTCTCCCACAGAGTTCTGAGGACTTTGTTTTTGTTTTTGTTTTGTTTGTTTATTTTAAGTCTGGTAAATCCATGGGCCAAAGACCCACTTTCATGGGCAACCAGAACAACATACACATACATATCAACAATACAGTGAATAAATTAAGTACAAGACAACCAGTTCAACAAGACAAAGGTACTTCTTTTTAGAACTCCGTGACCACTCCTCTCCTTACAGTCCAGCCCATAATATTACTGACCTAATGTCAGAACAGTGACATTAGGACTTCTGATGTCATATCAGTCCTGATATGCAGTATGGATGTCAGTCATTCCCTGTGGGAAAAAAAGACCATCTATATAGTACATAAGAATTTTGTACTTCCAGTCCTGCACTCAGCTGCCCCCAAACTTCATGTATAAATTAACACTTTTAAAAAATAAAAATAGCACACGACAGATACAGTCGGTGTCTGTGTGACTGTTTCCTCAAGGATGCTTACACTGAGAGGCCACCCCCCCCCCCCACAGTGCTCGCTCTGCATCTGCTGCTTAATTTAGCCTCCCCCTGGACTGACAGGCCTGCTCTTGCCATGCTCAGTGGCTCATTCCTTACTGAATCTCCCACGGGATGGTGAGGTCCACTCCTCTAGTTCTCAGGAGCTTTTAGCTACACTGCCAGCTAATTGAGCCTCCTCCTAGACAGGTATCTCTACTAATCATCTGCTCTGCATGACGGGCCCGGGGATGCCCTGCTCATTCTGGGTGTGGCGGCTGCCTTCTAATCAGGCCTCCTGATGAATAAGGAGTCTTATTCCTGCTGTGCTTGGTGACTGCCTGCTAATCAGGAGTGGCAGGTAAGAAGCAGAATAAAACCTAGCAATGGAGGACTTTTGCCTGAGAGGGAGAAGGCTCACAGGCAATATCAGGAAGTACTTTTTTTTGGAGAGGGTAATAGACACATGCAACAGTCTGCACCCAGAGGTGGTTGCAACAAAGATGGTGACTGCATTTAAACATGCATGGGACTGGCACTACGGTGTAAACAAAAGCAGCAAAATATAGGGGAGGATGGTAGGTTCATGGGCAGACTAGATGGGCCTCTCGATCCTCATCTGCCGTCAGATTCTTATGTCCTTATGAGAGAATTGGGAGATGACAGTTCGATGTGGGGACAATATAAACAAAAAATAGTAAAACAATTGACTGTAAAATGCAAAAATTATTAGTCTTTGTGTTTTTTTTTTTAACTAAAGTTGTTTCCTCCCATGCGGGGTGCCTCAGCTCAGGCTTACCTGCAACGTCTCAGCCCTGACAGCCTCCTCGCCTGCACCGTGTTCCTCCCCAGCTTGCCTTCCATGGCAGGGTCTTTGTGGTTGGCATGGGGTCAGAGAGTACTGGTGCCGTCCCCTTCCTGCTTCTGTCACACCTCTTCTTCCTCCACCTGCCAAAACCATGCACAGTACTCTGGCGGCCTTGCATGCACAAAGTGAACCCATGTGGTGGAGCAAGCTTTGCCGGCCCAACAGAAGGGTGTCATGCTCCCTGAACTGGCTGTCAGCATCACTTCTCCAGCCCCGGCTGTCTAAGAGCTAGTGACTGAGGTCCACTCCTGACCCAGGGTTACTTGCATGGTAGTACAGTTGATTGCTGTTTGGCCACTGGGTGGCCCCTGAAAGATAACATTTCTGGTAAATGCTCACCAAATAAATGTACTGATGTTTAATTGTTTTTAAAAAAGTGTGTAATTTTTGAAAATACAGATTAGAAACTGACACTATAGCAACTTTATGCCATATTTTTGGTCATGTAGCCATTTGATAAACACATTATTACAAACAGTGATGTGCCATCTTCTTCTTGGCTGACATTGCATCTGAGGCATGCATACTCCTCAGTGCCCACACATCACGTTGTGTGTTCACCGCTTACTTACATTAAAAGTGGGTCTGGCAGTATAGCCTAGAGGTTACATTAACGAGATGTGAATGAGCTTGGTACATCCAGCAGACCTGGGTTTGATTCCCACAACCTCCACTTGCATACTATGTGACTCTGAGCAAGTCACTTAATCTTCCCAGTTGGCCCCTGAAAACAGGCACTTGTGCCGAGTGGGCCATACCCGGTTAGCAAAGACTAAAATGAAAACAATTAATAAATAAAAGTAAATTAAAGGAGAACACCAGTCTTTCCAGCACCCCACCCCCATACCACAACCCCCGATTAGGCTTTTAAGCTCAAAAAATAATTTTTAGTCATTTATTGAACATTTTTAATTTTTTTTTAATTTAGCTATTTGGTCCCCGTTGCCTCCTCCGCCAACTGGCGATAGGGACACATATACATTTTATAGGTTTTCTCCTGACCCCCTCGAGGCTCTGGCACATGGCTGTGAGTGTGTGAGCATGCATCACTCCCCATGGCACCAGCTCAGCCCGTTCCACTTCCCGATGGTTTTGCCACCCCGCTCCACCTATACCCACCGGACCTCCACCCAGTGGGAGGCGGAACTATGAGGCGGGATGCAGCCCACCCTCACCACCCCTCTGGAGAGGGAGAGCTGCCTGCCGACATGCTCAATCCTGCCCCCCCCCCACTTGCGAGGTAAGGCGTCCAGTTCCTCAACCCTCTGCGTCACTATTGAACATTTTTTAAAAACATACACAAAGTGTACATCTGACAATTCATCATAGTACATTAAGTAAACAGGCTAAATCCAGCATGCAACCTAGAGCTAGATGTAATGAGTAACAGAACATTTTAAACATTTTGTAAACGATAATAGGTTTGAAGTAAAGCTAGGTCGATGGGGCAGCCATTGATACCTCTGTCAGGGGAGGGTGAGAAAAAAAAAAAGAAAGAATTTTTTAATTACATCCATGGCTTAATATTCACTCCCTGAGCTGCGCGGCTCCTTTTCACATTCTCAGCGCAGTACTGGATCGCTCACTGTATCACTTTATACAGTGAGTGGCACTGCACTGAGAATATGAAATGGCACCACACCGCTCGGGATATGTTTACATTATGGCTGGTAAATTGCAGTGAAAATTAAGCCAAAGAGGCAATTACAGAATTATTTTTTGGGCTTAAAACCCTAACTGTGTGTGTGTGTGGGGGGGGGGGAGGTGGTTTGTTGTAGGGTGCTGGGAGGACAGGTGTTCTCCTTAATAAATGGTGTGATAATAAACGTTTTGAAATATCTGAAGAGGTATGCAGCAGTTCAGTTCTACTAAAGTAGATATTTCAGAAAATAACATTTGTAGAAATACTTAATGTTGCAGAGAGCATGATTAAAAGGCAGGATGTTATAAATATGAAAGAAAAACTGTAGGCTTCTATTTTCTTTTCAGCTGCTTTTTGTACCATTACTTATTAACCCAGATCTTCTGGTTATTACACAGAAGGCCTTCTTGCTCACTTCATGTCATTATATCATGATTTGTTTGTCTTCATGGAGGGGACACAAATATGTTTTTAAGGGATGAATTTAGTGCTTGTGGGTGCCGGCCTGTGGGCTGAGCCGCTCTCCATGCCGGCAGCCCTGAACAAGCCTGACTGTTAGAGATCTGGCAAGGAGGAGAACACTCTCCTCCTCTGGGAGGGTGGGTCACTGCCTCTGTAGCAACACCACCATGTGGATGACCACAGGTGGCTATGCAAAGGAGGGCAGAGTGGATTGGTGGATGTCAGCTGGGCTCTGGGATGTAAAGTCGTGCATTCATGTCCTTTTGATCCTTATGTGTATCAGTGTTTGGTGGGAAGGGAACAAACATAAAAAATGGAAACTGTCCACCAGAATTGGGATGAGATCGCCAACTAATTTTACTTGAAACTGGATTTGACATTCAAACCCTGGTCTCCAAGGGAACATGTCAATTCGTCCCAGTCATTTCGTTCCATGACAGCTTGCCCTGGATTATTAGCTCCAGTGTCAGTCGGTTCCCACGTCAGATTGTCTCCGGATGATTTGCTCCCACTACATATTGGACTGTACTCCAGCAACAATTACAGTACAACCTCCAGTTCTACAACCCTCGAGCACGTTGCCTCATCTGGTGGGTGAATTGCACCTACCTGGAATTTATTTTATAATGTTTACACTGTGGGTGAATTGTCTGGGGACAAATTGACATGGGGGCCGATTGACATCAGAGCTGATAGTCCGAGGCAAGTTGTCACAGAGTGAAATAACTGGGATGAATTGTGATGTAGCTGATAGATTTGATGCTGAATGCCAGA
Organism: Neoceratodus forsteri; assembly: GCA_016271365.2. Taxonomy (NCBI): domain Eukaryota; kingdom Metazoa; phylum Chordata; order Ceratodontiformes; family Ceratodontidae; genus Neoceratodus; species Neoceratodus forsteri. The sequence goes on from CM028129.1 coordinate 1,416,234,287, forward strand.
TCAAAACTTAAAATGTGTGTCACTTTGCCAGTTTGCCCCTTCCCCACCGACTCCCTTGTTTTGAACATCTTACTCTGCAACATCCCAACCAAATAGCCTGGAACCCACTGTCATCTGTCAACCCTGAAGCCTGATCCCTTATACCAAACATTTTTAAATTCTGTCCCCCTCATTTGTCACTTTTTCTGCTGGTCCTTTCTCTTAATTTTGGCATCGAGAGCAATAATGACACATTGAATACCACTCTGAACAACTTCTATGATTCCTTGAATTTCTTGGCTATGTATGATTCATTAAAGAGCTGCTGGAGTGTATACTCCCTGTTTTTGGCTGGTAGAGTTTGTAAACATAATATCTGAAGCACAAGAAAAGAAAATACATGTGATCGCGGTGTTCGTGGCCCTGTCAGAAACATTTAGCATAAGGGACAGTTATTTGTTGTTGACCAGACCGGAAAAAATCAGAGTATTCACTAATACTTTTGCTTGGTTTAGCTCTTACTTGGCGTAGCATACGCAGAGTGATAATCGAGGGCCGCCTGTCTGAGCCATGTTCACTGATTGGAGGGTCCCTCAGTGCGCAGTATTGGGACCACATTTATTTGCTCTTGGCTTGCACCATAAGGCAGGTGTCATCTTTTCCCACACAGCCACAACATAGTTGGGGAAGGACGGCAGCGAGGGGTGGGGGCATTACATTCGTGTATCTTGTGTTCATAGGCAGTCATTCTTACATGTTGTGTATGATCGTCTTGCAGCTAGCAATTGCGGCATGTTCACACTTTAGTCCTACTTGACCTTAGTACTATTTGGGTTCCAATAATGACAACATTATTTTGGTTGCTTTGGAAATTTCACTTGCGTCTGAAGCATTACCATATTTTGGCTCCATTCCAGTGTCATGAGTCACAGCCCCTTAAAGTGATTTTGCAGCTGGCATTGGCAAGACTGTAACCTCATAACATTTCCAAGAAAACCCTGAATTTCAGAATATTCTGTACTTTACTATTGCCACAGACCATGTGCCCACAACCTCACCAGCGCCCCTTTCCTACTAGCTTTTTTACAGACCTCCACCCTAGTTTGCCCCGCTCAATGTCCTGCATGCACCCTCACCCGCCCTGCATAGTCGGCACACCCCAGACACCTGGACCCATGAGTTGTGTCACTAGCCCCATTAGATCAAGCCATGGCTGCCTGCTCAAACCTCAGTTGGAGTGCATTCTTGTATTACACCCTTTTCCTTATCGGCTGCTAGTATTAGGAAGCATTACGTAGCATTACAGTACTTAGCTATACTAGTATGTCTCTTCAGTTGGACTAATACTCCAGATATGCACAAAATATTCTTTTCTCAATGCATCACGTCACTTATCTCTTAATAAATGGTCACTGTTTTTTACAAGATATATTTTCAAATTAAACAAGGTTAAACAATACAATCAGGAAAAGCTATGAAAATAAAGGTTTTAAACAGTAGATGCAAGTGCATAAATCTCGACTGATTTAGACTCAAACTTAGCAGTAGAAATGTTACATTAATCAAAAGAAATAAGTAACCAGTTCCTACCCAAAAGAGACCTTTCCTCTCTATCAGCACCCTCCACGAAATAGTTTGACTGCATCAGTATTACCTGCCTTCTTTATTTTGTTCCCTGACAGACACAGTGCATAGACTGTCGGCTCAGCTACACTCACCTGTTGTTCTGTATCCCCCTGACACTACATGTAAAACCACATTTTATCATTAGCTGTGAAGCCAAAACAAGTACTGTACTGAAACACAAAACCTTTCTAGTTGTGACCATTGCTATTGAGAAGTTGTCCTATATTCCATTTAGTGGAACCACTGCGTGTCGTGGGATGTTATGGTTATCTGTGAACTCCAGCATGTAGGGGAAGTGTCACATCTAGTCAGCTGACCCTGAAGGCGGGCCTGTCTCAGAACTGCTGTGCCTGAACTGGAGATGCTGTAGCTCATTGTTTCTCTCATGAGAAGTCAATAAGGGGGTGAAAGGAAGGCAAAAGGAAGAGATAAGAGCAGCAGGGGGGCAGGAAGGGGATAGTGGAGTCATGCTATCTAGGGTAAGTCACTAAGACAGGACAACAGTAAGAAGCTGAATATGGGAGATGTATGGTGCAATTCATGTGGAGCCATAGTGTTTCAGGAGACTTACTGGAGACTGAGGTGCTGTCTCATCTGCACTCACCTCTCTGGGTTGCAGGCATAGGTAGTTGGACTTCGGGTTGATCTGGCAATGATACGGCAGACTTTCTGTCCCACCCAGGGGCCACCAGTTCTTTTTTTTTTTTTGTATATGGATTTTTAGGCCCCCAAGTCCCCACCATGCCTTGATCGCACGTGTGTGTGTGTGGAGGCATGTGCACACTGTGTCGCCGAGGCACCTTCCCACTAGTTGCCACCCCCGTCCACCTACACTGTCCATCGGATCTCCTCCCAATGGCAGCAGAACTATGGAGGTGTGTGACAGAGATCCTCCCCAGGAGAGGAGAGCTGCCATTATGGCTGCTTAATCCTGCTCCCCCCCACCCCCCGGCCGGCTCTCCAACAACCCTGGCTCATTCCCAAACCCAGGTCACCGGCATGGTGCTAGGTAAGGCGTCCAGCACCTCAGCCCTCTGCACCACCGGCCCGGCCCTGGGGCAACCAATTCTGCCGCCAGTCTGCCAGAGGGTGCCTAAACAGAGACATACGGACCCTGGTGGTGCTCCAAGAGACAATGGCTGTATGTAAACTGTGCTACAGTGACTCGGGGCTGCAGGATCGGGGAGGAGAGGTGGCTAGACCCAACACACAAAGGCAAAGAAATAAAAAGATGCTGCACTCCTTTAGCTGTAATAAAGTCGGAGAAAGACAAGGCTTCAAAAATCAGGCTGCTGTCAGTTTATTAGTCAGTAACAAAAAACGTGTTCTCCAACTCAGACAAGTCACCTTGGAGGTATTGCCCCACCCAGGGGACACCAGTTCTGTTGCAGCTCTGTCAGAGGATGTGTAGACAGAGGTAGAACAGATGGACCCTGGTGGTGTTCGAAGAGGGTGGGGAAAAGGTGCACATTCTTCCACAGATGCTACAGCAGAACACCTTCACCATGTTGGTGGAACGGAGCAACTGAGAGGAAGTTTCTGTTGCAATGGAAGGAGAGGAGGGGGGGTTCTCCTAAAATGAGGCCCCAAGAAGAGAGGGAGGGGCTCTCACCTCAAGAAGAGGCAGCTTCTGGTGGGCGACTCTATAGCAAGGGACATAGAGTTGGGAGCTGTGGATGGGAGTGATAGGGAAGTAAGGTGCCCCAGGGGATACCACTGCTTGATGGGATAAAATGTGGATCCTTAGGAGTACTAGGGGAGTGGGAGCTTGGAGAGACCTTGACATCAGTGTCTATCTTGGGTCAAATGATCTAGCAAGGGAGAGTGTAGGGACAGTACAGGGAAACAACAGAGAGCTGGGGAGGGACTTCAAGGAGATAGCAAGCATGGTGGTATTTTCTAAGGTGCTACCCATAAAGGGCAGGGCACAGGCAAATGTACTCCATACTAAGACCTTTAATGACTAGTTGAAGGCATGGTGCATGAAGGGGGTCTTTGGCTACATAGGGGAACTGGGGACCAACCTCGGAAGATATGGGCCTCTATAAGGGAGATGGCTGGCACCCTTCTAACATACTAAGATACTAAAAGCCAGCAGAAGAGGCCTGACGGTCTTTCATGTCTGCTCAGTAGCCAGACCCTATTGGGCGCTCACTCTCCCACCCAACCCCGACCCTGAGAGGGTCATCTTCGGCTTCAGTTTACCCATGCACCTGTCCCACCCCCTCTTGAAGCCTTCCACTGTGCCCTCCTCCACCAGACTCCTGGGCAGTGCATTCCATGGTCCCTCCACCCTCTCAGTGAAGTAATGCTTTCTACGTTCTCCCCTGTAATTTCCCCCCTCCAGCTTCCATTCATGCTCCCTGGTTGTGCCCCCTTTCTTTAGCCTGAACATTTCTTTGGCTCCATCCATGTTTGTCCCTTTCACATATTTGAAGACCCCTATCTTGTCCCCCCTGTCTCTCCTCTCCTCCAGTGAGTACAGCCCAAGTTCCTCCAGCCTTTCCTCATAGGTCCTTTCTCTCATGCCCTGAATCATCCTGGTTGCCCTCCTCTGGACCCTCTCCAGCAGTGCTATGTCATTCCTGAAGTGAGGTCTCCAGAACTGCACGCAGTACTCATCATGTGGCCTGACCAAGGCATTATACAGAGGGAAAATCACCTCCCTCCCTCCCTCCTCCTGGACGTAATTTCCCTGTCTGTGCAGCCCAGAATCCTGTTTGCTTTTGCCACAGATTTTCTGCAGTTTTCAGTGTTATTCATTTTGATGTTTACCACCACCCCCAGGTCCCTTTCACTCGTTGTGGCTTGCAGCGAGACCCCCCCAGGGTGTATACATGACCTGGGTTTCTGACCCCCAGATGCAGCACCCTACACTTCCCTGGATTAAACCTCAGTCCCCCCCTCCTTGACCACCCCTCCAGGGTATCCAGGTCCCTCTGGACTGTCTCTCTCGCTTCATCCCTGTCTGTCAGTGCTTCCAGTTTTGAGTCATTCTAGATATGAGACTGCAGTCCTTAGTGGGAGTGCTGCTTGGATGAGCAGTTGAACTAGTGAGGGGAGGGCAAAATTGCCCCTGATGGTAAAATGACAAGGAGAGAGGGCTCATGGGGTAAAAAAATCCAAAGGACAAAGGCACAGGAAGGCAGGGACTGGGACAAGACAAAATAAAAGGAGGACTAGAAGGTAGGGAATAATTAGGGCAACAGATCTCTGTGTGAAAGAGATAAGTAAAAGCAGAAGGAAAAGTAGACTGTTACAGTTCTCCAAAGAAGTGGCAAAACTGGCTAAAGGAAAAAGGGTGGCATTCAAGAGGTACAAAGAATTGCAGAGGGAGGAGGACAAGGATGTGTACCATGCAAGGCAGAAGGAAGGAGGCAAGGCAGTTGGGGAGCAAAGGTGCAGATAGAAGAAAGGATTGCTAGGGAGGTAGCTAAAGGGGATAAGACTTTATTCAGATACATGAGCAAGAAGAGAAAGGCAAAAGGAGGGATAGTGAGAATTAGAAGAGCGGAAGGAAGAGACTGTGCAAAAGGTGACCAAGAAAAAGCAGACATCTTAAACAGGTACTTTTGCTCAGTCTTCGCAGTAGAGAGAGTTGGTGATGGACCACCAGGGAGTAACATGAATGGGGGAAGGGTTACGTGAACCCAAGTCTATTTTTATATTAGAGTCCCAGAAGGATTTGCAGCACTGAAGGTGGATAATGCTACTGTACCGGACAGGATAAACTCCAGGGTAATGTAAGAGCGTGGATCCAGCACAAGTTCGTTATCCACGACTCCTTGTAGTTCTCTGTTTATGTATATTACCTGTAAATGTGCATTTTTACTATAATAGCAGCTGTTTTTACTGTTTGTACTATTGTAACTTGTCTTTCCGTATTATTACTGTAGGACCGCAGGTCCACCTTGTAAATGAGCTTGCTCAATGGTGCCCGCCTGGATAAATAAAGATATTGAGTGATTGATTGATTGATTGATTGAAGAGCTCAGAAAGATGCTAGCTGGCCTGCTGACAACCTTGTTCAACAGCTCATTGAAAACAGGTGTGGTTCCAGAGGACTGAAGAAGGGCCAACATGGTCCCTCCACATAAGAGTGGCAGCAGGAAGGAGGCTAACATTCATAGGCCTGTCAGTCTGACTTCAGTGGTGGAGAAATTAATGGAAGCCTTACTGAAGGAAAGGCTGATTGAGCATCTAGAATCCAGTGGGCTGCAGGACCACAGGCAGCATTGATTTTCGGGGGAAGGTCACGCCAAATAAATCTGATAGTTTCTTTTACTGGGTGACAAGGAAAATAAATCGGATAAGAGCAGTGGATGTGGCCTATCTAGACTTCAGCAAGGCCTTCAACACTGTGCTGCACAGGAGGCTACTTAGGAAATCAAACAGCCTAGGGGTGGGGTCCAAAGTAGTAAACTGGGTTAGAAACTGGTTAATGAATAGGAGACAGAGGGTTGTGGTTAGTGGCACTAGCTGTAAGGATGGGAGAGGACCAATGGTGTGCCGCAGGGTTCGGTACTGGGACCAGTTGTCTTCAATGTCTTCATAGGGGACATTGCGGAGGAACTGGAGGGGAAGGTATGCCTTTTTCCTGATGTCACCAAAATGTGTAATAGGGTGGACACTCAGAAGGGGTGGGTAAAATTCATAGGGATCTAGGGAAAACTTGAGGAGTGGTTAAAGATATGGCAGAGTTGGGGTTCGGGTTCAGTGTCAAAAAGTGCAAAATTATGCATCTAGGGCATGGGAACCCCTGTGCTGAGTTTAGGATGAGTGGTGTTGGTACTGACAGTTACTTGACAGGAGAGAGACCTTGGGGTTGCTATATCAGAGGACCTCAAGGTGGCAGCACAGTGTGACAAGGCCGTGGCCAGGCTAATGGGGTGCTGGGGGTGTATAGGGAGGGGGCATCTCCAGTAGGAGGAGAGAGGTGGTGCTGCCGCTGTATCACTCTTTGGTACATCCCCACCTGGAGTAGTGTGTCCAGTTTTGGAGCCCACTATTCAAAAAGGACATAGGCAAATTGGAAACAGTGCAGAGGAGGGAAATTAAAATGGTGCATGCTGTTTTGGTATATCTGACATCCCCTGATGACCCCTTATCTGCAGTATTCAAACAACTGGACCCGTTTTCCACTCTCTCAGGGTATTTTTTAAACAGAACTAAACAGAAATACTTTGCTTGCATTATGAGCCCCCCCCCTCAGCTCTTTCTCAGAGATTCCTGATGAAGTGGGGACTTCATAAGATGAGATATCTGGATATTAACATTGGAATCACATCAGATTAGTTGTTTCAATGCAATTATCCCCCTCTGATTAACCAGCTTAAGACAGATTTTAAAGGTGGTCTTTACTACTAATTTCCCTGGGCGCCCGTATATGGGTGTTGAAAATGAATGCCCTCCCATGCTTCCTATACCTATTTCAGTGTGTTCCCTGCCAGGTCTCACAAGCTGATCTGGCCAACTAACAACACCTTTTCTTTGTCTTTGTATGGGGAAGAATTTGTCCCAGAGTAAAAAGGGGTTTGATATTTTTACCAAAGCAGCAGCGGGGACTGGCTCTCCCAGATATTTCAGAATATTGGGTGGCATCCCAGATGAAGGTAGCACTGCTGTGACGAAACAGGCAGTATGATTCCCTCAGTAAGAGAATTGACATGTCAGTCATATCAGATCCTCCCCTTGCCAGCATTCATTTATCAACCTAGGAGTAAATCCGGCTGTAAAACATATTTATCAGGGGTAGAGACAGTGCTGGAAGGATGGAGGAGAGGGACTCTGAGGGGTAGCACGAGAGACCATCTTTGGTCATTTAGGTGGTGGGCATTTGATTCGAACTTTGAACCTGCAGAAATTGATGGTTGGTTCCGGCACCAAGCTGAACAGGGGATTACTTCTCCATATCAGTTAATGAGCAATAATTTGGTGATTAACTTTGAGGTTGCACAAAGGAATTTTGGACGGACCCAACCAGACGTCCTGAGATTCTAACAGTTAAGAGACTACATAAATAAACAAAAACAGCTTGGGGTCCGAACAGGGGAGGAGAGGAATGCCCAGGTACCTTTCCTGAAAATGTGGCCATCTGCAAATGGGGAGCAAGCTATTTCATTGTTATATATTAATGATCAGGCTATTTCATCTCTGTATATAAAACAAATGGGCACCAGAGTTTGATATTTCTATTTTTCTCTCACAGTGGTCAAGGATTTGGAGATACACATGGAGCACCTCCTCCTCCCCTCCTACATGGAGGGAATTATGCTGGAAACTCAGGACCCGTTTCTTTCTAGTCCCAGTCCAGGTAGCACACCATGACCCGCAGATTTCCCCTTCCTGCTGGAGGAGCTGCGGAACTCTTAGAGCAACTCAGGCACATATATTTTGGCAGTGCGCTGGGCTTCTCGCCTTTTGGGAGCAAGTCATAGCTAGACTGAAATGAATTTTCTTGACACAAATACAGATCGATCCGGAACATCTAGTATTAGGGTTGGTCCCTGAAGGCCTAAATGAAAAGGAAGAAAAATGTCTTTGTTCTATATTAGCAGCAGCAGCCCTGAAAACTGTTACTAAACGATAGCTCCAGAGTACCCCTCCAAAGATCCCAGACTGGCTATCTATTATACAGCATATTCAGAGAATGGAAAGAATAACTTTTAGTGTAGCCCAAAAGGTAGACCTATACAATAACAGACGGAATAGATGGGACTTGAGTAGTACTGTACAGAAGATGAGATAGACACCCTTATTTCTCAGGGGGTGGAGTAGTATGTGCTTACATGTATAATGAGGGTGGGCTCACTGGGAAGGAAAGATGAATTTAATTAACATCATACTTAAGGTTACCATGAGATGAAATGCATTAAATGATGTGGGGGTGCCTAGACATCTGGTTATCAGAGCTTTTAAGTGAAGTAATGTCTTGAATGTATTTATAATTGCCTAACATGATATGTTCTGTTCTGTTTTGTTTTTATTTATCTTACAGCATCTGAAATTTTAAGCTGTGTGTAAATTACTTTTTTTATTATTTTAGAGACCTTATGACTGTTATTTACAGATTGCATTGTTTGATTCTCTGATGTTAATGATTTAATACTTCTGAGAAATCAGAATATTGTAATACATTGATATTTCAACAAAAGAAGTTTAAAAAAAATGGTGCATGTTTTGCAACGGAAGGCCTACAAGAAGAGACTGAGGGATCTCAACATGCACACTGTGGAAGAGAGGAGAGAGAGAGAGAGAAAGGTGACTTGATCGAGGCCTACAAGTACCTCACAGAAGTGAAGGGAGCAGGTGGTGAGCCTCTTTCAAATAAGGGCGAGCATCAGGACCAATGGGCATGTGAGGAAGTGTGTGTGTGTGTGGGGTCAGGATAGATGCGAGGAAAGAGTTCTGCACTGAAAGGGTAGTGACACCTTGAACAGACTACCAGCCAAAGTGTTGGAGACTAGAACTGTTGGGGGGGGGGGGCTTCAAACATGCATAGGATAAACATAGGGGTATATTAGAACAGAGACGGGGAAGGGCCACTGCAGGCCAGACAGGGTCTGCGGATGTTGCAAAGGCAGGGAGCACTTGAGCAGACTGGGTGGGCCAATAAGTCCTTTTCTGCTGACAGTTTCTCAGCCTGGGCCCTGTGACCCCAATGGGTCCTCTAGGCTTCCATTGGGAGGGTCTCTAACATTAAGGGACAAAAAGCAAACAAGAAAGCACAAACTTCCTTATTAAACTAAATTTTAGTATTTGAAAATATTGCAAATGTATGACACTTCTGTTTCTAATAAATATTAAAGTGAAAAACTGCTAGATGTTTTACTTGGCTTGGGAATAAGGGTCCTTGGGCAGGTTGTTTCATGGTCAGGGGTCCTCAAACATATATAGTAATGTACAGGGAGTCCTTGGGCATGATCAGGAGTCCACATTGTCCGGCAGGTTGAGAATCCCTACCCTACCCTATATAACAGTCTCTGATCAGATCCAGTATACAGTAGCTGCTAATGCATTAGTCTGATCAGGGATATAAAATAATGTGTGGCTTAGTTGGAATTTACTTGCATAACCGTACTGTAAAAATTCCACATTTACTGGACAACTTGGAAAACATTTATGGCCACTATTCAGCTTCCCATCGGGGGCTTCTTGAAATGGGGCGGTCAAACAGCAGTATACAATGGTATAGATTCCTATGCTGTCTAGCATTGCATTCCAGCTGTGCTGTGGTTGGCACCCCACTGGTGTTTTGCCCTCAGGGGTTAAAACAGCAAAATTCACCTTTTCCAGTTTTGGCCACACCCAGCGAACTGCTAACAAGTCTGCTTTCAGTGTTGGAAATGGAAAGAATTCACTGAAGGAACCCATCACCTTTGAGGTGAGTTTTCGGAGCACTTTATATAATAAATATATTTAACTATAGAGCCAGGCTGTGGTCTCTTTTTTTGCCCATATGCACACTAGTGCCTGTTAGCCACTTCCATTCCTCATTACTGTTGCATTATGTGTTGAGTGTGCTTCAGGCGTGGACTCCCTTAGCCGCTTTTTCTCTGTACTACAAGTATCAAACATATCTGCAGTGATCTGAGGATATAGGTCTTCATTATACAGTACGTTGCAGATTTACACTTTATTTTGTCAGTTTTATGCCTGTAGGGGTGTGCATTTTACACAGAAGCAGTCTGTTCTCATTTTACTCCTGGTACTGAGTCAGACTTTTATTTTCACGCCTAGAACTGAGTTTCTCAGGTTTCCTCCCTTATCCACTACTGGCTGCTTTAAGCTTCACTGAGCAACCTTACAAATGTGACAGGGATGATATTAGGGTTTCCTGGTAAGATCATAGGCTTGGGAACCAGCAAGTTCAGGTTCAACTCCCACCAAAGTCACTTACTCACTGTTACCCATAGAAAGCAGCAATAATTCTAAGTGTGAGAGCAAGGTTCATGAGATACCAGGTATTAGTATGGTGTTTTACAACAGGTTAAACTGGGTTTTGCTTTGCTTCTATTTTTTTTTCATCTATTCTGATTCAGAGCAGTGTAATTACTTGTATTATGCTCTTGAATTGGTACCGTTCATTGTAAGGGATCTGCTATGCTGCAGTCACAGTTGTTATTGATCAGCCTCAGTTGTAAAGGTTTCAATTTACATTTCCACTCTCTGCATACCTATGTTAATTGGAGCCATTGGTGTCTGTTTCATTTTCTCCACCATTTGTCTGTTCTCTCAGTACACATATAGAGGTAAAACAAATGTTTCTGCTATGTGAGACCTAGATTAGATGATGACAGAATTTATCTTCAGTCACTTACACTTCCCCCTATTATGTTATGTATTGTGTATAGCCAGCAACATTCTTCCAGCTGCGGAGGTGGCACAGAAGACAGAAAAAGTGCCACAACCATAGATTTGTGAATAAAGTTGATGTGGTAGGAAGAAAGGGAAGGGGAGGATTAGGATGGGAGCACAGACAGACACATGCATACTGATGATGTGGTGAGATTCCACTGCGGAAGTAGAAGGTAGCAGTTGTAAATTCCTGTTCCTGTTCCCATATGCCTTGCTCCCTCTCCTCTTTCTTGCTATGCATCCATAAAAATGGAGTTCAGTTTGACCTACAGAAAGGACACTGTGGTCAGTAATACAATCACACAGTTAAAGGGCTGCTTTGGATACCAGTAACCAAGTAGGTCATACAATTCAGACCTTCTGGGGTAAATTACCAAAAAAGCTGTAAACTTCCACTCCTGGAACTGTGACCCTGGAAATGCTTATAAAGAAGAAGAAGAAGAAACAAAAGGCCAGTGTGCGTGTAATTGAACAGCTTTATTGTTGCCATGGTGTCTATGTGTCACTGAGGAGAAACTGTGTAAGTGTCAAATGTGAAACAGGCCATCATCACACAGTAGAACAGTTTTTATGTTTATATGTTTACCTGTTATTTACCATAGTCGCTGTGCCTCCCCACACACTTTGGCATACCACCTGGGGCTTAAATACAGTTTGTAACATGGCAATATCTAAAAGTCAGAAAACAAGGTAATTGATTGGTTGAAGCACAACAAATGATACAAGTTGGAGTCGGCATTAATTCCCAAGTAATGCCCGCTCCAACTTGTACTACTGTTGAAGACCATAGTTGGTTTTGAGCAGTAGATCTCTGATTCAAACTTCAAGAATTTCCCAGCCACCCACCCAGTGGCCACTTGCTGTTGCACTGAATGTCTCATCTGAGAGTACTGTGGTGCAAGGTAAAATAATGCAGAAACTAAAAATTACCTTCGAGGTGTGCGGATCCATGGGAATACCAGCATGGGTTGACGGAAAGTTTGGAGAGACTTTCTGTGGTGCAAGTGACGAACCGGCAGTTGGTCGCAGTCATCAAAATCCAGGTACGGCATTTACAACCAACACACCTGGACAGCAAATCTGCTTAAAAAAGAAGCAGAAACAAAATCATATCGGGGATTGTGTTGAGAAGAGAGCCACGGAAAGTACTACAGGCAGGCAGGCATGCAGTTCTATCCAGTGCGCAGCTAGATGAGCTGGAAAGAAAGAAATCCGGGAAGAACATACAAAAACACAGGCTGGGCCTGTAATGTGTTCTGGGATTGGTTGCTAGCTAATAATCTGTCTGTTGTCATAGCAACAGTCCCAGTACCTATGCTAGCTTCTATTCTGAGAAAATTATACGGGGCAGTTAGAGCTGAAGGGGCCAAAGAGTACAGACAGCATCAGCTCTTTTATTGGTATAAGGGCAGGACTCAATAGATATTTTAACCGTGTCAAGGTGAACAGGAAACTGAATATAACAACAGACTCTGAGTTTCAGTCAGCCAACAATGTTTTTGTTGCAGTCTTAAAGCAATATCGAAGAGCAGGCATGGACGTAGCAAGTCATCATCCTAGACTATCAAAATCTGATTTGGAGAAAATAAGAAGCTCCCCCAGGTGGAAGACTAGGTTTGCTGGCTAAGGCACCTAGCTTCACCTGAGCTCTTTTCTTCTAGGTTGCTTGAAAGGACAGAGCAAATAACCTTACCAGAGCAGTAATAAGGATTAAGGCTTCTTTTGGCTAGGCAGGTTTACTGTGTGTTTTTATTTTTATTTTGTACTCATGGGGGTTGTTACTGTTTGTTGCTAACATTTATTGCTTTATTTTTCTCTGATTCAAATTGTTGCTGGGTATACATTTTCTGCTGCATTATTACAGGGTGTGCCTACAGGTGTGTGCTTACAGATTACTGCTGTAATCTTCTGATTCAAATTGTCTTTTGCAAGGTATATATTCTGTTACTGCTTTAGTTTTCTCTGTAGCAAAGTGCTTCTTACAGGGTATATCTTCTGTGAAATTATTACAGGTGGTGCTTTACAGGTTTCATAGTGTTATCTGTCATTAGGATAAGCTTTCAGGGCTACTGCATTTGTTGCTGGCTGATTGTTTTTGCTCTTACCTCCTTGTTTCTTTCATCCGTGATTCTTCTTTTTCGGCAGGGGAAGGGCCCAGCCACCCACCCCCATCCCCAACCACCCCACACTACACTCCTTTTATAGGGTAGCACAGTCGTGACATTTCCTGTAGTAAAGCAGGAAAGGGCGGTTCAGAGGGGTATCCACACAGTGACCTCATTTACAGGGGGACTAGTAATTTAACTTGTTATAACAAGTTATACAAAAACAAACAAAACACAAAATCAAACTTTTGCTTTAATTTTTTTCCTTCTAATTACTCTGACCAGGTTAAAAACCCAGAAATTTACCTGGAATGGATATCATTAATTGGAGGTACCGTGGAACACTTTTCAGAAGGGCAGTTTTACAGGATTTAGAACACTGTCCTACATGCTGGGCCATTGGAGATCTAAGGGCTTAGCTCCGGGCAGCATGGGCAGAGATTGTGTGCCTCAAACTGCATATTCAAGAGGAAATATATTATAAGAACCGCCCACCATTTCCCCAGCATCCAACAGAAGCACCTCGACCGCAGAGGGTAGTTGGTTCGGGAGGTTGGTAGGTAGTTAGGAGGGGCAAATCAGGTGCCCCATCACTTGGTGCTCTCCAACATATCACTTCCACAAACCATATAAAAACTACAAACAGGTATCTGCCTCTATCTCCAAAATCAAACGAAGGGGCAGAGGACACTGCAGAGCAGGACACTGCAGCCCAGGAGCTAGCACAACAAAACTTGCCCATAACAGGAACCAAAACAAAAAAAGCAAAAAGGAAATCAAAAAAACTTCTGATCATAGGCGACTCCATGATTCGGGGAGTTAATACATATCTCCAGCCAGGGGTAATGGTCAGATGTCTCCCAGGTACATCAGCGTGGAGAGACACTGATCGCATTGCTAAAATTGTTCAGGAAGCAGGAGAAAACATTGATGTCCTGGTACACATAGGGACTAATGATCTCACCAGCTGGACCAGGCTGGGTGACAAACTATCATCCATTTCATCCGGCATCTCTTTCTCTGAGATCCTGCCAGTCTGGGAGAGGGGGACAGATGGACAGAAGGTCAGAGAAGGGGAGATAGGGGAGCTAAACATGAGGCTCAAAGGCTGGTGCCAGAAAAAGGGACACAAATTTGTAGGGAACTGGCAACAGTTTTGGGAGCGAAAGTTCTTTAAATTTGATGGACTGCATCTGACTAAGGAGGGAGTCAGTGCATTGGGGCAGAAGTTTGATGTCTTTGCAGAATATTTAAACTAGCAAATGGGAAGGGGGTGCAGCACCCGATACGTCGAATGGGAAAAACACCCCTCCCCCTCAGCTGGTGGTCAAACAGGAGTTCATCATATTTGTAGTTCATTTGCATCACCAGGTAGAGAAAAAGGTCCAGCTTCCCATATGATGCACAGGGGAAATGCAGGACCTTGCCCAACGACTAACACACCGAAATCTGACCAGTGGAAAATCATGTACACAAATGCTCGCAGTCTGGGAAACAAGATCCCAGCCCTGCAGACAATAATGACAGAGGCTAAACTGGACATAGTAGCCATTCGCGAGACATGGTTTACCAGTAACCATACTTGGGAGACTTCAGTACCTGGCTATGTACTGTTCAGAAGAGACCGAGGTGCAAAAAAAGGGGGGGGGGGAGTAGCCCTTTATGTTAATGAAAATATCAAAGCTACAGAAATTCAGAATACACATAAGGAGCCAGAAGAACTGTGGGTCACCCTGGGAACAGGAAATGGGACAGCCATACGAACTGGGGTTGTGTACAGGCCTCCAGACCAGGGGGAGGACACAGACATGTTACTGTTAGAAGATATACAAAACAGGAAAGCTAAAGGGGAGGGTCTGATAATGGGAGACTTCAACATGCCAGATACAAATTGGTCAATACCAGCAGGAACATCTGCCAGAACTAGACACATGGTGGATTCTCTGCAGGGGGAGGGCCTCAAACAACTGGTACAACAACCCAGAAGAGACAGGGCTATCCTAGATCTAGTACTGACTAACAGGGAAAGGATCACAGATCTCCAGGTATAAGGTCACCTGGGTACCAATGACCATCACATAGTATGGTTCAATTTGGCCATTAGAACAAAATCCTCATTCCAAGGCAAAAATATGGGACTTCAGAGGAGCTGACTTTGATGAGATGGCCAACAGAGTTAAGCTAGCCCTGGCAAAATGAAATACAGGTGAGGGGGTACAGGCAAAGTGGGCAAGCATTAAAGATGCAATACTTGAAGCAACATCCCATTGTGTTAGTGAGAAAAGGAAGTGCAAGAGAAGAAGGAAACCACTTTAGTTCTCAAACACAGTAGCAGAAAAGGTCAGAGCCAAAAGGCTGGCCTTCAGAAAATATAAAGGAACGCAGCAGGATGAAGATAGGGAGGCATACCAAACTTCCCTAAGAGAAGCAGGGAAGGCAGTAAGGCAGGCAAAGGCCCAAACCGAGGAAACACTAGCACAAACAGTAAAAGAAGGTGCCAAGACTTTCTATAGATACATTAGTGAAAGGAGACAGTCCAGAGGGGATATTGCTAAGATCAAAGGGGATAAGGGGGCATGTGAGGAGGAGGACCATGTAAAAGCATCTATCCTAAATAGATACTTCTGCTCAGTATTTACTGAAGAGAAGGTAGGGCAGGACCCACAGCTCTGCACCATGGATATGGGGGGAGGGAGGTATGCACTATTCCCTTCACAAAAGAAAGGGTCCTACCTAGAGCTCAATAAGCTCAGGATGGACAAGGCAATGGGACCTGATGGCTACATCCCAGGGTATTAAAAGAGCTAAGGGTGGAACTAGCAGAGCCATTATCAGAACTGTTTAGTGAGTCTCTGAGTACAGGAGATGTCCCAGAAGACTGGAGAAGAGCTCATATGATCCCACTCCACAAGAGTGGTAGCAGGGAACTACAGACCTGTCAGTCTTACCTCAGTAGTGGGCAAGATTATGGAAACACTTCTTAAGGAAAAGATAGTGCAACACCTGGAATCCATAGGAGCACAGGATCCAAGATAGCATGGGTTTACAAAAGGAAGGTCCTGTCAAACTACTCCCATAGATTTCTTTGACTGGGTAACCAGAGTGGTGGACCAAGGGGGAGCAGTTGATGTTGCCTACCTTGACTTCAGCAAAGCTTTCAATACTGTTCCACATAGAAGATTGATTAATAAGCTGGGTAGGCTCGGGGTAGGTCAGACGTTGGTCAACTGGGTGGCAAACTGGTTGATGGGCAGAAAACAGAGAGTGGTGGTAAACAGTATACAGTCAGAAGAGATACAAGTCACAAGTGGGGTACCTCAGGGATCAGTACTGGGGCCAGTCCTCTTCAGTATCTTCATCAGTGACATTGCAGATGGACTGGAGGGTAAGGTTTGTCTGTTTGCAGATGACACCAAGATCTGTAACAGAGTAGATGATCCAGATGGGGTGGGCAGAATGAGAAGAGATCTGGATAAACTAGCAAAATGGTCGGAAGAGTGGCAACTGGGATTTAACGCAAAGACGTGCAAGATCATGCGCATAGGGAAGAGAAACCCTGAAGCCACCTATAGGCTGGGAAGGGAGTTGCTGTCAGTCACAAGGGAAGAAAGAGACTTGGGCATCATCATCACCGATGACCTGAAATCACCCAAGCAGACCTCTAAAGCAGTAGGTAAGGCTAGAGGGATGTTGGGGTGCATTAGTAGGGGTATCACAAGTCGGAAGAGGGAGGTAATAATCCCTCTTTACAAGACACTAGTTAGGCCCCATCTGGAGTACTGCATGCAGTACTGGAGGCCACACCTTCACAAGAACATTAACCCAATTGAGGCAGTCCAGAAAAGGGCAACCAAAATGGTGCAGGGACTGCATCAGAAAACATATGAGGACAGATTAACTGAGCTCAGTATGTATACCTTAGAGCAAAGGAGGCAGAGAGGTGATATGATTGAAACATTCAAACACCTTAAGGGTATTAACAAGGTGAAAGTCTAACGTTTCAGTGTAAGAAAAATAGCAGGTCAAGAGGACACAGCAAGAGATTAGAGGGAGGCTGATTAAGGGGTAATGTGAGGAAGTTCTTTTTCACAGAAAGGGTGGTGGATGCATGGAATGGCCTACCTCAGGAAGTGGTGGATATGAATACAGTGCAGGGCTTCAGTCAGGTATAGGATAGGCATAAGGGAGCAATACAGATGAGTATGAATAGATAGGCCATTGACAGAGCAAAGGCCTATAGTACATTCATAAGATAGAAAAAGAAATGGGCAGACTGGATGGGCCTTGCGGTCCTTATCTGCCGTCAGCTTCTATGTTTCTATGTTTCAAGTTTGATCCTGATACAGTCCATAGACTAGTGAGGCACCTCTGGTTCGAGATGCAGCTAGGGCTTGCTAGGTGAGGGAGAGAAGGGCTTAGACAGCTCAAGCAAGATTATTTTACAGTTGAGACATATGAAGAGGGTCTTGAGTATATAGCAATGTCTTTTAATGAATGCACAAAAAAACACAGTTCCATCAGTGAGTCAAACAAGCAAGCTTTGAGAGGTGTCCTGTACTCCCAACCAGACTCTCCAAATTGCCCAGTAGCCCTATTCAAGGAGTATATTGTGAGGTGGTCCAGCAAACGCTACTGCATTTTATTTGCACCACCTGCGATTTCCTCAGCATCTGCTGTCCAGAAAAGAAATCTAGTCTAGCAAGCAGCCCATGGGGCATAACTACCTTGAAGACATGATGTCCCAAATCTCAGCAGATGCTGAGCTAAGCACCCGCTATACGAATCACTGCATTAGGAGCACAGCAGTGCAAATGTTGTCGGATGCTGGTTTCACATCTTGTGAAATCATGTCCGTTACAGGACACAGATGCAAGACCAGCCTCAGGAACCAGTGGTCGCCAACTGCAACTGACCAGAGGAAGTGGTCAGAAATCCTCTCCCTTGGTGGTAAACAGCAGAACAGTACCAGTAGCCAGCATGTCCCCAAACCTCAGAAAGTCAGATAAACGACAAGCAGAAACCTATAAATGTGCAGGAAATCCCCTCACGTAGTAGTGGACAACAAAGAGAGAAATCTATAAATGTGCCACAAGTTGCTAAATATGCCGCTGACAACTCATCCAGCTACACAAAGCAAGAAAGGGAAAGTAGAAGTACCGCCAATCAGCACAGTAAAACGGCAACAACGCCTTCAATCTCTCCCTCTAACAGCACTGCACCTTTTAATGTTAGCAACTTCACCATGCACTGCGTGGCAAATTTTAATTACTACAGCTCACTGGAAAAGTGACAACTACGTGTAAAAGAGCTTTGCCGAGTTTCAAATCGTTGTCCGAATTTTGCAAAACTAAGTGGTTGCTCTGTTAGCAATATGTTTATTTCCTCCAGATGTTTAAATGTTAAGCAGCACTCTGCATTACAAATCTGTGCAGTTTAAATAAAGTGGAGTTGTGTGTTTTTAGAATGTTAGCAGTTTGCTGATTTTTCGAGTTTAGGTATGCAAAAATATGAATGTATACATCCCAGCATACATCGTGGCATTACTGAGCACCGTGTAGAAATGTGTTATTACTAAATGTCGAGGCATATAATGTAAAATCTACCGTTGCAAAATGTGTAAAAAGCAGTAAAATGTGTTATAGCACAGTACACTTCTTATTTATGCCTCCATATCTTTAGTAGCATGATAATAAATGTTGGTGTGTTTGTGATATTCTGTGCTTATCAACAGTAAAACATTTGAATCACATACAACATTTTGTTTGTATCTTTTATTTAAAATAAACATTTTTATAATAATCACTCCCTAACAGCACTGGCCATGTTACAAGCACATTAAGCCACTCTGAAGGAGGCTTCTACTGTGGAATTAATGCATGTTTGGGTGGTTGTAGGCACTCGCACAACCCCTCCCCCCACCAAACCATGCATTAATTCCACAGTAGAAGCCTCCTTCATCGTGGCTTAATGCTTTCTTAATTACACTTTTATATACGCTAAAAAATTTGTGTTCTAATTGGTATCTAAGATGGAGCACCTACCTACAGCAGGAAATTGGTATTCCACTCATGGACTCGAACATAAAAATTGAACCCTGTGGTCTATTAATGTAGCAGTTTTGTAGCTCTGACTGTGGCATCTGCCAGTCCAAGGCCCCATCTGTATTGTTTCTCTATCTTCTGACTGAGGAGGAAGTACTGTGGGCTTTCCAGGACAATGACTCTGTATGTAAATTATCTGTAGGTCCCTCTTCTGTTGTTGGACCTGCCTCCTCTGCTAGATGTGGGCTGTTAATACTCCCATATGAGGATTGAACTAGTGATGCTGCATACAGGAAAACAAACTGACTAGCAAGAAATTACCTATTACAGCTAAAATCCAATTTGAAATATGCTATCACACAATAAAGCTGCTTAGAGGTCTAAACAAAAGGCAAGTGATTAATAGGAATTTTGGGCATGATGGTGGATATTTTGTTTGGCATGCACCCAATACGGTTGATAGTTACAGCTGTCTAGGGCACAGTACATTTCATTAAAGCTACGTTACTGCTGTTCAACAAGAACAAGAGTACCGTTTCAAACAGTAATTTCCTGTAAACATTGGTTTATTTATTTAGTGCCAGTTTTGATCTTTTAAACCTGTTTTAAATGTTAAGCAGCAAACACTGAATGCAGACAGACAATTGATTTCCTGTAAAATAGGGTTTCTTCATAGGTACACAGATGGTTGTCCACAGAAAAAGACTGCTTCTGTTGAGTCTGTCCCAATATTACTTCTTTGGTTGTTTTACTTGCCCTTTTGGAGAGTCTTTCCCCCACTCCCTGCCTTCCTTTTGTTCCCAATTACACCCTTGAAAATATCCATTAGGTTAAGGAACCCAGCTAGTCCCAGCATTCTTTTTCCACTATGCCTTTCTCCCCTTTTCTGGCCAGCCCCCTTCTGGCAGCCCTCCCCAGCTATGTCACCCACCTTTCCTGGGGCTTACCACATGTTCTTCTGATGATTTACCACTCATGGTGGTTTCAGGAGGCGGTGGGAGGGCTTCCCTTTACTGCACCAAGGCAGGATCTCTGGTGTGGGTGCGCTGTTGGGGGTGCCAGGCCTGCAGGAGGGTCACTATCATCCTGCAGTTGGGATCTGATTTTCTGATTTTCCCTGATGGATGTTGGCAGCAATGCATTGCATCCTGCTGATGTCCCCCGACTCCTTCTCAGCCTCCCAGCAGTCCTGACACCCAGCCTCTGCAGGCACTCTGGAAGAGGCATGACATTCTCTCCCTGGGACAGTAGAGCAGTCCTCTGGATGATTGAAGTCCTGATACCCAGCCTCTGCAGGCATGCTGAAAAAGGCACTACCTTCTCTCCCTGAGACAATAGAGCAGTTCTCCGGATGATCGATTCCACCCCCCCTACTCTGGCTGACCCACAGCACTCCCAAACTGGGGTGACTGGCTTGGCTGGTGGTAGTGCTACCATTGTGCCTCCAGGATGGCATTGATCACATTACTGGGTAGACTCTTCTACCTGTCCTCTTCTCACTCTGTGAAGAAACACTCCGATGTCCTTTTGGAAATTCCCTTCCTCCAGTTGATTGTACCCCCTGGTGTTTGTGTTGTTCCTTAACTTACATTACACTAGGAAGTCCACGTAGTTATGCCCCTGCATTTATCTGTATGTTTCTGTCATATCCCTCCTGTCCTCTAAGGAATACATGTTTTGACTGTCCAGTTTTTCCTCATTGTATTCACTGTTTTTTTTAATGTACTGATCATCAAGTCAGATTATCTCCCAGTTTAATAACATGTTTTGAAAAACTCCTTTATCTATTTGCAGCAAGAATGAGCCAATGCCAAATTCATATTTGGTGAATGTGTAAGCAGTAAGACACAAGGGGGTATGCATTAGATATTTCTAATGCATGGCCAGGGACGTAGTGAGGTGCAAAGCCGCAGGCAGAGTGCCTCCAGACCCTAGTTGTGCATTACAAATGTCTAATGCACACTCCCGGACTGTCTTATTTTACTTATAAAATGGGACTGTGTATTGTAAATGGATGGAAAAATTCTAATTTGTAGGTTAAAATAGTAGAAAAATAAAATCATCAATGCATTTTATTGTAAAATAGTTCTTCCGTCTGCATTTGCTTTTTTGTTTTACCATTTAGTTTCTTGAGCAACTGTAGCCACAGTAGCTGTGGCTGTAAGTGGTTGTCATGGCTGTTGTCAGAGCTTCCTAACCCCCATACTCACACTGAAAGTGCTGCAGTTCATTGTATCACAGTAGCTGTGGCTGTAAACAGTTGTCATGGGCCCGGTGGTGCTGAGGGTTGAGGCGCTGGACGCAACACCTCATGTCACGCTGGTGACCTGGGTTCGGGAGCGAGCTTGGGTCTCTGGAGGCTGGCCAGGGAGGAAAGGATCGAGCATCCGATGACTTCTCTCCTCTCCTGAGGTAGGGGTGGAATGCGTCTCCCAGTGTCAGTGACACCTTGCGGAGGCAGGGGCTACTGCACTTAGGGAGCGCTCGCGTAGGCAGGGGAAAGCATGGTGGGTAGGCATCCTTGCCACCATGTGCGGAAGCATGCATGCCAGTGCTAGACGTCATTGTATGTCCACAGCACTGGGAGGGGAAGCACTCCAGAAAAAGGAAACACCCAGCTTTGCAGAGTAGGCGATGGCACCTGACCCCCATGCCCACCGCTGGATCCCACCCACCCGGCCTTCCAGTTCCTCCACACAGGCCCTCACCTGCAACAAGTCCAGACCTTCAGAGCTGCAAGAGGAGTGGCAGCCCCACCCCGGAGGGTTTAAGCCGGGGGTACAAGCTGCAGTGGAGAGGGGGAGAGAGGAGGCTTGGGATGGGGGGACCTCAAGCGGGCAGGATCAGGCCAGGATGCCTGAGAGAAGCCCCACAGGCTGCAACCAGAGGGAAAAAGAATTAACAAAAAAAAAAATTACCAGTTGTCATGGCTGTTGTCATGGCTCTCCCCCCCCCCATACTCACACTGAAAGTGCTGCAGTTCATTGTATCACAGTAGCCATGGCTGTAAATGGTTGACATGGCCCCCAACACACACACACACCTCACCCTGAAAGTACTGCAGTTCATTGTATACAGTTTGAAGATTTATCTATTTTGGAGATTTAATTATAGTACCTTTCAGCGCAGTTATGTTCCGCCTCCTGTCAGGTTAGCTGAGCGAGTGAGGCAGTGCAAGGAAGCTGTGACCACTGCTAGAGCTGTTGCTGAATTGACCTTCAGTCAGGTGCAGTGACAGTGCATCAGATTGATAACAGTGATAAGAGGCTGTCTGTGAAATTCAGTTAAATGTTTGTAAACATTTAAAAAGGTTAGTTCTATTAATTGCAGTGTGAACAGTGAGCGAGAGTGAGTGTCGGGGGGGGGGAGAACAAATCACTGTGCGGGTGGTGAACAGAAGCAAGTTCCTGAAGGACGGGCATGGGACATATCGCAGTGGCTCCAGACAGTAAAAAGGAAACAACAAACAGCAGTAAAAAGTTAACATATCTGTGTGTTTCAAATAAATGACAGTTCAGTTCTTTGTCAGTGTACGAGGAAGCAAGTGGTGGATGGGGCAAGGTTGAACAGATCACAATAGACAGGAAAATGGAGACAGAAAAAAAAAAGACAAAAACACATGTTTTTAAATGCCAGTTTATTGTAATACTGTCTGTTGTTATAGTACTAGACTTGTTTTCTGCTTCCCCCCACGCCAATCATCTCCCTTGCCAGCTCACACTGCCGGGGAGCCCTGACAAACTGCTGCTCCCCCTCCAGCCCAGGGAACCAATCGGCTGCTTTTTGCAACATAGTCGCACCTCCAGACCCTACTGTCTCCCACCATATAAGGCCATTTGGCCAAGTGGCCATCCCACTTGTGGCCAGGGTGCTAAGGACATGCACAAAGGACAGCGGGAGTCTGCTGAAGTTGGCTGGAATAGAAGGAATGGCAGCAGGGCACGCTGTCTGAGTGAAAGAAATAAGCCTAACTGTCCCTTATAACAATGGACTAAACTGTGCTGGTGTATTCTATGTGGTATTGTACTGCTGGTGATTTAGTGAGTTCTTAGGGCTCTGAACTGAAGATGTCAAACTAAATGAAAAAGGCTACGTAATCCGTTCGGACTTGTTTTGTTTGTGGCAGCCTGTCTTGCCTTAGTGAATCTGTTCTGTGCTAGAATCGTACTAGGGTCTTGTGGTCCGACCTTTCACTGCTCTTGGCTAGCCTTATCAGTGTCCCTGGATCCTGAGTATTTTGATATCCTGGTGTGCTCATTGTTTGTAGGACTGTTACAATGTTTCTATTAGCTAGTATCGCACTGACCTGAAAGGAACGCTGTCAACAATATAGCCTCCTGTCCCCTCAAGGCATACCCTCTGGTTAAGCTTTTTAAGTATGTTGCTGTGTTTTTCTCGTGCCGCAACATACTTTATTTTAATAAAGAAAAGTCCACGACTCGGAAGTATGGCGCTGGGGTGGCTGCCTTTATCTGTAAAGTTGGGGCTGCACCACACGCCAATACATAATGTATTGAAGCAAGCAGTCTAACGCCTCACCTTACAGATAATGGAACCCCCAGCTCTGCCATACTCTCTGGTTGCAGACTTTCTTTATTAAATAAAGTACGTTGCAATACAAGAAAAACGCCGCAACATACTTAAAAAGCTTAACCGGAGAGTAAGCCTTGCGGGGATGGGAGACTGTATCGTTGACAGCTTTCCTT
Source organism: Neoceratodus forsteri (assembly GCA_016271365.2). NCBI lineage: Eukaryota > Metazoa > Chordata > Ceratodontiformes > Ceratodontidae > Neoceratodus > Neoceratodus forsteri. The sequence goes on from CM028129.1 coordinate 1,416,258,101, forward strand.
TAATTATGTTTCAGTTCACCTCTGTCTTTCCCTACCTGCTGCTCCTGTGGGCTCACAGATTAATCTACCCCAGGTTGACTATATGTTCTCTAACCTTATTGCCACTAAACAATTGCACCTTTGTCCAATATGGCTTCTGAAATACAGAACAGTCTTATTAATTAGCCACCTGGTCAAGTGCAGACTTTGCTGCCCTAAAATACCTGTGAGATGGCTAGCACCACTATGTCATTTCTGGCTCTCTTCTCTTCTTATTGCCCTTGCTGGTAATATTGAACCAAACCCTGGGCCGGGTACCCCTCAGTTTATTGGTTCCCCTACCTTGCTTAATGCTAAAGGTCTTAAATTAGCTCCCCCAAATGTCCAAAGTCTTCTGCCTAACTATGCTGAACTTACTGCATGGGTAACTCATTATAACCCTGACACTGGGGGTATTATGGAGACTTGGCTTAAATCTTCAATTTCTGATTCTGTATGTGCCCTGCCTGGTTTCAGTTTCATTAAGCTTGACTATGCTGGCCAGAAATGTGGAGGTGGTCTGTTGTTATACTATAGATGTCACCTTAATGTGTCTCTTATACCCTATACGTACCCACCCTCCCCTGCCTGTGAATTCCTCCATACGCTACTCATGTTGGGTAATACTAAAAAATGTCACTTCATTTGTGTCTACAGTCCTCCTAGAGGTGGCGTGCATGGCCTGAACTATCTTTTTGACAGTATTAGTCAAAGGTTGAGCACCATTGAGCTATTGATATTTGGTGATTTTAACCTTAATTGGCTTGGGAGGAATGACAAGCAACATGAGCCCTTGCTGGCTGGTTTTGGCCTTAAGCGGCTTAGTGAACTTGCTAGACTCTCTACATGAGAGAGCCAAAATATCCTTTTTGACTGGATCTTGAGTAACCGGGCTGAGAGGATCACAGAATCTGGGAACCTCCCTAATTCGATCTGTGACCACACTACTACATATTGTGTATGGAGAGTTTTATCACCTAAACCCCCTCATAAGATTATCCATATAAAAGACTTCTTCACATTCAATCTTGAGTCCTTTCATAGAGACCTTGCACCCTCAAACTGGTCCTCTGTTCTATCTGATGTTGATGTCTCTGTTGCCGTAAATAAGTTCCTTAATATCATCTCCTCCACCCTACATAATAAGCATGCCCCTCTCATAAAGCGGAGAGCAAGGGGTACTGCCACAAACTGGCTTCACAGTGATCTGCTATCGCTTATGAAGTCCAGGGATAAATGCTGGATAAGAAGTAAGGCTATCCAAGACTTGTCTGACTTTTGTGAATAGAGACGACTCCGAAATGCCTGTAAAAAAGCAATATGTGGTGCTAAGAGCGAATTTTGTAAATGTACTCTACTGGCCTCTGCTGTGGATCTTAGGTGCTTCTGGCATAAATGTAGTCAGTGGCTCTGTTAAGTATCACACTGAAGACATGCTTGTTGGAGGAATAAATTGTAAGAATGCATTAACAATTGCTAATGCTTTTAACACTAAGTTTTCTGACTTGTTGGCCTTCACTTTCTTGTTTGCGTCTTTTTTTTCCTCCTCCGCCAGCCTTACCACTCCCCCAGCTCCATTGCCCTGCAGTATTCAAGACTTACCAACTGGTCTACAGGGCCCCACGGATTATCCCCTTCGTTCTTTTGGTTTGCCTGCCCCTGCCCCAGCCTGGTTTACAGACTACCTACAGGGAAGGCAGCAGCTGGTCAGGTATAATAGGGTGTTCTCTGAGCTGACTCCTGTCAAGGTTGATGTACCACAAGGGTTAATCCTGGAAACCTTGGACCCGTCTTACTTTCCCTATTTATTAATGACTCACCCAGGTGCCAGTCTATAGTAGTACTACCCTTTATGCTGATGACCTGGTGCTACGAACTAATTCTCAGGACATCAACATCATTAACTCTCAATTAATGGCTGATTTTTGCCAAATACAATCTTGACTCTTGTCAAATAAATTAGCCCTTAACCTCAAGAAAACACAGGCTGTGCTTTTTGGCATTCAGGCAAAAATCAGAGCGCATCCCAAACCCCTGAATATCACTAGAGTTGACGAATCCCTTGTGATGGTTGCTGACTCTTTAAATATCTGGGAGTCATTTTTGGTCCTCGGCTAGACTTCTCCCTGCATATCCACAATGTGAGCAAGGCAATGAACTGCAAGTTGGGCCTGGCCTGTATGGCCATGCGTATTCTTACGTCAGCTATGCGTCTTGCCCTGGCGAGAGGAATGCTGCTTCCCACCCTTAGTTATGTGCATCTTATTTACTTATTTATTTATTAATTAAATTTTGGTGACCAGGTAGGCCCACTGAGCCCCGAAGGTCCCTTTTTCAGGGGCGACCCGGGATAACAATACAAGTTATAAGAATGAACAAGGACATAAGGAACATTTGAGGCATTGTGAGTTACATCATGAGGTGGTTACAGTAAAGAAAAATAGTGGATACAGGCATGGTTACAGGCATGGTAAAAGAAAAGCAGTGGATACAGGCATGGCTTACAGGCACGGTAAAAGAAAAGCAGTGGATGGAGGCATGGCTTACAGGCACGGTAAAAGAAAAGCAATGGATACAGGCATGGCTTACAGGCACGGTAAAAGAAAAGCAGTGGATGCAGGCATGGGTACAGGCATGGTTATCATCATGACATGTAAGCAATTGGTAGTAGTTTGCATATAGTTTATTCAGGGGTTACACGTGGCCTCTGGCGAGCAGTCTGTATAAGGGAGGTAGTAGGAAGGTTAAGCTAGGAGACGGGAGTTGGAGAGGAGGGGAGTACCTTAGGAGCTTTAAGTGCCATGACAGTGGCATGTGCTTGAGGTCAGCAGATGGGACTTAAGCCTGGTGCGGAAGTTCATGAGTGAGGAGGAGGCCTGGACCTGGGGAGGGAGCTTTTTCCATTGGCAGGCTGCTTGGGAGGAAAAGGATCTTCCGCCAGTGTTTGTCCTTACCCTAGGGACTTCTAATAGCGTTCTATCTGAGGTCCTTAGGTTCCTTGGGTTGTGTTTGAGGGTTATGGTCCCGGCAATACTTGGCGGAGCATGGGGTTTGAGAAGGCCTGGACAAGCAAGGGGTGTTGGAGGCGGGCGACCAATATGGGTCAACGAAGATTGGCCAAAGTGTCACAGTGGTGATGTCTCGGGTGGTCTAAGGTTGCGAAACGAGCTATTTTATTTTATAGGGTTTGCATCCTGGTAATCTCTTGTTTAGCCATGCCCTGTATAAAAGGGGCCTCAAAGGTCAGGTTGGGTAGAAGAACGCTGGTAGCTATGGAGAGCCTGGCTTCAGGGATGAGTTGGTCCCTGAGTCGGTACAGGGTGCCAAATTTCCGATGTAGGGTCCTGGTGACCTGGTCCATGTGTTCCTTGTATGTGATATTCTAATCCAACGTGAGGCCTAAGTATTTAAGGGAGGGGACTATGTTAATGGCTTTACCAGAGAGTGAGGTTAAGGAGAGGGATGAGGACCTGTCAAATCCCAGGGATCTTGGGCCGAATAGCATTGCCTTGGTCTTGTTGGCATTTAGTACCATTCTGTTCTTACATAGCCAAGTCTCTGGTGAAGTGAGATCCTTTTGGAGTAGAGGGCCTAGGGCAACCACGTCACGCAGGGGTCGGAAGATGACAGTATCATCAGCGTACTGCACAACCGAGCTCTCCCCGCAGTGGGTACGCAGGTTGTTGGTAAACAAGGAAAACAGGAGGGGGCCTAGAATTGAGCCCTGAGGTACACCCTGGTTTAGGGTGAGTGGGTCAGACATGGTCCCTTTCCATGAGACCCTCTGTGCCCTGCCTGATAAGTAGCTCCCAAACCACTTCAGGGCATGATTGTCTAGGCCTATATTTTGCAGCTTCTGTAGCAGCAAGTTGTGGTCGACGAGGTCGAATGCCTTGAATAAGTCTATAAAGACTGCACCAGTGGGTATCCCTTTGTCCATTGCCCTGAGAACTTCATCCGTGGAGTTAATGAGGGCAGTGTCAGTATCATGGTTTGTTCTAAATCCATGTTGGGAGGGGGCAAGGAGCTGATGAGCTTCCAGGTAGTCCCTGAGTTGACTGTAGATGACTCTTTCTTGCACCTTAGCAAGTGAGCAGAGGAGGGAGATGGGCCTGTAGTTGTTGAGTTTTTCCCCTGAGCCCCCCTTTGTGAATAGGGACAACATTGGCATGTTTCCACGGGTCAGGGACTGCTCCTTCCCTTAGTGATCGATTGAGGAGCATGGTTATAGGTCAGGCTAAGGAGGTAGCTCCTGCCTTGAGTAGCCGAGAGTTGATACCATCGAGTCCCCCTGACCCTTTTGGTTTCAGGTTCCTTAGGAGGTTTAGTACTTCAGTGCGTTTAGCCAGTCTCAGGTGAAATGGGGGTCTTTCCATGTGAGGTGGTTCATCTGAGGTAGGTGGGAGAGTCTGGGGAGACAGGCAGGTCTTGTAGGCCTCGAGGTCTGAGAAGTGCCTGTCAAGGGCAGCCGATATTTGAGAAGGGTCAGTTGTGAGCTGACTGTTAATCTCCATGGGACAGGACTCAGGCTTTTTGCTGCCCTTGATCATCTTATCTTTACCTATACTACTAAATCCAGTCTATCTAACTGGGATGTTGCTTATGACAACGTATGTTAGTTTGCCGTCTCTGCGCCATGACTTACTCATCACTGTGAACTATATAACAAACTAGAAATATTGTATTTTTGCCTTGAGCTGTTTTATTGATACAGTCACCAGAACCGCCACCCCACCAGTTTTGGCGGAGCACCAAGGACTGTCAATTCAACTTATCCCTTTATGTAAAAAGACCCATCTTGTGTTCCTTGTTCCTAAAGCCCATATGGTGATGGGGACTGGGCCTTCACTGTCTATGCACCTAGGTTATGGAACTCTCTCCTAGTACATACTCATTGTGCCACCTCCCACTGCAGTTTTAGAAGGTCACTATGATATTACCTGAATTCTAACTCTGCCTGTAACTGCACTTCATTTCTGGCATCCCCCCAAATGTGTGGTGTACCTCACTCAGTCTGGTTCTGTCTGGATCTGTGCTTCTGTAATGTTATAACCTATGTAAAAGTATTTAAACTTACTGTGTTTGTTATCCATTGTTACCCTTTTCTTTTATGTTATTGCCTCTTCACTGCTAAAAGTTTTTGCACTGTCTGTACATCTTTGCAACCTCCTAGGTCATACCTGAAAACAGGCATATGTTTGTCTAGTGTGTTTAACTGGTCAGTAAAAGCTAAATTTATAAACAAATAACTAATTTGTCAGACAGGGGAGGAAGCACCTAGCTACTGTATACTAGGGCATTAGGTTGTGGTGATCTTTCACTAAGTGGGGGGAAAAATGGTGGCTATAATTTTCTTTAACATTCAATGGAGTGGTTCAAGGATTTCATTCATGCTGCATCCTGGTTGGCAGCACTTGTTTTTAGTCATGCATTAGACACTTTTAATACAGTATATGGCTAGCATTTTTAATACTATAGTAAAGTATGCAAAAAAATCCCAGTAATAGCATCGCACACCAAGTGATAATAGCACAGTTGCTCACCAATAATAGCATCGTTCAAAAGTGATACTATTGTTCCCACCTGAACGATAGTATTATCACCAAAAGACATCAGTGCATGTGCTAGTTTCCCTACCCACATCTTCCGAAGCATTCCTTCCTTAGCGGGTGGGCAGAACAATTCTTAAAACATGGCTGCAATCTCTCACTTAGCGAGACACAAACGAGTCCTCAGTATTTTGCCATTTTTTTATTTTTATTTCATGTGTGCCCCAAAATGGATTTATTTCATTGATCCTGTGTTTCCTGTTCTCCAACAGCATAAAAGGTAGGAATGCCTACCAATTCTGTTGTGGCGTGCTTACGGGAAGTGGGGAGTCGAGTGACGCAACGAGTAAGATGGAGGAATGACAGCAGGAGACAGTGCGGTGGTTGGCCAGGACCCAGACAGTCCTTAACCGAACCGGCCGACCACCCGTCTCAAAAGACCCAAAACCAAACTTGGATCCATATATTAAAAAAAACAATGGCCCAGCTCGGTGGTGCTGAGGGTTGAGGTGCGGGATGCCACACCTCGCGCCACGCTGGTGACCCATGTTTGGGAATGGGCATAGGCCGCTGGGGGTCGGCAGCGGCGGGGAAGGATCGAGCCTCCAGAGGACTGCTGTCCTTCCCCAGGGAGGGGGGATCTGCAGCACCGGCACCTGAGTGAACCCTAGCGGAGGCTGGGGAGCAAGGTGTCTGTCGAGCATGGGGGAGCAGAGTGCAGATGCTTCGAGGGGAGAGCACACGGGAGCGTGCGAGTGCCGCCTCGGCCAGCGTCATTGCACGCACTCGGCTCCACAGGGAGCAAAATAGAAAAAAATCTTGCTGCAGCGCCTCCATGATGCCGCCTCGGTGCCCCTCCTCGCTCTCAGGCTGGCTCCCATAACCCGACCTATGTCCGTGACACCTTGACCGGTGCCATGGCCCTGCCCTGGGGGTAAGCCAGAGGGCAAATGGGAGAACAGCTGATTTGGGAGCGAGGGGCGATGGGGGCCGTGACTGGGCTGAAGCCGGCACTGAGACGGACAAAAAAACAAAACAATGGATAGTTCAGTGTGTATTGCCAGTCAGCAAAACCATCTTGCTATCGAGGTTCCTACTTGTCCAGAACCTCTCAATGGTATTACTGACCGGTAATACACACTGAACTATCCATTATTCTTTTTTTAATGCATGGCTAGCAATCAATCAGGATGCAAGATTTTCTCTTCCCATTGTTATAAGACAATATATGGCACTTTTATCTTTGATTTAGCCCAGTCAAACATTTTTGCCCCTTGGGATCACTACTACCTTCTGTCAGTTAATTAAAGAAAACACTTTGGTCATTCCCAGAGAGCCATGGCTAGTCACACGACCAAGCCTTCACCCACCCTAATCATTTCTCACCCACATTCTCCCTCCACAAACATTTTTTCCCCCACAAGTCTTTATGTACCTAGTCACTGGCTTGCACTTATCTATTCCATCCCTCCTCCCCCGTCATCCACCTTCTCTGGAACTTATGGGTTCCCAAAGGAATACCCTCCTCCGTGGCAGGGCTGTTGGGGCACAGTACAGTCCAGTGGGAGACTGGGGTTTCCTCCTGCTGGTCGGAGATTTGCCACCATCATTTTCTCTCTGTAGGTTGGCGGCTGTGCAGTGACGCACTGTGCACAGGTGTGTAAACATACACACACACACACACACACACACACACACACACACACACACACGTGTACGCCAGAAAGCCTTTCTCCAGCTGGATGATCAACTATGCTGCCCCCGACCTCCACCAGGTGGCAGGCAAGCAGTGGCATGACTTGTCTCCCCTCCCCAAGAGAGGAGAGCTATCCACGTGAGACTTATCCTCTCTCCCCCCGGCGTGCTGCCATGCGACCTGAGCTTGCTCCTGCATTTGAGTCACCAGCATGAGCTGACCGCCAGACATTATTTAATTAAAGAAATGTCCCCCTCCAGGCACTGTGCCTGGTGCTGAGTGTTTTTTTTTTATTTTTTTTATTTGACCAGTGGACCTGGGGAGTGTGGAAGAGGTTGGTAGTGACTTGGGTGGGTGAGGGGTGGTTAACAGGTGTCACTTAAACCTGTCTGTAGCCTGCTGAACAACAATACCAAGGATACAAAATGTCTATGGCCAGAGTTGAACTGAAGACAGGGTCAGAATAAAAGCCACATGAAAGTTGCCAGTTTCTTCATTCACTTACCCATACTTCGAAGTCAGAAAGTCCTGATGTAAGCTTTTGATACAGACTTCATGCATCAGCTAGCAGAAACTTACTGCAAAACATGGGAAGACAAATGACATTCAAAAAAGGTGTTTGGGGGACGTGGCCTGGCTGACAACGATGGTGGAAATCTGAAGCTGGGCTCTCTTCATGGCTAACACAATCTGCCACTAATCTACAGCATCCTAGACAATTTGACTTGCCAAACAACAGAAACTGACTGCTAGCAGCATGAACAGCACTAAGCAACATTAAAAGTTCAAGTTTATTGCAGGAATAACTCCATTGAGCAATCTCATTCACAAGGAGGTCCTGAGACATAAAACAGGAGCACAAACAGAGTAGCAGCATAGTATACATACACTCATACATGATCTAGCTGGCAACATAGAGTATATACATACACAATACAGGTAATGAGAGTGGCTACAATGTGCAGAATAAGCTTAACTAAAAAACATATACAATAGTAGCAAGATGGAGTTTATACAGACATGGTATACAGTAAATAAAAGGCTGCAAGTGTGCAACATGCACAACTGGAGTACAAACGGAACTGAGTCATGTAGACGTCAATGACTGAACTAAAGCAATAAATAAAGTGCGAGGCCTTAAGGGTGATATCAGCAGCATAGATAGATGGCCACGAGAGAGTTCATTAAGTACTGGCATACTGGGAATGCAAAGTTGGAGGAGAAGATGAGGTAGAAGGGAGGGACTAGATAAGAGGGAGGATGAGAGGGGGTAGCAGAGCGGGGAGAGGAAGAAGGGAAGGTGGGGGAGTGTGTTGTGGTAGGCCGGGTGGGGGGGAGGTATGGGACTGGGCACAGACAAGGGATCCATCAGCAGAGGTCAGGTTTACAGCCTACGATAGTTGTATATATCTTTGACTAATCTCGTAGTTAAGGTTTTAAAGGCATTAACAGATATGAAGCAGGTAAGCTTCAGAGTAGATTGTAGATTGTTTCAGTCAGTTGGTAGGGTAGAGGAGATGGCAGTTTTGCCAATGGAAGTACAAGTCCTAGGGACATCTAGATACATGAAATCAGACATCCTGAGGGAGTAAGTACTCCAGGAGATGTGGACAAAGGAAAGTAAGTAAGTAGCCTGGGAGTTTTTTTAAGAGAATTTTTAGCATCCAGTTGCACGAGTGTAACAAGCGCCTGGTACCGAGGATGGTCCAGCCAACGGATGCATATAGATCGCAATGGTGAGTTCTGTATGGGGCATTAGTGATGAATCAGAAGGCTCGGTGATAGAGGACATCCAGTGTGTCTAGACTGGTGACTGTGGCGGATTTGTATATTAGATCACCATAATCGAGATGGGGTAAGAAGGTGGCCTGGATGAGCCTGACTCTAGTCTCCTGAGAGAAGCGTCATCTATTTCTATAGAAGAAACCTAATCTAGATTTTAGCCTACTGGTGAGGGTGTCAATATGGGTCATAAAGGAGACTTTGCAGTCAAGCCATATGCCTAAATATTTGAACTTAGACACTGTCTCGAGGGGTTCCCCAAGGTAGGTGATAATAGGGGCATTTGTCAGGGATGGCAGGGAGGGGACATTGTTGTGGGTAAAGAACATGGCCTTGTTTTTTAATTACGTAGCAGCTTCTGGTTGCTGAGGTTCTGCTCGAGGCATGAGAAGGCTGCCTGCGGCTCTTCTCTAACTTCGGACATAGTTGGTTTTGATGAATACAGAACTGTGTCATCTGCAGAGAAGTGTAACTTGGAGTTGCCGATGTTAGAGTCAAGGTTATTGATATAGATGGAAAAGAGAATCGGGCCTAAAATGGAGCCCTGGGGGACATCTCTGACAATGGGAAGAGAGGCTGAGAAAAGACCATCCGCTTTAATTTTCTGAACTCAACCTGACAGGTAGCTGGTAAACCACAGTGTGGTGGATGCAGTGGCACCTATGTGGCGGAGACTTTGAATGACAAGGTTGTGATCCACAGTGTCGAACGCCTTGTTGAGATGGTACTATAATTTGACCTAAATCCTGACTGTGCAGGTTTGAGGAGGGAATATCTTTCAAGGTGGTGCTTAAGCTGGTTGTATATTAATTTCTCGAAGATTTTAGAGATAGTAGGCAAGATAGAGATTGACCTGTAGTTATTTTGATCGCTCAGGTCTCCTGATTTGAAAAGAGTGATTATGGGCATGGCTTTCCAGCAGGTGGTACCGAGGCGGTATCTATGGAAAGGTTGAATAGGAGTAGTATGGGGGCAATAAGGTAGTAGTGACCTAGTTTGAGCAGGGAGGGATCCAGCCCGTCCTCGCCACCGGCCTTCCTGGTGTCTAGCTTAATGAGGAGTTTCTCAGCTTCTTTGAAGGAAACATGCTGGAGCTGGAAGGAGTTGGTTGATGCAGGAAATGGCTGGGGGTTACTAACTTGGGCAGTGCTGACTAAACTAGTGTATGGGGAGGAGTCAAAAGTCAACCCGGCGGTGGCAAAGTGCATATTAAGTTCCTGAAGGATCTGGTTATGGTCCTCGACAACCACAGCATTAGTGAGGATTTTGGTGGGAATGGAGGGAGCAGATTGGCGGCCTTCTACTGATTTCATAGCCTTCCAGAGTTTAGCTGGATTACCGTTTGCCTGCTCTTGGGTAGTGATGTAGAAGTTTGATTTTGCGGTTCATATAAGTTTGACACAAGCATTCCTGACTGCTCTGAAGATCTGCCAGTCAGACAGTGATTTGGTATGTTTGGCACGAGACCATAGTTTATCATGGTTGTCGAGTGTGGCTTTAAGGTCAGGAGTAAGCCAAGAGTGGGAGAGCTTACGAGCTCTGGTTTTTACTATGGGGGCATGTTTATTAGCCAGGTATGTGAGTTTATCATTAAATAGCTTGACAGCCTCATCTACCATCTTGGCAAGGTAGAGGCTTTGCCAGTTTACATTTCTTAGGTCCACCAGGTAGCTCTCAAGGCTAAACTTACAGAAGGAACACTTCGATAAAAGTTTGGGTAATGCGGGGACCTTTTGGTGGCCCTGGTACAAACCACAAGCCCGTGGTTGCTCAGATCATTATGAAAGACCGCAGACTGTAGGATTTCATGCGGATGGTTGGTTAGAATGATATCAAGTAGAGAACTATTAGCAAGGTTGGTGGAGTTTGCCCTGGTTGGTTCAGTGATGATCTGAGTGAGGCCGAGATCATCACAGAGACCTTTGATACTGTTGGATTTGGAGGAGAGCAAGTCCATATTTAGGTCCCTGAGAATGATTGTTTCATTTGTGGAGGAGGTGACTAGTGACTTCAAAGTTGTGAGAATGTCCAAACCACCAATAGGGGGGCCTGTAGCATCTGATTATACAGAGGCTTTCCACGGACAGTAAATTAGTTTTCCGGGAGATCAGCTCAGATTCTTTTGGCTTGTACATACATTGAACATCAGTGATATTATACTTGTCCTTGGAATAGATAACCACACCTCCCACTCTAGATACTCTGTCTGCCCTAGAGAGATTATAGTTTGGTAGGGCGATTTGCAGGTCTGTGACCATGTGTTTGAGCCATGACTCAGTGATTATGAAGAGATCTGGGTTAGTATTGGCAACCCAGGCCTGGACCTGGGCAAATTTTTTGGTTAGGCTCAGAACATTCCATAACATCATTTTAAAGCCTGAAGTAGTTGCAAAATCTGAAGGTGAGGCAAAGGCTGTGGGGGACCTGGACTGATTTCCACATTGCTCGAGCAAAGGAGAAGCAACAGTATTAGCTTTTTTGCAAAGCTTAGTATGGAGGCAACTGCCTTCCTCCTCTGGGAGCGCCCCTGGTGTGGGAGGGATGGAGGTTTAGCATGGGGGACAGGAGAGCAGTTAATGCAGAGAAGGGAGAGTGATCTAATGGTCAAGATGGAAGAGGGGGCAGTAAGGGTGAACATGTGTGTAGGGTGAGGAAGACAAGGGTGAGAGGAGTATATAGAGGATGTAGAAGTACAGTGGGAGGGGGCAGAGTCGGGGAGGGTAAAAGCGGTGGTAATGTGGATATGAGAGAGGCATCATCTGTGGCTATATGACTGAGGAGGCCTGTTAGGAAAGTCATAAGGAGAAATGTTGGGGACATCACCGCAGGGAGAAGGTGGATGTACGGTGCTGGAAGGGGAAACAAGTTAAGTGTAGTACTGTCTAGGAGTAATTGCCAGGTGTTGTGGAGAGTAAGGGAATTTACTCTGAAAAGGGGGTGGGTGGGGCTACCTACTCTGTAGTGCCCAGTTATTATGCTGAAGAGGTCAAGATCATGAAAAGATGTAGGGGAATGTAAGGCTGCAGGAATAGCGCAGCAGCAGAGTGCCCGTCTTTAGTGCAGAGGGTCAGGGGTTTGAAACCAGCTGCCTATAGCAAGTAAAATTGTAAGATGGTGTAGAAGAATTGGAGAGTGACATTAGGAGTAGTGGTAAATGCCAAGGTAAGAAGATAGAGAAAGACACAGAGAAGAGGTTGGAGGATAAGGACTCCTAGTGGTGGGAGAAAATAATTTGCAAATGAGAAATTGGACACTTAGTAAATCAGTACTGTGTCATGCAGTTGGTCACGTGACCACACCTCCCAATAAATCTAAGTCAAGGGCTCAAATATTTATACAGATTACAGCCAACAGCCTCAAAATGAGAGGCAGAAGTTCTCTGATTTGAAAGTTAGCCTGTACAGATGTGGCTGGCAATTCTTCCATCAATGTCCCTCAAAAATGTTTTGCTGGGTCTGAGACACTGCGAGACCCAGGGCACATTAAGCCCTGCATTAGGGAGAAGTCACACCATCTGAGAAGGTACTCTCCTTTTCTAGGTGGGTGCAAGGGAAGCTTGTTAATGTGCAAGACTGCTCCCTGGTGACTTCAGAGAAACAGAGTGGCATCAGCACAGCTATTGTACATGATGTGCGGGATGTCAGTAGGATGCTTTCGCAGAACTCCTGTGTGCTGATCCTTCAGAGGAGGGATGCAGAGTAGATCATACAGGGAAAACTTACATTCGAGATGTGCATGATGGCTCAGGTCTAGCTCTGACATCTTCCCTTCCCCCACATCCAACTCTTATATTACCTGTCGTGGCAACCTGGTGGGAACCCATCATGAGGAGAAAGTTGTAGACCACTAGAGGCAGGAGGCAAGTTTAAGATCCAAAATCTGGGCTTGATCAGGTAGGCAGGGGGCCAAAGGGTATGACTAGGTAGTTTTACCTTATCTTTAAATGCTTAGTTGCCCTCCTCTGCTTGGACAACTTTTGTTTTTAAATCTACTGCTATTGTTTTAATGGTGTCCATTCATTTAAACCAACATATGCAATCCCTGTGAGCAGCAGTCTTGTCATAGCTGTTAATTTTTTTGACCATTCTGGTCCCTTTAAGAGCATCTTGATGGCAACACGCATGACTCCTGCCATGAATCATCATGCACCAGCCGTCACGGTTTCTTTGGTTGACCCAAATAATAGGCCTCCATTAAAACAAATATCTTTAAAACAATGTTGGATCCAGCTGTTGGAATCCAGGTAAATACTTGGCTCTCTTTCAGGCTTTGAAATTACAGTATTACATTTTTCAGGCCAACAAGGTGAGATAATATAACAGTACCTCTATAGAAAGGCTGAACTGTATAAAGGGAATGGTGTAATTGAATAAGAAACAGATAGATTGTCCTGTGTTCCTTGTGCTTTTTGTTTATATTGTGGCAGTTGACTTGGCAGTGGGATGTGATATTCCATTCCAGTACAGCCTAGGATGTAAGCAGTGCTAAACTAAAACAGTTGAATTTTGGCACAGCCTGTCAAACGTTTCTTACTGTAGGAACTTCAGCTTAACGTCTGTATGGCACTTCTACTTGGCAGGGTTTCGATGTAATGGGTTTGATAGCTGGCTGAGAGGAGAGATACAGTATCTTGTTGTCAAGACTGGTGACAGAAAGAAATCTGTCAGAACTAAAATGCTACTAGTAACATACAGTAGCTTCTTCTCAGTGTGTGTTCCCAGCTTTTCTCTTGAGATCACTCTTAGAACAATTGGAGGTTTTTATATCAGGCGTATGAGTTTTATTCAGAATCTCTGGAGACTGCTCTTCTAGCTCTGACAAGCTATAATCACTGAACACTACTGAGGGAATCGGCAATAGCAGTCCAGGGAAGCCGAGGAGGGAAGCTTTCATTTGATAGGCAGGCTTATTTCCATGATGCAAGAAGGTGCTCGGTGGTATTTAAACTGACATTATTGATTGACACATTTGTTTTCTTAGGCAGTGGGCTGCCGTTGTATATTGAAACCTTGGAGCACCTGCTTCCTACTCAGATAATGAGAAATGTTTTGACTTATTTTGAACAGCATCACGATTCATAAAAACAGCTGTTTTGAAAGCAAAGAATGAATAAACAATCAGACATGGAAGTATTTTAAGACAAAACTATAATGCTACTATATTGCCTAAATAATGGCGTGTCTTCTAAATCTGGCATTGCTGTTTTTCTGTTTGCATAGCAATCATCGCTGTAAAACATTGGTTGGAAATTGAGCATTCTGATTGGCTGACAGCATTCTAAGAGGATTATATTAAGGGCTGGAAACTCTCAGGTACAATAAAATAATTAGAACTTTAACAATTAAAATAACTGATTTTAAAAATAAATGAAAGCCTTTTCATTTTATAATAGCATTAATACACTCCAAGGTTTGGGGTTACCTGTCTTATTCTAACCCTAGGGGCACAAGACACTTCGCTACACCTTGTACCTTGTGACCCCAGAGGGTTAGATTAACAGATGGTAACCCAACCCCTGGTCATTCCTGAGTGCTTAACACCCACAAGTAACCAAATAAAATTGCACTTGAATATTTTTTTTATTTCACAACTTGTACAGTGGTAGTTATCGAAACTTTTCCTCCCTCGAGGTACCACTGAGGTAATTTGCTTTGACTGTAATGTGATCCCGCCTCATTCTGCCTCAGTATGCCTAGGTATACCTCAGTACTCCGAAACTTTTCTATGACTACCACTGTATATACTTTCATTTATTTTATTTATTTATGTTTCTGGTAACCGGGTAGGCAAACTGATCCAGAGGACCAGTTTCAGTTGCGACCCAGCCCATACAGTGGCAAAACAATAGAGTCAGACAATAGGCACAATTTACAATACAGTGGGTGTACAATATGCAATGAGCACATTTGCAGTCGGACACAGTGATCCATACATGTCAAATCCAAGAGAGAAAGGAACAGGTTATATAACAGATTCAACAGAGCATGTCCGATTTACAAATAACTCAGTAATTTACACATAGAGCAAGTAAAGACATAATATAGTCTGCGTGTGCAACAGTGCATGGTAGAAATACATTTCAACAATCCACGTTTACACAAAGAAAACCAAAAGTGCCAAGTAGTTTCCTAGTAGGCAGGAGGTACAGTTTAGCCTCTAAGGTGGAATCCTGGTGAGGGTGTTACCAAGAGAGCATGTACAGGTGGTCTGGGACTTGAGCCACCCTCTTAGTTTCAATTTCAAGACCTGATCGGAGGGTGCAGTTCTGATGTTAGGTGGTAGTCTGTTCCAGAGAGTGAGTGCAGAGACAGAGAAAACCTTGCTCCCCATGCCAGTGGATACACGGGGTACTACCGGTGGGGAATGGAAGAGACCCTGAGAGAGCAAGTTACCACTCGGGCAGTGAGAAACGGGGAGAGAGGGGACTTCTGTGGGTTCCTGAGAGAGGTGTTGACTAGACTGCCCATGGCATATTCGTAGCGGCCATACAGAGAGAGCCAGCCTAAGGACTGATACAGAGAGCAGTGATGAATGGAGGAAAGGGCCTGAAGGACAAAGCAACAGATAGAGTTATATGTGATACTTAGACGAGAGAGAAGTGAGGTGGATGCGGAGGAGAAAACAGGAGAGCAATAATCGAGAGATGGCAGGAGATTTCCCTGGGCAATTGCAAAGCGAGCCTCGGGGGTCAGGAGGTGGTTTACACAGTAGGCTGCCCCCAGCTTCTTATGGACCCTCTTTATAATGTTATCAGTGTGAGCATTGTAGGTAAGGGAGGGATCGAGAGTCACTCCTAGGTATTTGAAGGAGGATACAATGTCAAGGGGAGGACCTGCAGGGGTTGATATGTGTAATATGGTGTTTGTTTTGTCAGCCTTTGTAAGGTGCAGCTTGGACCCAAAGAGCAAGGCCTTGATTTTGTTCTCATTTACAAGGAGTTTTTTTTGGAGAGGAACCAATTTTGAGCTACTCCATAATTAGTGGTGAGGGTGGAGGATATATCTTCGAGGGCCCTGGCACTATGGTAGATGACGAGGTCATCAGCATAGAGGAGTGCATTACAATTTATGCTCTCCGCAGGAAGATCATTTATGAAAAGAGAAAATAACACAGGCCCCAGTATGGAGCCCTGGGGTACGCCACTGTGGACAGGTAATGCGGCAGAAATATCCATGCCTATCATAACAGACTGGGATCAGTTTCCGAGGAAGCTACTGAACCAAGTGGTGGCATCCACGGAGAAACCTAGGTTTAGCAGGGCAGAGTTTAGAAGGTGGTAGTCCACAAGGTCAAAGGCTTTAGTTAGATAGGTCCACAAACACCGCACCTGTGGCCATGCCCATGTAGATGTATTATTTATTCATTACCCAGGCAGCTTTTCTTGGGATCAGAGTAGAGAAGGACTGTAGTTCATGACACTGCGGGCAGGATCCCACTCCTGGTGTTCTTCCAGTGCCTCCCAGCTACAAGACTCACTTATTCAACCATACTTTTCCAAACAAGATGTGTTTTATGTATTTTGAGAGGACCAGTGTATTATAAAAAGTAAATCAATTTATATTAACAGGGACACACAGAAATTAAAGTGGACTGAGCACTTTCCCAGGTGAGTTAACCTAACATACTCCATAGCTTTGACCCTCCCAAAGGCAGTGCTCCAGTAACATAGAAACATAGAAACATAGAACTTGACAGCAGATAAGGACCGCTTGGCCCACCCAGTCTGCCCATTTCCCGACCTAATGGATAAGCTGCAGATCCTAGTTAACCAGCAGCCTACTTCTTTCTACCCCAACCCCCTAGAATTGCCTTATGACTGTCCCATGCATGCTTGAATTCAACCACTGTTTTTGACTCTACAACCTCCTCCGGAAGGCCGTTCCATGCATCTACAACCCTCTCTGTGAAAAAATACTTCCTTACATTACCTCTGAGCTGTCTCCCCTCTATCTTCAAATTGTGCCCCCTTGTTCTTGCACACCTCTTTTTTGGAAAGATGCTACCCTCTTGGACTTTGTTGATTCCCTTGCGGTACTTGAAAGGTTCTATCATGTCCCCCCTCTCCCTCCTTTCCTCGAGGCTATACATATTAAACTCCTTTAGTCTCTCTTCATATGTCTTCTGGTGCAGACTCTGCACCATTTTAGTTGCCCTCTTCTGGACAGCTTCCATCTTGTCTATATCCTTGCAGAGATTTGATCTCCAGAACTGCACACAGTACTCCAGATGGGGTCTCACCAGCTGTCTGTACAGAGGGATAACAACTTCCTGTTTTCTACTGGTGGTGCCTCTCCCTATGCATCCCAGTATCCCCCCAGCCCTCCTTACTGCCCTCTCACTTGCTTGCCCACCTTTAAGTCATCTGATGACTACCCCCAGGTCCCTTTCCATTTTTGTTGTTGTTATTATCTCACCCCCCATTGTGTACTCTTCCCCTGGGTTTTTGTTTCCCAGGTGCATTACCTTGCACTTCTTAGCATTGAATCTAAGCTGCCATACATTTGACCATTCCTCCAACCTTGCCATGTCCCTTCTCATCCTTTCCACCCCACCTTGAGCATCAACTCTGTTGCAGATCTTTGTGTCATCTGCAAAGTGCAATAACTTATTCTGGTGCTGGAACTGGTGGAGGGCAAAGAGCATCAAGATAAAAACATTCCATTCATTTATGGTATCTTGTGGTGTTTGATGATTCAGTAGTATAGACGACACAGAAAGCAGAGACCACAGTAACCCCAGGTTATACTGTGAATATCCTGACTCAGTTGGCCAAAGCACCTATGCAGAATTCTGGGGGTATTGATTCAAATCCTGACTTCCTGATCACATTATTTCTTTCTGAAAAAGAAAAAGATGTACAGAGGAAGCCTAACAAGGCAATGTGGGAGATCCATCAGAATTTGGGAAGAAATTCCATATATGCTATTTATAATACATTTGAGAGATTTGTTTTTTAACACATATTAAATTGTCAGAATTTTCTTTTTAATTAGACATGCATGATTTGAAGTCACATAATCGCATAATGACTGACTACTTTTCTGTACAATTCCAATGAAAATATTTGCTAAATCCACTGACACTATAATGTACCCAGTCAGACTGTGGAGACTGTACTCCAGAAGTCTGGTATTAGACCTAACTTAAAAACATAAATAAAAGTGATCAGTAAGGGGGGGGGGGGGATCTTAGCCATCCATATTTGTATTGAGATTATCTCCCTATAGACACTTCTATGTATGTAAATACCCTGTAATCTGTACAATATCTGTATAATTCTATGTACATAATGAACTTATTGTTCTTCCTCTCTGTAAACTGTATTATCTGTATTGCCTTGTAAATACCTGTGTTAACCTGTATATACAATTGTTCATGCTCCACCCAGGTCCATCTTGCAAATGAGCTTCTGCTCAACGATGAATGCCTGGTTAAATAAAGACTTGAGTGATTGTTTGATTTTTCCTGTATTATGATTTACCTTACTGTAACTGGACTTTTGTATACTGTGAACCTTTCATTGTTTTGTTTTACTGTTTATTCAAATGTTGCTCTTACCCTGGGTCGCATCTGGAAACGAGCCTCGGCTCAGTGTGCCTTTCCTGGTTACCACATTTTAAATAAATAAATCAGTGTGCCTCTTCCCCCATGTCTACCTCTGCTGTTGCCCCCCGCACATTTGTTTTTGATTCCTAACAGACCGCTGCAGGGTTTATTCATATCTCAGTACTTCGTGCTCTGACCTGGTCACATCTAGTCTCTTCCCTTATCCAGTATTTATAGCTTGTAGTGTCTTGTGGGTAAATGTCAGAGCAAGAGTGAGCATGAAGTCAGGCAAGGTTAAGCCAATGAAAGAATGGAATACTTGCAGGCTGAAGTATGAATATGTAGGCAGGTGACCTTTTGTTCAGAAAGGTTAACTTTTGCTGATACTTGTTCTGTGAACAGCTGTGCCTTTTAATATTATTTTATCCTTCAAATTTATTGTTTCTCAAATACAGGATTACTCTGAAGTTCGAGTCCTATAAAAAAAAGTTGAACCCTATGCATAAAATGTATGTAATAACTGGTAAATAGTAACTACACACTGAAATCCGTTGCACACTTTCTCTAATGTAAACACACAGTTCTCACAGGTATCCAGCGATGATAGTGACTGTAAATGAGCGACTGTCAAAACAGCGACTCGTTTACAGCGCCACCCTTTTGGGCTACCCTGTAAGGGTAGCAACAGAATAAGAAAGCGACATTAGGGATCAGCGAGAGAGGGTGATTGGAAGGGGAGGGATAGGGAAGAGAAGGGGAGGGATAAGGAAGAAGGTTTGTGTGGAGGTAGTGTGCCATGCTGCCACCGAGCCAGCCGTGTGGTATGGTGTGGTGGTGAGGGTGGCTAGTTTCGGTGCAGTATGTTCTGAGTTCGGGGCTGGGACCAGGGAAAATGTTTTACTGCTGATGTTTTTTTTGTCAGACTGTCACCCCATCCCGACATGCACCCCCCTGGAGTTGGTTATATTTAGTCAGGGGGGGTGGGGGGCACATAATTACTATTGTAAGTTGCCGGATGTCTTGTCACCCACAGGTGTACATCACAGATTTGCTTTTCAGCGATGTACACTCTCTGTAACAGCGATCGCTGTTGTGACATGGAACCATTCTCACAGGGTGTGTATAATGAAGAGTGCATGCTTAACAGCTGCCAATCCATGCCAGCTGCAGCCGTCCTTGAACTCAGGTTGTGTGCAAACTGCTTCCTCAGTAAATTGCACTGTCTATCTTATCCGTAATCACTGACCTCATCTAGGTAAATCCACTGTATGCTGTTTTGACTTTTAAAAACCACAGTACTGGTTTTGGCTTGAAAAAGATTGAAAAAAAAAATTACTGTTTCACCTCATGGATGCCATACATTTTGTCTCATAACATGATACCAGTATAACAAGTAAAACACAGTGATCTGGGGTAATTCTTTTTTTTCGCACACACCCTCGGTGTGGAATACCTACATAAACCACTAGAGCTTCAGTCTCAAGGGTAATTGGGTATCCAACACCATGGGTGTCTGAAAAATTGAGAATAGTACATGGGTAGATGTGACGTGTAACTAGAATTTTATACACACTAAGTGTCTGATGGCTCTTAAACCACAAGAGGCCTGTGACATAATTATTCCTTGGCTATTAGCCCTCAGATGAGTGGGCCTTCTTTAGGCATCAAATAAAGTTTGGAGCCTACTGTCATTGGTGTAACTATTTTGTGAGTCAGATTTTCTGACACTGGGGGCTTGATGTTTGAAGGCACCATTAGATTGGCACATGCTGCACCGAAACCACTGCCTGTGGCAAACCTGTGTGCACCAGGGACCCTTCACCCGATTTTATAAAAAGTGGGGTCCCAACACCAAACTCCCCGGACTGGCCACAAGCTGACAGCTGCACCAACGAAATGGCGCAACAGCGGGAAATGCAGCAACCTGCGGGCTAGGCTTCTGGCAGCAGCAGTCAGTGATGGCAACCCGCCAGCCAGTCATCCTGGTAGCTGGTGGGTCATCCGGGGTATGCCATGGCTTGTTGGGGTGGGGACAGGTCAGGTGGGGGGGAGGTAACAATGGCCCTTAATGGTCAAGGGCAGGGACAGTGTGGGTCCGGGTTGGAGGCAGACATACCAGTACCACCACAGAGGGAGGGTTGCAGGCTCTGCCCTGCCATGGACCACTGGCTGCTCCAGCAGTGGTCTGGCAGGTGTCGGCGGTAAGGGTGCCTTCTCCAGTGGGGTACAGGATCACCCCCCCATACACACACCCAGTGAGGGCTGCATTAATAACGCACGGCAGGTTAGACTAGCTCTGGCTGGTCTTACGGCAGAGTCCATGTGCTCATTGGGGATGGGTTTCCAAAATCCCAAATGAGGGGCTATGGCAGCCCTGCTGTGGTGCAGTCCCTCTTCTTTCATGGTGCACCAGTTTGGCCATTGCAAGAATGGCACTAGCCTGGCTAGCGTAGGCGGTCTCCCCAGTGGCAAATGGTCCCTTACAAAATTGGGACTGGCACGCACAGTGCGGTTCAAGGAGCCCTTTGCTCCATTTTTGCTTGCTGCAAGCCCCTTGCGCAAGTCCCGATGTTTTGAAATTTGGGCCCTGGTGTGTGTATGGAATTGTTCTCCATAGACACCCTAGCAGAAAATCGACTATGTGATTTGCTTCGTTGTATTCCATTAACTTTGCATGGAGCAGTATTATCGTATTGATATGCCTGTCCTTGACCGACCTTGTTTCTCCAGTGCTTGCTCTGCTGGTAACAGGCATTTGGAGACCATGTAGAGTGAATCTAGAAGGCGGGTGATCACTGGAAAGATTCGAAGCCTGATGAATTAGGGGTAATTCTAGGTTTGTGTGCATGGGCCGCAAGTTATGGAATAGGCTACCTGGTCATTTGAGGTCACAAAAAAGTTTTATATCCTGGAGAGCTATTAAAACTTGGATTTTTCATGCTGCTAAGCAGTCAAATATTTGCTGTATCTGAGTTGGCAGGTTTAAAGGCTACCTAAACACACATCTAATGGGGTATATTGTTCTAAAAACCCTCCCGTGGAAACAGAGCAGACAGGGAGAGGTTTTGAATCCTAGAAGCAGTTACCTTAAAATCCAAAGTTGTATGCTTTTGCAGCAAGTTTTTATCTTAACGCCAAAATCAGGAAACATTTTCAGAGCACTGCGCCGATCGGAGGCTAAGACTGCTGGGAATGTCTAACGTGATGATGTAATCTTAGCAAGTGAGGATGTTCCCAGTGTACTATACATGTCACATAGCGATAAAGATCTCAAGGTACACATATTGCTAATTTGAGACACAGAACATAGGGCTCCATAGGGACTAATTGTCACACTTGAACCACTGATTCTGATCCTGTATAAATTTTGTTGTAAATATAAGAAATTAATGTATGATGGCTGTGGCAGAGGAAAAGGCCGTCTTACTGGAACTGACACATCAAGACCCCCCAGGGATAGTTCAAAGGACAGAAGGTGGTTTGAGTCTGCAGCTATTTAAAAGGCAATTCCTTTGTTAAATTTTCTTTGAAGTCAGG
This sequence comes from Neoceratodus forsteri, assembly GCA_016271365.2. Classification (NCBI taxonomy): domain Eukaryota; kingdom Metazoa; phylum Chordata; order Ceratodontiformes; family Ceratodontidae; genus Neoceratodus; species Neoceratodus forsteri. The sequence continues at coordinate 1,416,280,229 of CM028129.1, forward strand.
AAACAAAGTATCCACTTTATAATGCCCTCAGGGAGATCTTTTGACTTGCATAGTTGCCAGGAAGGACTTGTGGGGAGGGGTGTCAGAGAGAGGCCAGAATGGACATTGAAGAGGTTTGATGTCTGAGCCAGGGAGGACCCAGACGAATTTGGAAGGTCAAATACACATTCCCAGGAAGCCTTGGGAGGACATCACAGAACCTGTTTATGTGTGTGTGTGTGTGTGGCAGAACAAAAACCAGTTCTGACCAGTTACTCTGAGGAGAGGAAATTCAGTATGTCACTTATCATTTTTTTTTAAATCTTGTTGGGACGTCTTGTGTGGTAACATATATCTTTTAATACACCAAGGCGGAGTTTAATGATCTCAGAGTGGAGGCCAGCTCAGAACTCTTTTATCCAACTGAGCAAGCCTTAGAGAAACACAAGACAATATTAACTGACTGAGGGAGAATCATCACAGCACTGAAAGAGAGTAAGATTAGACCAGTCTGAATGTATGTATTGTAGAAACTTGCACTTCAAACCTATTTGTTTTATGGTTGTATGTGTTGGGATATATTTTGTTCTGTAATTATTGTTCTGTTTTGATATTTTTAAAGTAAAGAGAGAGTTTTACAATGGAACTGTCTGGAGTGCCTTGTCATTTCTTTTTATTTAAGTGGAGCTTTTAAACGTTATAAGTAACACGGTGTATGGGCTTATTGTATACAAACTGGGAAATGGATAGAGTTCTCTAAAGTCTTGCATAGAGTTCTAAGGGTTCATTTGAAAGACCTGGTTGGGTGCCCATAGGCAAAGATATCTGGCCCCCCGAAGACAGAATTATCTGAGCCTGATAATTGGGTATGCTAACAAGAAGTTATTAGTTTGACTCCCTCCAGAGCTTAAGACTAAGGTGATTTGAACCCACAAAACAGACAAGAGGGCTACCATGTTCTGTTCACTGTACACAAATCAGACGCTCAGAGGTTGGCACTTTGGGAGTAGAGGGCTGACCGGCTGAGCAAGTTTGTGACAGATTGGTTTGCAGCAGTGGCATAAAAAGTTTGGTGGTATAAGCTTCATTGTTCAGTGTGTTAGCTTGAAACCATTCAGCTCACTTGGAAAAAAAGAAAGGCAGTGTTTTATTTCAAAAAGAAACAGAACTATATCCCTTGACTTGCAGTTAAGTTCCCACCCATTTTATTTTTTTTCTGAAGTGCCAGTTAGAATAGTATTAGTAGTGAGGGAAGAAGAAAATGGCTTCCGACTACAGCAGGCACACTTTAGATTTCTTAAAGCAGTTGTGCGGGGACAGGGGAGTCCCATTTGGGGTGAAAGCCAGTAAGCAGAACCTCATAGAGGTAGCAGATACCCAGGACAGTGAGTCACCAACCGTGACTGAAAGGGACCAGACCTCAAGTGTGGCAGAACTAGTGGCCAGTGAGGGGTCCCGAGCCAATAAGGCAGACAGAAGGGCCACTATCAGTGAAGGGCCACAGCAGCAGGAACAAGTCACCAGTATCCTGAATCCAGAAGTTCTCAGGTTGCAATTTGAGTTGCGCAGGATGGAGCTGGAGTCCCAGGAGAGAAAGGGAACAGCAAGAGGCAGATTGTGAGGCAGAGCGACAACAGAGGGAGGCGGACTGTGAGGAACATGAGCGCCAGAGAGAGGCAGAGGAGAAGAGAGAGCGAGAACGCAGAGAGGCGGAGTAGAGGAGAGAGGCGCGCCAGTGGCAACACGAACTGGAGAAGCTATGGCTCCAACCAGTGGCACCAGGGCAAGTAAGTGGCTTGGGTTTAACTGGGACTGCAGGACTGGGTTACAAGTTGAACTCCAAATTAATAGCAGAGTTTAAGGACGGGGAGGACATGGACACCTTTTTAAATTTTTTTGAAAAAGTCTGTATTCAGGCTAAAATTCCTAGAGAGTCCTGGAGCTTCCAGCTATCCCTGCTACTTACCGGAAAAGCTTGGAATGCATTGGGTCAAATGGACAATGAAGATAGCAATGATTACAGCAAGTTAAAAGCTGCACTGTTTAAAAAGTTTGGTTAACTGCTGAATACAGAGCCACCAGAAGCTCAGAGGAGCCCTGATATGAGCTACGAGGAGTTAGCCTACCTAAAACAAAATGCCAGTTTTTAAAACGTTGGTGGAAGGAATTGAGGCAAACACTGTTGATAACATTAAAAATGTGATTTTATTAGAACAGTTTTATTGGACATGCCCAGCAGAGTTAAAAACCTGGCTAGAGGACCGAGAGCCAAAAACAGTGCAAGAGGCTGCTGAACTCTCGGACTGCTATGCCAAGAGCAGACCTGCTCTTAGAGCGAATGGGGTGAGTGTGGCAGCGCAGAAAGGGAAAAGCGCACCTTCAGGGCAGCTAAAACCCCTCACTGCCTCCACCGAAACCAGTTAGCCCCAGGTTTCAAAGAAAAGATTTTTCTGAAGTAAGAAATGTTTGTTGGTTATGTAAATCAACTGGGCACATTGCCAGACAGTGTCCAAGAAGGGCAAACAATAATACGCAAAGTGGTATCAGAAAGGAAGTGGGTTGTTTGTGTGTCCCTGGAAGCATGCCAGTGAACATGAGGGAACACATGCACCCAGTCATGGTAAATGGCGTATAGACGTAGGGGTTAAAGGACACAGAGGCATCCCTGACATTGGTAAAGGGGGATCTGGTACAACCTGGTCAACTTATACCCAATACATACGTGACTGTACAGGACTTTGCGGGTGAAAAGAAAACATTGCCACTGGCCAGTGTTCTCCTGGACTGGGGTGAAACAGGGGGAACTGTGCAATAGGTGGCTGTAGCTAAAACATTAGCAGTGGATGTGATCTTGGGTAACAATCTCCAGCAGGGGGTGGTATGTGCAGTTACCCATAGTCAAGCAGCCAGGGAAAATTGTAGTTCTCTGAGCCCCCCACAAGCCATTGTGGAAGATACTGAGAGGCTGGTTCCCCAGCCGGTGTCTCCAGAGGGGGAGACTGATAAAAAGGGGCTAGAAATTTCTCCAGTAGCAAGTAACCACATTGCTATAGAGGCTTACTCCGAAGAGGGAGGGGGTGACCTCTTGTGATAGGATTGGGACTGACAGTGATCCTGAGGGCCCTGATGCTAGTGCTAGGGACCCTAGTTTAGTGGCTAAAGGGGGCCTGTCCCATGCCTTGGGAAGGTTTGAGGGGTTTGCAGCTGCTCAGAGAAGTGACCCTAGTTTAGAGAAGCTGAGGGCTTGGGCAGACTCGGACGGTGCACAGGGAGGTGACGGCAGACATAAGGTTTATTGGGAAAATGAACTTATGTATACACAGGCAGTACAGATGGGGGATGCTAGGCAGGCAGCTTGTCGTTCCCCAGGGATATCATGAGCAGTTGCTCAAGGTTGCCATGATATTCCCTTGTCTGGTCATCTGGGAATCGTGCACACAAGGTTGGCCCAGAATTTCTACCGGCCTAACTTCACCCAGCAGGTGAAGGAGTATTGCAGGTCTTGTCACCAATGCCAAGAAATAGGGAAGGCAGACAAGTAAACCCAAGCCGCCCTGATCCCCTTGCCCATAGTGGAGGAGCCATTCCAGAGGGTGGGAATGGATATTGTGGGGCTTTTAAATACCCCCAGCTCCTCAGGGAAGAGATTCATCCTGACTGTGGTGGATTATGCCACCTGGTACCCAGAGGCAGTCGCCCTATCCTCTCTGAGGACAGACAAAGTGATAGATGCCTTGCTTGGGATTTTCTTCCGTGTTGGGTTTTCGCAGGAGTTAATCACCGACCGAGGGGGTTCCTTCATGTCGGACCTAATGAAATGTTTATGGAAGAAGTGTGGGGTGGTGCAGAGATGCACGACACCGTATCACCCACAAGCCAATGGGCTTGTGGAACGCTTCAATGGTACCCTAAAGTCAATGCTCTGGGCGTTTCCTGAACAGCATGGGAGGGACTGGGAGAAATACCTTCCCCACCTGTTGTTCGCATGCAGGGAGGTGCCCCAAGAGTCAACAGGATTTTCCCCCTTCAAACTCTTGTATGGACGCTGGCTACGTGGGCCCCTAGACTTGATCCGGGAGGACTGGGAAGGCAAGCACACCACCCAGGGAACTCCTATTGTGGATTACATGCTAAGGTTTAGGAAAAGGCTGAAGGAGCTTATGGGGACAGCCCAGAGCAACCTGGCAGCTGCCCAACAGAAACAAAAAGTATGGTACTACCACAGAGCCGGAGCTCGCTCGTACATGGTGGGTCAGGAAGTCACAGTCCTTATTCCGGTTCGGAAAGACAAGCTACAAGCTGAGTGGGCAGGACTGTACAGAGTGGTTAGGAAGGTAAATGACGTAAACTACATTGTGGAGTTACCTGACTGTAGACAGACAGACAGAAAGGATGTACCATGTCAACATGATGAAGCCATATGCAAATAGGGATGACACGGTGTTCACAGTGTGTAGTCATGGGGAGGGGACGGATGAAGGAGACCCCCTTCTGGACTTGCTGGAAGAGAGTAAGCGGGAGTCCTCTGTGAAGGCAGTAAAATTGTCTCCCCAGCTGACCCCGGGCCAGATCCAGAAAGTGAGGGAGGTTTTAACAGACTTTGCCCCCTTGTTTAGCGCCAAGCCTGAACTAACCCCCTTAGCAACACATGATGTGGAGACAGGGACACAGACACCCATACGGCGGACAGCATATTGGGTGTCAGAGGCTTCCCAAAAGGACATTAGGAGGGAAGTGGAGGAGATGTTGGATTTAGGGGTAATCCAGAGATCCCACAGTCCCTGGGCCTCACCTGTAGTCCTTGTACCCAAGCCAGATGGCTCGACTCATTTCTGTGTAGACTGTCGTGAACTGAATGCAGTCACAAAGTCAGACGCCCACCCGATGCCCCGGACGGATGAACTCCTGGACAAGTTGGGGGGACGATCTGCCTTATGACCATTGATCTGACAAAGGGGTATTGGCAGGTAGAGTTGACGGATAGAGCTAGGGAGAGGTCGGCCTTCATCACTCTGATAGGCTTATTTGAGTTCAAAGTAATGCCTTCCGGAATGAAGAATGCCCCAGCCACTTTCCAAAGGTTGATGAACCAGGTGTTAAATGGTGCTGAGGAGTATGCCCTGGCATACCTGGATGACATTGCCATCTTCAGTACCATCTGGGAGGAACACCTGTCACACCTTAGGGAAGTGCTGGGCAGAATACAGAGGGCCGGGCTCGCTGTCAAAGCCGAGAAGTGCCAGGTGGCCATGGGAGAAGTGGCATACCTCAGGCATGTGGTAGGCCGGGGACAACTCCGTCCTAACCTGATAAAAATAGAAGTAATACAGGCATGGCCCAGACCAGAAACTCAGAAGCAGGTCAGGAGTTTTCTCGGGACAGCAGGGTACTATAGAAAATTTGTACCAAATTTCAGTGCCCTGGCTGCTCCCCTATCTGACCTGACAAAGAAACGGATGCCCAAGAAAATTACCTGGGGTCCAGCCTGTGAGGAAGCCTTTTCCAAACTGAAGGAGACACTGTGCAGTGCTCCTGTGTTGACAAGTCCGGACTGTAGCAAAAGTTTTATAGTTCAGATGAACGCCTCAGACATGGGTATTGAGGCAGTACTAAGCCAGACATCCTGCGAAGGGAGGGACCACCCCATAGCCTACCTGAGCGGAAAGCTGCTCCCCAGGGAACAAGCATACTCCACGGTGGAAAAGGAGTGTCTTGCCCTAGTGTGGGCCCTAAAGAAATTGGAACCGTACTTGTATGGACAGTCTTTTGTGGTGCAGACTGACCACAACCCCCTGGTTTGGTTGACACAGATGGGGAAAAACAATGGCAGACTGCTCAGATGGAGTCTTGCTTTACAAGGTTATGATTTGAAAATCGTACATAGGGCTGGAACCAAGAATAAGAACTCAGATGGGTTGTCCCATGTGTATGAGGGATGAACTGATTTGGGAAGCTCATCCCATGTAGGGGATAGAACCCCCAAATTCAGTCTAGGTGGGGAGGAATTGTCACACTTGGATCACTGATTCTGATCCCTGTATACATTTTGTTGTAAATATAAGAAATTAATGTATGATGGCTATGGCAGAGGAAATGGCCGTCTTACTGGAATTGACACATCAAGACCCCCCCAGGGATAGTTCAAAGGACAGGAGGTGGTTTGAGTCTGCAGCTATTTAAAATGCAATTTCCTTTGTTACATTTTCTTTGAAGGCAGGAACCAAAGTATCCACTTTATAATGCCCTCAGGGAGATCCTTTGACTTGCATAGTTGCCAGGAAGGACTTGTGGGAAGGGGTGTCAGAGAGAGGCCAGAATGGACATTGAAGAGGTTTGATGTCTGAGCCAGGGAGGACCCAGATGAATTGGAAGGTCAAATACACTTCCCAGGAAGCCTTGGGAGGACATCACAGAACCTGTTTATATGTGTGTGTGTGGGGGGCGGGGGTAGAACAAAATACAGTTCTGACCAGTTACCCTGAGGAGAAGAAATTGAGTATGTCACTTATCATTTTTTTTAAATCTTATTGGGACATCCTGTGCGGTTACATGTAACTTTTAATAGACCAAGGCGGAGTTTAATGATCTCAGAGAGGAAGCTGGCTCAGAACTCTTTTATCCGACTGAGCAAGCCTTAGAGACACACAAGACAATATAATCTGACTGAGGGAGAATCATCACAGCACTGAAGGAGAGTAAGATTAGACCAGTCTGAATGTATGTATTGCATAGAATTCTAAGGGTTCATTTGAAAGACCTGGTTGGGTGCCCATAGGCAAAGATATCTAGCTCCCCGAAGACAGAATTATCTGAGCCTGATAATTGAGTACGCTAACAAGGGGTTATCAGTTTGAATCCCTCCAGAGCTTGAGACTAAGGTGACTTGAACCCACAAAACAGACAAGAGGGCTACCTTGTTCTGTTCACTGTACACAAATCAGACGCTCAGAGGTTGGCACTTTGGGAGTAGAGGGCTGACCAGCTGAGCAGGTTTGTGACACTGAGTACTGGGAATGTCTTGACTTGCTAAGATTACATCATTGCGTTAGACGTTCCCAGCAGTCTTAGCCTCCGATCGGCACGATATACAACTTTGGATTTTAAGGTAACTGCTTCTAGGATTCAAAACCTCTCCATCTGCTCTGTTTCCACAGGAGAGTTTTTAGAACAGTATACCCCATTAGATGTGTGCTTAGGTATCCTTTAATTCTATAGGAAATATTGATGTCTGTGCTGTACTGTATGTCTTTGTTATATATTCTTGTACCTTTATTGTGAATTGGATTTTCTTGCTGATAAGGGATCCCATTGAAAATGAGCTTTGGCCAAACTGAGCTATCGTTTTCTGGAAAATTTTCTCAGAATAAAACTTGTACTACTACTACTACAAATAACAAAGGCAAGCACAAAAGGTAAAACAAAAGTCAGAGTCTCTGACTTGGTCAGTTGAAGTGCAGCAAAATCTTAGGCTATTTGAATTAAAAAAAAAAAAGTTATTTTGGATTTTCCCTGGTATCCAGTGGGTCCCCACCACCCTACCCTCTTGCTCTTCACTTACAAACTCCCAGTAAATGGTCAGCAAATGACACAGCCCTCATATAACCTCATTGGCTGGTTGCTAACTGACAAATGCAAACCACAAAGCAGAAGTGTGATTTGCATTTGTTAGTCGGCGGTCGGCTGAGGAGATGAAAGGAGAGCTGTGTCGGTCGCCGAACTGATTATAGGGTTATATGTGTTACCACCTCAACTGACCCACGATTACTAAGGCATTCCTACAGTGCCAGAGGCAGTTGCTGCTCATGTGAACACCCAGCCCCCTTCCACTGGTTGATTGTTTGGTGAGGTAAGGCACTGCAGCAACTCTCCAGGGATACATGATAGGTGTGATCTGCACAGAAAAAGAGTTTGCTGCTCCATGTGTGCTCCTATTCCCAGCTGCTACACTGCACTTTAGGGTTGGAGGAATGAAAAGTGCAGGATACTTGCCGACTGCACTGAAGCAGGAACTCTGAGGCACCTCAGACTGTTACTGTGGTTCCCCGGCCCTGATGTCGGTCCAGGAAAGGGCTGGGAGAGTGGAGAATGCAGGCTCCAGCTGCAAAAGAAGGAAGCTTAAGGGAGGCTGATGCTGGCACTGGGCCACAGGAAGGGATCAGAGTTAAGCTCCCAGTATGGGAGCAAGGTTGGATTTACAGTGTCATGGGCCCAGTATCCTGTGAATAGAGTGACTTAATTACAGCGAGTCACTTTGGGCGAGGTGACAGTAGCGACTGTGAAATGGCTATGTGCTATTAACAGCACATTGTAAGTTCAGTGCTTTTATTTCAGTAGGGAGTCAGTAGAAAACAGTTATTGTTTGAAGTAGATAGGGAGTTGTTCATCAGGCCAGTTGCATGCTGGCTATCTGGTGTAGTGCTTATAGTCACCACCTGTGTGGTTGGCGGACCCAGGTTCGAGCTGACTGTGGGGAGATTTTTTGTTTGTTTAATTTTTGTCGTTGTTGCTGTTTAACTCCCATTCCGCCCGCCGTCCTGACTTTGTTCCCTGCTGCTCACAGGCTACCCTCAGCATTCTCCCCCTGCCGACCTGTGTCTTCCTGTGAAGTAGCCCCTCCCTCCCTCCCGGATTTTTCCCTGTCCCTCAGTGTCACCCCCCCAGTGATAGTTATATTAATGATGGAGGGTGTGTGGAGCAAAGCCCCCCTGTTAAGGGGATGGGGTTGGGGGGCAGAGCCCCTCGCAGAAAAAGCAAGTGTAGCAGCACTGATTTTGGAGCATGATGTTGTGCTCTGCGCTGCTTTGCTTGGCGCTGTTTTTGTCTTACTGTTTTTTGTTGGCACCTGTTTTTGGTGCTGTTTTCATATAGAACCCATGGGCCCTGTGCATGGTGGTTACCATGGGCCCTGTACCATGTTGACACAGCCTCAGAGGGGGCCTGGCACCCCCAATTATGTCACACCAGGAGCTTTTGTTGTTGTTGTTGTTAGCATGCACATTGGTTCTCTGTTTGTGTTAATCACTTTCTTATCCAGTTTTCTCTGTGTTGCTTTACCACTGGGAGACCCCAGCACATACTGTATGGTATCATATCATATCACATATGTCTGTAGTGTGTGTGTGTGTGTGTGTGTGGTGTGTGTGTGTTGGGGGTTGGTTAAAAAAATGTTGTCTGTTACATTGGATTCTGGATACAGTAACATACTTTTGAGAAAAGCTAATAATTCTGAGTACCCTCATTCTTTTAAATACAATACTTCTGAAAAATAGTTTAGAATCAGCAAATCTGAAACTTGGGAATTAAAAAACACGCATGCAGTTGTTTGCTTTTTTTTTCTTATTACTTTGTTTTACCACCCAGAGTTGATGATGTTATTCCTACTATAAAAGGGTATTTATGTTAACCACGAGGAGCATCAAGTCTAATAGAATGAGTTAATGAAATGATCTAAATAAGCAGCACACAGTGGGAGCCATATAGAAGTATGGTCCGGAAGTACTAGTACAAATCTACCCTGATGCAGTAAAATGACACAGTGATTAAGGGTGAAAGATAACCCACTCACAGTTATGAAATAAGAATAGTTGTATATTGGTTTAGGAAGAAGTGGGCTATACAACAGGCAGACCCATAACATTAGGTGTCTTAATACTGGAATCTTAAAAAGATATGCGGTACTGCATACTGTATAGTTTTCTTTGTAGTGTTTGATGATCCGCTGAAACACCCATGGACGTTTTCTCTCTATAATCAGATCAGTCCTGATCTTTTCTCTTAAATGAAGTTTAAACAACAGAAGGTCTCCTCACATTAAAACAAATAATTTGTTTTACGACTGCCATCACCATAAAATGCAGATTTCATGGTTTAAGGATAGTACTGTTATCAAGTTTCTTCACTTATGGTAGCTTGCACGATATCAGCCAGTTCAGAATGCACCCATTACTTTACCAAAAAACAACATTCAGCTCAGTGAAACTCAACAAATAGCACACTTCCCCACTGCCTGTAGTTGCCACTTGCCACCATCACTACTTGAGATGAAAGGCAACACCTTACCAACCAAACAGCCATACAGTTTGGCCTGTGCCTTTGTGCGGGCAACCAGTCAACATACTCCCCACCTGCCTACCACATGCCAGGCTGTTCTTGTCCTCCAGACTGTCAGGGCAGATCCACTTAATGCCGCCCCCCACCACCCAACCACGCACTTGGCATTGTCGACTCTAAACCTCTGACTCTTCAGCACTGGCAGGGCTCCGCTCGATCACTCCTGACCTGGCTGCGACTCCTTTTTTAAGTCCAGGTTTTAATGAATGAGTCACTCACTTTTCTCTGGCTACTTCACTCTGCTCACTCCTCTTATCCCACCTGACCATCTTGACAAACATGCTCAGGCGATGTCAAGACAGATTAAAAGTGTTGAGAATGGCCCCAAATCCAACAGTCCCCACCATGATAACTCTGTGCATCCTCTGGTGCCGACCCACAACCCTCACTGACTGAGACTCACTTCCTTCTAATGCACTACACACACACACCAGATGACAAGTCTGAAAACATGACGGGGCAGTGTGGGTGCATGTCAATGGCTGCCCTTGCGTCTGCTGCGTGACGTCACATCATGTCAGGGGCAGATGGTTGACTCCTCCCTCCCGAGGTGTCCTCTGGGCCCAGGTACACCCCAGCAAAAAAACAAAACAACGCTGGGCATGTGCAACAACACACAGAAAACATCTGAGAGAAGGGCTGCCAAAAAAATAAGGGCCATCTGCACTGGAGTAGCGTGTGTAAGTGTAAATCCGATCCAGCATGGGAGTGGGGGGATAACACTTATGTTTGGACACACTATAGCAAACACCAGGGAATAATTATAATAAATACTGCCACAATATAGCCTATTTGTGTGATAAATAAGACTTTTCACTTGGGCTGTAAGGCAAGCAGCCGAAGGGTAAAGGGGGCTGAGATGGTTGCCAGAGGGTGGGGTTTTCATTCAGTAGGGTGGTTACTAAGATGGAGGAGTCTGTGGCTTCATCCTTTGAAACAAATGTGTTCAGCAGCCACACGCTACAGATACTGTAAATGCGCGCTGAATCAGAAGTCCGTGATGTGAGCATTTCAAAGCTTGACACACGCTGACTCCTGATACAAAAACAGACTGTCAAGCCAGTCGTGGTTCAGTAGTTGAAAGCAGCATACAGATATGCATTGCAAGCTTGTATTCCACAACAATAAAGCACACAGAGGCCATTGTTGTGTTTGCTTGTGCACATGCACAAGAAACACATTGCGTCAGCTTCCTTCAGTAGCGTGTTGTGGAGGCGCGGCAGTGTTGTGGCGAATGGCAGCAGTCCGTTTTGGTGCAGGTCTCTGCCGTGCCAATAGAGGAGCATGCTGTCGATGACAGCAGTTAATGAGCGTGCCACTGTGCTCAAAGAAATTGACCGCTGCAATCAGGGAGCACCTCATCACTGAACAATCAGCTGTGTTTGCGGATCGGTCCCTGACTGCAGAAGCCAATTACAGCTGCATTGTCTTGGGTCCCCTTTCAATAAACATGGTGACGGCTTCTCCATTGGCCTCTCACAGTCCCCACAAAGCTGATGAACACCCGCCACCCGCCTCTCCCAGTCCTTGTTAAAGCCGCCGGGGGTGCCTGATCCTCCTGTTGGCATGCCCCCTCCCCAGTTCATTTGCCGACAGGGTAGCCTAATCCCCATCGGCATGATGTGCCCCCTCCCCCATTGTTGTGTGCCAAGGCTGCCCAGTCCCCCTCAGCTCATCACACTCCCCAGCACACTGTGGCCGATGGGGTTTCCCAATCCCGTCGGCTCAGTCCCCAACAAATACCCAGGTAAGCAGCTGGGCCCCCCAGCATGCTCCTGTGATTCTCCCCAGCACACTGTATGGCCGATGGGGTGCCCAATCCCGTCTCCTCTCCCCCCAACAAAAATCCAGGTGGCACGCTGGGAGCCCACTCCAGTGTGCCAAAAGTCCCAGCAGTGTCTTTTTTTTAATTCCTGTAAAAAGCGGTCTCTTGTTGAGTCTCTTGCCCCTCCCCAACCCGCAGCCACCCTCTCCACCCCCTCCCACCCCTCCACCCCATACTTACCTCCGGAGCCTGATGCGACGATCTCGTGGACCGGGAACACGCCTGCACTCTTCAAAGCCAACCGCAAACTGAAGAAATGCCGGTAAGCTGTATAATGGCATAAATGGTGTTTTTTCAACTTATGTGGATATCTCTGCCATTTTTTTTTACTTTTGGCACCAAGTCTTCTACATGGGGTTCTTGGGACACCTCCTCATGAATTCAGTCACTGTCATGGCATTATTCTGTCCGGAAAGGTGATTTCATGGTCACTGCGTGGAATTACCTTTCGGGATCGATTAACCAAACGACAGTGTCACAGGTTCATGATTGGGCTCTCAAAAGCCTGTGTTGCAAATTTGGAAGACTATTTCAAACAAGCATTTGTTAATGCGAATGTTTGCTTGCTGGCATGGCATTGGTAGTGTAGAAGTTACAAGAGCTGCATAATAGGAATGGCAGATATTGAACTAAGCAACCCACCACCACCCTGCAGAGAGTGGCAGGCATTGGGGTGGCCTTTGGGTCGTCAGGCATAACGACCACGCCATTTCACCACACCCTACCCTGCAGACTCTGACAAGTGTCACGATGTGCCTTGGGGTCTTTGGCCCTTATGCACACCCCATTCCATCAGGAAATACGGTGAGATGGGTGCGGTATAGGAGAATGGGGTGAAATTTGGGCCCGAAGAGTCCGAGGCACACCTTGATGCCTCTCACTGGCTGCAGGGTGTGGGTGGGGGTGGAATGGTATGAGCATGACAGGCAAGAATCCCAAGTCACACCCCTGATGCCTGTCATACTCTACAGGGTGGGGCGTTAATGGTCGGAAACCCTAACGCCTCAGGCATTTGTTGGTATTTTCACTCCAAATTTTCAACATGGGTTTTTTGTGACCCCCCCCCCAGCTCATGAACAGTGGCAATATCAGTTTGTTAACCAAAAACTGCTTTTGCACAGCGACTATGGCATTTGGCACCACAGGTGCAAAAACACATTCTGAACAGGCTGTGAAAATGACAGCGGTACTGTTCATGGGGAGGTGTAAAAATGCACTGTTGAAAATCTCACTATAATCTTTAAAAATGGTGAAGTCAGCGTGCGTGAAACTGTGCAGCAGCACCATAATCTTAACTAGTTTGGGGATTTTTACAGTTGATTGTTAACACAGGCATTTTGGGACCTCAGTCATGAACAGTGTCAGTGTGATTTTCTTTATCTGTCCGAACAATGATTTCCCACAGCGACCATGCATCTCTGCAGTGAAGTGTGAAAACACATTTCGGCCATGTTGTGGAAAATGACAGCTGTACTGTTCATAAGGAGAGTGTGGAAAAATACCACTGGTAAATCTGGACTGAAAATATTACAAATTCTTGAACCCTGTCTGCGTGGAAACTCGTAATGCTCACTCGTAACCACAGTAATTTTATAGAGTTTTGTCACCAAATTTTCAACATAGCCATTTTAAGACCTCTGCTCATGACCAGTGTCACTGTGATTTTCTAATCTGTCCCAAACATTGTTTCGCAAACCAACTGTTACCACTATGCGCTACATGTGCGGAAACACATTTTGGGCGAGATGTGAAAATGGTAGCACTGCTCATAAGGAAGTGCTGTAAAATGGCACTGTTGAAAATCTGGTGTGCAAATATTACAAATTCGCAAACTTGCCAGCGTGCATAGGAACTGAGCAACGTGCGCTCCTAAAACCGTCATTTTGGGGAATTTTTTCACCAAATTTTCAACATAGCCATTTTAAGACCTCTGCTTACGACCAGTGTCACTGTGATTTTCTTAATGTGTCCCATACATTGATTTCGCACACCGACTGCGCCATTGTGCGCTACCTGGGCAGAAACACGTTGTGGGTGAGCTGTGAAAAATGACAACTGTACTGCTCATAAGGCAACGTTGAAAATCTGGAGTGAAAATATTGAAAATTTGCGAACTTACGCGCGTGCATAGGAACTCTGCAACGCACGCTCATAAAACAATCACTTTTAGGAATTTTTTCACCAAATTTTCAAAATAGTCATTTTAAGACCTCTGCTCATAAACAGTATCACTGTGATTTTTCTTAATGTGTCCCGTGCAGTTGATTTTACTTTTCGACTTCGCCATGTGCACTACTGGTGACTGACTGATGGGTAGATGTGAAATAGACAGCTGTACTACTCATAAGGAGGTGTGGTAAAATGGCAATGTTGAAAATCTGGAGTGAAAATATTGAAAATTAAGAAACTTACGAGTGCGTGGAACTGCATAGCATGCGCTGTAAACAGTCATTTTAGGAATTTTTCACCAAATTTTCAACATAGTCATTTTAAGACCTCTGCTCATGAACAGTGTCACTGCGATTTTCTTAATATGTCCCGTACATTGATTTACTTTACCGACTGAGCCATTGTGCTCTACATGGCGGAAACACATTTTGGGTGAGATGTGAAAAATGACAGCTGTACTGCTCATAAATGTGTGGTAAAATGGCAGTGTTGTAAATCTGGGTGGAATATTGAAAGTCGCGAACTTGCGGTGCGTAGGAACTTTTAGCGCCGCGCTCGTCGTAAAACAGTCATTTTGGAATTTTTCACCAAATTTTCAAAATAGGCTTTTAGAGCCCACCTTATGAACACTGGCAGTGTCATTTCGTTAATCATTCCGGAAAGGTGATTTACGCACAGTGGCTGCAAAATCACCGCCGAACCGAGTAATGCCCGCGACAGTGCAAGAATTCATGAGAGGTCCCAAAACCCCATATTGGAATTTGGTGCAAAAATTCCAAAATGCCTGCGATATGCAACAAAGTTGAAAAACCCTATCTATCCCATTATACAGCTTACGGCATTTCCTCAGTTCGCGGTCGGCTTTGAAGAGTGCAGGCGTATTCCGGTCCACGAAGATCGTGGCGCTGGACTCCGGAGGTAAGTATGGGGTGGGAGGGTGTGGGGAGAAACAGGGTGCGCCAGTGGGTGGGTGCGGGTTGTGGGGGCAGGGAGACTACGAGGACAGTTTTTCTTTACAGTTTTAAAAAAAAAAAAAATGACGCGGTATGTTTACTGCGCTGGGGTGGGCTCCCAGCGTGGCAGAAAAAGGCTGACTGGAGGCGTGGAGCCGATGGGGATTGGGCACCCTGTCGGCCATGGCATCTGTTGCCACGCCTGGGGTGGGCTCCCAGCATGGCACCCTGTACTGGGGGAGACAGTGAACCCGGCGAAGTTGGGCACCCCGTCGGCCGATACATCATTGCCACGCTGGGGTGGGCTCCCAGCGTGGCACCTGGATACTTTAGGCGTGGAGCCGATGGGGATTGGGCACCCCGTCGGCCGCCACAGTGTGGAGGGAGGCACATGAGCACACAGTGTGCGTGCGTGCTGGCGTGGTAATGTGTGTGTGTGTGTGTGTGTGTGTGTGGGGGAGGCTCTGCTCACTCAGCGGAGCTCTCCTTTCAACTGTATGCCACTGCATTTTTCCGCTGTCATAGACAGCTGGAGCAGTGATTGGCACTCTGCGACCGCGCCTGCAAATACACTGACTGAACTGGAAGAGGCTGACTCACCTCTGGAAAACTCGTATGATGGCACTATGTTTCTTGCACATGCGTGCAAGCAAACATAAAAATGACTGTGTTACGAGCGTACGTTGCACAGTTTCCACACACATTCGTAAGTTCACGAATTTGTAATATTTTCACTCCAGATTTTCAACAGTGGCACTTTTTCACACCTCCTTATGAACAGTACAGCTGTCATTTTTCACATCCTGGCTGAAATGTGTTTTTGCACTTCCGGCACAAAATAGCACGGTCATTGTGGGCATTTCAAAGTGCTCGGGACATATTAAGAAAATTACAGCAACACTGTTCATGAGCAGAGGTCCTAAAATGCCTATGTTGAAAATTTGGTGACAAAAGTCCATAAAATGACTATATTACAAGTGTGCATTACGCAGTTTCCATGCACACTCGTAACTTTAAAAATGTGTAATATTTCCACTCAAAATTTTCAACATTGCCCATTTTGCACACCTCCTTATGAACAGTATAGCTGTCATTTTTCTCATCTTGCCCGAAATGTGTGTTTGCACATCTGGTGCACAATGGCACGGTCGCTGTGGGAAATCAATGTTCAGGACAGATTAAGAAAATCATATGACAGTGTTCATGAGCAGAGGTCACAAAATGCCTATGTTGAAAATTTGGTGAAATAATTCCACTAAATGACTGTTACAAGCTTGCACTGTGCAGTTTCCACGTACGCTCAGAAGTTCGAGCATTTTTCATACTTTCACTCCAGATTTTCAACATTGCCATTTCTTCACACCTCCCTATGAATGGTACAGCTGTCATTCTTCACAACCTGCCCGATCTGTGTTTTTGCACATCTGGCGCAGAATGGCATGATCGCTGTGGGAAATCAAAGTTCGGACACATTAACAAAATCACAGTGCCACTGTTCATGAGCTGAGGTCCCAATTGCTTTCATGAGGTGGGGGTCACAAAAAGGCCATGTTGAAAATTTGTAGTGCAAATACTAACAAACCATAACATCCCACCCTGTGCAGACTGATAGGCATCAGGGGTGTGCCTTTGGATTGCCAGCTGTAATGCTCACAGTCATTCCACCCGCACCCCCCACCCTGAAGCCAGTGACGGGCATCGAGGTGTGCCTTGGACTCTTTGGCCCCAGACTTCACCCCATTCTCCTGTACTGCACCCATTTCAGCGAATGTCATTATGAAATGGGGTGACTGTGAAGTCAAACACCCCAAGGCACACCTCAACAGTTGTCGGTGTCTACAGGATAGGGTGAGGTGAAATGGTGTGAGCATTATGGGCAGTGACCCACAGGCACACCCCAATGCCTGTCCATCTCTGCGGGTGGAGGTGGGGTTGGCGTGAGTTCAGTACTTCACTGCCATTCCTATTCTGGATCTGTCTAACTCCTGCATGTCCAATGCTAATATCAGCAAGCAAAGATCTGGCATTGACAAATGCTTGTTTAATATTTGTGCTTTATTTAACAGGTAGTAACATAACCAAATTACGTCCTGTCAGTGTTGTGACTGTTGGGGTGGGAGTCAGTGCTGTGACTAGGGGTTCGGGGGTCTGTATTGTGACTGTTGGGGGGGTCAATGCTGGGACTGTTTGATGGGGAAATGGTCTAGACTGGGGTGGGGCAGCAGTATGACTTGAGGTGGAGGGCAGTGATATGACTGTTAAGTGGCTGGGGTCAGTGCTGTGGTTTGGTGGAGGGGTGTCAGCGCTGTGACTGGGTAGAGGGGGTAAGTGCTGTGACTGGGTATGGGGTCAGTACTGTGACTGGGTGGGGGAGTCATTGCTGTCAGTTGGGTGGGGAGCAGTGTCAGCAGTGGACTTGGAGGGGTACATACTAAATGTGAGTTCAGATGCCATACATGAATCCCATGGCACAAGTCATGGTAAACAGACACTCACAGCCATTTGTGTTGCAACGGGAGACTTGCTGGGGTGCCCGTTGTTCTCTGTATTGTATGTTCTGTCAGTGGAGCCCATGGCGGAGGTGCTCTGGGGCAACACAGATATTGAAGGCCTTAGGGTGGTGGTGATGGGGGGGGGGAGAACATAAGGTATCCATCTTCATGGATGACCTCTGGCTGTGTATAAAACATCATAGTATAGCAATCCCACCTCTGGTCAGGACTCTGCAAGAATATGGTTCCCTCTCCGGCCATAAGATAATCTGGAGCAAGAGTGAAATCATGTATGTGAGAGCCAAGAAAAAGTTAGAGGGTGGGGGTATTATGGGGCTGCCCCTACAAGAGGTGGATGCTCTCAAATATTTAGGGATCAAAATCACTAAACAACTGGAGAGACTATATGAAGCTAAGCTACCCCCACTCAGTAGGATAATTAGAGAGGGATCCATGACAGGAGTCCGACAGAAATTCTGTCGAACGCCATGTCAGCGACACCAGCAGGTCGACCGCATTCTGCGGTTGGCTTCTGGTTCTCTACTATATTCTTTATTCTCTTCGGGGAGCCTTGCCCCCGCGAACACCCCATGTAGGGGTCTGCGCCCCCTGCACCCCCCACTGAAGGATTCTCAACTCCAGTCAGAGCTGATTTGGGGGTGCAGGACCCCCGACAGACAGTGCCAGGTTCCAGTGGGTCTCCCACCGTGGCTAGGCGCTGTAGTCGCTGTGGGGGACCTCACTGTCAAAATGTCGCTGCGAGGGGGGTAAACGATTAGAGAGGATCCCAATAAATGAGTGGGTGAGGCTTGACACCCTAAAAATGTGCATCTTCCTTTGGTTGGTCTGCTTGCTTCAATCACTTTTCATCAGAATACCACTAAAAGATTTTAGGCAGTCAACAGTTTATTCCACAATTTCAAACTTGCCAGCATCTGGGTAGTGATGCTACAAGGACCCATCATGGAGCATGGCCTAGCCCTCCCACACATACATTATTACTGGGCAGCACAACTTTCCTTCATTGGGAATGAGGCTGGGGAGAGCAAGCCTCCGTGGAGGTAACTGGAAGAACAAGAGCTGGGGGAGGACCCCTCAGTGTTGGAACATCTCTTGGGCCCTCAGCTGGGAGGTACTATCACCACAGAGCTAAAAATCTGTTCACTAACTTGACTGTCTCCATTTGGACACAGGCTCACAATTGTATACATCACAATAAAGGGATATTATCCATGGCTTCCCTCATATTGGCTTTTAAGGGGAAGAAGGGATACAAAATGTATGTGCACTAGGGGCTGCTAAAGTGGGCCAAATGGGACTCAGGAGATTAATGGACTTCTAATCCCAGGGTGGATCTTCCCCACTTTTATGGAACTCAAGGATAGGTCAAGCCTCGCCCAGACACGTTTTTCATATACCTATGCGTTCGAGGTCTGCTCCTTGATTGGGGGGGAGAGGGAAAAATGAGCCCAATCTGTCTCAGATGGTTCCATGTCATGATAGCGATCGAAAAACAGCGATCGCTATCATAGTGAATGTATATCACCGAAAAGCATTTTGGCGATATACAAACACAAGCGACCTGACTTCCGTAATGACAAGTGTTTATGTTGGGGCTTGGCTCCATACCACCCTGCCTGAGGCCCTCTGACCAGGAAATCGAAGTGCTAGGTCCCTCCACTCTGAGCGCTCTCAATCAACCCCGATCTGTACCCCTGAGGCAGGGCCATCTACTCCTTCTAGCGCCCATTCTAAAATCCAGATGGCCGAGGCTCAGGAGTGGAGCGAGACCAGTGAGAGCTGGTTGGGTTGGGTCCGGTGGTGGTTCTGTTGGCCAGCCCCTCGTGGCACCATCTTCCTCCCATAGTCCAGGGTTTTTCCTTTTTTGGTCCCTCCCCTAAGGCACGAACATGCAATGACGTTAACGTGCGGCAGTCGCGCTCCCGTGCCCGCCTGCAGACGTTCGCTGACACCTTCCCCAATACACATCCCCAGCTGATGTAGTACTGCCAGCCTCCACTGGGAACCACTACGTGGTGGGTAAGTCCCAACCTTCTCTCCCAGGAGAGGAGAGGAGAGCAGTCCTCCAGACGCTCGATCCTCTACTCCCCTGCCGACCTCAGACAGCCCGAGTCCGCTTCAGAACCCAGGTCACCGGTGTGGCGCAAGGTGTGGCAGCCAGCACCTCAATCCTCGGTGCCGCCAGTCAGGCTACAAACCATTTTTTGAAAGAGCCCATGGCATAGCAGGCACCATGCATAAAACTTTATGTATTATTTTAAAATTTTGATAATCAGTTTGTGCCAAGTGCTATACATTTTCACGTTCATGAGCACTTTTGTACATAGAACTGCTAATCAATTTGTTTTGGCATATTTAAAACCCTGCATGGTATTGGACTACCCAAAAATAGAGCTTACTGGGGAAGGTTTCTCCGTGTGATGGAGATGATGTTGCGGACTAAGCTGCATGGCTCCCCACTGGAGCTGTTGTTGGGAGCAGAAATCAAAGACCATAGAAACAAGCACTAGGATTAATGGCATTTACCTCTTGTGACTGCCCGAAAGACCCTGGCATGACATGGGGGACAGGAGAACCCTCCATCAATAGCGCACTGGGTGGCCAACATGTTGGGCTGCCTCAGATTCAAAAAGACCAGGGGCCCGATTCACAAAGGTCAGCGCAAGCTGTGCTGACCACCAGTGCACCAAGGACCTTGCGCCCAATTCACTATCGGATAGGGTCCTGGTGGCAAATTCCTGTGGCTTGCAGGAACCCTGGCACTGCGCCAAACAGGCAGTGCATCTTGAAGGTGTGCCACAAGTTGCAGGGAAGCCATGTGGCAATAGCACCATGGACAGCAGTCACTGGTGGCTATTACCACCCCCCAGCCCCGATCCCAGTGAAGTATTAGAAAACAAATCCTTGGTGGTCTAGCAGACCCCCGATCCCTGTTAGGATTTGTACAAAAAACTCCTGATGGTCTAGCGGACTCCCAATCAGCTCTGATCCCTGATAGGATTTGTACAAAAAAGAAAAATGGTGGTCTAGCGGACCCCCAATCAGCCCCGATCCCAGTTAGGATTTATAAGAAAAAACCCTGGTGGTCTTGAGGACACCCAGTCAGCCCCTGATCCCTGTTAGGATTTAAAAAAAAAAACACCCTGGTGGTCTAGCACCCCCCAGCCCCCCAGCCACGATTCCTTGTTATGTATAATTAAACAGCCCTGGTGATCTAGTGGCCCCCCACTCCTACTCCGGCAAGCAGTGGCCCACCACCTCACTCCCCCAACCCAAAACAGAGCCGGCAGCTGGCACAGCCCTCCTCACACCACTGCATCCGGCAGCTGACTGAGCTGAGGAGTGCATACCATACGCGCTTCTTATTGGCAGCTGTACACGATGGTGTGAAGAGGGCTGTGCTGTTTCAGGATGGGGGGGGGAGCAGGGTAGTGGAACACTGCCTACCAGGGTGGGGGGCCACTGAATCATCAGAACTGTTTATTTTTTTGTTTATTTTTTTGTCTTTTTTCTCCCCTGGGTCCCGCCGGCCACCTCTGATGCCCCCCTGCCGCCCCCGAGGATCAGGACCCCCGCCCCTATTGCCCCCATGACTTACCCTTCATGGCAGGGGCTGGGGAGCAACTCAACCCACTGGCACGGATCCAGCTCTAGAGGTGTCCTCTTGGAGTGGCTAGCTGGGGGGGGGACTATCATCATCCTACGTGGCGGGACCACTTTTTTCCAATTTTCTTGATGCGGCGGGGAGCATGCAATGCCACCAGTGACGCACCATGCACGCATTCACATGATGTACGTCGGGTGGCTGCGCCACCTCCACCCCACGTTGTGGGACCTGGCCTGCCGGCCCCCAACCACCACTAGGGGTTAGGCAAATGCTGGTCCCTTGTCTCCACCCTACCCTGGGAGAGGAGAGCTGTCCTGCGGACGTTCAGTTCTCTCCCTCCCCAGGCGACCCCCAGCGACCCACTCACACTGCAAACACAGGTCGCCAGTGTGGCAGGAGGTAAGGCAGTAATGCCTCAGCCCTCCATACCACTAGTCCGGCTAGAACTGTTTAATTATACATAATGGGGGATCGGGGCTGATTGGGGGTCCACTAGACCACTGGAATTTTTTAATATAAATGTTAACTGTGATTTGGGCTGATTGGGGGGGGGTTCGTAGACCACCAGGGATTTTATTTTTATTTAATGATTAGGATTGGGGCGGGGGGTGGCCTAGCACATTGCCGCATATGTCAAAACCCTCCCAGAGGACACCTCTAACTAAGTACCCTTAGACCAGCTCTGGCTGGTTTAAGGGTACTTAGAATTTTGTCCTCTGGTAGGGTTTTGTGAATACCGAATTGGGGAATATGGCAGCCTGCATCTGCCACGAACCCCTTTGTGCCATGCAGCAGCCCATTTTGTGGCGCAAGGCTGGTGTAAGTCCCCTTTGTTGCATGCAGTCTGCTTTTCTGAATAGCTTCTGGAGCATCATTTGGTGCAGAGTGCCACTTGCATCATTTATGTTTGACACAGGCACCTTGCATCGATCTAAGGGCTTTGTGAATCGGGTCCCAAATGTCTACAAATGAGGACAAGGAGATATTTGAAGCACTGTGGATTGCACTCTTGATAGCCTTGGAAAAAGGAATAATAATGGGTCAAACTGGAATTGCAGCCTAACAAAAGGAACCAGATCATAAAACAAGGGTATTAAAAATGTCCATTGTTACTCATATACTCACATATTCAGTTGGTGGGTCCCCAAGGGGTTAAGCTGTGACGTGTGATCTGTGTGCACTAAAACTTTCATTGATTGTGAAATTGTCATTGACTGCAAAACTGCGAGTGACTGTAAAATGCCAAGTTGATTCTCATACTCTGTAATCAGTTTGATCTTATGCTTAACTGTCATTTTTTTTGTACCATATGCCACTTTTATCAATTCTGTAGATAAATGCCCGTAAAAAAAATTAGCCTATAACGCACATGCGTTTTTCTTCGGCTGCTGTGACTTTGTTTATTTGATGGTAAAAGGCAGCATAATGGAACATTTTGCAAAGTGCAAAGTTTGTTTTTTCAATGCAGACACCACTGTGACCAGTTTTGCACCCACAGAGCCATGATGAAAGGCATGTAGTTGCACAAAGTAAACCATTTGCACTTTTGTGCAAAGACAGTGGTTTGTATGGGCAGTCAAGGGGTGGAGTCATGCATACCATGCAAAAACATGTAATGGAAACTGGACTAAATGTGCAAAGTGCCTGTTAGCATGGGTGATATAAAGAGTACAGAAAACACTTTTTAACAGAGTGCTGAATATGAAGCAGAAGGAGGAAGGTACACAGAAAATTTGAAACAAGCTGGTAATGGCCTTCTGCCTAGCACTACTGTGATGGAGTGTATATCTGTCATGCTTTCCCTACACCCCAGCAAAACCCCAGAACGGCACAGGTTTTGGGAGAAGCGGAAAGGGGATTTGAAACAAGCCCCTCTTGCTTTAGACTTGGCCCTATTAAGACCTCAGTAATCTGCATACTTCAGATGCTTACGGTCCCTCAGGGGAAGGAAAGTGTTGGAGTGGTAGTGTTAACAAGCGGCATCGGAGCCCAATAAAGGGGGAGGGTGAATGAGGGAAAACAAAGAGGTTTCTGTTTGGTTTTGAATAAGCCAGAGATTGAACTGCAAGGATGATTTTGTAAAGCTGAATACAATCTCTTTGATTTTTATGTTTACTTGCACATGTGCAGAGCAAACATATTGTTACACTAATGGGTTTCAGAGATGTGTCACTGTCGGGTCAAGTGTAACTCAGGCTGCAGAGGGCTTGACAGTGACAGCCCAGTGATCAGTGAAGCTGATTGTGACAGTGTTCTCTGCTTGTGGGGTGGAAACCTCGTGTAGTTGAAAGGACCAAGCTGTTCCTATCACAGAGCAGCTCTGTCCTTTCCTCTTTATGACATCACCCAGCAAGCAGCCCTTGATCAGCTCCGAGTCCCCCCCCCGCTGCTGTGAAGAGAGGGGATGTGCAGAAACAACTCCCTACCATGCCAAATATCCTGTCCACCTCCCAATCTTTCCCCATGCCCTGTCTGCAGAAAAAAACACCCTTCCACTGCTAAGTGTCCCACCCACTTCCTGATCCTGCCTCCGGTGCCTCACCCATAAAAATAAAACACCCTTCCACTACCAACTATCCCGCCCATCTCCCGATCCTTCCCCATGCCCCGTCTGTGAAAATATAATACCCTCCCACTGCCAAATATCCTGCCCACCTCCTGATTCTTCCCTATGTCCTATACATGAACATAAAATACCTTCCCACTGCCAAGTATCCTGCCTACCTCCTGATCCTTTCCCATGCTGCATCTGTGAAAGTAAAATAACCCCCCACTGCCAAGTATCCTACCCACCTCCTGATCCTTCCCCCGTGTGCTGTCTATAAACTTTTAAAGAAGATGGTCCCATGACAACTTCTGTCCCCCATTTCCCCACTTCCCACCCCCCCTCAACACCCACCACCCCACACACACCCAACCCATACTTAAATATCAGGTCCATTGCTGCTCCTTCTCAAGCATTCTGCTTCTTCTGAGGTCCACCGGGAAGTGACTGAAAGCAAGGTAAGTTAGGTTAATGGTGTTTTAATGTGTTTAGAACTTTTATTCATAACTTTGTCATGTATTAATATTTTTACCCCAAATTTTCAACATGACTTTTTTTTACCCCACCTCATGACGCAGGTAGGGGACATTTTTCAGATCCCACTGAAATATGTTTTCGTAGTTGCACAGGGAGATCATATTTCAGATGGGATTTGTAAAGTTCTACCTGTCTTAATCATAAGGTCGGGTAATAAAAAGACTGTGTTAAAAATTTGGGGTCAAAATCTGAAAAAACAAATAAGTTATGAAGCAGCATTAAACTTCTTCAGTGTTTTCTTCTGTTTACTGTTTTTCCGAATTTTGTCCTGAAACTTGCAACATAGCCTTTTTTTACTCCATCTCATGAACAAGGCAGGTGTCATTTTTCAAATCCCCTCCGAAACATGTTTACGTAGTCACTCCACAAAATAACCTTTCGGACAGGATTTAAAATATTCCATTTATCGTTATCATAAGATGGGGTGATAAAAAGACTGTGGAAATTCTGGGGTCAGAATCTTAAAAAACAACAAAGTTATGAAGCAAAGTTGAAATTCTTCAACGTTTTCTCATAACTTTGCCATTTTTCTAGATTTTGTTCCCACATTTTTAACATAGCCTTTTCTTACCCCTTCTCTTGAACAAGGTGGTTGTGATTTTTTTAAATCCCTTCTGAAACATGTTTTCACAGTCACTCTACGAAATCACCTTTCAGATTGGAAACCGTGTCCTGATCATAATGTGGGGCCATAATAAGACTGTTGAAAATGTGGGGTCAAACGCTCAGAGAACAGCAAAGTTACGAAGAACTACGACTTCCCCAATAATACAAAAAGCTAGGTACCAGGAGTGGCAGGTAGTGCACAACCAATTCATTCCAAATAATTAGGACAGTTCTCACAGATGGAATCAATAAGGGTTGCGTTTTAATTATCAGTATTATAGTCAAGGAAACTTTAAAAGTTTTGTCCAACTCCACCAAGCATTGATCTCACATTTAATTTCAAAGGTTTTTAAGGCAATAGATTTAAGCATGGGAAATGTGGCAGATAGAATGAGACAGAGCTGGGAGGTTGAAACTGGCCTTAAGATCACAGAGGGGGAGTGGCAGATAATATGCTCAAGGCAGCATAGAATCACATCCAGCTCCTACTGAAAGGAATTTGGATGGAAAAATATAATTTGATTTTTCCACACACCATAGTTCATACAAAATATGACCAGCTCTCCAGGGATATCTGTTGCCGGGGCTGTGGAATGACACCTGCTACACATAGACACATATTCTGACTTGTTCAATCATTTGACCCTTTTTGGAGGCGATAGAAAAAGCATTGGACAAACTTGTACTAGCATATGACAAGTTAACCATGCAAAATCTAGTTATGGTGGCTGTCCCATCAGGACAGCCCAGTGGCCTTCCACCTCACGATGCCGTCGACCGGGTTCAGGAATGGGCCTGGGGAGGAAGCTCGGCGTCTGAGGACCACTTGCTTTCTCCAGGGAGGGGGGTTGAGGCTCAGTGCATGACTGGTCTCTGACGGAAGCCGGAGGTACAGCATGCACCAGAGCCAGTCTGAGGGGTTTGGGGCGGGATGGACATTGACGATTTGCACCTTGATGTCTGGGCTCGCGTCACACCCAAGAACAGTAGAAAAAAATTAATCTCCCTGAGTGCTGGGAGATGGAGTGCCTGGTGCAGACCCCACAACTCCCACCTGCCTGTCCTGATGGGTGCCCGACGAAACAAGAAGGATCTCGGGGTGTACTGGTCCCACCTCGCACCCACCTGGGGGATATAGCCATGGCTCCATGGGAGATTGCCCACAGTACCAGGCAAGATGGAGAGCATGGGGCAGACACCATAGGCGACTCCCAATGGCGCGGGGCTTAGGGAGCATGAGGGGGGAATATAAAGAGCAAGTTAAAAAAAAAAAAAGAATCTGGTTAACAGTAGCCAAAAAAACACTCTTGCGGAAATGGCTTACACCACATAGACCAGAGATGCAGGATTGGGAAGCTACTGATATGTCAGTATACAGAATGGAAAAATTAATAGCAGGGCTTAATTTTAAACCCACCACCCAGACCTCATTCACGAACCAGTGGAATAGCTGGATAATGTGGATTTTGGCACACAGAACTGATGTGGCACCATAGGAATAGAAAGTTATCTAAGCAGAGAGGTGCCGAAGTGAGGATCCAGGACTGTTCACATTCTTGGCTCAAGACACATCTGTGAAGAGCTGATGGTCAGATATAATGTTTGTATAGACAAAGGAGCTAATTGAAAAAGAGACAACATGCCATATAGTATTAATACATTACCTACACATGCCAACTTACATAATGTTTTCCAGTTTCAAAAGTGTACTATGCTATTTGTATATTTAAAATGTCATGTCAGGATTTATATATTGTAATGTTTTCTTGTACCTGTAACATCGGATCTGAAAATACCTAATAAACAGACAACTAACAAAAAAAAGTTATAAAGAAATGTTTTTGCAATTTTATCAGATTGTGACCCCACATTTTCAACAAAGCCATTTTTATACCCTATGTCATGAACATAACGTGTCATTTTTCAAATCCTGGACAAAACGTCTTTTCACACTTGTGCTGCAAAATGATATTTTGGATAGGATTTGATAAATGAGGCTCATCATGTTCATAAGGTGGTGTAATAAAAAGACTATGTTGAACATTTGAGGTCAAAACTGAAAAAGAAAAGAAAAATGTGAGCAAAGATTGATATTTTTCAACGTTTACTCATACGTTAATAATATTTTTAATTTTCAAGCCACATTTTCAACATACCCATGTTTTTTTTTACCCCAATTGAATGAGCATGACAAATGTCATTATCAAATCTAGAGGTGTGCAAAACCATGGAGATTTTGGTTTTGCCAAATAACCTCTGGCTTTGGTTCTGGTTTTCATTTGAGATTCATGGCCAATATTCATTTAACATAAAACGTGGTCTGTACTTTCATTTTAAAGTATAATATAAAGTAAAACAGACAAACGGTTTAATGGTATGTTAGCTAGCAAGGCCCAACTGTTAGTAAGTTCAGAGGAAATTGTCTGTCTTGTAAGGTATTTTGAGCCAGTGCTAAAGTTGAATAAGCACATGGTTTCACTAGCTTGCAGTCTAAATTCCTAGCAATAAATGACAGGAGACAAGACATGCTGAATACAGGGACACAGGCTGAGACAGTGTGTAACAGTATAGCATTGTAGCCTAGAGGTTAGAGTAATGAGCTGTGACTGAGTTTGTTCCAGAAGGCCTGGGTCTGATTTCCCACAATCTCCACTTGCATACTGTGTGACTCTGAGCAATTCACTGCTTAATTATCACCCCAGTGCTCCTGGGTCACCCCTAATAACATGATTTTGTGCTTAAGGGACTTACCTGGTTATCACACACACACACACACACACACACACACACACACACACACACACACACACACACACACACACACACACACACACACACACACACACACACACACACACACACACACACCCTTGGTGTCAGCGTGGCTCATTTGGTAGCACATCTGCCTCTGGACCAGAAGGTTGTGGGTTCGTCCCACACTGGGATTGGACTTGCACATAAAATTGCTGGCATCTGAGTGTAGTATTGGGGTGCTGTACTTCTGGGGTGTGCCGTCCTTCGGAAGAGATGTTAAACCAGGTCCCTTCTCCCCATCCTGGTGTTGTCCTGGTGGGTGTCCAGGTGAAGTAAAAGACCCAGGGCACTCTTCGCAAGAGTAAGGAACATTCCGGTGTCCTGGCCAACATTCCCCTTCCCATAAACTGGTTCATGCAATTATCCAGGCTGTGTGTGGGTGATGATGTGTGATATGGCTGCTACCACCACACATTAAGTCACTTCACTACCAGTCTATCATTGCTTGTAAAGCGCTTTGGGATACACTGTGTATGAAAAGCGCTATATAAATGCTGATTCTTCTTCTTCTTGTTTAGTTTATTAATGTTAAGCAAGTTGTGCACTGCTAACAAAAGTGACTTGGTAACTGAAGAAGGGTAATGGGACAGGAGAACACAGTAAATGACAGGTGATGGTCTGAGAGGAGATATTTTTTTTGGAAGGCTGGACCTGTGGTTCAGTGGACAAGCAGCCAGCCACTCCCACTTCCTGACCTGTGTAAGCAGTTCCTCTCAGCCTTCTTCAGAAGCACTTTTTCTTCGTCGGCCGGAGGCTCTGTCCTCTGCAGTTGGCTGGGGCCTACCACCCCCACACCGTTGCTTCTGCTGGACTTCTGTGTTTGTTTTCCTGCATCTGGTTTGTATTTTGCCTTTGGCTGTGTGCTTCTTTTTGTCGTTTGTTCCCTGTTTTCTGTGTTTGTGTGTCTTTGGTTTTGTCTTTTGGGGGCTTTGTTTCTAAGCTCCTAGCATATTGCTAATCTAGAGCTCATGCTACTTGCTCTCAATTACTCATAATGCTACTGCAATCATTATCTGTGTGTTTCGAGTAAAACCACATAGCTGCTCTCCATGCTACACACTTAATTGTTTTCACCTGATTCAGGCTCACTCTGAACCCTAGTTATGCAGCTCAATCATGCTTTCTCAACTTATTCTACCTCATCATTGCTGCAGTTTCGTTGCACTGCCTGGTGATGGCTGCTTTCAGAGCATTGCATCTCCCTCCATTCTATGTTTATTGAATTTTACAACTGCTAGGTACTCAACACAGATGCTGCTCTCTATGTTTGTACACTGCTGTTATATTCTGAGGTCAACTAAGTTACTGCTGATGCTATAAACTAGTTTCAATATCTGCATGTGTGTCTCGGCGCCTTCCATCACTTTCTTGTTTTTCCTAAGGCAGGGACTTGGAGGTGTTGGGGGAGTCATGACCCCGTGTCACTACTTACTTTATGTTCTAAATCCTATCTCTCGTGCCGAAACTCCTCAGAGCATGGCCAGATTAATGGATATGGGGGCCCTACTCCAAGTCATATTTTGTGGCCCGGGGGGGGCCCCTAAATGCCAACATCCACCTCTTCCGTGGCACTGGGCCAGAAAGGCAGCAACGACCAGGGTACTCCAGCAGGATCTCCCTGCACATGCCTCCTTGAATACCTATTCTGTCTGCCAAAACCAAAAACCTGAAGCATGTATTATTGAAGCAGTCAGTGGGGCTCACAGCTCCCATCATCTCCCTGCTCAAGACTACTTCAAGCTCCAAACCTGAGACATGCTCAAGCTCCTTGCCTTCGCAGTGCAGCTGCCACAATCTCCCTCTGTGCAGCTATCTTTGTCCTCAATTCTCTTTGTTCTCCTACTGTCTCCTCCATCTCCATTGTCACTGCTGTCAACTTAAAAGTTACTTTGCTGCTGAGTTACCATCCTTGTCCCTACTCCAAGTCATTGATGCCAAAGCAGCTAAAGAGAGTTGTGCCAAGACTGAGCCTTAAGAACCATGCAGGTGACTGTAGTCACTTCAGAGATTAAGTTTCCTAGAGCAACCTGCTGTAACTTCCCA
The DNA here is from genome assembly GCA_016271365.2 of Neoceratodus forsteri. NCBI lineage: Eukaryota > Metazoa > Chordata > Ceratodontiformes > Ceratodontidae > Neoceratodus > Neoceratodus forsteri. The sequence goes on from CM028129.1 coordinate 1,416,309,930, forward strand.
GTAATGCATGACTCAAACCAAGACAGAACTGTACCAGCCAGCAAGTCCCACACAGTCCCACATAGTTAGTTCCTCAGGTGACTTATCAGAACAACAGCACCCCATGGTCCACTGTGCCAAACTCGAATCTTATTAGAGACTCAGTACTCAGATTACTGAACACAGACCACATCTTAGTTGGTTTCTCCAATAACTCATTTCATTCTGCAGCACAATGGCTTGGACACTGCAGCACACGGACTAGTCAACATACCTGATGTGACCTGCCTTGGTTGGCCTGACTGATGTGATGACTGTCCTGATGATTGGACTGGAGGAGGATAAATGCCAGCCACAGCCTGGTGGTGGACAGATTAGATGTCTGAGATCTTTTCCTCAAGATTACGTAGACGGTGGCGACACAACTCAGCCCAGCAGGGGAGGACTTCGAGTCCTCACAGCAGCACCAGAGGTCCAACCTAAGCAGCACTGACTGACCCTGGCTACACCGAAAACACCAGCAGCACCCAACGCTGCACACCAGGTGGCGAAGCTGAATCCAACTCCAGGCACCCCCCCCCCCACGGCCCACTCTCTTTCTCTACTACAATTGTGTCTTCTTCTTCGATCGAGACGAAGATGAGACTGACCACCGGCACCTACGAGGCAACTGACCGTCGATGTCCACAGCCCTCTCCTCCTCCTCGACTCCTCACTGCCTGGCCACATGCCCTGATGCCATGTACACGCACGCATTGATTCCCGCTCCCCAGTAGCCACACCTCCAGAGGTCCTCTGATGGACATGACTGGTTGTGTGGTGGGGTCAAGTAGATCAGAGGTGGAGCCAGAGCCGTCTGTCAGAGATTCTGAGAGGCTCGCTCACTGGAGCGGCCATAAAGGGGGACCAGGCTGAGTCAGTCCAAGGGTGGGGGGACCACTGGACCAGGGGCAGGGCTGACTCCGGTGCTTTTTGAGCAATTCAACTGGTTGGCGGCTGCCCAGTACAGGGAATAAAGAAAGTAAATAAGTTAACAGTGGGGGCCCTCCTGAACCTTGGGGCCCTACGCCATGGCGTAATTTGCATACAGGTTAATCCAGCCATGCCTCAGAGTATTTGTCACCTTCATTGGCTTTCTTGAATGTCTGGCTGGCTTGCCCCATTATTCACATTGCTGCTCCCCCGATCTACATGCAGGTCCAACTGTTGCTACTTGGTTTTGCAGACCTACGTGCAGGTCCAACTATTGCTACTCTACTTACTGACCTACATGCAGGTCTGACTATTGCTACTCTGCCTTGCTGACCTATATGCAGGTCCACTCTTTGCTTATGCAATCATTGCTTAATGTTCAACTTCACTACTACCATCTGACCTACATGAGGTCCCAGCACTCTATGGTCATTCAGCTCCTTTTCAGTTTGGTGGCTTGCCAGCCATACCATTCTGGCACAGGGCTCCTTGCAGCCAACGGTCTCACACTGCATTTCTAAGTCCGCATCTTGAGCGTGCCTGACTTGGGGCAGGGTCCTTCTCACCTGGCCTATAGCTGGGAATATCCTCACTTCGGGCCAGGCTTTAACTGTTCGAGACTCGACAGCAGTTCCTGGTGTAGTATTTAAGACTAGCTGTGAAGGGTGGTAACAGCGATCTCCTCTGGCTCTAGTATTCTACTAGCAAGGCACATTCACCGCATTCTCCCTATGACTGCCTGTGGTTCACCTGGTTTGTTTTTAGGGTGAGTAGGCCAGGTGAGTGCCTCGGCAGTCATTGCTCTCCTCCTCCCACCTTGGTTGCCCCTGATGTTGCAGACCACTCTTGCAACCTTCCACGGCGTTCCCGTTAGAGGGATCGAGCGAGAGCTTTCTAAATTAGGATATTTCCCACCTTATTGAGTTTCTAAATTGCAGCAGCAGAGCCGTCACAAAATAAACATCCCAAGCCTGGAGGGAAGGTGACCTAGGCCTTGGATCCCCAGAGATTTCCTCCTCAAGGTTTTTTTTTTTCTCTCTCCTCCGTGCCTCAGGTCATAACTGTTAGTTAGCTGTAGTTAATGTTCCCTAGTTCCTTTAGGTAGGTTCCGCTGTTGGGTGGAGGTGGGATGGTGTCCCTACTAGCCGCTCCCTCTCTCCTTAGGAGGCCCACTCAATCTCCAGCGCAACCCATCGTACTCATGCCATTGCTAACCTGCGCATCTCATTACGTTACAAGCTGCCTGATGCCTTATCTACTACTATGTCTGACAACTACTGATTGCTAACATGCTTCGTACTACATTTCTTTTTGGGGATCCTTACTAAGGTACCTTTAGCCAAGGGAATCATCCCACGGCACCTCTAGGAGCGGAACCCTCTCTGAGGGTTCTTTGCTTTTGGGACCCCTACAGGGTGGTAATTCCTCTGGAATAGAGTGCAAATGGTCAAAACCTAAGTAACACAGTTGCACAAGCATAACACTATACTGGCTGCATAGGCCATTGAATTAAAAGGTAGCAGCGTGCACCCACAGAATATATTGGATCCTCCCACCCACCCGTTTGACCTGATGTTTTTTCTTCTTTTTGATAAACTGACTTTGTTGCTTGTGTTGTCTGCAATGGGCCCCTACAGTTTTGACAATTTGTAATTTTTTTTGTTTATTTTTTGTAGTACAATGTCATGAAAACTAAACTGGTAATTATATAGACAGACTGAGGTAGCATTGTGAAAGAACATGAACACACAGAGAGTATAATGAATGGACCCTCCACCCACCCTTTTGAACTGATAATTTTTTGATAAGCCGACTTTGTTGTTTGTGTTGCCAGTGATGGGCCCCCACAGTTTCAACAATTTTTTTTACTCGGGATGCACATGCACACTACATTTGTTTATTTTTATGTTTTTTTTTTCTGTAGTACAACACCGTGAAAACTAAGCTGGTTAAGTATATAGACGAACTGAGGAAGCATTGTGTTTTGTGAAATCATACCCACTTTTATGTAGTGTTTTTTTTTTTTTTTTTCTTTCATACATGATTATCCATTCCAGAGCAGCAGATCAGTCAGAACTCAGAATGGGGCTAGATGTTATCTAAGATAGAGACCTGGCATATGGTACATAACTGGAATACATCTACCAGAAATCAATACAGTCATTTACAAATTTAAGTTAACCTTAGAAATAAAAGACTGAAGAAAAAAGTCAAAAATGTGTGATTGTGAAATTCATATGTTCCACAGAATCATAGAGTAGCCCCTAGCTTTTGTAGTCTTGCTATACAGCAGTTCAGTGGAAGAAACAAAATGGTGACTGGCATGAGACAGGACACAGATGACATGAGAGATAGGCTGAAGCAACACTCCCTTTCCCCCAGTACTGGGCCAGTAGTACTGTTCTTCTTCAACATCACTGCCAGTAGGCTCATCATCAGTACTGTCTGAGCAGTGTTTTGGAAGTGCCCCTGAGTATACTGCAAATACACCACAGTTTAGTTTAATAAAAGTTAGAATTTAAACATTTTCTGGAAGGAGTTTTCTCCTCCTGTAACTATCAACATAGCCAGCAGTGCTAAATATTCTTACTGAATAGACACCTATTGCTGGGCAACTTAAATAGTAAATGGACACTTTTTGTAATGCTGGCCAGATCGCACCTTTTGCATGCCAGTACTGCAGTAGGTCAACTCGAACATTTCTCTTTCTGGGATCCTTTAAGAAGTCATCCACCATACTGCTTGCTGAGCAGCTTGTGATGGGAGAAGTAACAGCACTGTCTTTCTCTATGTCATCCAGTCCTGCCCAAATGTTGTCCACGGAGGCACCATACAAATTTCCCCTGAGTGTGACATCCCCTTTTCCTACTGCATGGTCCATGGTGTACTGGTACATTGCTTTGCATTGTTCTTGGAGCCTCTGTAACATGTAAAAGGTTGAGTTCCACCTAGTGGCAATTTCTTGCTTTAGCTGGTGAATTGGTAAGTTATTCTGTTTCTGCGGTTCCTGCAAAATTTTACAAGCTTTTGCAGAGTGTCGAAAGTGACCACATATTTTACTTGCAGCACCCAGCATATTCTACACACTTCTGTCTTCACTGAGTAAGTCCTCTACCACTAAACTAAGTGTATGTGCAAAGTATGGTAAATGCAGAAACCCACCATCCTTTAATGCTTTCACAATGTTAGCTCCATTGACTGCAACCACAAATCTTGGGAAAACGCCATTAGAGGAAAGCCATTCAGAGAGCCATTTCTTTAGCTCCTGTAAGATTCTCATAACCTCCACTTGCATACTTTGTGACTCTGAGCAAGTCACCTAACCGGCCAGTGCTCCCAGATCGCCCCTGAAAACAGGCACTTGTGCCTAGTGGGCCTAACCCGGTTACCAAAGACTGAAATAAAAAAATAAAATAAAAGATGTTCACATTAGTGTGATTTTCTTTGTCAAAGCTTGCAGTACAGAGGGTGGCCTGTTTGTAAGGATTTTGTTGGTCCCTGGTGGTGCCAGAGGATGTTACAGAGGAAAATGATACCCAGTGGGCGGTGACAGTCATGTAGTCAGCTGTTTGATCACTCATCCACATATCTGTTGATATATGTACTTCTTCAGTCACCGATGACTTCAAGGCACTGTTTACCTTCTGGCACAGTTCCCTATAAAGAGCTGGCACAGCCTTTCTGGAGAAATATGTCTGTGATGGCAGCTGATATTGAGGGGCAGCAAGTTTCATCACCTCCCAAATCCCAGCAGAGTCAGTAATAGAAATTGGGTGCATGTCCATTGCAATCACTACAGATACTGCTTTGTTTAACTGCTGAGCGGGTAGATGGCATTGGTCTTATTTAGTTCTCTGTTCAAAAGCCTGCTGCATCTTTAGCTGTTTTTCGGGTGCGACTGGCACACTAAAAAAAGGCTGGCGGAGACATGAAATAACTCATTCTGTGTTCAATTGGGGAGCTTTCTGATTCTGATAAAGACCTAGCAGATAAAGGGGGTGATGCACTCACAGTCCTGCTCGGTCTCTAAGGGGTGAAAAATTTAGCTATACCACCAGTGTGAGTACCAGTGTTAACCTGTGTAACACTGTCTGCCCTGTCACCTTGTGACTTATTCCTGGCCCACTGAAGTGGATGTATCCGCTGTAAGTGTCTTATTAAAGTTGATGTGCCAAGGTTTCTTGCCTGTCTCCCTCTGCTGAAAAAAGCCTTATGCAAACAGCATATTGCATGCATACTGTTCTTTTGGGTCAAGGTGAAAAAACTCCCAACGGAGGAAGGTGGGTTTTTCGTTTTTGTCCCTGGTATTGCAACTTCTGAATCACCATGTGGCATGTCTGTGTTAACTTTTATATTTTGATTATTTTCCTCAATGTCATAGAAACATAGAACATAGAAGTTGTCAGCAGATAAGGACCTCTTGGTCCACCTAATCTGTCCTATATTCTATACCTACTGTGCCACCTCAGACCCTACTTGATCTCTGGTCTTCTCCCCTGCCTTACTTCTAAGGTCCCCTTGTGTCTATCCCATGTATGCTTGAATCCTGTTACTGTTTTAGCACCCATCACCTTCTGTTGGGAGGCTGTTCCAGGCATCCACTAGCCTTTCCATGAAGAAGTATGTCCTCACTGGATGATTATGTGTGAGGCCTGCCCTCAGCAGAGGAGACAGGCAAGCCAGACATAACTTCCTTTTCACTGGCCCCTAATGACCTTTCCCCAGGTTTTGTGATCTGGTATCTCACAGGTTTCTCTGGCTCCACGCCCTCATCATCAAAAGTGCCCATCATGCACTATCTCTGTTTCAGGAATGTATTCACTGCCACTGCTTTCCACATGGTCTGACTGAAGAGCTCACGGAGGAATGAGAAATGGTAGCATCTAGAGAAAGTGGCACAAAGTATACATGTGTGCTTATTCTTTTCTTTCCACTATGTGTAGTGCCTGCAACTGCCTTTATTTTTTGTGTTGCTTGCACGCATGTGCAAGAAACACATTGCTTCACTAGGGCCAGTTAATGAGCATGCCACTGTGCTCAAAGAAACTTGACGTCACGATCAGCTGTGTTCTGTAAAAACATTGGTCTGCAGCTGTTAGGGAACTTAGCACATTCTTCTGCTGTCTTGTCTCCCACTGCCACCCCCACATTCTCTCCCTCCCCCCACAACACACACACACACAGAGGCATGCGTAGAGGGAGGCCGACCCTGGCTTTGGCCCCCGTGTTAAGATGCTATCAATAGAAAAAAAGATGCCCTTTGATTTTTTATTCTATTGTTTACATTGTCTGACCTCAGAGTCCAGAGTTGCTGCAGTTAAGACATTTTCTCAAACAGTGTTTTTATAACCTTCAAGCTGGAATTCATTACTCTGGCAGTGGAACTCACAGATGTTACATTTCCCACATTGAAACATCCATTTGGGGGTGGGGGTAACCATAGCCTATAGGTTGCTTCAGGTTTGATTTCAACATAATGCATATGTACAGTACTAGCCTGTCTGTAAGATTATCTGCTCTTGAAAATGTAATTCTGAGGCTCTCTGTTAATTCTGTTGATAAAATAGAATCATTAAGTAGTACTGGCCAGTATTTTCTAATGATGTTCCCATGGCTTCAGATAAGGGAAGTACCAACTGCTGTTTTACTCACCTCATTTTAGGAAATACTCTTCAGAATTTTTTTAATGAGTATCAATACTCACCCAACATTTGTCATTTTACTCCACACTGCAAAGACTAGTGCTTCATAACATAACTGGTTATTCAAAATGAGCAGTCCCCCAGATTTACAGCACCTGTGTGCATCCCAGTTTTGTTTACTCACTATATTTGAAAACTGGTGAGTAAATTACTCCTACCTGCCAAGATTATCTGGAGCATTGTTCACACTTGGTCAGTTCTTATCTAGAAAAAAAAACTGCATTGTTTTTAAAAATGTACTTACTCCACTCTCTCCAGACATTTGTACAAATCTGAATTTGGTTTTACTCACCTCACTTTCAAAATGAGGAGTACAATAATTTGGTGCATATTTCGGCCATTTTGTGGAATTTTTTCACCAAATTTTCAACATGGGGTTCTTGGGACCCTACCTCATGAACTCAGTCACTGTCATTTTGTTATTCGGACCCGAAAGGTGATTTCGCGGTCACTGCATGGAACCACCTTTCCAGGACTGATTTGCAACGGCAGTGTCACAGTTCTGGATGCCCAAAAAGCCCTATGTTGAAAATGTAATGAAAAAATTAAAAATAAACTGTTTCTGATAATGTTGCACGAAGTTCCTCATGCGCTTGTAACTGAAATTTTTAATATTTTTACTCCAGATTTTCAATATTGCCATTTTACCACACCTTCTTATGAACAGTACAGCTGTCATTTTCACATCTCACCCAAAATGTGTTTTCGCACATGTAGCGCACAATGGCGCGGTCAGTGTGCGAAATCAATGTTCAGGACAGATTAAGAAAATCACAGTGACACTGTTCATGAGCAGAGGTCCTAAACTGGCTATTTTGAAAATTTTGTGACAAAAGTCCATAAAATGAGTGTGTTACGAGCGTGCATTGCGCAATTTCCATGCACCCTAGTAAGTTCACGAATTCGTAAAATTTTCAGTCCAGATTTTCTTCTTTTTTTTTTTTTTTTGTGGCAGGGCTCTCTGCCAGATTTCTGCCCTGGTCATGGCCCCCGGACTTCCACCTTCTGTTGCTGCCGTGATCCCCCGGCTTTCCCCCTGGAGGGCGGGGCCGCGGAACTGGTCCCCTATCCAGCCCGCGGTACCAGTAACTGGTTGGGGATCTGGCGACAGAGGCTAATTGAAGCCCGGGGAGGGCTTCATAGAGGTGGAGGCCCCACCTGGATTTTCTGGTTGATTCCCCTGTGGAACTGGGTGCGTGCAATGATGCAAGCCGATGGGGAGCCCGCACGCATCCATGCATGCTCCCCTCAAAGCGTCCACACTCGGCTCCCCCATGCTCTGCGCCCGCCCGTGCACCCCAGCTACTGCCAGAGGGGTGGCGTGGCGGCGCTGGTGCTTGTGCTTCCCTCCTCCTCGGAAAAGGAGAACAGTCCTTTGGACACTCAATCCTTCCCCTCCCTGCCGACCCCGGTGCTGTATGCCCATTCCCGAACATGGGTCGCCAGTGTGGCGCAAGGTGTGGCGTCCAGCACCTCAACCCTCAGTGCCACCAGGACAGCAATCAGTCCAGATTTTCAACATTGGCATTTTTCCACACCTCCATATGAACAGTACAGCTATCATTTTCACACCCTGGCCAAAATGTGTTTTCGCACTTCTGGCACAGAATTGCGCTGTCGCTGTGGGAAATCAGTGTTCGGGACAGATTAAGAAAACCACAGTGAGACTGTTCATGAGCGGAGGTCCAAAAATGCCTATGTTGAAAATCTGCTGTAAAAAAAATCCCCAAACTAATTACATTACCGATGTGCGATGCACAGTTTCTACGCATACTCATGACTTCACCAGTTGTTTTATATTTTCACTCTAGATTTTCAACATTGCCATTTTTTACACCTCCTTATGAACAGTACAGCTGTCATTTTTCACATCCTGTTCGAAATGTGTTTTCGCATCTGTGGCGCCAAATGGTGCAGTCGCTGTGCAAAATCATCTTTTGGCTAATGAACTGATAGTGTCACTGTTCATGCAGTGGGGTCACAAAAAGCCCATGTTGAAAACTCGGAGTAAAAATACCAAGAAACGCCAAGGGCATTAGGGTTTTCGACCATAACGCTCTACCCTGTAGGGACTGACGGGCGTCAGGCGTGTGACTTGGAATTGTCAACAGTAATGCTCATGTCATTCCACCCCTACTCCCACCCTGCAGCCAGTGACAGGCATTGAGGTGCATCTTGGACCCTTTGGCCCCAGAGTTCACCCCATTTTCCTATACTGCACCCATTTCAGCGTATTTTCTTATGGAATGAGATGAGTGCAAAGCCTGGACACCCCAAAGCACACCTTGACACTTGTAAGTGTCTGAAGAGTAGGGTGAGGTGAAATGTCATAACTATTATGGGCGACAACCCAAAGGCAAACCCCAATGTCCGTCCATCTCTGCAAGGTGGGAGTGGAGTTGGTGTCAGTTCAATACTTCTCTGCCATTCCTATACTGCATCTGTCTAACTCCTGCACTTCCACTGCTAATGCCAGCAAGCAGCAATCGGCATTGACAAATGCTTGTGTCATAACTGTACCTTTGGCAAATCTACTTGTCTTAGTTTCCAGTTGAGCACTCGAGCTTTTCTTGCTGCCTTTTACTTGGCCTGTATTTGTTAACTGTGTATGACCTGCAGACGCAGCAGACAAACATGATGGGATTGCAGAAGGTGGATTCGGAGCATGAGGAAGCTTCAATCAGTAAAGAAGAGGATACACCTACTGCAGTAGAAGAAGCACTCTTTGGGACTGTTGTCCTTCTGAATTGCTGTCTTTATCTTGGAAACTTGTTTCACAGGCCTACTCCCTTCCATCATTATTTTAAATAACAGTTGCTGATCACTAATGAAGCCAGCTCCCTTCCAAGAAAAAACTTGGTACCTAACCATACCTTCCTTGGTCACCTTGGGGAAATAGGTGGCAATTGTAATGAGTAGTTAGTGCATGTCTCAAGGCAAGGTATGAGCATGAACTGGTTAACTAGCAAGACTACAAGTGGGGCTACTATACAACTGCCAAGAGCTGCCCCCTCCCTCCAGAAAGGCTTCACACGTGACACAAGTCGCAAGTCTTTACAGGACTATACACACACAAAAAAAGTTCCTGTCCTAGCTCTTGCTTGTGTGGGAAATGGCTGATGACACTACAGACAGAGGCTACTCAGCTGCCGGGCTGCCCGCTCCCTCCAAAAGGTTTCACATGTGATGCAAGCTTTTATTTTACCGGACAACACACACAAAAAAAATGTCCTGTCCCGGCTCCTGCTTGTGTGGGAAATGGCTGTTGACACTGCAAACATAGGCTGCTCAACTGCCGGGCTGCCCCTTCCCTCTAAAAGGTTTCACATGTGACACAAGCCTTTACTGGCTCTGCTTCCACAGGACGACACACCAAAAAATGGTCCCATCCTGACTTCTGCTTGTGTGGGAAATGGCTGGTGACACTGCAGACAGAGGCTACTCAGCTGCCTGGCTGCCCCCTCCCTCCAAAAGATTCACGCATGACACAAGCCTTTGCTGGCTCTGTTCCACATGACTACACAATAAAAATGGCCTTGGGCTGTCCTGACTCCTGCTTGTGTGGAAAATGGCCAGTGACACTGCAGACAGAGGCTGCTCAACTGTCGGCAGTGTCGGACCACCCACCCCCCCTCCAGAAAGGTTTCACATGTGATGCAAGCCTCCCCTTTTCTGGATCTGACTGGTATGTACTTACTCAACTGTCTTTTTTTTCTTAAATTAACCGGGCAAGGCCCGCTAGGTACAAGTGCCTGATTTCAGGGGCAACCCAGGAGCTTTGGTGTGGTTAAGTCCAGTGACTTCCTCAGTATGCCAGTGGAGGTATCAGACCCAGGTCTACTCTTCTGTGCTGCTGACACTTTGTGGCTAGCCTAGCAGAGTAGCACTGCAGTCTTCCACTGGGGTCCATGACAAGTCCTCGAAAACAAAGACAGCAGGATCGATAATAACACAGGTAGAACGCTGACGCCCAAAACCATGCTTCACAAAGACAGCGACAGTAATAATAGCGGCAACTTGGGGGATTTATTATCGCCAACCTCTAGGTGGGTCAAATTGGTGGAGGGCCGATTTACAATTGCTAAATCGGGGAGGTTACAATTGCCAACTCCAGGAGCTTATAATATCCCAGTTCTATCATTTACAGGTCGCTGTTTTCACTGATGCTATTTCCTCAGCACGAATTTCACTGTGCTGTTATTCCAGTGCAGTCTTGATGGTATACCCTCCCACTGCCCCCTCCCCAACACATATACACTGTCTCCTGTTCTGTTGCCTTTATAAGTTTTTAAAGTTTAACTTGTTTAATTTGGCAGCTGCCTTCTTAAACAGCTCTTTAGTTTTTTTGCAGTTTATTTGGGCATGTAGTGCCCCCGAGCCCCCCTCACACACACACACACACACACACACACAGTCCGTTGTGCACCACTCCTCAGTCTTGTCCCTCTCCTTTTTTTGTCACTTAAAACAGCTTTAGTTTTCTGCAGTTTCTTTAATTTTGTTTGTAACTAGCTCTTTAGTTTTCTGCAGTTTCTTTAATTTCGTTTGTTACTAGCTCTTTAGTTTTTCTGCAGTTTCTTCGGGTGCACAGTGCCCCCGCCACACACACACACACACACACAGTCAGTCCCTAGTGCACCACTCCTCCGTCTTTCTTCTCCCTCTCTCTTTTTTTTATGCTTGTTACTTTTATGTTTTTTCCCCTGTTCTTGGTGGTGGTGGTGGTGAGGTAGGTGAAGACAAATGGAAACTCGTTCTCTAGTTCCCAGTGCATCGCCTGTCTGCTTCCTGTCTCTCTCAGCAATTAATCGACCTTTCTTCTTACTGGCTGATGTTGCATGGCACTGAGGTCAGAGCCCCGCTCCTGTATTATTGCACACACTGACTCCCCTCTGCACCCCCTTGACCTCTCTTCCTCTCTTAAGCCTTTCACATGACAGGCAGGCATGTGGGAGGCTGGGGGAACTGGAAAAAATAGCTCTGAGATATGAGTCGAGGGGGCAAGGTTTGGCATGCGTGCCATAGAAACCAAACCACATGGGTTTGGAGTGGCTTGGTTTCACTACCAGAGGTTCTGCACACCTCTAATTAGAGTCCCCTCCAAAACCTGTTTTTGTAGTCATTCCAGAAAATAACGTTTTGGGTCACATTTCAGAAATTACCTGCCATGTTCATATGCTGTGGGAAAAAATCCACACATTTGTCAATGCTGAATGTTTGCTGCTTGCATTGCTGTTGTACCAGGTCTTGCTTGTACAGATTTTTACTGTATATTTACCCAGGTTCGACGAGATGAGATGCAGTATCTCATTTTCAGTGATGTCCTGCTTTTATGCATTTTTAGACTGTATTTATTCTTGATCGGCTAGCTGAGAGGCGATATCTGATTTGCAGTGAGCTCCTACATTTTGACCTCAGATTTCCAGCAGTCTTTTTATGAACTGATGCTACGATCAAGATAGGTGGAATTTTTTGAAAACTAGTTTTGGAGAGGATTTGAAAAATTACACGTCATGTTCCGGAGGTGGGGCAACACAAAGGGTAAACATAGACTTTGACGGCAGATAAGGACCGCTAGGCCCATCTAGTATGCCCATTTCCCTACCTACAGGATAGGCCGCAGATCCTAGTTAACCAACAGCCTATTTCTTCCTACCCCCCACAAGAATTGCCTTATGTCTGTCCCATGCATTCTTGAATTCTCCCACAGTTTTAGACCCCACAACCTCCTCAGGAAGGCTTGCACAGGCTTCTGAGGGTAAAATGCCAGCTGGGCACAAGAGAGGATAATCAGTAAAGATAGTAGCGAGGAGCCCCTCGTGAGGGTGCTAGCCAGGCCCCTATACATAAGACATAATAGGAGGTAATGTAAAATACAGTTTGGAGGCAAGGGAACCGCAAACAATAGTGTCTGGAGGCGCCTATGTCAGCGGCGGCTGTCTTGGGTGAGTTCCTAATTGACAAACTGAAAAATTGGAGAGGTCAATGAAAGCCTTCATGGGCGTGCTTTTGGAAGTGGATGGGATAACAGCATATTTACTAAGTGGAGGGGGCAGGGGATGGGTGGGCAAGAAATTAGTGGCTTTTGCCATACCTTGTGCGAGGAGAGTCCGGGCTTGAGGTCTCGGGCAGCGGCTGTGGAAGCTCCAACCGCCCGGTGTCCGAGAAGCCTGCGCCTGTGGGGCAGGGAGCCCCTGGAGAGCTTGTTCTTGACTGGGGAGAGAGGGAAAAGAAGAAGTTTAGATATTGGCCATGGACAAAGGACCATCTGCACCAGCAGGACAGCCAAATCAGCAGGACAAAGGGATGTGTACTCCCTTGGCGCCTAAAGTCTGGTACACACAGTTTCAGAAAGGAGCATAATCACATAATTTCTTTGTCCTTAACACTCTAAACAGTGAGAAATTTTACTTTAGCAGTCAGGCAACAAGTAAAAACAGCTTTTTAGTGCAAGGTTCAGTAAGCAAGTTAAGTTTTTGCTGACTTTAAAATGAAATACAGAAACAGTCTGCAGGAGCCAATCAGAGGCCACTGCCAGAGAGCACTCGTGTTCCAATTGGTTGGCGGCTTTTGCCGACTTTGTGCTAGGAGAGTCCAGGCTTGAGGTCCGGGTGGCAGCTGTGGAAGCGCAGACCACCCGGTGTCTGACAAGCTCATGCGCCTGTGGGGCAGGGAGCACCTGGAAAGCTTGTCCTTGGCTTGTGCGAGGAGAGTCCGGGTTTGAGGTCTCGGGCGGTGGCTGTGCAAGCGTCGACCGCCCGCTATCCGAGAAACCTGTGCCTGTGGGACAGGGAGTCCCTGGAGAGTTTGTCCTTGGCTGGCCAGCGGATCGTCGGGAGAGATTTAGGAATCGCCCTGGGAGGGCCTTCTCCATCTGAAGATTCCCCTGGTGAACAGGAAGACCCTGAACAATCCAAGTCATCCTCGTTAGTCTCACTGTCTTTGTCAGATGCCAGTGGCAGGCGCTCATTCTGGTGAGAGCCAAAGTCAACATCGGGTCGAAACCCGGAGGACCCCAACATTCAGTGATGCTGGGTTCGGCCCGGATCCTGAGGTGGCAGGTCCCGGGGGGGATGCCAGAGGTGGCCCTTGAGGAGGGGTCTGCTTCTGGACAAAAACACCACCACGCAATGAACAGAGCATTGTAGTCCACTGGAAGTGGGAAATTATACACACTGACAGGTAGGGGTAAGGTGTTGGATAAGGGTACGATGGCGGTGGGGCCGACGTAGGGTACTCTGGAATAGGACCACCCAGCGCCAGCTGAGGATCCAGTGGTGGACCAGCAGGCACAGACTGCAGCATGGGCTGTGGGGGGGGGGTGGAAGCCAGCATTGGGCCCACAGGATGGAGGAGTGGCAGTACTGACTGTGGACCAGTGGAAGTCAGCCGTGAGCACCCGCGGGAAAGATCTGCCAGCACAGGCCTAGCCGGAGAAGCAGGCGCCTGAAGGGAAGGAGACCTTCCACGTGAAGGCAGAGGCAGCGCCAGTGCAGGAGTGGTGGCAGCCTGCTGTGGGCGCTGCCCTGCAGGATTGAAAGGCGGGTCCCGGAAAGAACTGAGGTAGGTGTAGGGGATCGGCCACCTTTATAGGATAGGCTGACGTCAGCGGTGGGTGGTCCCCCGTGATAGACTGCTAGGAAGAAAGTTTTCTGTGTGGCCTTGGCACCTTAGTCCTGCTGCAAGAGCCTTACCTGAAGTAAAATCACAGTTTTCTGGGCAGGGCTACAGTGGGCTCTCAGTACTTCAGAGAAACCAGGAGTGCAATCACACTTCTAATAAGGTAAAAATACAGTTTAAAAATACAATTAATACTTACACAAAAATATTAAAACTATGGCTACTTTGGGTCCTGGGGCAGACAGTAACTGGACAGGAGCTGCCCTATAGAACGTGTCAGCAGCTCTTAAACCTTCTGTGTTTGAAGGCAGAAAGCATTCATCTCTATGCTAATGATGGGCAGAGCTACAAAATGTATATGTCTGCCGTGACAGGTTTAGGATTATTCTCTTCAAGTAGTGACCTGCATCCCGATTTTAAACCATGCATACAATGTTGTTCTGCTGACCATGGGTTAGACAATGAATGCACTGGCATGAAAGACCCATCACATTTCCACAATCAACCTGCTTTGCTAAGGGACAGCAGCAGTAAACATAATACCGCACAATATGGAGCAAGGAATATGTGCTCATGTTTTGTACAACTCCTGTAGCCTTTTTCGCTTCAATTTTTTACAAGTTAGCAGTGAAAAATGCTGGCAGTCAAGCAAATATCAAATATCTGCATTCCTGCCCTCTCACTCCCTTACATCAATCCCCAGCCCCATGTCCACTCAAAGAGCTCTCAGGTTTCCCACCCTGACAAGCAGCCTTTGCTACCATATCCCTGTCCCAGCTGCCACCACAATCTGTGGTTTATTCTGCAAAGAAACAACCCCCACACCCAAGGCAATCTACATTCAAGGAGCAGAGCTGGGGGGTCGGGGGAGCTGGCAAGGAGGGAAGCCTGAAGGGCCTACTACTGACAGTGGTGGGAAGAGGTGACATATGTCCAGCTGAGCTCACCTGTATTTTATTCTTTCCCCAAGCCCTTCCTCTTATCTCTCACAGAGGGGCATGATCTGAAAGGGTCACACAGCATAAATTACAGCCCCAATTAGATGTCAGGACCACCTTCTACAACTTCCCAGAGTCCTGCAATGGGACCAGTTCTCAGCCAATCAGATCCTGGCACCACAGGCTTGGATCGCAAACCTGGATCACCAGCACGCTACGTGTCTGCGCAGCCACTGAACTGGCGGAGAGCAGATAAGGTTTGCAGTGCTTTTTGCTTTTTTTTACTTTACCCTTTCTTGCTTTAATATATTTTTTTCTGCTGCATGTGTATAGTAGCCAATAACTCTCTTTCTATACAATGGTAAATAATCATGAGTTGATAGTTTTTATGCACATCATGCATTAGCAGCCTTTTTGGGAAGGGTACTTCATAAATAAAATGGATCAAGTTCCACCTCTCTGACTTTCTTAAAGGACAACTACATTTAAAATGCTCGCTAGTATTTTCTGTTAGCTGATTTTACAAGACTGGTCTAAATTTCGTTACTGTACCTTTTTTTTCTTAAGTTTTTAGCAAACTCAGTTGGTGTCTGTGATTTACACTTTGATGATAAGAGTAATTCTGGAACTATACAAAATAGTTTACGTCTCTGAGTTCTTACACTGTTGTGATAATGCATCTGTATTCTACTATAGAACTGTGTGATTGAGAGGGACATACACATTTATAAAATGGGTTGGAAATTCCCTGCTTCCGGGTTAATTCCTCAGAAATGCACAGGTTGGAACAAGTTCAGGCAGTTGGGTTGGAATTTGGGCCAATCACATACAGAATTCATGAACCAGTTCACTTATCCCCGCTTGTCATCACAAACTTGACTGCCACCTTTACTCGCTGAAAACCTTCAACAAGCCTAGAAAAGTAAAATAAATAAATATTCTTTTCTCTAACAATACCCTCCATACACACAAAGAATTTAAAAACATGAAGTACTATCTATACACAGTTTTAATTCCTGGCATTTCTTTGGTGACCATAAGAAATCCCCCTCCTATCCATACAAGTATGCTGGGTTAATCACCGCTGCTTACCCCAACGCAAATAAAATGGAAACCGTGGCTCCATACAAGGCCTTCCCTTGTGTGTGAGGGGGGTGGTAAACATTCTGCCACAGGAATTCTGCAGAAGTATGAATTCCTATATTTCTTAATAAGCAAACTCCACTGAATTTGTGGAAAGAAAAGAGGACTGACAGATGGGAGGCCAACATTTTACTAGTTACTTGTAACAAATAAAATACTTTTTTTCAATTTTAAAAATGACATTTTTGTTTAAATTGTTTTGCCATTTACCCATTTTATAAGAGCAATAAGACACTCCAGGTAGTTCGTTGTCTAGGGTGAATGCACTTCCAGGTGTTAAAGGCACTTGGCGCAAGCACCTTGTGCCCCATTATGCATTAACCCCAACCAATGCCCTGTTGCATCTTATTGCTTACAAAGTTCTAAAATAGTGCTTATCAGTGTAAAAAGCAGAAACATCCATCAAGTTACACAGAAACGTAAACTGTGTTGGCAGATAAGGACCATACAGCCCACCTGGTTTGCCCATTTCCTTACTTGGTTTGTCAATCCCTACTCTTATCTGGACTGCCTTTCCCCACTCTGCTGTACAGCAGGGTGCCTCTATCTTTATCCATGCACTTCTGAATCCCGTGCTGTTTCGCTTCCACCACCTCCGCTGGTAGGCTGTTCCACGGATCCACCACCCTCTCTGTGAAAAAATACTTCTTAGCATTCCTCCTAAGCCTCCTTCCAGCCTCATGTTATGTCCCCTTGTCCTTGTGCACTTTTCTTCTCCGAAATATGCTCCCCTCCTGTACCCTGTTTATTCCTTTAAGGTATCAAAGTCTATCATATCCCCTCTCTCCCTTCTCTCTTCCAGTGAATAGCTGTTTAGTTCCTGGAGTCTTTCCTCATATGGCTTGTGGTGCAGTCCATGTCTCATTTTTGTTGCTGTTCTGTGGACTGCTTCCATTCTATGTTCTTTCTGAGATGCAGTCTCCAGAACTGGACACAGTATTTCAGATGAGGCCTCACCAGTGATCTATACAGTGGCATCACCACTTTGCTTCAGTTTCAACTACTGTAATGCTCTTACTTTGGGGTCGCAGGAGGGACTCTCTGCCGACTGCAGCTGGTGCAGAATGCAGTGGCCCGGTTGCTGACTGGCCTTTCTAGATCTAGTCATGTGACCCCAGTTCTGCGTGCTCTGCAGTGGCTGCCGGTCAGGTGGGGTCTTTTGGTGGGGCTTCTCACCTATAAGGCCCTAAACAGACTGGGTCCTGGCTACCTGTCAGAGCTCCTGACACCAGTGACCTTTGATTGTTCCATCCGGCGTCATCAAGGCGCCTCCTGGTCGATTCC
Organism: Neoceratodus forsteri; assembly: GCA_016271365.2. Taxonomy (NCBI): domain Eukaryota; kingdom Metazoa; phylum Chordata; order Ceratodontiformes; family Ceratodontidae; genus Neoceratodus; species Neoceratodus forsteri. The sequence goes on from CM028129.1 coordinate 1,416,327,568, forward strand.
CAGGTGCGGCTCAAGACCTCTGGAGATCGCGCCTTTGGCATATCTGGGCGCGTTCCTGTGGAGCGGTCTTCCATCCATAGTCCGGAGGCTCCCTGGGTTGAGGCTTTCAAGCGGCGGTCAGCACACCTCTTTGGCCTTGGCATTCAATTAATTTAATGACTTCTGAATTATAACCTTTTGTCTAGTCCCTTGAGATGCTACTGTCAGATTTAGTAGTTTTACTGTATTTTAAAATTGTTTGTAATAATGTTATACTTTATATTTGGCCTATTTTGTTGTTCTTTTTTGTTCTGTGAGGTGCCCAGAGCCCCTGGGAATTGGCGCCATACAAATAAAGTTGCCTTGCCTTCACTCCTCCTACTGGTTATGCCCCTTCCTATGCACCCCAGCATTCTGTTTGCCTTCCCCGCTGCTTTTTCGCATTGTTTGGTTGATTTCAGATCATCGGATGATAACCCCCAGTTCTCTCTCCTGACTTGTGATGGCTAGAACCTGCCTCCCCCAACCCCCCATCCTGTATTCCCACTCTTGTGATTCTGTGTCCCAGCTGCATTATCTTGCACTGCTTAGCACTGAAACCCAACTGCCAAACCCTTGACCATTCCTCAAGTAGTCTTAGGTTGTTTCTTTTTTTTATCTAGCCCCTCGTGTGTCGACTCTGTTACAGATCTTGGTGTCATCTGCGAACAGGAGTACTTTCGCCTCCAGTCCCTCTGCAATGTCACTAATGACATTCAAAAGAACACAACCAGTACCAATCCCCGTGGAACCCCAGTGGTCACCTCCCCCTCTTCTGATTTTATGCCATTTACTACCACCCTCTGGGACCTGCCTTTTAGCCAGTTTCCAACCCATTTTACCACTTTAGAGCCCACGCTCTGATTCCCCAATTTGTTAAGCAACCTTCTATGAGAAACGGTGTCAAAGGCCTTACTGAAATCCAGATGGGACACATCCACCGCCCTTCCCTGATCCTACCATGGTCACCCAGTCAAAGAAATCGATAAGATTAGTTTGACAGGCCCTAACCTCAGTGAATCCATGCTGCCTTGGGTCTTTTGCACCACTTGACTCCAGGAACTTCACTACCCTCTCCTTAAGCAGGGACTCCCATCAGCTTCCCCACCACTGAGGTCAGGCTTACAGGTTTGTAACTGCCTACCTCCTACCTACTTCCAGTCTTGTGCTGGGGACCACCTCTGCCCTCCTCCAGTCCTCAGGTACCTCCCCCCCCCTCTAGTGGTTGGTTGAAGAGGGTTGTCAGTGGACCAGCTAGGACTTCCCTGAGTTCTTTCAAAACTCTAAGGTGAATTCTGTCTGGCCCCATTGCCTTGCCTGTCTTTACTTTCCCTAGTTCCTCCAAGACTCTATCCACTGTAAATGGACTGGTGTCCACCTCTCCCCCCGTACATCTTTCCTTGTGAGTCTCAGCCCTTCCCCTGCCTCTTCCTTGGTAAATACTAAGCAAAAATATTTGTTCAGTATCTCAGCTTTTTCAAGATCATCCTCCACCCACCCTCTCCCTTCTTCAGCCTAACAATACCATTTCTAGTCTTCTTCCTCTCGCTAATATAACAGAAAAAGGTCTTGTCCCTCTTCTTAATAGCCTGTGCTATTCCTTCCTCCGTTTGTGCCTTAGCCCTTCTGACAGCTTTCCCAGCTTCTCTATGCTTCTCCAGATATTTCAGTCCGTCTTTTTTTGTGTCTCTTTGTAGTTCCTGAATGCCTTACCTTTTTCTCGCACTTTCTTGGCTACTGACTTAGAGAACCATAGGGGCCGCTTCTTTCGCTTTTACTACACAATCTGACACATTTACTTGTCACTCCTGCTATTGATCTCTTTAGCCTAAGCCACTGTTCTTCTACCCCTCCTCCCGTATCTTCTGCTGCCAGTGCAATTTTGAGCTGTTTCCCCATCTTCATGAATTAGGCCTTCCGGAATTCTAGGATCTTAATCTTTGAATGGCTTTCTTCTGCCAACGTATTAACTCTAAACCATACAGTTCTGTGGTCACTGTTACCAAGGAGAAAAGCCACATTACGCTCAATATCAAACTTGGAACCAGTATTTTAAAAACATCTTCTACTGTAAAAGTTTACTTACTGGTTCAATAGAGTTGTTCTTTAAAGGGAACTTATCTACTTAAATATGTTTACAAGAGCCGCACACTTTGACTTTCATGTTTTTTTAGGATTTATCACTGCTGAACTATTGGTCTTTTAAAACAGACTATGTAGTACTTATTTAGCAGTAAAAATAAGAAAAAACCTTCAGACAAACTATAGAGTAAAAGTTTTCTCTGGTAAACTAATGTATAGATCTACACAATGACCGTACGCAAATAAACAAATGTACTCACTGTAGTCTTTTTTGTTTTAAGGGATCCTTTAACAACTGCAGTCATTCCACTGAAAGAAGCTGCCCCAGAAACAACAATTTGATACTAATTGCAGAATCTTACAATGAAATTCAAACCTCAGCTGCGTGGTCACACTCACCCCTGCCCCCTAACATCGGATTGCTGCTGAAGCTAGGGTGAGCAACTGCTACTGAGCTAGCTAAATGACTACCAAAAATAAAAAATATTAAAAAGAGAGGGTCTGAGGAGGGTCTCAATATGGAAGAAACAAATTAAAAAAAGGTTAGGTTACCGAGCATCAGTTGTAAGGCTCTGTAATAAGTAATGCTCAAGTAAACTGCAAAGAACAGATTCTTATGTGAACCTTTCCCAGGTTCTGGAAGGGGAGATAGGGATCGGATGAACATCGGGGACAAAAATCTTCAAAAATAAAGTTATGAGTAAACGTTAGAACAGTTCAGTGTTTCTTCATGTTAGTTGTTTTTTCACATTTTGACCCCAAATTTTCAACATATTTTTTTATGACCACTCTGCCTGATCGCAGGTGCAGTATCATTTATAAAACAGTGGCCGAAACCTCATTTTGCACCACAAGAGTGAAAACACATTTTGGCCAGGATATGAAAAATGACAGCTGTCATGTTCATGAGGTGGAGTAAAAAAATGGCTATGTTGAAAATATTGGGTCAGAATATTCAAAATTACCAGTTACTAGCTTGCATTGAAAACTTTCAATGTACGATCAATGTACAACTTTCAATGTACAACTTTGTTGTTTTTTTAATATTTTACCACACATTTTCAAAATAACTTTCTTATGACCCCACCTCATGAACAAGAGCAGAGAAAATTTTCAAATCCTGTCCAAAAGATGATTTCGTACAGTGACAGTAAAATCACCTTTCAGGATGGATTTACATAATTTCACCACATTTGTTCATGAGGTGAGGTCCCAAAAAGGCCACGTTGAAAATTTGGGGAGAATTATTAAAAAATGTATTTATTTATTTATTTGTTTGTTTGTTTACCGGGTGGGTGCACTGATCCAATGGACATTTTCAGGCACGATCCGGGCCATGAAGATGGCACATAGAATGTATAATACATTTACATTAATTAAAAAAAAGGAATAGGTGATAAAAAAACTAGAAATACATGAAACACTTCAAATACAGTGACATACAGAATAGGTGCAAGAATACATTAGGATACAAGATACACAACTTGAATACAATACAGTACAAGTAGGGTGCAAGTGCATGATGTAAGAAGGTACAGTCAAAGCCGGCACGTCAGCGCAGCAGTTGGATTTCCGCTTGTGACGCTGGTGACCCGGGTTCAGGAATGGACCCGGGTTGCTGGAGGGCCGGCCAGGGGAAGAAGGATAGAGCGTCCCACAGACTGCTCTCCTTCTCTGGGGGAAGGGTGGGGAAAGTGTCCAGTGCTAGACGGACCCCTGGTGGAGGCCAGGAGTCACGCAGCCACCGACACTCGCATGTGCTGGAGGCGGGGCGGACGCTGGACGTCATTGCACGTCCCTGCCTCCCAGAGGAAAACTGAAAAGGGAGGGGTGGGTCCGCCGTCTAAATGAAGCCCTCCCTGAGCTTCAATTAGCCACCATCGCCAGCAGTACTCCCAACTAGATACCGGTTCCGCGACACTGGAATTAGGGGAACCAGTGCCGTGGCCCCGCCCTCTGGGGGGCAAGCCGCGGGTGACCGAAAGACAAGCTGGCAGTTGACGGTTGGTGGAAGCCCAGCGGCCATGACCAGGGCAGAATGCAGTCAGAGGAACTGCCAGGAAAAGAATTAAAAAAAAAAAAAAAAGGTACAGTCAGACAGTCTGAGAATATAAGTGCAGGGTATAGGGACGGTTTTTGGCCTGGGAGTGGGGAAGGACTGTCAGACCTGGGGTTATCCGGCTTTGCAAGTACACTTGGCTTCTGCCAGCAGCCAAGCTTTAAAGCATGTTTTAAAAGCGAGGTGCGAATCTAAGGAGCAGAGGAAGGCAGGGAGATTGTTCCAAAGCGAGGGAGCCATGAAGGACAGGGCTTTACTGTCTAGATAGGTGGAAATCCTAGGGACATCTAGAGGTGGGACTGAGGATTGCCGGAGGCACCTGGGAGAGGTTTTGTGTTTAATCGAGGATGAGTAGGGTGACAAGTTACCACTTCTTAAGCTGTTGTCTATGATGCATCCAGGGGCATAGTTATATCTTGCTTGCAGGGGGATTCAGCCTAGTGATTGGTACAAGCATACCTCTCAACCTTTTGTCTCCCAGATGTGGAACATTGCCTGTCAAAAAGTGGAACAAATGGGCAAAATGTGGAACACTTAATCAAATCTTTACCTAAGAAGCTCAAAACACTGTTAGAATGTTGCACTTATGTTCAGAAAGTCTGTTATTAATTGAATAATTTATTTTTTCCACCATTTATTATGGATTTTTGCTTTAAAATGTTGACTTTGAATGTGGAACAAGTCCTCACAATGTGGAACAGGGAGCTTTTTTGAAGTAAAATGAAGAACGTTCCTCGTAATGTGGTTCAGTTGAGAGGTATGGGTACAAGGCTCAGTAGTTTGTGGAGTAAGGTGTCATTAATGCAAACCTACATATCCTGTTGTAGACCATGTTTAGGCTTGTGCGCAGGGAGGAGGAAGCATGTGAGTACATCGGGGTACAGTAATCTAATAGGGGGAGAAGATTCCCTTGGGCTATGATGAGGCATGCTTCAGAGGTAAGGCAATGTTTGAGTCTGAAACTAGCCCAGAGTTTCTGGTTGATCTGCCGTACAGTGATGTTGATATGTTCTGTGAAAGTTAGGGTGGAGTCTAGTGTAACACCCAGGTATTTAAAATAGGGTACATTCTGCGAGGGAGGGGGGGCATCGGGGCGTTAGAACTGTGAATGAAGAATTAGTTTTGGCGTGTTTTAAAAGGTTGGGTTTGGACCACAGAAGCATGGCTTTATTTTTTTTTTAACTAGGAGCCTATTGGTCAGGAACCATTGTGGGCTGCCCCATAGTTGTGGGTGAGGGTGGTGGACAGATTTGCCAGGGATTTCTCGCTGTGATATAGTACTAGATCATCAGCATAAGGTAGAGCCTCACATAAGAGGCTATATGCTGGTTGGGAATTTATAAAGAGGCAGAATAGCAGGGGGCTCAGTATGAAGCCCTGGGGAGCTCCAGTGGATACTGTCATGGCCGTAGAGGTGGCTGCCCCAATGTTCACTGATTGGGATCTGCCCAAAAGATAGCTCAGAAACCACATTGATGTACCAACTGAGCAGCCAAGGTTCAACGGTTTGGCGTGGAGCAGGTTGCGGTCAACCAAGTCGAAGGCCTTTGTCAGATCTATGAACACGGCACCTGTGGTGTTCCCAGCATCCATGTTCCTGAGGTCGTGGTTGGTAAAATGGGCCAGGCCAAAATGACCAAGTTAAGAGGATAAGTTCAAAACCTATTGAAATACATTGAACCACATATCTGATTTCCTCAGTTCCTAGCCTGGCATTGAAGAGTGAAGGCGAGTCTCCAGTCCAGACAGAATTACAGTGTTGGACCCCCAGTAGGTAGGTAAGTAAGGGGGCGGTGGGTTCTGAATGGGAAGGTCGGGTGAGGGAAGGATAATGGTGACAGTGTGCTGACAGTGCAACAGACATCAGTATATATTTTTCTTTTTTACAGGGTGTATAAAAAAAGACCACGAGGGATGGTTTTCTTTATTTCAGGTACCAGCAGTGAGGACTGGACATCCCAGTGTCAGTGTTATGTATGGCGGCACCAGGGATGGACTCCACTGTGTCACACAGTGAAGGCAGGGTGGGATGGGGGGGTACTAACTGTCAGTGTTGGGTACGTTACTTTTTCTATTACTTTTGGAAACTTGTTCCAGAAAGCTCTGTGCACTCACTAGCAAGGATGGAGAAGTACTGGAAAAAGTAATATACCTTACAGTTACAATTACTTATGTCTTTTTATACAAAAGTAATACGTAACTGTAACTGATTACATTTATTTGAAAGTAACTAGTAACTAACCTATTACTTTCAAATACATGTCATCTGTTATAGTTATTTATTATTTTTGTATTGTGTTTGTATAAAAATAAATAAGTAACTGTAACTCTCAGGTGTATTACTTTTTCTAGTACTTCTCCATCCTTGCTAGTGACCGCACAGAGCTTCCTGCATCAAGTTTCTAAAAGAAATAGAAAGTAATAGAAAAAGTAACTTACCCAACGCTGCTAGCTGGAACCAGGGATTGGGCACCCCAGTGCCGGAAAATTAAAAGAAATGGGGGGCTGTGGTGTGATGGATGCTGCGTGGGAGGGTCAGGTGGGGGGAAGATAACAGCGGCAGTGTGCTGGCGGTGGCAACAGACATTGATGGCCTTCTTTATGGTACAATGTGTATAAAATTAAAAAAGATAATAAAGGTTTGTTTTCTTTATTTGAGGTACAAACACTGGGGACTGGGCACCCCAGCATCAGTGTTTTGTTTGGCGGCACCAGGGATTGGGCACCTCAGTGTCCGACAGTTAAGAAAGGGGAAGCTATGGGAGGTGAGAGGAATACTTGGCAGAGGGTGGGAGGGATTGTTTTTACGTTGGGGGACCACATCAGGCTGATTATGATGCTGATCAGTTCTGTTTGCTGGGCGGCCTCATGCAGATCAAAGGAAAGAGTCACCCTCTGGTTCAGCCAGCTCTTTTTTTTTGACCTACATGAAGTTTCTGCCCAGCAAGACCAGATCATGATCAGCCTGGCCGATGATTGGTCTGACTCTGTCGAGTCCCTTGCAGACTGCCCTGCATTGAACCAACAGTGACACACCTCTCAAAACCCACTGTCATACCAATATGTTCACTTTGTGCAAGAGCGAGCATTAAAACTAGTATTTTGAAAATTCAGGGTCACAGACTAAGAAAACGACAATGTTATGTGTGACCCTCTTTATTTCCCAGTCATGGGAATTGCACTATTATAACTTGTATTTTTAAGCTGTTAATTATTGCCTCAGCACTATCAGTAGCAAACACCTACACAGCAAATACAAGAAAGCAAACATTTGGTTTTGAAATACTGTATGCTTGTTTTGTTTGTTGCTGAAAGTAAAGATGTTTTCATCAAATTTTCCCTGGTGTCCAAAGTGTTCCCTCTGTGAGGGTTCCCTGAGAACCCACCTGGTTCACTACCCTGACACACCTACGTTGTGCACAGTTTAGCTGTGCTTTGGCATACTGACATTTTATTGCACTCTACTGTGCATTTATTTGGTTCTGCTATACGTGTCTGCATTGACAGCACCGACTCCATGTGGGCAGCATCATTCTCACATGTGGCAGATGTGGAATGGAGAACCTTTGTGGGAGACAGTGAGGGATGTACCTTATAATGAGGGAATGTTGAAAGGCATGGTCCTGTGTCCTGCGTCCTTTTTTGCACCAGTACCACTGTCGATCACAGGCTACATTGTGGAGCACTTGGCCTGTACCGGTTTGAAGGAGCAAATGTTTGCTCCTAATATTATAATGAGATTATAATGACTAGTAAATGTTCTCTTGGCTCTTTCCATGGAGAAAATGATCATTTGTAAATAATGGTTCCATTATGAGGCTCTGTGTCTCCGGAGCAAAGAGATTTGCCCTTTGCACATGCTTGTTTGCTTCTGTGACTGTGAAGCCTGCCTATTCCTTTCCAGCAGCTGCCCCTCTTTCCTAGGCCATCAGAAGGCTTTGGATGCACTTTGCTTCTTCATTGCCCTGTGCTCTCATGGCAGTGTATAATGGTAGACTTTGCATGTGTAAACTTAGCTCTGCACCTGCTCCATTATATCATTTTGCTCATGTAAGGTCACTTTGCTTCCTGTAAGGGACTTTGCCATGTGCTTTTCTCCAGCTTTGAAAATGCTGCCCCAAATCTCTTACTTCCTATAGGAGAGCAAGCACCTGAAGCTTGGTTAAAAAAAACTATGAAGAAAGAAAGAGAGAGATTTGCCCTACCAAATTGCTATTCATACCACCAGGCTTTTACGTTGAAGCAATCAGCAAGCCTGATAGAAAGTATCACACACAAACACATACTGTTATGGGTCACATATGAATGAAAGGTCATTAATGTTGCCAAACACTTCGATAGTCTTTCTGTTTCCTTCAACCAAAGAATGCGCTCTGATGCAACTATTGTCCACTCAATCAACGTGTGTAAAACGTAGGAAAAGAGCATTAAAGGAAAGACGTGCCCTGTTAAATCTGATTGATTTCGTTGACTGGGTGCATAGGGAAATAGATCAAGAAAGGGCAGGAGTAGACGTGGCCTACTTAGACTTCAATAAGGCTTTCTACACTGTGCAGCATGGGGGACTTATAAAGAAAATGGGTGGTTTGGGGATGGAAACCAGAGTGGTAAACTGGGTACTAAAACTGGTTAGTGAATAGGCGACAGAGGGTGGTGGTATACGGCACTCACTCTAATGAGGAGAGTGACCAGCAGGTGCTGCAGGGCTTAGTACTGGGACCAGTCATTGTCAGTGTCTTCATAAGTGACATTGCAGAAGAACAGGAAGGGAAGGTATCCCTTAAAAGATGACACCAAAATCTGTAATAGGGTGGATACTCAGGAGGGGGTGTACACAATGAGTAGAGACATTAGAAAACTCGAGGAGACGCACCACGTCAGCAATCTGGGTTCGGGAATGGGCCTGGGCCGTCAGGGGTCAGCAGGGGAAGGAGAAGATTGAGCATCTGGAGGACTGCTCTCTTCTTCTGGGGTGGGTTCTTGGGATTTCCCTGCAAGGAGGCGACTCCTGGCAGAGGCTGGGGGCGCTGCACCTGGGGCGGGGACAAGCAAATGTGGTCTGGTGTCGGCGGGCATCTGCAGGAGTGGGTGGGCTTGCTCACTCAGCGCACCGATGCCATTACACGGCCACACCAAGGGGCGGAACAAAGGAAATACCCTGCCTTCCGGTAGGCGAAGGGTGGTACAGGGGCTAGCCAACCATGCCCAGTTCCGGATCTCTCCGTTCACACCTCTTGCTCTCCTCCCTTCCTGGTCACTCTACTAGATTATAGATAGAGTGCCAGGTGGAGTAGGTGGTCCCACCTTGGGGGGGGCTGAGAGCCGGGGGGTTGGGTGACCAGGTAGCGGATTGAGAGGCGGCCAGTGGAAGAGGAACGGAGGACTTCAGGCGGGCAAGATCATGGCCGAGCAACCCCCTGAAAAGAGTCCAGGTAAGGCAGTGAAGGAAAGAGAATTGACAAAAAAAGAAAAGAAAACTCAAGGAGTGGTCAGGGCATGGCAGCTGAGGTTCAGTGCCATAAAGTGTAAAATCATGAACCGAGGGCCTAGGAATCCAGGAGCTGAGTATAGGATGGGGGGCGGGTACTGACAGTCAGTAAGCAGGGAAGGGACCTTGGGATTATCATCACCAATGATCTCAAAGTGGCAGGGCATTGAGACAAGGCATCGTGTAAAGCCAGTGTGATGCTGGGGTGCATAAGGAGATGCATCACCATCAGGAGGAGGCAGCCGGTGTTACCATTGTGTTGATCACTGGTGAGACCCCTCCTGGAGTACCATGTCCAGTTTTGAAAGGCTGCATTTCAGAAGGAACATAGATAGGGTGCAGGCAGTCCAGAGGAGAGCAAAGAAAATGGTGCAGGAGTTGCATCAAAAGCCCTATGAGGAGAGACTGAGGGATCTCAATGTGTACAGCCTAGATGAGAAGAGGGAGAAGGGGGATATGATACAGACCTACAGATACCTTTCGGGAGTGAACAGGGTATGCAAGGGGAGTCTTCTTCCAATGAGGAAGTGCAACAGGACAAGAGGGCATGCAATGAAGCTGGGGGGGTTATGAGGGATGTGAGGAAGTAGTACTTCACTAAAAGAGTGGTGGACACCTGGAACAGTCTACCAGCAGAGGTGGGGGGAGCAAAAATACTGGGGGATTTCAGACATGCATGGGATGAACATAAGGGAATACTGGTAGGTAGGCAAGGGGGGGTGGTCAGCAGAGACCAGGTAGGTTCTGCGGAGACACAATAGGCATGGAAAATCTGTGTAGACTGGGTGGGCCAAGCAATCCTTTTCTGATAGCACTTTCTATGTTTCTAAATGTACTCCACTTTGGGATGACCCTAAAATCAAATCTAAAGGGAAGAGGTCAAAGAGGAATGGGAGGGATAAGAAAGGCATATTACATCTCAAAGACATTAAAGACAAATAATATACTTCCCTTCAAAGATATACAGTGAAAATATAGTGTCATTAAATGGCACTTCTGAAAGTTCCCACAGGTAAGGTAGATTATTGTCCTGCTTTGAAAGAACAATGTGAATATCTTAGCAAAGGATAAATGAGGGAAGCAGGGGGAGCCTGTATGTTTTTTAACCCAGTTCTACAGATGAGACAACAGATTACACAAGACCAGATGAGGTAAAGAAGAGACTCAGATTCCACCTAGTGCATCCTGTACTCTGTGGAAGAACACATATAAATCTAACAGGGAAGCACAAGGAAGTTCATCCAATACAAAATTATGCATTTCTTTTATGTAGAAACATAGCAGTTGACGGCAGATAAGGACTGTAAGGCCCATCCAGTCTGCCAGTTTTTTCTACCTTATGAATGTGCCATCGGCCTTTACTCTGTCAATGGCCTGTCTATTCATATTCATTTGTATTGCTCCCTTATACCTATCCCATGGCTGTTTGAACCCCTGCACTGTATTCATATCCACCACTTACTGAGGTAGGCTGTTCCATGCATCCACCACCCTTTCTGTGAAAAATAACTTCCTTACAGTACCCCTTAATCGGCCTCCCTCTATTCTCATGCTGTGTCCTCTTGTCCTGCTATTTTTCTTATATTGAAACATGTTAGACTCTTTCACCTTGTTAATGCTCTTAAGATGTTTAAATGTTTCGATCATATCACCTCTCTCCTTCCTTTGCTGTAGGGTATACATATTGAGCTCCGTTAATCTGTCCTCATATGCTTTCTGATGCAGTCCCTGTACCATTTTGGTTGCCCTTCTCTGGACTGCCTCCATTTTGTTAATGTCCTTGTGCAGATGTTGCCTCCAGTACTGCATGCAGTACTCCAGATGGGGCCTAACCAGTGTCTTGTAAAGAGGGATTATTACCTCCCTCTTATGACTTGTAATACCCCTACTAATATACCCCAACATCCCTGTAGCCTTGCCTACTGCTTTAGTGGTCTGCTTGGATGATTTTGGGTCATCTGTGATGATGATGCCCAAGTCTTCTTCTTCCCTTGTGACTGCCAGCAACTCCCCTCCCAGCCTATAGGTAGCTTCAGGGTTTCTCTTCCCTGTGTACATGATCTCGCACTTCTTTGTGTTAAACCCCAGTTGCCACTCTTCGGACCATTTTTCCAGTTTTTCCAGATCTTTTCTCATTCTGCCCACCCCATCTGGATCATCTACTCTGTTGCAGATCTTGGTGTCATCTGCAAACAGGCAAACCTTACCCTCCAGTCCATCTACAGTGTCTACTGATGTCGATATTGAAGAGGACTGGCCCCAGGACTGATCCCTGAAGTACCCCACTTGTGACTTGCATCTCTTCTGACTGTATACCACTTACCACCACTCTCTGTTTTCTGCCCGCCAACCAGTTTGCCACCCAGTTGATCAACTTCTGACCCACCCCCGAGCCTACCCAGCTTATTAATCTTCTGTGTGGAACAGTATCGAAAGCTTTGCTGCAGTCAAGGTAGGTGACATCAACTGCACCCCCTTGGTGCACCACTCTGGTTACCCAGTCAAAGAAATCTATAAGATTAGTTTGGTAGGACCTTCCTGTTGTAAACCCATGCTGTCTTGGATCCTGTACTCCTCTGGATTCCAGTTGAGAACAAAGAACTGCAGGGTTTGGGGTGGGGGGGGTGAAGATGTAGCAAGAGGGTGATGTCATAATGAACGTTTTCCCAAATACCGTGATACTTTTCAATGGAACCAAACCTCTGTTCTTGCATTGCGATAATCATATATCATGACTTATGATATTAAGTTGTAAATTGTGCAACACTGAGTTTTTCTCTCTACTGTCCGAGTTTATCCCATGTTTTTGTTAATGAGGGCCCCACCTCCTCTCATAAAACTCAAATTAGTCACCGTAATGCTAGGTAGAGGACACAGGTGCAAGCTGGGGGGGGGGGAGACTCAGGGGAGAGAAGAGGAGGTGTTACTTCACTGAGAGTGTGGTGGAACCATGGAATGCGCTGCCCAAGGGACTAGTGGAAGAGGAGACTGTGGAGGGGTTTAAGAGTGGCTGGGACAGGTGTAAGGGGAGGGGGAGGATGACAAAGTCCAATACAAGGGGAACACCCTAGGCTGGGGGCAGAGAAACCCAAGGGGGTGGGGGGAACAGCAACGTTGGTGCCCAGTATGAGGGCTGACTACAGAGCAGACATGAAAGACCATTGGGCCTCCTCTGCTCACTTTTTAGTATGTTAGTATTATAATTAACTGTGGTAATTTTTCGTATGTAACATACCATGAACTGTTTCAAATGTGCCTCCCTATGGGGGTGGGGGGGAGGCTTGAAATAAGTAGAAACGTGAATGAAAACAAGGGGCAGTATTTTCAGCTTCCATCACAATCCGTAGCATTCAGGCGATTTGCACTTGAGCATTAGGCCAATTAAAAGGTGTCTAATAGCAATACATTTGTCATGAATTATATCATTTTTTACTGTAAATGGAGGTAACTGTCATAAATGCTTCAAAGCATGTAAAAATCGCACCCAGGTAGTCATCCTGGTGGCAAGGTGGTAGTGCTCCTGCCTGCCATTCTCGGCAACCGGGGTTTGTGAGTGAACTTAAGACATCGTTGGGTCGACCGAGAGTGGGGGAGGAGGATGGAGCATCTGGTGGACTGCTCTCCTCTCTTGGAGTGGTTGGGCTGCACCTTCCGTAGTGTGCCTGACACCTAGCCACAGCTTGGGTATTGGACAGTTGATAGTCCCAGAAGGTAGGACATTGACAGATGCACCATGAATTTGCAAGTTGCTGTCCATGGGGAAATTGGAAAAATAGCATCTCTGCTGAAGCAGGATAATGAGCAGCCCTGTTGTAGACCTGGCTCAACCGACTGGGCACCACCTGCTTGGGGGTTGGCAAGGGCAAACCCACCTGTCCCCAGTGTAAAGGGTAAGTTGTGGGGTGAAGGGTAAGTCCCAGGGATGGTGGATAACTAGATGGTGGAGGAGGCTCAAATGGGGGCCAGCAGAGCAGCACAGGGGATAAATCGAAGAGCAAAGAAGGTAGGATCCAAATGTTTTGACGTATTTGACACAATGCAGGCTGTGTCTGAAATTGAGAATTGTGCCTGAGTCATGTCTTTTGAAAATCTTTCCAGAAATTTCTAAAAAGCCCAAATTAGATTAAAATAATTCCCACTGTTCATTTCAGGAATATTGTAGCTGCTTTTACATTGCACCTTGAATGTACTGTATACTGTTATGTTTACTGATGCAGGCATACACTGATCGCTCCATTTGACATAGCTGCCAGCTGTTGACAGTGGCAATTGAGGGGCTGCCAAGTTCATATAAAGGAAGAGCACCATAGAGCACATGAAACTGATCATTATGCAACACTGCATCATACTTACAAACATAGATCAGAGACAGACAGAAAAGGACAGGAACAGTCCATCTAGTCTGTCCCAGGATTCTCTGCTCGAAATCTTACTTCACTGACATTTTATTTATTTTATTTTATTTGAAATTCAGTAACCAGAACACACTGAGCCAAGGCTTGTTTCCAGGTGCAACCCTGGGAACAAAGTGTACATAGTAACAGTAAAATTAACAAGGTACAGAAATACAGTACAAACACAAAACATGAACTCAGCATTAATTATAATAATATAAAATGAAATGTAACAATCATATAAGGATACTATAAAATGCAACTGTAATAATGTGAGCAGGTGTACTCTAGTCAACGTTTGTTTAAACGTTTTGTGCCCATGGCAACTCTTTCTACCCTGAGGAGTTTCAGAGCTTCCACTTGGACCTTTGAGATGTGAGCCTGGAACTCCCACTGTTAATCTCCAAGGTCCAAACCCAGAATAGGAGAGTCCAAGTAAGTAATAAGGAATTAAGCATCTGAAAGTGAGGCAGTATGAGCTAGTAGTTAAAGTACCAGCTTGTCGCCGGCCCAGTAGCATGGCGGGCTAAGGTGCGATCTGTGTTCAGAAACAGACTCGGGTTGTTCAGGGGCTGGCCGGGGGAGGAAGGTTCGAGTATCCCAAGGACGACCCTCCTCCTTCGGGAGGGGAGTTGCTGTGTGACCTGCTGCTTGTGTGCCATTTGGAGGTACAAGCAGACAAGCCAGTCGTGGGCTTTTGAGGACATCTCTGCAGAGGCAGAGCTCATCCTTCATGCCATTGCACATGTGTGGCTTAGGGTGAAATAATGGAGAAAAAAACCTCTGCCTGCAGGATGACATCCAGGCCTCTGCAGGCCCCACACTGACGACCAGGTACCCCATCATAAGTCCTGCAAGCAGTGGATGCCAGGTGAGAAGGTAAGTCCTGGGGAAGTCAGGTGATGGGACTAGGGGGATTGCACAGAAGGGGGAAGGCCAGAGGCGACGGGGGTAAAATACTGATAGAAAAAAAAAACACCAGCTTGTACACCAGGAGAGCCACAACAAAAAAAAATCAGTGAATTCTCAGAGACAAGGCATGCAAGTAACATTTAATGCTGATGCATGATTTACTGACGAAAAGCCAACAGAAAGACACAGGACAAACACCTGCCAGCTAGGTGCCACTTGTTTTGCTTTTCATCAGTAACTCTTGCATCAGCACTGAAAATTTCACTTGCATCTCTGAGAGTACGCTGATTTATTGTTGTGGATTTCAGATTTGTGGATGGCTTATCCCCACAGCGGCACAACAGACCAGCACCAGGGAACGCAGGCCATCTTTGTTGTTCTGTGCACTGGGTGATCACAGGCTCAAACCCTACCAGAGCCAAATATTTACTCTGTGACATTGAGAAAAATCACTTAACCTATGAGTGCTCCAGTCAGTCCAGCTGTGGAAATCAATGGAGGCAGGACCTCACTGAAAATAAGGTATTGCCTCTCAGCTGGGCTGTGCTGGGCAAAAAAAAAAGTTGTTAAAAAAATGAAATTGAAGAAATGGAGATTTACAGACCTTAGTGACAGTTTTTGTAGGACCCTACAGTTTATTAAATATTAATCGACCTCTGATAGAAGAAATTAGTTACATACTTTGCTTCAACTCCTTTAAATCTAAGCACCTCCTTAGCTACAGTCCATATTCTTTTGCCTTTTAGTTTGAAGCCAACTTGAACTGATTTCTGGTGTCTGTCTCATTTGTCCCATACAAATCATATGTACCTCTGTGCAGCAGTTTGGTTAAAGGGCACATCAGCATATTTTGCAGTCATGTGTTTCACAATTTTCTAGCCTAAATATTATTAATGGAGATTCTTAAATCATTTAATTTTGATTGGATAAAGGGTTCTCAAGATATGGCTGAAAACACAGCAGGGACTCAGAAGCCAGAACTAATTCAGCACTAGGTGGCGTCTGGTAACTCTTGAGGCCAATCAGCTTCATATAATTACTAGTTCTGCTCTAGGTATGCTGACTTCTGTCTGAACTTTAAGTCTTTTACTCACAATTATGCTGAAATTCCTGCTCTTGCTTGGAACCAGCCTGCTTGTCCTCTCATCCACAAAGCTCCTCCTGGCTACTAGCTCCCACTGGAATTCCTTAGAGTATTACCCTGCTGATGATTTCCTCTTTTCAAACCTGCTTGTCAGACAGATAGTGGATTTTGACCTCACTCCACATCCTCAAATTCCTTAACTACCTAATAGCTACCTATTTGAATCATAATATCAGCCCTAGAATGATGACTGATACCACATTTTTCCTACGTAGACTTTGGTATCTCATGCTGCTTGCCATCCTGCTAGCAGGCGATGTGGAACAGAATCCTGGTCCTTCACAGCATCAGTCTAGCAATACTGTCTCCTGGACTACTTCCTCTGGGCTCTGTATAGCCCACCTAAACATAAGGAGCCTGACGTGTAATTTCCCTGATCTTGAGGCCTGGGTCTCCATCTATAACCCGGACATTTTGGGTCTATCTGAGACATGGCTTTAGCCTTCTACCCCCGATTCTGTCTGCTCTCTAAATGGCTATAGTCTCCTTAGGCATGACCGATAATCCCCCAGGCGGGGTGGGGGAGTTGTTCTGTTTTATAAGGCACCTCTACGTATCACGTGGACTAATATTACTCAGTCTTCCTTATGTGAATCCCTCCATGCACTCCTCCACCTGGGTCCTAAAAAACTTCACATAGTTGTTGCCTATAATCCACCCCTTGGGGGGCTGCCTGCCTTCTCCACTCTGTTGGAGAATTCAATAAAAATATCAGGCCATAATGAACTGCTCATTCTTGGGGACATGAACCTAAACTGGCACGGACAAACTCATAGCTCCCTTCTATCTTTGATTCAAAGCTACCACCTCCACCAAGTTATATCTGTACCCACTAGGGTCTCCCCTAAAGAAACCTCTAGTACGCTATTGGATTGGGTATTAACGAACAGGATAGACAGAATTGTAAATGCAGGCATCCTGCCAGATTCTATATCTGACCACTCCCCCATCTTCTGTGTCTGGCAACACTCTAGCCCCCAGCCTTCACCACCCCACTTAATCACCTTCAGGAACTATGCCAACCTTGATGAAGCGAAATTCCTACATGAAATTGCGGCTATTGACTGGATCTATGTTTTGAAGACCCTGGATGTCCAAGCAGCTCTCGATTATTTTCTAGATCAGTTCCTAGCAGTTCAAAATAGACACACACAGCTCGTGACCCAATGTGTTCGAGTGAAACCTACTAGGTGGTTACACAAAAATCTACTAGCTGCACTCCACGCCAGAGATGAAAGTTGAAAGCGCTTTAGGAAATCCGACCTTAACGCAGACCACCAAATCTATAGGGCCCAGCGTAGCAAGTGTAAAAAGCATATCAGACAAGCAAAAAGCTCCTACTGTAAGGGACTTTTGCTGGACACATCAGGTGATCCTAGGAATTCTGGATGCATGTGAAAACATTTCTAGGTGCCAAGAAACCTCACTTAGATAATGATATGATTATTGACGGAATCCACTGCAATGACCCCCGAACTATTGCTGAAGCATTTAACAAACAATTCTCTGACCTATCCCAGCTCACATCTATGTTCCCCCTTGCGCAGCCTTTATCCCAGTCCACATTGCCCTCCCCTTCTGGGCTTGCCCCTCCCTTTTACTTTAAGGCTGTATCTAAATCGCAAGTCCTTAGCTTACTCAGTATAATTTCCGATAATTCTAGTGTAGGCTCGGATGGAATTGAGACCAAGCTTTTAAAACTTGCTGCACCACTCATTGCCCTGCCACTGTCAAGGATTTTCACCCTCTCTCTCTGCGCTGGATTTGTCCCTGAGATCTGGAAAGTGGCTAAAATCACCCCGGTTCCTAAGAAAGGAGATGAAAGAGATATGGCAAACTACCGTCCGATTGCTATCCTGTCAGTACTGTGCAAACTCATGGAAAAACTTGTATCTATCCAAGTTACTGAATTCCTGACCAAATATAACCTTCTTTCACCAATTCAGTATGACTTTCGAAAAGGTCATAGCACCTCCACTGCCTTGCTTCACCTTACCAGTGACATCCTCACTGCAATGGATAAAAGCCAATTAACCGGTGCAGTATTTATCGACCTTACCAAGGCATTTGACCTTGTTGATCATCCTCTCCTACTTGACAGCCTCCTAGCACTTGGTTTCTTGCTAAACTCAGTAACCTGGTTTAGGAGCTACCTATCAAATAGAACCCAGACTGTCAGATTTAATTCTGTGGTGTCCAGCCCTATGGCAGTTGACCTAGGTGTTCCACAAGGATCAATACTAGACCCTCTTCTCTTCACTATTTACCTTAATAGTATCTAATCAGCAGTCCCAGGTTGCAATGCGATCCTTTATGCTGATGACCTGGTCCTTTACTGTAGTGGCAATATACACCGAATAAACCAGTCACTCTCTTCTGCTTTCATGTCTACTCAATCTTGGCTTCTCCACCACAAGTTAATTTTAAATGCTAATAAAACACAAACAATGCTGTTTGGGATGGTAGTTAAATTAAAACACAACCAAGAAGTTTTTAAGGTGACCATTGGTCATGGAGGGCTTGACCTTGAATTGGTACACTCTTTCAAGTATCTTGGAATACTCCTTGACAAAAACCTAAACTTTTACAAACACATACTGAACACCTGTAAATCAGTTAATACTAAAATTGGAGTAGCTTTCAAAGCCAGCTGTGTCCTCACACCGTCGGCCAGATTACTCATCGCCAGGGGGATCCCACTCCCATCACTATCCTGTGGTGTAGTCTCATACCCATCGCATCCCAGTCTACTCTCAGAAATGGGATACCACTTACAACAGTATCTGCAGGTATGCTGCTCTCCCTGGTCTAAACACCATTGCCAGCTCTATGCTGACCTAAACTGGCTTCCCCCCTCTTCTGTCCGTACTCTGGCCCTTAGCACCCTAACTGACAATATACTCAGAAATGGTATCCCGACCTTGCTTACCTCCTTGTTATCCCCACTGCCCTCCTCACATGGCCTTCGATAAGCAGATAAATCACTGCTGCTTATAACTAGATGTAAAACTAAGAAAGGGACCCTAGCTTTTGCACACTCGGCAGCCAAACTATGGAACTCCCTACCTCTGGACATCCGCCTAGCTCCCAGTCATGAGATGACCAATTTAAAAGCAAATGCCGCTCCTTCCTCTTCAGTCAGGTCTCCTGTACCTGCTTCAAACCCCCTTAAATGTGCCATTCTATCCCTATGGTTTCTACAGTCCTGCTGTCTTACCTCCCATTGCTGCTAGCCAAATCCTAATTTTATCCAGCCTACCTAGTACTGTTGTCAAGGCACTTATGTCCCAACTGTATATGGCACCCATACCTAACTGTTGATCTCTAAATGTGTTACTGTTATCTAAACATTGTTTTGTATCTGAACTCAATAACTTTACTGTAAATAACTATGCACTTGTGTACCGTTTTCTCAGTTATACCATTCTCTCCCTACCCTAGAGTACTCCTATTTGTTCTACCTCTTTGTCAGTTGAAATATTAGTTATTGTTAAAGTATGTTGCTATCAGTCAAGTTTGTTTCTGTATGCATTGATGTATTGTATACTCCCGGGTCGTGCCTGAAAATAGTCATTGCCATGGCTAGTGCACCTACCCGGTAAACAAAAGCTAAAGAAATATATAATGGCAGAAACTGCAGTATCCTCAGAAAATGTTACTGATTAATTGGTTAACCATTCTTGATCACAGTTGAATGAATGGTTCTCCAGATACAGTGAAAAAATGTCATCACAAGCCAGAAGTTGTTTATAATAGGATTAACATGGCCAAGACACTTTCCAGAGTGTGTCATTTCAATAAGAGGAGGTCCGCCTGTGCCAACTCTATTAGCTCGATATGCAGAATGATGTTGGTGAGTTTATGGACCTGTGTGCCCACCAAAAATGCTCCAGAAGCAACATAATAATGAAAGACGTAGACCATACATCCCTTCAGATTAGTATTGCAGTGATTGACAAGGCCACTGGCTGGTTCCGTGGACAGTTTAAATCCTCTGCCACAGGTCTGGTGGCCTGGAGGAAACATGTCATGCTTCCATACAGGTGATCCTGGCTTCAGCAGTCAGTCGGCCAGATAGGGACATGTCCCAGCTGAAGAGGGCTGACGCCACTGTCCTTTGCAATAGCTGCCCTTTGCGATGGTTCTGGGAATCTGCTTTCTTGCGAGGGGTAGGCATGCTAGTTTGTCATTGCTGCAGTGACCGTGGTCAACTGTTACTTCACATGGCATCAGGGAGGAGGCAGGGAACTGCTGGGGTGAAAACAGGAAAAAAAACAGTGCTGTTGTTGAGAATGATGCCAGCATTTGAGCTTGGCTGCCTTGTACTCCCTGGCTCCTAAACTGAACTATATAGACTGAGGGTTAATAGATGACAAGGCTGAGAGGTTTCCTGGGTAGAGAAACATGGCAAAGCAGGATGGGGCAAGAACAGAGTATTAAGAAAAACAAACCTACATCATAGTTGGGACTGTCTGTAAGGTGGGTGAGTCTGATGCTGGCGAAGAATGATGATGATGATGTGATTGGCAAGGACCTTTGATTCATGAAGAGCTGCAGGTTAAGGAATTAATAAAAAAACTGTTATAAAATATGACCAAGATCATAACATCCTGAAGACATGCTCACAACAGTCATACCAAATGTTTTCACAACTGGAAAAGTTTTGTACCAAGGATACCGCAGCACATTGCCAACATCTCACTTTATTGCGGTCTGCTTTTACCCAGTTTTAGTGAAAGGCACGAGTGAAGCATTGGGAGGTCAGGTGACTTGTTCAAGGTCACCTAGTGAGCTGGTGGCTGTGGTGGGATTTGAGTCAGTAATCTACTGTTTCATCGTTCAGTGCTTTAAGCACAAGGGCATACTGTCTTCTAGATATGGAACAATTATGTAATTGTTGATCAAGAGACAGTTCTCATGCATAATTAATAAGGTAATCTTGGCCCTGATTGTAGTATCTTCAAAAAGCAAAACTAATCCAACATATAGCCTCAAATGTAAATGTGATATACATACACAATCTGCATGGAGTCATGGTGGTACTCCTTTGAGTGGATAATAAGTTACCCTGCTGAAATACTGTATACCTTCTTCCACTCTACTTGGCTGTACCTGTGTGTATCACCAGTTATGACTCCATCTTTTTATTTTCTTGCTGCATGACACGTTCACTGCACACAACCTGTCTGTAAACTA
Organism: Neoceratodus forsteri; assembly: GCA_016271365.2. NCBI lineage: Eukaryota > Metazoa > Chordata > Ceratodontiformes > Ceratodontidae > Neoceratodus > Neoceratodus forsteri. The sequence continues at coordinate 1,416,348,861 of CM028129.1, forward strand.
TAGGCAGTGTAGTACAGTGGTTAGAGCACTGGCTGGGGGAACTAGGTTCAAACACTACCAAAGCCAGATACTCACTGTATGACCTTGGGCAAGTCACCTAACTTATCAGTGCTCCAGTTCCCCAGCTGTGGAAGTAGGCAGAAGCAGGACCCCACTGGAAATTAGATATTACATCTCAGCCGGCTATCCTGGGTAAAGATGTTGCAACAAAAAAATTATGTTTCTAGACACATTTAGTGTTTTATGGCTATATGAATCGCCTCTCACACTCAGAACATGAGAACTGTGTGGTGAAGCTGAATGGTTCTAATGTTCTAAGAGTGCAAGAACTGATACTCAGTAGAGACATTGAATGTGTATATAAATATATTATAGATCTTGCTGACTAAATTACTCAGACTAAAAATAAAGTCCATACCAGATTCCCACTCAGCACCACAGCAAACACATTTTAAAACTGCTGGTAACCTGGGCGCCCCTTGAAATCCTGTATAGTAACAGTCTTGTACTGGCATTGATAAGAGACTCCACAAAGTTTCATACAGAAGTACATGAAGACACTATAGCAGGAGCCAGGTGCATTTATCTATGTGTCTGGGTCTGAAAGGTTTGGTGACTACTTCTCATGTAAAAAAGTGTGCAGAATTCAGATTTACAACTCTTATTCGTCCATAGTTGTCCGTTTTCTTGGAAAATGCACTTTATTAAGAGTAACTAAAAGTTTTACATTTATGTAATAGACTCGGTTTACTTATTTAATTTATGTAATTCATTTAACAGACTCAGTTTACTTAGTTATTAATGTAATTTATGTAATGTTTCAGATATGGCTAGCAAGATTTATCACAAACCGCAGAGGCGATGCATCCTACACACTGATCCAGGAGTTAGCACAGACCCGCTACCTTTTGATGATGCTCATTGGGAGGAAGTAGTTGATGCAAAGGAAAGGCGTTCTAGTCAAACACTGTCAAAGTACAACATGGTGTGTCTTGAATTGCCTGACTGTTACTCCAGCAGCCATAGGTATCATTATATCTGCTACAACCGGTAAACTTGCAGCTGATGAAACTTTAAAAAAAAACATTGTAAAGAGTTATCCAGCAAAACTGCTTCGCTCCCAAGTTCATAGTGTTCTATCTGAATCTGCAGCATCTACATCAGGCATATTCCCAAATGAATGTATAGTTTACAAATCATACAAGAAAAGGAATCCTGAGGGGTCAAAGGAGACTTTTGAATATCCTAGAACATGTGTGACTTATAGGGCAGCAGACAGCATAAAAAATGCAGCAAAAGAAATGGACGATTGACATATGGATATGATGGTAGGCAGTATTGATCTGAAAGCCAAAGAAGTGAAGTACCACAACAGCTGTAAGAACATGTAAAAAAGGCAGAATGAATAAAGGGCACAGGTACAAAATGTGAATACAGTCAGTTGAGGGACAGTCACCAGGTTACCTTTTCCAGACTTGCTAAGTATGTGCAGTGCATCATTGTTAATGGAATGCAAGAAGAATCATTGCTATCTCTACACAAAAGGTACATGGACATTCTTATGGAGTGTAGTGGGTGTGAAACAAATTATGATCCACAGAGCTTGCAATCAAAACTGGCGGATCACTTCAAAGATGGTATCATATCTGATACCAAAAGTAGAAAAGCGGGTACAATCATCAGATCTGCTAAGAAACAGGGTGACTGGAGGGAAGCACAAGCAGCTCAACACATAAGAGAACAGTTGTTGGAACTCCTAAAGGTACAGCCTCGTAATAAAACCAAAGTTAAAGTTGAAGACTTAATAGAAGAAAATGTAAAACTGCCACCCGTTCTTCAGACATTCCTACGTACTGTTCTCATGGGTTCATCAAAAATGGGCAGTGAGCGACAGGAGAGGGTAGTTCAATCTATTGCAGATGACATGCTGTTTACAGTGTCATGGGGAATAATCAAACCACAAAAACACCTTGTGTTGGGCATGGGTATTAAATCCATGACCGGCAGTAAGAAAGTTTTAACTATTTTGAGCAGGTTTGGTCACTGTGTCAGCTACCATGTTGTGGAGGAACTTGAAACTGCAGCCGCAACCAATATAATGGAGAAGAATATGGCTACACCAGATGGACTGCTCATATAGCCAGGTTTAGTCACTTCTTTGGCTTTCGACAATTATGATGAGATGACAGAAACACTTGACAGTCATGACACTTTGCATGACACTGTGGGTATAGCATACCAAAACATACCATCCAGCATTGAGGAGACAGCTGTACCCAAAGAAAGGTCTGAGGAAGTCATGATAAGAACACACACGGATGACCAAGCACCAGCAAGAAATGAAACACACACAACAGAAACAAACACAGATAAGCAAAGACCAGAAGTTGATGCCCACGACCAGGCAGGGCCATCTTTAACATCAAAGAGCAAATGACGCAGAACATCAAAGACAAAGGCTGAAGATTTTGATGAAGCCTATTTGCCAAGTGTAAAGAAGCAGATATTCCAGCCAATGGCACAACAGGAACAAGACACTGTACCCAGGCACATTCAAACGTCTGAAGAAACGGGTTCTAGATATTGGTGAGAAAGACATTCGACCATATACATCTGGAAAATCAAAAATAAGACATCAATATAAGATGACAGAAAGCTCTGAACCAAAAAAACTCATGCAAGCTAAGAAAAGGGGCGTTGTCTGGATGATATCTTGTGCCAGTGTAGATGCTACTGCAATGTGACATGGATGAAATGTCCTTGTTTCTGTAGATGACCTGCCACAGCAGGTCATATCATACATGGACCCTATAGGAAAGCCTCCTACAAGACTTGATATAGTGCAAGACACCATGAATGCTGCTATCAAGGTTATTCATGAATGCCAGGAGAACTATATGCCTATTACTTATGACTTGGCCATAGCAAAACCTGCACTATAAATTCAGTCCACAAAGTCCCCGGAATATGGCAGACTTTTCATATGTTTTGGACCATTTCATATAAAATTAGCATATTTCACAGGTCTTGGATACCTCCTGAATGGTCCTGGTGGAGACCACATTCTTGCTGAAAGTGGTGTATTGGGATCCCTGAATGGACATCTTCAAGGAACATTTTTCAGGCGGGCAAAGAGGCTTCACCCAATGCTGTCAGCGGCATTCAGAATTAAAAATTTGCAGTGCTTTATACAATATAAAGGTTTGTCAGACTTTTCAATCTCAAAGTATCTGCATCAACTACTTAATGACCCATCACATTCCTCAATGGTGGACCTAGAGAATACAGCTGAGTTCAAGACATTCATGGAAGCATACAAAACGTTCTCAGATTCCACACACCGTGGTGAGCATGGCACAACTGCCCAATTTTGGCTGCAGTACTGCAGTTTGGTAGAGTTGTACCAACTCCTCTGCCATTCTATAAGGACAAATGACTTGCCTCTCTTTGTATATAGCTTGGAGAAGATGATACCTCAAACTGTACATGGATGTTGGCCATTCTGGGATTAACACAAGAAGATTCATAGATGCATCCCGCTTGTCAGCAGAGTTAGGCAGAGCTGTGTGAGTAGGTCTATCAGGTCTTCATGCACTGACAGGGTGCGACTATTCACCAGCATTCAAAGGCAAGGGGAAGGTGTGACCTCTGACAGTTATGGAAAAGAATACACAGTACACACAGGAATTTGGAAAACAGAGATGTCCACACTTGTCTAAAGAAGCTGAGGATACAATTGAGAGCTTTGTGTGTACCTTGTATGGACAGAAAGTAAAGAGTGTCAACACAGCCCGCTGCAGTATGTTCAACGTCAAGTATTGACTGAGTGACAAAGACACACCCTTAGAAAAGATCAAAGGAGTAGACGCAAGCTCGCTGCCACCATGCAAATCAACTCTGACACAACACATCTGCCATGCAAATTACATTTCATTGTTATGGAAAAATGCAGACAATCCAGAAATGACACTACTGAAGCCAGAGGACAATGGCTGGACCTATGAGGATGGCAAATACAAGCCGTGGTTCACATGTGAAGCTGTACCACCAGCCTAAAGTGAACAATTGAAAGAACATGCATGACAGCAGTCCAAATGAAGAAGATGACGACAGCGACTGTGATGTCGATATTGATGAGACAGATTTGCTTAACATGTCAGATAATGAAGACAGTGAACAAGAATACTGATTGTTGTGCTTAGATTCATAAAACGTCATAAAAGTGGATTGTTTCAGGTTAAATATAGAATAAAATAAATAATAACGTCAATATTAAGCCTTTGATACATATGTTGCTGTTTGTTACAATGTCTGTAGTATTTCAAAAAAAGCCTATAGAATTGAAATTAAAGAAGGAACCATTAATTAAAATATACACAGTTTTCACCGACAGTTAATTTTTTCATTGAAGAAGTGCATTTTCCAAGAAAATGTTCAACTTTGAGTGAATAAGAGTAGTAAATCTGGATTCTGCACATTTTTGCATAAGAAACAGTCGCCAAACCTTTCGGACCTAGACACATAGATAAATGCACCTGGCTCCTGGACTAACTGTTGTCTACAACATTTGGTGGTATGTACCGTAAAAACATGTATTGCTAAGGAACTATTTTTTAAAACATTTTATTCAGAAAAGTTCAGCTTCAGTATACAACAGTCCATATACCATACAGAACATCATGGTTAGAACTGATTGCCATACAGTGCTTTCCATTATTGTACTCATTTGACACTAAATCAACATTCTTATTTGCCTAGTCAAAATATCTAGTGCCAGTAAACATTTTCAGGTGGAGGCTTTCTACCTCTAATGGTCAAAGTCTGAAATCAAATCTTGTTAAGATGTATGTTTTATGTACCATATTAAAGGGGCACTGTCAGCTTCGCCCCTCGTTTTGTGGTACATCTCAATAAATGGGTCTTGGGCACATAATCATAAGGAAGATAGTGCAGAATGCTTCTGTGCTAAGAAAAAAGTGTCCGGCTTATCAGCTTTCATAAAATTAGATTGTTTGCCATTTGTGGCGGTCCAATTTTAAATGTCCTGAAGACCGGAAGCTGATTGGCGCTGAGAACATGGTCAAAGCAGCGGCGTCTCAGAGTGCTCACACAACATGCATTTGGTATCCACTTGTGAAAAAAGCACAGCATCCACTAGATTGTGTTACCAGAAAACTCCCTGGTAACTACAAACATAGCGGCACATTCTCACGCACAAGAAGATCTTATTCCCGCCACTATTGCATATGCATCGGATTTGGGCAGCACGGGAAGTACCTTTGCAGCTTAACCAGTCTTTGGTTTATGTTTGTAGTTACTGGGAGCCTTTATGATAACTGCGATCTAATGGATGCTGTGCTTCTCTGATCTATAAAATATTGCGTATTAGCCTCCTATGGCGCACATTCGGCGCATTCTTGGCACTGATTGGCTTCCGATTGCAGGACATTTAAAGTCAGACTGCCACAAATGGCAAACGATCTAATTTTACGAAAATTGGTAAGCTGGACACTTTTTTCTTAACATAGAAGCATTCTGCACTATATTTCTTATTATGTGCCCACAGACCTATTTATTGAGATGTACCACAAAACAAGGGGCAAAGCTGGCAGTACCCCTTTAATTACTACGTATGGTTTAAGTGGAAGAGAAACAGAAGGAGAATCTTTTGCTGGTTAAAGATAATACCTGTATTAGGCTAACAAAAAGTGAAAGATACAAGCTTTTGGCACCTAAAGCTGTGCCTCTTCTTCAGGTACATTGCACAGTGTAGGTTGAAGCACCTTATAAAGGGGGTTTATTCTTTTAAAAATGCAAGTAAGAAACGTTGACGTGCTGATAATATTAAAGCAGTTGGCATAAGGCTGCTATTTACATTCTAGCTGTTATCAGTAAAAACAGAAAACATCTTTTATAAATGCACACAGAAGTTAATGTTTTAGTCCATATTAGCTAAAACACTAGGATAAAAACTAAAAACAAGCTTTGTAATCTGAACTTACAGTGAACTCCATCAGGATGAAGCTGTACATTAAATAGGAGACGAGAAGAAGATGTGCTCACCCCTACTCCTCTGCTGGGCAATCTGCCTTTTTCTGTCGACTTCCTTCACTCTGGAATCAATGCCTCTCCTTCCCTTCAACTCTCCCCATCCCTTGGCTCTCCCAGTCACCAGATGAAACTCCATCCCTTACCTACTTGTTCCTGTTACCCTTCCTCCTATCACCTCCCATGCCAAGCCTTAAGCATTGTGGTAAGCAGCCAGTTGGGTCTCTGCTCTTGCCTTGTCGCACTACCATACCACTTTGGTTTCCTTCCCTCCAGTACGATGTCCAACATCAGCTCACCCTTCAAGTCAGTCACCTGTTGTCAATAGTGCGGTGTTTTTGAGTACTGACTAACACTTCTGATTGTGCACTTGTTAATTGTTCTTTTTGAACTGTACCACACTTTATTTTCTGCTTATATAAGTTTTGTATTTATTCAGATTTTGTAAAAAAAATATACATTTTTTATATTTCTTTTTTTCCCCACCTACTGCCCCACTAGAGCCGCACCATCAGGAATCGCCCATTAAGCCTGCCCCTACCAGTGCCTACCTTACAGTCTCCGTCCCTCCATCCGGCCTCGGAACCCCCCTGGTCGGGGCGAGGGGAGCCCCTGAATCTTGCAAGTCTCGTCAGGGTCCTGAGGCTGCTGTCAGGCACTAGCACATTGGGACCTGGCTCAGTGCTCCATCTTCCCGGCTCCAGTGGGGTGTTTTTCTGATGTTCCTTGTGGGACGTTTGTGGGCCCATACGTCGTGGTGTGCGCTGACGTCTGCAACGTCCCTCCCCCTCCTTTCGCGAAGGAGCAGCCCCCAAGGCTGATTGGTCGCTGACCTGCGCCGGCGACCAATCATGCCCCCGAGACTCCAGCTTGCCATTGCGCCCCCAGCCTCTACCAGGGTTCGCCGCTCACCAGGTTGGAAGACCCCCCCTTCCCCAGAGAAGGTGAGCTGTTGTCGGACACTCCAGCCTGTCTGCCTCCCGGCCAACTCCCAGCAGCCTGAGCTTGTTCCTGAACCCAGGTCGCCAGTGTGGTGCGAGGTGTGGCATCCAGTGCCTCAACCCTCAGTGCCACTGGGCCAGCTAGATTTTATACAAATTTTTATCTGATGTTCCACAGTTTTTACATTTATGTATTATGCTGCTGTTTTCCTATATTCCCCTCCCCCGGTTGCACCTGGAAATGAGCTTCGGCTCAGTATGCCACTCCCGGTTACCAATTTTAAAATAAATAAATGTAAAGAAACTATTTAAATGTAGGCTTTTGTTATGGAGCTGTCCTCCTGAGTTAGTGTTTGTTTAAAACAAGGAATGCAAGAGAAAAAGAAAAGAAAATACTGCAAACGTTTGTGTAAACTTTGGTGTGCTAACTAACACCAAAGCAGTAGGAATAATGTCACTGTTTACATTTTAGTTGTTGTCCCAGTACAGGAAGTTGATTTAAAAAAAAAAAAGACATACAGAGAAGAAGCTACAGAGATTATAAAACACGAGTTAAAATAAGCTCAGTGATGCTAATATACGTCAAACAGGGTCTGAGCAGAAGGTGTTAAGTAAGTGTTCATATACAGTATGTCTTTCTGTTATGTTGCATAACAAAAGGCCATATATAAACAGTTTAACATCTTCAACTCAGACCCTGTTTATTGTATATCAGCATCACTAAGCTTGTTCTCTATTTAAATAAATGAAATAAATAATAAACAAGGGTGTTGTAGCCCTTATGTTTTAAAATTTATGTAGCTTTTTGTACGCATGTTTTTTTTAAGTCAACTTCCCGTACTGAGACAACAGTTAGAATGTTAAGCTCAATTTAAACTCATGGGGAAGCATGCAGGCCCTGAGCCTCTGAGAGGAGGTGGTCAGCAGACCTTCCCCAATACCAGTTGAAGGGGCCTGGAGGTGGAGATGGAACGAAGGGGCAAGCAGCAGGGAAGGGGGACAGCAAGCAATGGGGGGGAAATGAGAATGGCATACATTAGGGTAAGGAAGGAGGCTCAAAATCTAGGTGGAAGGTGGTGTCTCTGAACACATGAAGTCTTGGTAACAAGTTGGATGACCTGCGGGTGTTGTTGGCAGAGAGGAAGGGGGACATTGCAGCAGTCACTGAGGCTTGGGCCATGCCAAACCATGACTGGGGCCTCTCGATCCCTGAGTATAGATTATACAGGAGGGACAGGGCGGTAGGAATGGGGGGGTGGTTTACATCAGTGAAGGTATAAGATGTACGAAGTAGGAGTCGGGGGAGGAAGCAGTGTGGATTCAGTTACTGTCTAATAGAGGGAGAAAAATGAGGTTGGATGTGGCTTACAGACCACCTAATCAGGAGGATGAAAGAGACAGAAAATAGAACTCACAAATATTGTCTGCTGCAGGGAAGGGAGAGGTGGTAATAGTGGGAGACTTTAACCTGCCTAAGGTGGACCAGAAGGTACAGGCCACAACCCGCGCTAGGAGTCAGATGATCCTAATGTACTGCAGAGTGGGTTATTGACTCAAGGCATCACAGAACCCACCAGGGAGGGGCAGTCCTTGATCTGGTGCTGAAAAATGGGGAGTACATCCAGGGTATAACAGTCGAGGAGCCCCTGGGTGGAAGTGACCATCACACAGTGTGGTTCTGGTTAGGCATGGGCAGGGAAAGGGCCTCCGGTGGACTTCAAAAAAATTGGCGAACTGCTAAGGAGTCACAAGTCAAGCATCAAAGGAGATATGGGGGTAGGCCAAAGGCGGTCCATCATCAAGGAGGGAACAATGATTGCCACTGAAGGGTGTGTTACACTCAAGGAGAAGAACTCAAGGGCCAAAGCACCAAGCTGGTTTAGTAATGAGGTCGCCTAGGTAGTAATGGATAAGAGACAAGCCTACAAGAAATTCAGAAGGACTAAGAGAGAGGAAAACAGGGAGGATTACTTGAAGATGGCTATCGTAGCAGGTAAGGTAGTCCAGTGGGCTAAGGCTCAGAAGGAACTGTGGCTAGCTGAGGGAGTTAAGAAGGGGGAAGTTCTTTTTTTTACTATATTAGCGAGAAGATGTACAAGAAAGATGGGATTGTTAGACTCTGGAAAGGGGACGGGTGAGTGGAGGGGCATAGAGGTGAAGCAGAGGTATGGAACAAGTACTTCTGTTCTGTCTCCACCATGGAGAAAGATGAACTGGTGCCGCTAGGGTGAAGGAGAGGAACAGGGGAGGCAGAGGGCACAGATGCAGTGATAGAGGTGGACAGGGTGAAGACAGGGCTGCTGGCATTGAATGCGGACAGATCCCCAGGCCCGGGGTGCTGATGGAACTGGAGGAGTATCTTGCAGATCCATTGCCTGACCTGTGTAACAGTTCACTGGAGTCAGGTGTGGTACCACAGGACTGGAGAATGGCACATATAGTGCCCCTTTGTAAGAGTGGTTCCAAGGACGACACGGAATTAGACGAGTCAGTCAGACCTCATTTGTGTGCAAACTCATGGAAACCATACTTAAGGAAAAGTTGGTGGAGTATCTAGATGAGCTTGGTCTCTAGGATGTGAGGCAGCACAGATTTATAGGAGGGAGGTCATGCCAAACAAATCTGATTAACTTCTTTGACTGGATCACTAAAGCTGTGGACCGGGCCAAGCAGTAGACATCTTTTACCTGGACTTCAGCAAAGCCTTTGACTCTGTACCCCATAAGAGGTTGATCAGGAAGTTGGTGGATCTCGGGGTTAGAGAGAAATTGATCAGATGGGTGAAAAACTAGCTGAGGGGCAGGATCCAGAGAGTGGTGGTGGTAGGGTGAGCTACAGTATCTAGCACTAGGGAGGTCAGCAGTGGGGTCCTGCAGGGCTCGATGCTAGGACTGGTGCTGTTCAGCGTCTTTATTAATGATATTGGCAAAGGTATTAAGGGCAAAATGTGCCTATTCGCAGACGACACCAAGCTCTGTTGGAGGATGGACACAGTAGAAGGGATACAGGACCTAAAGGATCATCTGGAAACACTAGAGAAGCAGTCTGGGAATTTGTAGCTTGGCTTCAATGCAAAAAAATGCTGATTTTTGCACATTAGAACCAAGAACCCCAGACTGAGTACAGCCTGGGAGGGTGTTGGTATCTGCATTGCAGGATGAGAAGGATCTGGGAGGAATGATCACTAGTGACCTGAAACATTTCATGCAATATAGGAAAGCAGCAGCAGAGGCAAATAAAATGTTGGGCTGTTTTGTTAGCGGGATCAGCAGCAGGAGGGAGGAGGTAATACTGCCCATGTACAGGTCATTATTAAGGCTGCATTTGGAGTACATTGTACAGTACTGGTACCCATACCATAAAAAGGACATTAACCTGCTGGAGATGGTGCAAAGGAGGGCAATAAAGATGATTATCGCCCAGTGGGGTAGAACATATGAGTAGGTTGGAGGCCCTGACCTGGAGAGAGAGAGAGCGTGGGCTGGGGGAGCGAGAACATGATTGAGACCTTTAGATATTTGAAAGGAATAAATAGGGTGGATAAGGAGGGTCTCTAAGCATAGTGGAAACTGAAACATGAGGAGATGCAGTCTGAAATTGGAGGTGGGGGGGGAGTTCCAGAATGAGGCTAGGAGGCACTTTTTCACAGAGTAGGTGGTGGCGAGTTTGAATATGCTTCCAGAAGAGTTGGTTTCATCGAAGATGATGGGTGGCTTCAAGAGAAGCTAGGATAGAATTAGAGGGAAAATAAACCTGAAGGGAGAAGCAGATGGAGGGGAAGGGTGGTTGGGAAGGGGGGGCAGGGTCATAGCTTAAGCGAAGGACTGTGCATTACAAGCAGACTAGATAGACTAAATTACCTTTTTCTGCTGGCTTCTTTGTACAGTATGTTTGTAAGTACATAGTGACATTATTCCTACTGCTTGTTGCTAATTAGCACTCCAGAGTTTACACTAACCTTTGCATTTTTTTCCCTCTTGCATTCCTTATCATTAAAGAAACAACATTTCAGCAGGACAGTTCTGTAACACAAGTATATTTGTAAATAGTTTATTAGTACTTTCTGCTCATCTCCTGTTTAATGTAAATGAGCTTTACAAAGCTTGATTTTATCCTAGTGTTTTAGCTACAATGGGCTAAAACGTTAACTTCTGCTTCAGTGTGCTTACGCAACTAAATGAGATGAGATGAGATGCTGCTTGTGTTACTTGATTTGCTTTGTGGCTTTCCGCCTCTATCCGTGGGATATACCACCCTGTAGGGGTACAATGCATGGAACCCTAGAGGAGGGTTCCCCCTCTACAGGTGCCATGGGAATGACTGCGTTGGCTAAAGGTAGGTTAGGAAAAAGCCCATGGGTAAGAGACAAGCCGCTGGAGGAGGAGGGGTGGATGGTGGGCAATGAAAAAACAAATCCTGCCGAGACCCAGGATGTGTGACCTTTTAAGCCTGATGGGGGAGTGATGCAGTTGCTCCACCCATCGAACCTCGGGCTTAAAGCCCTCCCGTTGTAGTTACAAAAAGCCACCTTTTGGGTTTTACTGTGACGACAGTTAGAATGTAAATAACAGCTTTATGCCAACTGCTTTGATATTATCCACACTTCAAAGTTTCTGTAGTTTCTTACTTGCATTTTTAAAAGACTCAACCCCCTATGTAAGGTGCTTCAGCCTACACTGTGTGGTACACCTGAAGAAGAGGCAGTACCTGAGGCCTCAAAAGCTTGTACTGTTAACTTTTTGTTAGCCTAATGCAGGTATTCTCTTTAGCCAGCAAAACATTCTTGTTTCTTTTCTGATTTTGTGTGGGCTAACATGGCACAACCCAACCTTGATCTGTGCTTTAAGTATTAATTTCAGTGTATGTGTAACAGCCCCCAACTTACCACTTGGCTGTTCTGGGGCCCTCGGGGTCTCCACTATACACACCTCCCAAAGGAGCTGGCCTGTGTTCACTAATGGGTATGCTACATTGGAGCAGAATGGCGTGGTGCGTCCACCTGGGGCAGTGGTATGGGTACCTTGTGGATAAAACACAAGGTTACCACCCCCCCAGGAAATAAGTATTTGTTCCCTCCCACCACAGTGACATTTCCCCACACAGTAAAAATACACACAAGGAATAATGGGAGGGCTAAAGCCCGAGGTTCAGTGCAGGGGAATAGCTCCTCCCACATCCCCTTTAAAGGCCAGCCTTCCCTGCTTAGCACGTTGTGTAAAAGTGGCGCTCTGGGCTCCTGTGTGGCTCGTGGGCTGATCCTCCTTCCCTTCCCTTCCCTTCCCTTTCTGCTCCCCACTCCTTGTCTGCCCCCCTGTGCTCCCACCCACTCCTCTCCCCCCCGTTTCCTCCATGGCTTCTGCTGCCCCATCCTCTTTCTTCCTAGTTTACTCCTGTCCCTCCCCTTCTTGCAGTCTCCTCCTCCCATCTAGTGTACATTTTTCTCTAGTTTGCATCGTTTCCCTCCTCCCTCCCTCCCCATGCCTTACTGTGTTGAAATCTCCGACCACAATTGTTCCCAGTTGTGTTTTAATTTGTTTTGACTGTCAGTAAACTGTGCTAAACTAGTAGTTTGCTTGCCTGGTGATATGTAAACTGTGAAGAGTACCAGCAACATTTTTGTAGTCCGACAGTGAGCTTAATGGTGAGAACCTGCATTTCACTTGATCATAGGCTATTAGGTAGGTCCTGCCTCTTGATAGCTTTGCAGAGGTAGACCAGACAGCCACCCCCCTACTTGGAAAGTCGGTCTTGGCAGTAGGTGGTGTAGCCCTCTAGAGGTATTACAGCCTCAGGTTTTAGGAGAGAGCCAGGTCTCTGTCAGTGCTATAACGTCTGCCTGGAGCTGTGCAACCCATGCCTGAAGCTGTGGTAGTTTAGGCAGCAGGCTCCCAATCTTTAATGACACGATTATGAGGTGGCCAATTCCCTTGGCTTTGTCTGTTCCAGATGTCCCTGGTTTGGGTGCATGAATCCAGAGATTAGGAGCATAACTATTATTAGTTTCCTGATGTATCAATTTAGGTGTGCACATGAAAGGGAAGCATGCTTGCACATTGTGCTTACACGCCTTTTTGGCATTGCAGCGGGAGCACAGTAGTGTAGCAGTGAGGCAGGAGGTATCACTGGTAGTGGGTAGTGAATGGGTGGCCGAGGCGACAGTCGATGGATGGGAGCTATAGGAGGGATTGCTAGGGTCCCCTTATATGTGTTGCCCTCAGGATCTGACTTAGGGAGGTAGTCAGGTTGGCAGAGTGGGCAAAGATGTTCTCATAGCTCCCTTCTGGCCTCACCAGATTTGTTTTCCCTTGCTGCAACAGCTAGCTGTGGAACCTCCGGTGCCCCTGCCCCTGTGCACAGGCCTGCTATCCCAGGACCGGGGCACCCTGGTCCATCTGGACCTCAAGTCCCTGCATATCCATGTGTGGCTCCTGTGGACCTAGCTGTTGACCACTTTGGGGTTTCATCTGTGGTCGCTGACGTCCTGGTGACAGCCAGAAAACCCTCCACCACTTATGCTATTAAATGGAAGCATTTTTCCATTTGGGCCACTGCTCGCCACTTGAATCTCTTCACCTGCTCGGTGAATCAGGTGTTCAAGTACCTCCTTTCCCTTTCCAATTCAGGCCTGGGGTGTGCTTCCCTCAAGGTGCACCTCTCCGCCATCTCTGTGTACCATGCACCTATCGAGGGCAAAGCTGTTGCCCAGCTCATAGTGTCCTGTACGTTCCTACGGGACATTTTGCATCTGAAACCTCCCATTCAGGACCCGGTCCCTTCATGGGACCTCAACTTTCTGTTGGAGAAACTCACTTTAACTCCCTTTGAACCTGCCACAAGTTGTGAGCTGCGCTTTCTGTCATGGAAAGCATTGTTTTTAGTTGCTATTTCTTCTGTTTGAAGGATTTTCGAGCTCCAGGCTCTGATGTTTAAAGAGCCTTATTTGTTTTTTACCTAAGGTGGTGACTGAGTTTATTTTAAATCAGTCCATCTGCCTGCCAGTTTATTTTCTAGAGTATTCCAATCAGGAGGAGGCATTGCTCCATACTTTGGATGTTCATAGAACGTTGCGGTATTATACGAATCGCACCAAATCTTTGAGAAGAATTGGCCAGTTGTTTGTTTCATTCACCCCCAAAAGAGAGGGTGCTTCTGTTTCCAAACAGTGTTTGTCTAAGTGGTTAGCAAATTGCATTGTTTACTGCTACCGCTAGTACAGCAAGCCCCTTCTAGGGGTGGTTAAGGGCCATTTCGCCAGAGGTATGGCTGCCTCCACAGCTTGTTTCAGGAATGTGTCTGCTGCAGACATCTGTGCAGCTGCCACCTGGAGTTCTGTCCACACCTTTGCCAAGCATTACAGTCTGGACATCGCCTCTAGGCACAGAGCTAATTTCAGCCTGGCAGTTTTTCAGGGCCTTCTGGCATGAGCTCTTGTCTGTTGACCTGTCCTTCTCCCAGTGGTATTATCTTGGTGATAACCGGTGCTGCCTGGGTCTCAGTCCTACCGATGTGGCCTGCTGCAAGAGCCTTCCTTGAAGTAAGGTAGTACAGTTACGTAAGAACTTACCGAAACAGCAGATCTTTGAGAGAAGTTCTTGCAGCAGGCCCTGCTTTCCCTCCCTCCTTCCCCCGCTTCTCACTTTCTATTGCATCTGCTTCTGCCTTTTTCTTTACTTCTTGGAATAACCTCGGTTCTAGGGACATGGATATGTTGTCCATCCACACTGTCTGGCAGGTATCCTTGCTGCTTTAAATCTTGCCGGAAGGTCTTCAAGCTGGCTCCTCCCACCCACCCGGGTGGTAAAACTCTCGGCTCCGCCCCATGACGCCAGAGCTTCCTTACCGCTTGGAAGCTCAGGTTCCCTCCTTAACGCTCTGCATATAAGACTGGTTCCTAATTCTTGAATTTCGAAATTAAAAGTTTTTACTAAAAGACTTGGGTCTTCTCTCCTCGCGGCTCGATGGACAATCGACTCGGTTTCCGGAGATGCCCTTATGGCAGAAGATGTCTCGACGGATCTGCACTCCACGCATGCTCACTGTTTAGGCCTCCTGAGCACGCACCCGCAGGGCTCATGCACCTGTGCCTTCCCTTTTGCCTACATCCTTGAAGACCATCGCTGCCCGCTTACAACCGGGGAGTCCAAGCGATTTCCTCGGTGAAGTCAAAGAGGCCCCATCGGGGTCGTCCGCGGCGGCGGGCTCGGGCGGATCAGCTCGAGCAGATGATCGCCTCGAAGAGGAGGCAGAGCCGCTTCTACCTCGCTGCGGCATTTGTCCGCCTCTCTCGGTGCCTCTTATTCAGCTTCTTTAAGGAGCTTTGTCTGACCCTCTCGACTAAAGGTGAGGGACCAACTTCTTCTGGACTTTCTCGGTCCAAAAGAGAGACAAGGGTGAGTCTCACTGGCCGACGCTGTTGGGAGCGGAAAGATCCTCTTCCCGAGTTGTCGGTCGCCGACTCGGTCGACTTCTCAGCTTCGCCACTGGTCTCACAGTGTCCCCATCAGGCCAGTTGACCGAGACTCCGCCGATCGTCGAGATTTTTCGACCCGTTGGACGGGCTACGCTGAGAAGCCGAATCCCTCTCCCCGGGTTCCCCCAGTGGGAGTTGAGGACCCGCTGGCTCGCCTGTGCCTCTGGTTCTGGAGCCTTCGGTTGAACCTCCCGAACCGAGGGGAGTGCCGGTTCTACCACACCTCCCCGCACCGTTCTGGCAAAGCCGAGGGTCTCGGTTCGACTTCTTCAGCGTCCAGCCGATCCCACCGCTGGCAGGCGGTCTCGATCTCAGCACCGCGGCAAGCGGCACGCGCTCGCCCTTCCTCCTCCTCAGACGAGGGAGGCTTCGCCACAGCGTCAAGATATGAGGAACTCATGTGGCAACAGCTTCTTCCGACCGGAATAAGCCGACGCCGCCTTCCCCGCCATTATGGCTGTCACCGAGCGTCAAACAACCCCTCGCTTTATCCGAGGAGCCTGTTCCCAGGCGGTTGTTAGCCAAACCAACTGCCCCACCGATTCGGTGGAACCTCCACCTCCACAGCCGTTAGTTGGGGCTCCGACCAAAAATTCTCGGTCGGCTCAGGGACTGCCCCATAGGTTGTCTGTCACCCTCACTCCTGATCGACCTCGGCAGGTGGAGGGTGGCTCAGGCCTGAGGCAGCTCTTTGAGGACTCTTCCAAGTCCGAAGACGATTCCTCCCTTTTCTCCAAGCGAATGGACTTGGAGTCCTCAGGAGGACAGTCGGTGGACGATAGCCCTTCGCCCTTCCTGGGATTGCTTTGGCTCATCTTGGAGTCCACCGGGATGAAGCTCGAACCCGTTTCTAAGCGGGCCAGGTATCCCCTCACGGAGATTCTGGACCAAGGGGATTCCCCTACGGAGGCCTTTCCCGGTGGCCGAGGCCATAGTGGGCCTACTTCCTGCCCTGCACCTTGACCCAGGATGGCCAGGAGAGTATCTGGTCCCCTACCCGGTTCCTGTCCGGTTTTCGGAACACCCCTCGGCCAAGGGGTTGGTTACCGACAGCGTTTTCTGGCGTGCCGGGAACGGTAGGGATGTGGACAAACCTTCCGACAAGGAGTCCAAGAAATTGGACTATGCCGGGCGAAAAGTCTATGCTGCGTCCTCCCTCGGCCTTCACCAGGCCAGTTCGGCCATCCTCATGGCACATTTCTCTCGTGCCCTGTTGGGCTCCCTGGATGAGGTTGTCCCTCATCTTCCCGCGATCTGCAGACCACGGTCAGGCAGGTGCGGGACCAGGGCAGGGCTGTGGCCAAACAGCAGCTCCAGACTGCTTTACACATTGGGGACTCATGTGCCAGGTCTGTGGCGGCCGCAGTGGCTATGCGTCATCGGGCTTGGCTGAGGATATCCACCTTTACTTCGGATACCCAGCACAAGTTGGCGGATGTTCCCTTTTTGGGGACTGACCTCTTTGGCCCTGGGGTGGAAGGCATACCTCTCAACCTCTTACCTAATAAATCAAGGACAAGGCTTAAAAAAATCAGGGACAGAGACCCAAAATCAGGGACACAACTTAAAAATTGGTAATACTCGCTCAGAAAGCTGTTAGGAATAAGGGAATTAGTGTAAGAAGCATTTTCTGATGAAGAACTAGTCTATAACTTTCATGTTTAACATTATTTTATGCTTACAGTCCCCACTGTTCAGTCACAAAAACAGAAATTTTACGAGGGACAGAGGAAAATTTTGAGGCAAAATCAGGGACGTCCCTGAAAATCAGGGACAGTTGAAAGGTATGGTGGAAGGTCACCTGCAGAGGATCAAAAGTCCAGTGCTACCTTGGACTCGGTCTCTTCCGCTCAGAGGACCGAGAGCCGTCAAACACAGCTGGCCCTTTAGGTCCTTCTGCGCCCGGCAGCCCGTCCAACCAACAACGTCAGAGCCAGCAGGCTTGGGCTTGGCATCCCAAACCCAAGCCCGGGCTCCTCCAACAGGAAACAGGGAGGTAAAGGCCCAGGAGGTCCCTCGGCGGTCCCTCCTCCAAGCCTGCCCAGTGGCCGGGCTGAGGTGTCGCCCCAACCCCGTCCCACCTCACTCAGTTCCCCATGGGGGCGGCTCCAGCACTTCCTTTCCGTCTGGTCCGTTATACCATGGACAGGTGGGTGCTGGAGGTGGTGGAAAAGGCCACCTCTGGGGTCAGGCAGGCCTGCCCTTCAAACCGTCGCACCTCGGGGGGCCTCGGGGTCCGCTGCCTCACTGTCGGCTCGTCGGGCCGACATCGCTCTCCTCCTCCAAAAGGAGGTGATCAGGGAGGTGGCGGACCTTCCCTCAGACCCGGGGTTTGTGTCCAGGTACTTCCTGGTTCCGAAGCGGACGGGGGGCTGGCGCCCCATTCTCGACCTACACGACCTGAACAAGTTCCTAAGGTCTCGAACCTTCAGGATGGTCACTCTGGCTCAGATAATACCATCCCCGGAACACGGCATGTGGTTCTGCTCTCTGGACCTGCAGGCCGCGTTCTTTCACGTCCTATCCGTCCGTCACGCCGGAGATTCTCTCGAGCTTGAGGATCCCTCGAAAGTCTCGGAGCCATGCCCTTCGGCCTGTCTCCAGCTCCCCAGGTCTTCACCAAACACATAGCAGTGGTGACAGCTTTCCTGTGGCGCCCGAGGGGTCGGGTACCCTTACCTGGGCCGATTGGCTGATAGCAGCCCCCTGCAGACCATGGGGAGGTGGAAGCCGGTCGAGATCTGGCCCTCCAGGTTTGCTCTCAAATCAGCCTTCTCATCAACGAGGCCAAGTCGAACTCGAGTCAAGCAGGTGATTCTGTTTATCGGGGCAGAGCTCGACTCTCTTCGAGCCAGAGCACGGCTCCCGGTGGACAGGGCCGAGGTTCTTACCTCCTTTGCCCAATCATTTCTGGTTGGGCAATCGCACCCCACCTGGGACTTCCTGCGCCTCCTGGGTCTCATGGCGGCCTGTACCAGCGTGGTCAGTTGGGCACGCTGGCACATGCACCCCCTTCAGTGGGGCCTGGCCAGCCAGTGGTCACAACGCTGCGATCCATTGGACCAGCTAGTGACGGTGACCCAGGAGATGTGGAACGCTCTCCGGTGGTGGACCGTTCCAACTCATCTGCAGGAGGTCATCCCGTTTGTCCGCCCCGAGCCGACGGTCTCTCTATCGACCAATGCCTCTCTGATGGGTTGGGGTGCCCATCTGGGGGAACACCGGGCGCACAGCCTCTGGTCCCCGCGGGAGTCCCGATGCCACATCAACCTGCTGGAGCTCCGAGCGGTCCGCCTGCTCTCACCGCCTTTGCTCTGTTTCTCCAGGGTCAAGTGGTCCGAGTCCAGACGGACAATACCACGACCATGTACTACCTAAACCGCCAGGGCGGGACACGTTCCATGCTTCTGTGCAAGGAAGCTCTCCGCATTTGGTCACTCATGCGCAGCTTGGAGGCGGATCTCCTAGCCATTCATGTTGCAGGAGCCTCCAACACCCTGGCCGATGCCCTGAGCCGGATAGGGGCTGCATCTCACGAGTGATCTCTCCTGCGGAGGTAGTACAGATCTGTTCTCCCATTGGGGCACACCTCAGGTGGACCTGTTTGCCTCAGGGAGAACATGAGCTGAGGCTGTTCCATGCCCGCCCCCTCAGCAGGGCTCGCTGCAGGGGGTTGCCTTCTCGAGGCTGTGGACCCCGGGCCTCTTCTACGCCTTCCCCCTATTTCCCTTGATTCACAAGGTGCTTCTCAAAGCAAGGAGGGACAAGGCGCAGGTGATTCTGATAGCCCCAGACTGGCCCCGCCAGTTCTGGTACCCAGATCTCCTCAGCCTCAGCTCCAGAGTCCCGAGGCAGCTTCCAGCTCGCCCGGACCTGCTCTCAGTCAATCAGGGGAAGGTGTTCCATCCAGACCTTCAATCCCTGCACCTGACGGCCTGGTTCCTGAGCGGCTAGAGTTCCAGGCCTTGGGTCTTTCCGACGAGGTCCTCAATGTTGTTGAGGCGTCCCGTAAGGAGTCGACCAGGAAATGCTATGCCTTCAAATGGAAGAGATTTTCCATTTGGTGTCAGGGCAAGGGCTTCGACCCTTCCTCCTGTCCTTTGGCAAGCATCTTGGACTATTTATGGTCCCTTTCTCGTCAAGGGCTTAGGTCGACGACCCTAAGGGTGCACCTGGCAGCCATCTCTGCTTACCGGGCTCGGGCCGGGGAGCAGTCGGTGGCGCAGGAGAAGGTGGTCTGGCGCTTTTTCAAAGGCCTTGATCACATTTCCCCTCTGGTGCGAGAACCTCCACCTCCATGGGATTTACTGCTGGTACTGGCAAAGCTCATGGGCAAGCCATTCGAACCAATGCACAGGTGTGAACTCTCTCACCTGTCGTGGAAGACCACCTTGGTGGCTATCACGTCAGCCAGAAGGATGGGAGAACTCCAGGCGCTCTGCATCAGTCTCCTACCTGGTCTTCCACAGGGACAAGGTTGTCCTGCCCCCCACCTGAAATTCCTTCCGAAGGTGGTGTGGAGTTTCACCTTAACCAGATGTTGACTCTGCCAGTGTTCTACCCCAATCACACTGGAGGGCCGAATACAGGCTCCATACTTTGGACCCTAGAAGGCGCCGCTTATTATAAGGAGCGACGGTTGAAATTCGGGAGAGGTTCACCAGCTGTTTGTCGCCACGCTGAAGCCGCACCTGGCAGACCTGCAGCCAAGCAGACGATAAGCAGGTGGGTCACCTCCTGCATAGATCTCTGCTACAAGTTGGCGGGCATGGGCCTCCCAGAGGATAAGGCTCATTCCCCCGCCATACTGCTCATCGGTGGCTGCTTCCAGGGACGTCCCTATCCAGGATATCTGCAGGGCTGCTACCTGAAGTCAGCACACCTTCATCACCCATTACCACATCGACCTTGAGTCACGCTGGGATGCTGGTTTTGGGGCCTCGGTTCTCCAGTCTTTATTCCCTAAGTAGGGTGTGCGCCTTGCCTCCCTCCTCCCAGAGAACTGCTAGAGTCTGCCAGACAGTGTGGATGAACAACATATCCATGTCCCTAGAAATACAGGTTACTCACCTGTAACAGGAGTTCTGGGCATGTGTATTGTTCATCCACCACGACCCTGACCTCCTAAACCCGGCCGCACAACCTGAGCTTCCAGGGCCAGATCTGGCGTCATGGGGCAGAGCCGAGAGTTTTACCACCCGGGTGGGTGGGAGGAGCCAGCTTGAAGACCTTCCGGCAAGATTTAAAGCGGCAAGGATACCTGCCAGAAAGTGAGGATGAACAACATATACCATTCCTAGAACTCCTGTTACAGGTGAGTAACCTGTATTTCTCCATCAGCTGGCTGTGCAGAGTTTCTGGCGGGAGAACTGAGGTGGTGTGGGGGACCACCCTTCTATATAGCCTAGGCTGACGTCAGATGATTGACGTTGGGGAGGGGTGGTCCCCCATAGTAGACTGCTAGCTAGAAGTTTTTCATGTGGTCCTAGTGCCTGGCAGCATTGTCCTACCAGTGTGGCCTGCTGCATGAGCTTCTCTTGAAGATGTACTGTTACGGTAAGTTCTTACGTAACTGTAATGTCTTCGAGGGAATCTCTTTCATCAGGTCATGCTGACTTACCCTCCAGCCCCCTTAGATTTAGGAACTTCTTTAACTCTTGGTGCTTTCACCAGGTTATTTGTCCAGGATGGTCTGACTGTGGTTTCCAGCCATCCCTAGTCATCGGACTCTTTTGCCTTCTTCTGGCTCACTGGAGAGGGGCCCTTTGGATCTTGTCCCTCTTAGGGCATTTGAGCTACATCAGTGTCGCTCTTTTTTCTTCATAAGAGCTCATTTGCTATTTTATGCCTTGTTTGATGGGCAGAACTATAGTCCCTGTCTTGGTTCCCTATAGGGCGGTCCTCCGAGCATGATCTCAGGCGGAGGAGATGAGGGGGAATGGGGCCACCCATGCTTGTAAAGAGATGCTGACATCAGACTTTGTCATGGGCTGCCCCAGTAGACTGCTAGAGAAAAGATTTCTGTGTAGTCCTAATACCTGATGGGTAATTTCCATAGGTGTGACCTGATGAAATAGATTCCCTCGAATATCTACTGTTGCAGTAAGTTTTTATGTCAGTCAGTCAATCAAATCTTTATTTATCCAGGCGATCACCATTGAGCAAGCTCATTTACAAGATGGACCTGCTGTTGGCAGGGAAAATTGTACAGTTACATATAATATACATAATACTAAAGGAACAACATGTTTACAATACTGATAGGAGCAGAGTATTTACATTCCAAATCACATGTACAAGAAAGATATACATAACACGCGAACATAAAATATATATATATATATATATATATATATATATATATACAGTTCCCACTGGAGCAGGATGTGCAAGGATGTCATATACAAACCATAGAAGAAAAAAGAAAGATTACTTATATTCCTGTCCAGCAGAAACACATTACAAGCCTGGCTGGAAATTCCTAGGCTATGGCGGTGCGCATTACAGTGTGTAGGGCTTAGGCTAATGTGGCAGAGGGAGGGGTGGTGAATAAGAGGGGTGCAGAGGGTGCTAAGGGCAAGTGGGGCAGAGAAGGGGGGAGAAGTAGTGGCAAGGGCTGATTTGGGTGAGCAGCTGGAACTAGGAGAGAGGAACAAAAGTCAAGCTGCTAGGAGCAATAGAAGCAATTACAGATTTCAGCGAACGTTTTGTCATAGAGGGTCTTAAAGAAGGCGGGACTGACAGGGGAGCTAAGTCTCAATGATTTTTGTATCCTGTTCCAGAGAGTAGGCAGGGCATAGCTTATGGCAGCCCTTCCAAAGTGAGTGTTTGCCCTTGGGACTTTCAAAGAAATCTGCGAGTGACTTCTTAAGACATAGTTCCTAATGGGACTAAGGGTGAGACAGTCAACAACGTATTGTGGGAGTTTTTTTGGTAAGGGCTCGGAGCATCCATAGGGCTGCATTTCTATTTCGCCTGTATTGAATGGAGGACCACCCTACGGCTGCGTATAAAGCGCAGTGATGTGTGGAGTACAGGGGGCCAGTTATAAATCTCAGCGCTCTATGATATAATACATCCAGTTTTGCAAGATAATGAGGCCAGGCAATGGCCATAAATGAAGTCAGCGTAGTTAATTAATGAAAGGAACGTAGATTGGACAAGCTGCCTTTTTGCGTCTGTGGTCAAGAGGCATTTAATTCTGAAAAAAAGACCAAGTCTCTGCCTCAGTTTTTTCAGCAGTTCTTCTGTGTATTCCACAAAAGAGAGTTTGTTGTCTAGCCAAATACCAAGGTATTTGAATTTAGTCACAAATTCAAGATTTTCTCCTAATAAAGTAGAGATTGATGGCAATGGACTAGCAACAGCAGAGTAAGCCCCTGGGCCTGATGGTGAGAAAAGAATGGCCTTGTTTTTTTTTTGCATTTAATAATAACTTTTTGCTAAGGATCTGGTACTGTAGAGTATTAAAGTCAGCTTGTAACTCAGCGCAGGCAGCTTCAGGAGATTCCCGGTTTAAGCAGAGCACCGTGTCGTCAGCAAACAAGTAAATACTGACATCCTTGATGCCTGCATCCAAGCTGTTGATATAAATGGCAAACAGTAATGGGCCCAGTATGGAGTCCTGGGGACACCTGTTTTTATCAGTTTAAGTGGAGAAAGCTCTCCATCAGCCTTAATTTGTTGCTGTCTATCAGAAAGGTAGTCTTGGAACCATTCCAGTGCGGTTGAGCCAATGCCTATAGTTTTTAAGGTTGACAGGAACAGGCAGTGGTCGACTGTGTCGAAGGCCTTACTGAGGTCCAGAAACATGGCACAAACAAATTTTTTGTTGTCTAGGTCCTGTTGCCAATCATTAGTAACTTTTGCCAAGGCCGAAATTGTACTATGCTTAGCTCTAAAGCCAGACTGCATTGGGTTGAGTAGTTTAGCATTGTCTAAGAAGGATCTCCGCTGTGTATCCACAATTTTTTCCAGGAGTTTTGAAAGTATGGGTAGAAGGGAGATTGGTCTATAGTTATTTAGGTCACAGGGGTCCCCTGCTTTAAACAGGGGAATGACATGAGCAGTTTTCCATACCTTGGGGATGGAGCCTTGTGCTAGGGACAGATTGAATAGGTGTGTTATAGGTGTAGCAATTATATGGTATGCTATTTTCAAGAAATATGGGTTGAAGGAGTCAGCCCCAGCATTTTTTTAGTATCTAGTCATAGAAGAAGGTCTTCAACTTCTTTTACGGTGGTAGGTGAAAAGGAGAAGTCCATGTTATTGCTACTTGGTTCCAGAGGCTGGGTGTTGGTCTGAGGAAGAAGGCTACTTATAGATGCGTTATCAAATATCAGGCCAGCAGTGGCAAAATGATTGTTGAAAGCCTGCAGTATCTCTAATTTATCGTTAATGATAATATTATCAGTGGTAATTTTGGAAGGAAGCACACTTCCTGGGGAGTGGCCAGATATCTCTTTTATGGTGGACCAGAACTTGGTAGGGCAGTTTGACGCAGAGAGTAGTTTGGTTTGATAAAAGCTGGCTTTGACCTCTCTGACCAACTTAGTATAGGTGTTTCTAGATGCCCTGAAGAGACACCAGTCTGCGTCGGCACAAGATTTAGGAGCCTTTTTCCAGAGGTAATCTCTTTTGAGTAAGGCAGCCTTCAATTCTGGTGAGAACCAATGACAGGTTCTGGCTTTTATTCGTGCTTTAACCAGGGGAGCATGGCTATTCAGGGCACTGGATATGATTTCTTGGAGAACGTCATAGGCATCGCTCACTGACTTAGCCGGGTAGAAACTCTGCCATAGCAAAGAGTTTTTTAGATCATTGAAGTATGCAATAGGATCAAAGTTCTGTCTGGATCTTTTAGTGGAAAACTTTGATGTAGCTGGAGGTTTGGAAACAGTTCTTATGCCACCAATAAAGCAGTGGTCACTAACGTCCATTAAAAGGATACCAGCATGGGAAAAGGAATGGGGTCTGTTAACAAGGAGAACATCCAAAAGGGTGCTTCTCATTGGATTTTTTTTGTTGATGCATGTAGGCTCAGTAATAAATTGAGTAAACCCATGAGAGTTGCAGAATTGTTTCAGGGGTGACGAGACCTTAGTCAACCAATCATAGTTAAGGTTGCCTAGTATGATTGTCTCCATTGGGGTAGTATCCAGGTGGGATGACAGATGTGTCAGAAGTTGCAGTCTTGCTGCTGGAGGTCTATAGCAGCCTATGATGCGAAAACGCCACTGATGGGAAAAGCTCGACTTTAAGAGACAAGCATTCAAATCCACAGGCAATGGAGGTAGCATCTAATATAGATACTGAGAATTTGTTTTTAACATAAATGGCTACTCCTCCACCCCAGTCTGCCTGTCGGTTCTGAAGAGGTGGTAGTTAGGGATGTTTACCTCTCTGTCTGGGGTGGACGCCTGGAGCCCATTTCCAAAAGCACGAGTACATCTGGTGCAGTATGAATAATCCAAGCCTGTACTGAATTGAGCTTCTTTAAAAGACTACACACATTAACATGCAAGAAACTGATTCCTTTCAAGGTTGTGAGTTCAGATGGAGATGAGAGCACTTTCGTAGGGCCAGGGTTAAGTTCGACGTCACCTGAGCATAGGAGTAGAAGGAGCACAATTTTTCTCAGGGCAGCAAGGAGGAGTTTAAAGACACAAGTCTTTCTACGTCTGGTGTAGGTTTGAGTACAGTGGTCCAAAGACTGAATCATCTTATTGTGCTGTCCTACGGACACATATCCTAAAATCCATGCAGAATAGCACCAAGCCATACCTAGTTTGACTGGATAGGGTATAGGACCACGTAGAGGATATTGGTTAGCAGTTCCACTTCAAGGAGATTCCATAAACTGTGAGGGGATCAAAGGCGTACAGTGGCAGCATAGTTTGTTCATAGTGCTGGTATATGGGGAGACTAGCATGGTAGAGCAAGCACCTTTGTTGGAATCAATTCTGTCAGGTTGCCTAACCACATAGGGTATTATACAAAGGCTGGTGAATAAACATAGCCAAATAAGGCCTGTCATGGTTGCCCTTTATGTAAATAAGGAGCGTACTGCAGTAACTTCTGCTATCCAAGTTATGTAGATCCCAGGGGTCAATTGTTCCATATGCAACTGTTTGGGGGAGTTTAAAAAAGGAGTTACACAAGATAAATGTATACCGCCCTGGTGGTATAGCCGTCTAGGGTATTTTCTTTGTCAGGCAAGGTTTACTTTTGTATTAAACAGGAGAAAAAGAAAAGGGGGGGGGATTACCTGTAAAATGATGGGTTACAGTGCCACTCCACTTGAGGCGATATAATTCAAGTGTTTAGCAGAGAAGACTATCCGGAGTAGGGGAGGGCCTATAAAAGTTAAGGGCGGAGCAAGAAGGGCAATATAATAATGCACAGGAGGGGATGGGCGGGTGGGTGAAAAATCTGCGACTTTGCCCATACCTCTGTTGCTGGGAGCGTCTGGAGAGGTGGTCTCGGGCGTCGGCTAAGGGAGCGCCACCCGCCCGGTGGCCGCTTGTCCTGCGGTGGCTGCTCTTCGAGCCCTGGAGGGTTCCCGGCTACAGAGAGACAGAAGGGGGGAATATTAGTACTGGTCCTGTGGCAGGGGCTGAGCAATCCAGTGCAAAGGCAGAATTTGCAAGACAAAAGGAGCGATTTCCTTGGCGCCCCAAGGTGTAGCTGTAGTCTGCACTTTAACAAAAGAAGGGCTGTGATCACTTAAATTACTAGTCTCTAAACAGTCAGGTAAAGAGTCTAAACATTTCACAATGACTTGCAAAAGGCACAAATAAATCAAAGTATTTTCTTTACACCCTATATTTAGAAGAAAACTGCTCCTTTTTTGCCTAGGTTTGAATGTAGAATGTGAGCCAATCGGAGCCCACCTGAGAGAAGGCGCTTGTGATCCGATAGGCTGAGGCTTTGCCGTACCTCTGGTGCTGGGAGCGTCCAGAGAGATGGTCTCGGACGTCGGCTAAGGGAGCACTGACCACCCAGTGGTCGCTTGTCCTACAGCGGCTGCTCTTCGAGCCCTGGAGGGTTCCTGGCTCTGGTGCTGGGAGTGTCCGGAGAGATGGTCTCGGGCATCGGCTAGGGGAGTGCCAACTGCCCGGTGGTCGCTTGTCCTGCAGCGGCTGCTCTTCGAGCCCTGGAGGGTTCCCAGCTCTGGTGCTGGGAGCGTCCGGAGAGGTGGTCTCGGGCGTCAGCTAAGGGAGCGCCGACCACCTGGTGGCCACTTGTCCTGCGGCGGCTGCTTTTCGAGCCGTGGAGGGTTCCCGGCTCTGGTGCTGGGAGCGTCCGGAGAGGTGGTCTTGGGTGTCGGCAAAGGGAGCGCCGACCACCTGGTGGCCGCTTGTCCTTTGGTGGCTGCTCTTCGAGCCCTGGAGGGTTCCTGGCTCTGGTGCTGGGAGCATCCAGAGAGGTGGTCTCGGGCATCGGCTAAGGGAGCGCCGACCACCCGGTGGCCGCTTGTCCTGCGGCAGCTGCTTTTCGAGCCCTGGAGGGTTCCCGGCTCTGGTGCTGGGAGCATCTGGAGAGGTGGACTCGGGCATCAGCAAAGGGAGCGCCGACCGCCCGGTGGCTACTTGTCCTGCGGCGGCTGCTCTTCGAGCCCTGGAGGGTCCGGCTCTGGTGCTGGGAGCATCCGGAGAGGTGGTCCTGGGCATCAGCTAAGGGCGCTGACCGCCCAGTGGCTGCTTGTCCTCTGGCTGCTCTTGAGCCTGGAGGTTCCCAGCTCTGGTGCTGGGAGCGTCCGGAGAGGCAGTCCCGGGCATTGGCTAAGGGAGCGCCGACCGTCCAGTGGTCGCTTGTCCTGCGGCGGCTGCTCTTCGAGCCCTGGAGGGTTCTTTCAGTAGTATTGACTGTGGTACCATGAAAGAGGCGTTTGTATTGTGACCAGAGTGTATAGAGTTCCATGGATTAGTTAATTAAATTTGGAATATAGTGTGTATGTTGTCTTAAGTTCATCGCATTGAATGGTTATACAAATGAAGCCAACATTATCATACTGGATATTATATAGCATGAGACTAAGGACTACTGGTGAATGAATGTGAGAATTGTCAACTTTAGTTTGGCTTTGATTTGGAGTCCCTGTCTTTGGTTTGCCTTTGACACTTAAGGCAAAATACTTTGGGTCCTTGTTTTGGGAGCCTAGCAGGCTAAAAATGCAGGTAAGAGTCACTGCTTCACCACCGCTCACCCACTCCGATCAGTCCCAGCCTCTTCCACCCCATTCCTCAGTCCAATAAAAAGCAATCAGTGCCTGGCATAGTACCAGCAGATGTTTTTTTGTTGTTTTTTTTATATATAAAACTGTTTCTGGGGAGGAGGGTGAAAAGTGACTTAGTTGGGTAAACGGTTGGCTATAGGACTAACCTTGTCCACCTAGCAGTGGTAGAGTGTATATTTTTGAATTATCTGAGCAAAGGGCAAAGTGATCTAAAGTGGCCCAAAAGTTTTAGTGGGTCAAACTGAAGGTAAAAATGCTGAATTTAGGCCCATTAACTGAACACAAATTCATTATCAACTCTCTGTTACAAAGAAGACAGACTGCATCTCAGATTTAGTCTGTGGCAAAACTGTTTCATCTTACAAACAATGCATATACAGTAGCAACAATGACAAAATCTTAGATTTTTGACAAGAAAAAGAATTGTGTTCGAAATGTGAGTTAGTCTTCCTGTGTTAAAAAATATCTGCCCAACATAAAGAGTGCAGCCATCAGTGTTGTCGGCCTCAGCTGAAGTCTTTACAGATGGGTGAATTTAGAGTTCCAAATGAGGAGAAAATATTGTCTCCTTGATTGATTCCGATGCAGCAACAATACATTTGCATGAAGTGATATTTATTCTCAATGTATTGGCTACTTAGCATAGTCTGATAGCTGGCAGAAATTTTTTTTTTTTTTTTTTTAACCAGGTATAGCACACTAAGCTAAAAGCTTTTTTACAGGAGCGACCTGGGAGCACAAGGAGGTTAAGTGACTTGCTCAGGGTCACACAGTATGCAAGTGAAAGCTGTGGGATTCAAACCCAGGTCTGGTCTGCTGGATGTCACCAGATTTGCAGCTCAGAGCCTTAGACCACTGCGCTATACTGCCTCCTAAATGCCTTCAGATGCATAAATTATGCTTTCAGTCTGGTACAATAGAAGGTAAATGAAAGTAGCGCCTTGTGCTTTCAAAGGAATAGAGCATTGTATTTTAAACGGACCTGCAATTTGCTTAGCCACGAGTCCTGACAAAAATAGTTTTTCATTTCCAGATTGTCAATACTTTAATTGTAATCCTCCCTGGTGCTATTTTGTGAATTACTTTAAAGATCTGAAAAGGAACCTAAATAGGAGCTTCTCTCTTTCAAAGGAAAGAAAAGATAGCTGACTATATTGCTTTATTTTCCACAAAGCTTGTACTCTAATCATCTGGTAGTCTATATCTGGCTTCCTGTCTGGTCCAGTGTCATTTTCATGAGCCTTTCACTGACAGCAAAAGCTGTACCAGCTGTTTATTATATTTATTCACGTTCAAAATAAAATATTAAGGCAAGCTGGCTGAAAAGGGATAGCAAACAATTATGGATACAATATTGTTATTTCCTACTAATAATTGTGTTTTGCATATAGATAAGGAAGAGCCAGAGGTGGTGTTAGTCACAAGTGAACCAACCAGCCTCTTGGGGTGCCAGCAAAGAAGGGGCCACTAAAGTGGAAAGTATAAGCAGAGATCAGTTTGAAATGCAAAAAAGTATCGGTATAAGAAAACACTTTCATTACCCTTGTACTCATATACTTTTTACGACTTTCTGGATGTGAGTTGGGTCAGAATGAAGAAGAGGGGGCAGTGGGAGCGGTGAAGGGGGCACCACAAGTATTTCTTCTTGGGTCACCATTCGGTCTAAAACTGGTCCTGGGGACAGCATCAAAACCAGATTAACCATTGATTATACAGAATAAAGGTGTATGCATCTGAATTCTGAATACTATAGCAGTCTAAATGCAGGTGTTTGGTGATCTTCATTGAGGATATCTCCATCATTGGGCCACACCTTTGGAACTGTAAGCCATTGGCATCAGGACCACTGGGAAACCTTTGCGTCTAGGGGCTGCCCACAATGACTTGTAGTGTTGGCACCTATAAAACATGGCCGGCCCTCCTGCTCCTCTGTTCTTTCTTCCATTGTCCGCCACTCGTTGCACCTGCAGAGAAGCAGTGGCGTCATTTTCTATGATTTTATTTTTATACTTAAAACTTATTGACATTGTCCTTGTATGCCACCACCGAAAGAACCTTTATTTAGGTTTTGTACTTGCAGTTACAGGCTCTACAAGGATTAAGTGCACATTGGCACACTGAAAGATACTCCCAGGCAGTCGATGATCATGGTCAGCAGAACTTTGGGAGAAAAGTAAAGACAAGGAGAAATCATCAAAGCCCTCTTCCTCTATCACCATAGTCAATAGGAGCAAAGTGCTTCACTGGTGAAGTTGAGATCTCCATTGAAGGAGGGTAAGGCCTCATCACCTACCACTCTGTAGCTTCAACTACAGCCCCCACCCAACCCCCGAACTGTCACTGAGGCAACAAGGTCGGGACTTAGCTGTGGTGCTGCCATACCTACTACAGATGGTATGCTGCTTCCATTGTCTGTTTCTGTCCTGACAATGATGGCGGTCACGAACCCTCTAATGGGCATCGCTGACTTCCAGGCTGTGCTGACATCATTTTCAGAAATGTTGCTTTGCCTGTTCTCGTCGCTGCCAAGCATGGAGCCTACAGTCCCATCAACAGGACCCTCCCTGTCCGAGTGTATAACTCAAATTATGCCAGACCTCCACATGCAGTAACAATGGATGATGAGTCTAAGCTACTTTTGTGGAATTTCTGCTATTTTGAATTTCTGTACTCTGAACCTAGAGGCTTTTTTTACTTGCCTTGTGTAATGTTGAAACCGAATAAAAATAAATTAAATGAAAATCTGAGACTCTCTCAAAATTTCAAGTGAAAACCTTTGTCTTGCTGAACCACGAATGAGGCTATTATGTCCTCATATTCATCAAACTTGGTATCTCTGGTATAGGCTATTGTACCACTAATAATTGTTATACTTTATTGCACTTGTATGAAAAATATGTAAAGTTTCGAAAACAAAAGCTTTATGTTGCATTCATAGACTTCAGCTCTGCTTTCGATACTATTTCTTGGATTCTACTATGGGAACCTATGAGTGAATGGGGCATTAGCTCTGAGATCATTGGTATTGTTAGAGAATTGTACACAGGTACCTAGGCACAGGTTAGACTTGGTAAAAATGGCCCGTTGTCTTCAAGATTGCCAACAAACAGAGATCTCAGACAAGGTTGCGTATTAGCACCATTACTCTTTTGCATATACATTAATTACTTGTACTACTTAAACATTCTGTGACAGATTCTCCAAAGATAGGCAATAGAAAGTGTACGGCGCTTGCTTATGCCAATAATCTGGCGCTCTTTTCAATCTCTCAAGCAGGTCTACAATCCAAATTAAATATACTGTATTCATACACAGTTAAATACAGATTAAAAAGAAATGAGACCAAAAGTCAGGTATAAATTTTTGGGTCAAACAATATAAATAAAACGTGGCGGTTTGGTGATAAAAAGCTAAGCACCGTAAAAACCTATACATATTTGGGTCTTCAGCTTTCAGGAGCTGGTCACTGGACAAAGCACATTAGTAGTCTGAAAAATAAGTGAGACAAACTGCCAATTCATTAAATGTTTTTAATTACAACTACGGAGGTAATTCCATCAAACCCCTCACTGAAGCAGTTAAATCAAAATATCATGCCCAAGCGCTATCTCATGCTGAAGTATGGGATATTGATGATAGCGATGTTTTAGAAACACCTGTAAATAAACTGTATAGAGCTAGTTTAGGTCTGAACAGTGCTGTCCCTGCTCCTTTAGTTTGCACTGAACTTGGTGTTACCAGACTGAAAGCTCTTATGTCTGCTAGAAAAATGAACTTTTGGATTTGGATATTGTCCTTGGAGCCTAATAGATTGACTTATCTCTACTTGAAGGAGAAATATGCTTGGGAAGACATAGGTTGTTCGCATTCTAAATGGCTTCAAAAGATATTTTCCATTCTATAAGAAATAGAATTGAAATTTCTGAGAAAATATGTCTCCAAAAATATCACTATTAGCCTGAAATATAAAGCTTTCGTCACTCCAAAAATTGTAAACTATTACAAAGTACAAGACCTGAAATTAATCTCGGAAATAAAAATATCTCCATGTGTATTGCAAAACGATATTATGCACTATTACAAAATTACCTGGATGTTTTGACAGATCCTAAACAAAGGAAACTCTGCCAGAGCTAGATACAGATTAGAGATGTTCCCAAGTAGTGTGCTTACAGCTAGATATAACAAATCTACCAGTTCACTATTACGATTTTGCCCTTGGTCAAACTCATATTTGGAGAATTTGTACAATGTAATTTTTGTTTGCCCATGGTATGGCAAACCTAAGAAACACTGGCTTGTACCTTTATGGGATAACATTCATACATCAGATGAGTTGCTTGTACTGAATCTACTTTTCACTACAAATGATGAAGTAATAATCAAAAGAACTGCAGGTTATCTTGTTGCCATCTCAATAATTCAAGTTAAATATAAATAAATCGGCTTGATAAAAACTATCCTTAGCCAATATACTGCATAGTGGACTCTATATACAAGCATCTCAGGTGAACTACCTTTTTATTGTTATTGTCATGTAAACTAACAATATTTGAAAATAAGTAATTGTCAAAAACTCAGGAAGTTGATTTTTGATCTTTGCCTAAGAAACTCTGTTAGTGTTATTAAAGAACAAATTGTAAAACCATTTGCACCTTTATTCTCAGAGGAAAATACTTGAAATGTTGCACTTTGTATATTTATTATCTTTCAGCGTTACTCACTCAAATGTGCATTTAAACTCCATATTTGTAGTGTATGAATTACGTAATGGTCAGTGGCCGATCAATGAAACTAAACTGACTAACTAACGTGGTATCTCTAGAATCCATTATAGTAGCCAGTTAAAAGTGTTCTCTGTATTCAGACTGAAGATGGAGAATACATTTGATGTGAATGTGAACCAATATTTTAAATACATCTTCAACGTAAAATACAGGCCTGCAGATTAAATATACTTCTCCTTTAAGATAAGGAGATATGCTGGCCAGGTAGTGTGGCAACTGTTCCGCTCACTACTCTAGCAACATGGATTTGGGAAACGGACTCAGGAAGCTGGGCATATGAGAGAGGAAGGAGAATTGAGCATCCCTGAGGACAGCTCTTCTCCAGGGAGTGGGGATTTGTTCCTCCACTATTTGCCTGCTATCTGTTGTTCCACAGGACCGACTTCGTGTTGGCATATCATGATGAGGGGGCTGGCCAGAGGGAGACAGATCAGTAGTGAAAGTGGTTATACACAGGATTAGACAAAAAAAGACTGAGATATATCTTAAACACAGCTGTATGAGTTCCATGGAAGGGAAGCACATCATCTAACGTCAGCTGCAGAATGGGCAAGCGGTATCATCATGTATCTATATTAGGGCATGGACCATAGAAGAAATTGGGAAAAACAGCATATCTTGTTGTGGGTCTGCTGCAGTTCTAATGCAGAACTTCTGCCCCCTACTTAACTATCCATTATTTCAAATTGCAGTCTCCACAGGTAGGTGAGCCACGCTGTGAGGAGTAAGCCACAGAGCGGTGGCCATTGTCATTGTTAGTGTAGCTCTGGTGGGTGCAACATAGCAGTACAGTGGGCCTCAGTTGCATCAAGCAGGGGCTGGGGGCTAAAACAATAATAATAAAAAAGTAGTCTTTTTTTAAAATGTACTGTTGACCTGCAGTAGCAACCTATGTATGTCAGAAAGTCTCCT
The DNA here is from genome assembly GCA_016271365.2 of Neoceratodus forsteri. NCBI lineage: Eukaryota > Metazoa > Chordata > Ceratodontiformes > Ceratodontidae > Neoceratodus > Neoceratodus forsteri. The sequence continues at coordinate 1,416,382,257 of CM028129.1, forward strand.
GTGTTGTAATTCTACATATTGGTCCATTAAAAATGAGAACTTATTTGCCCATGTAACCTTTTTGTTGGCATTAGACATGTAACTCAACATGTCAGCTAGAGGAGTTTATCTGTCGGGCAGCTGGCATGTGGGGGGGGGGGAGCAGGATTGAGCAAACCGGTTGGCAGTTCACCTCTCCCAGGGGTGGTGGGGGTGGGTTGTTGCCCCCCTGGTATTTCCGCTCCCACCGGGTGGAAGTCCAGTGGGTAGCATAGGTGGGAGGGGGTGGCATTATGACGGGTGGGCAGAAGGGGCTGAGCTGGCGCCAGGGTGTGCTTGCATGCCTCCACACACACACACACACACGGTCGTGTGCCAAGGTCTCGGGATGGGAACGGGAGAAAAACCTACAAAAATAATAAAAAGCTGTATAAAGAAAAAAAGAGGAGTTTACCTGACATTTTTCCAGGGCTGATTTAACTGGTGGGCTGAAAATTATATAGTAGGCTTGGCCCAGTGATACTGGCAGTTGGTGCACTGCACCATCATGTGGGAGAATAAGGGATTGGGTCTCAGTCTCAACTCCCTGCCCTGGGACAATAGGGTTAGAGTGTAATGTGGAGGTAGTGCAGACTGACTGGGGAGGAGCTGGGCAGCACCCTGTGTGAGTGCCTCCTTTGAGTGAAGTGGTGGTGACATTGACATCAGTGCTTCCTTCGAGTGGAGTGGTGGTGGCATTGATATCACAGGTGACCACGCAACATCAGCGATCCTCTCACCCATAGGATGGTACAGAGGGCACCCCTTGGCTGATGTTGAAGTAGTAGTAGGAGGGCTATAAAGGTAGCAAAATATTGCCAGTATGCTTGTTGACAGCCCTGCTTGCCCACCTTGATGCCACCAACAGTCTAAAGAGTCTCCATTGACTGAAGCTGCTTTCTATTGGCTGGTTGCACTTATATTGGTTGCTTGGGCTCTGCCATGAGTAGAAGTGTTGCAGAGTTTTATTTTACCTGTGAATTATTGGCAAAGTGCTGAACTATGCACTATGTGCAGCTAACATGAAGTTAGCACTTTGCTAGTTACTTGCAGAGTGAAGTTCTTTTTAAAAACAAACAATGGATTCCCTTTGCCCCACCCTTTTAGTCACCTATACCACTCTTCACATCCCATCTATCCCTACCTGGTTTTGATAATAAGACCTACGCCCCACACACTCCATGAGCAGCACCTCCCAGCCCTAGCTTGGTCATCTAAACTTTTCCCCTTCTGCAGTCACTCGCAGTACCCTATCCAAATTCCCAGCCTCTGCCCAGCCACTGTTAAAAAAAAAAAAAGGCACCCTCCCACGTGTTCAGCACCCAATCCACCCTCCACCCCCATGCCACCCAAGTGATATTGTGTCCACCAATGATGTGGTGACGGATGGCTACTGCAGTCACCTTGGCTGTCAGCTGCCTGAATAAATGGGAATGTGCACTCATATTAATCAGTGGATTACTACGAATATACTATCCCATTCATTCAGATAGAAACATAGAAACTAGACATAGACTTTGACGGCAGATAAGGACCGCTTGGCCCATCTAGTCTGCCCATTTCCCTGCCTACAGGATAGGCCATAGATCGTAGTTAACCAACAGCCTATTTCTTCCTACCCCCCACAAGAATTGCCTTATGTCTGTCCCATGCATTCTTGAATTCTCCCACAGTTTTAGACCCCACAACCTCCTCAGGAAGGCTGTTCCATGCATCCACTACCTCTCTGTGAAATAATACTTCCTCATTGCCCTGAACCACCCTCCTTCTATCTTTAAATTGTGTCCCTTGTTCTTGCAAGTCTCTTTTTCTGAAAGATGCTACCCTCTTGGACTTTGTTGATTCCACTGAGGTACTTAAAAGTTTCTATCATCTCCCCCCTATCCCTTCTTTCCTTAAGGATATACATATTAAGCTCCTTTAGTCTCTCCTCATATGGCTTCTCTTGCAGACCCTGCACCATTTTAGTTGCCCTCCTCTGGACTACCTCTATCTTGTCTATGTCCTTGCGGAGATGGGGTGTCCAGAACTGGACACAGTACTCCAGATGGGGTCTCACCAACTGTCTGTACAGAGGGATAACAACTTCCTGTTTTCTGCTGCTGATGCCTCTCCCTACATCCCAGTATACCCCAGCCTCTCTACTGCCTTCTCACATTGCTTGCTAACCCTAAGGTCATCTGATATGATTACCCCAGGTCCCTTTCCTTTTCTGTTGTTGTTACTACCTCCCACCCATTGTGTATTCTTCCCCTGGGTTCTTGTTTCCCAGGTGCATTATTTTGCACTTCTTTGCATTGAATCCTAGCTGCCATACTTCTGACCATTCCTCCAACCTTGCCAAGTCCCTTGTCATCCTTTCCACGCCTCCTTGTGTATCAACCCTGTTGCAGATCTTTGTGTCATCTGCAAAAAGGCATACTTTTCCTTCCAGTCCCTCTGCAATGTCACTGATAAAGACATTAAAAAGGACTGGACCCAATACTGAACCCTGTGGTACCCCACTAGTAACCCCTCTTTCTTCAGAGTGGACTCGTTTACAATTACCTTCTGTGTCCTGTTGTGCAGCCAATGTTTTACCCAGGCTGCCACCCTGGGACCCACTCCCAGGCTAGTTAATTTGACTATTAATCTTTTGTGTGGGACTGTGTCAAGTGCCTTGCTAAAGTCTAGGTAGGCCATACCAACAGCCCCTCCCTGGTCTACTACTTTGGTCACCCAGTCAAAGAAATCTATTAGATTCGTCTGACATGACCTTCCCGCTGTGAACCCATGCTGCCTTGGGTCCTGTGCTCCACTGGCCTCTAGGTACTCAACTATTCTTTCCTTCAGAAGTGACTCCATCACGTTCCCTACCACAGAGGTCAGACTGACAGGTCTGTAGTTTCCTGCCTCTGTCTTGGTCCCACTTTTGTGAAGGGGAATCACATCCACCTTCCTCCAGTCCTCGGGTACCACACCATCCTCCCATGATTTATTAAAAAGAGTAGCCAGTGGTTTCACTAGTTCCTCCTTAATTCTTTTAGAATTCTGGGGTGAATTCCATCAGGCCCCATTGCTTTGTCCACCTTCAGTTTTAGGAGTTCTTGCAGAACCCTTTCTTCTGTGAAAGGACTGGGATCGATCCCCCTATCAAGAGTGCTTCTGTTAATTGGATTAGGCACTTCCTCTTTGTGAATACTGAGCAGAAATATTCATTCAGTATCCCTGCTTTTTCACTGTTCCTCTTTGCCCACCCACCGTTCATTCTATTCAGCCTCACTATCCCTCCCTTTGTCTTTCTACGCTCGCTGATGTACCTATAAAAGGTTTTATCCCCCTTCCTAACTGAGTTTTCTATCTTTTCCTCAGTTTGGGCCTTTGCTATTCTGACTTCACTCCCTGCTTCCTTCTGCCTTAACTGGTACAGCTTTCTGTCCTGCTCCTTCTGTGTTTCCTTATACTTCCGGAATGCTATCTTTTTCTTCCTGACTTTCACAGCCACCTCTTTTGAGAACCATAGTGGCCTTTTCTTTTGTTTTGATTTGTTTATTTGCTTCACACAAAGGCTTGTTGCCTCTGTGATGGCAGTTTTGATGATTCCCCATTGTTGCTCCACACCTCCTTCTAGCCTGTTTGCTAGTGGTGGTGAAAGTTGGATCTTTGCTGGTCGCCATCCATTGCCACGCTGGTACGTGGTTAGAGTGGGTGGGAGGGGTGCCTTTGATTTTTTTGCAGGGGCTGGGGGAATTGGTTGAGGTTGGGAGTTGCAAGTGGGTGGGGAGGGGTTAGGATGATTTGGACAGAGCTGGAGGACGTGGATAGGGGTGCTGCTACTCAGTGGGTGAAAGAAGTGGGGGGGGCTTTTGATTGCAGCTGAGTAGGGCTGGGTGGAAGCAGGAGTGTGGCATGGGTGATCAAGAGGGTGGAGGGAAGGGAAACCTATTTTCTTTTTTAAAAAGTGAAAGCAATTTGCGACTGAAGTGCCACTTCATGTAGTCTTTGATTAACAAAGTTGGCACCTTGTTAAGTGAAAGGGTGTGCAAAGTAGCAGCATTTTTCCGCTTTGCATGCACCTGACCATGTGGGACAAGCCAAAGAGGAAGAGAGTATGGAGCAAGTCTGGTCCTGGAGGTGATCACAGTAGATGAGTTTGTGTGAGGGCAGTCTGAGCAGCAGGATGTCTAGGGGAATGCAGTGGTACAGAGGAGTAAGGGCTGCATGGGATAAAGAACAAAAGCAGTAATCAGCATGTTCCTTTATTAATGTACCAAGAAGATTTTGTATTACAAATAATAAAACAGTTGCAAAAAGGATTCAGGTTGATGTCTTGACGCCCTTTTAGCAAGAATGTGAAAGTTCACCAGTAGCTCTGCTGAGATGTGCTTAGTGTTGTATACATCTTGGATCTGGCAGTGTCATACAACTACAAGTTACACCATATCCAACAACATGTAAAAGCAATGTTAAATAAAAGATGGCAGCGCGCATGATTCAGCTTTCTTGTTAAGAACTGTCAGTACTGGACCACAAAAAGTACTGTGCCTGCCCTAAGTTACAGTATAAGTACAGTTAAAGAGTACTAGTAGGGAATATAAATCCCTGAGTTGTCTGTGAAAAACTTTTATTATTGATACGAAATGTATAAAATACGTATAAAACAATTGTGCAAGTAGTTTGTAATTGGAAGATTAACCCTTCTAAGTTCATTATAAAGTTGCGCTTAACATGGCTGTTGTTTTATCAGTTGCATAATAAAAATAATGATAAATTATTTTTTCCTCAAAAATATTAATTGATCTGCAATGTGGTTAACTCGAGGTTACTACAGTGTAACGTTCATTTGTACTCAAATAAAACATAATTGCCAAAGAAGAAATTGCTTGTTCAATTGTTCTTTTCAAATAAAGCAGTTAAAGTGAAAGACCTAGTCTGAGAGATTGTTTTGGTGGGGGTGAGCACAGGTGCTGTGAAGATGGAAAAAAAAGTGTTAATGATGGGGAATCTGCCACTGTCCAGACACTTGACCTGATGACCTGATGGTGCAGTTAGGATAGCATGAGGTTAGTATTCCAGGGGCTTATATCCGGGCTTATGTTTAGTTCACAGTCAGCTCACTTTATTTCTTTGTCATTAAAGTTTGTGTCTCAAATGCTTACCAGTGACTACTGCTGCACTGACAGTTCCTCGCCACACTCCCTGACAGGAAGAACAAAGAGAGAGGCAGCATGGGCTGAGGCATTAGAAAACTTGTAAAACTGATTATTGATCACGTTTACACAGGCCTTCTCAACACTGATGTAAGCCACGTTAGAGAGGGGCCCTGAGTTTGGGGGTTGGGGGTTGGGCTGCAGCCTGGTGACATCAGCGGTGACACATCAGGTAAGGGGACAGGCAGGGAAGAGAGCGGGAGTGGGGTCAGCAGCAGGGGGTGGGTGATGTAAACAGTAACTGGGTGCAGCAGGGAAAAGATGGTGAGTGGGGGTTAGTGGCAGGAGTGGGTGATCTACACGAGAACTGGGGCCAGCAGGAAAGAGATCTGAGTGAAACAGAGTTAGCAGGGAAGTAATCGAGAGTGGAACTAGAGGTAGAGGGTGGGACAAATACAGATAAACACACTGCCCTCAGGCAGGTTAATCCAATTTATTTTTTCTTTTTATTGCAGTTTCAACTTTTAAGTATCCTGAAGCACCATCACTATCTTAAAGCATACTGGTACTCCACACTGCCACATTTCCGTGTTCTGGCTAAAAATATCATGGAGGGGCAAAGGAGGATTCTGGGGATGTCCCTTGTGCGTCAGAGTGAGCAGTACAGGCTGTCCCCATGGCTACCTACACTGCTTGCTCCTAAAAGTGTCTCCAGCAGTGCAGAAGCTTCAGAAGAGGAACAAGAACTAGCCTACCTCTATCGAGTAAATGCCCAAATGGCCGCATTTTGGTTGCTGTGGTGCAGATGCATCCATAGAAACTGGCCTGTAGAGTTACTTTGGAATGAAACATGAGGTGTTCATGACTGCTGCTTCCTTTGAAGGTCTGGTCCTAATGTTCTTAGGAATGCAGTAGCCTACATTGAGATACAGTTGACTACTTAGGTGCCCGGTGAAAGTCAAGAGCAGAGAATGGGAGTCTTCAGACTCACAGGGGACTTAAGCTGGTTGCTAATTAAACAGATAAATGTAATTTCTTTCTAGCTAAAATGTATTTGTGAGGCTAATGGAAAAAAGTTTATTTGGCTAGAACAGGTGAGAATACTTTGCCATTGTAAAGACCGTTGTCACGTCAAATGATAAAATGAGTGATGAAAATCAGTTGTTGTATTTTAACAACACTGACATGACTGCGCCTCTTATTCAGCTGATGCAGGTAGTGGGTGGTTCTTAGTAGGTCTGCAGTCTGTCAGTGGAGAAAAGTTCTAAGGTCTAGCCAAGAAAAAATCGAATACATAAGGTTATGGGGCCATTTCATAGATATGCAAAGGTTGCCAGAGAAAAGCTGTTCGAAGTTGCAGTTTCATTATGGTCCTGTTCGCTTGCATTTTATTCCAATCTTAACGCAGTTACTGACATCCTCCTGTATCACAGCAGAATTACATGAGAACAACTGAATGTAAAAATATCAGAATACTGTGATATTTTTGAAATCTTTCAACAAATGTAAAATATGTGACAGCATATTGGAATCAGAATGTGTCACCAGCAGTACCAGTTTCAGCTACAGAGCATCAGGCAGACACTGTATCTGCTGTCATGAAGAATGTTAAGTACTCACCTCCAGATGGTACAGAATTTAATTTCCTTGAGTAAATATTCATCTGGAGAATGTTAATAATGTCATAAAATCTCTATTGAGCACAGGTTTTTATTTCAGAGTGAGACTTCCAGCTAGGATAAATCTCAAATGATAACGTAATTAAAAAATTCCTTTTACCTCAAGGTTTGGGTTTGAGAAACGTAGTCATTACAACTGATGTCACTCAGAAGCAGAAATTATTAAAAGCGGTTGTTAAGTTTTCATGGTTGGTACAATACATCAATCAGCTGAGTGATGCTTTTATCTAACTTCTGGAATTACTGAGCTGATTAATTAACTGCAATTCATTCTTGCCTGAAATGCTGGAATTATTGAATTAGTGACCCCCCCCCCCCACTAAAGCTCTATTTGTTCCGTTAATGTGTTAAAATTAGAAGTCAGTATTAGGAAAGTAGAACAGTTAATGACATAATGTTGAAAGAAGACAAAAGGGGATGCTTTGTCAGTGTGTGAACTGCAGACAGAACAAAATGGTTATCTTAAATGACAGCGTAAATGGAAATATAGTTAGAATTAGCATTTTGACTTTTAGGTCCTCTCCAGGTATTAAATAGCATAATATTGTTTTGTTTAATCAGCTCAACAAATTATGTTTAGAGTAGTATGCTGTAGGACCTGATGAAGGTACACATGTGTGGCCCCGAAAGGTTGTGTGCTGTAACAGCTATGTACAATATCTTTATTTGTCCACCAAAAGATATAATCTTTAACAACTCATGTTTTAATACCACTTAAAGCTTGATTTGTTGTTTTGCTATCTACCGTTCATCCATCCATCCACCAATCTTGCTATCCCATGCATTAAGAAGTTGTGATGGAGAGATTAATGTGCAAGATGTACAGGTTCAGATTTTGTACAGGCTGAACCTGAATGACATAGCAGCACCATGCATATGTAACCCCTAGATGGCGCTATCCCAGGGGCTACTACCCCTGCCTGATTTGCCACTAACAGGTTGAGGGGCCTGGATCCAATGGCGGGTGCCTCCACCCAGAGGTCAGGGTTTGCAATAGTTAAACTAACTTGGTCACAGCCCTCTGGGACACTGCAACCCCCTTTCTTCCCACTAGTGGCCCACACAATATATCAGCATTACCTTCACAGTATACACTTACCCCAGGTCTGGTTCCGCACTGGGACCTCCTGTGAAATGAGATACAGTGCAACAATCACAGTACAGTACTTTAACATAGACAAATACCTCAGGCAGTATAACTTTGCTGAAACAAGCAGCTCTGATTTATTTAGGGATATAACAAGGACAGGGAAATCAGGTTAATTAGCTTATCACTCTAATAATCTACCTATGGCTCTGTGCACAGGCCTATCCCTATCAGTTACTGTCCCTGGGTACCCAAGCCCTAGTGGCTAGTCCAAACCGTGGCAGCTGGTAGGGGCCCTTTCACACAGAGAAAGGAGAATTAAACAGTCAGCAGTACAGTAATTCCATTTGGATTTAATGTGGCAATTCAACAGGAGTGACCCTGAATTAGTACTCACGACCTCCAAATAAGATAGGGTCCTTCAATGTCAGCAGGGCTCACTTGAGGTACACAAACCTCTTCACACATCCATATAAAGAAAGCACTATACCAGGCAGGCTGCATCTGTATCCCGATTGCAATTACTGCACAATACCGGGAGAACACACAGCAGATTCAGTTCCTGACAGACCGAGTGCAATTTTCAGCAAGTCCTCAGTCTTCTACAGGGTGAGCCTGGTTTCTACTCTTCAGAGATCCTTTGATTCTTTTCACAGGACAGTTCAGTCCTAACAAGCTGTTACACAAGCTGCAGACCGGAACTCTGGGCCTTACATGTTTTTGACTAAAACTGCACACTGAAAAGCACAGGGCTCCTTTCTTCTTCACTGCCAAAGCTCAACTGAAACTCCAACCGACAAAACCGGCACTTCCTTTGAGTTCCTCCCAGTTCTTGACTGGATTGGCTGTCACTCACAATAGACTGCTGCTGTTGGTCCAAAAGGCACTGAAGTCTAAACTACATCTCCAGAGTCACTGCTCTACAATCCTCTTGTGGCTGGCTCAGATTTTGAGTCCAAGTTCTGATTCGTCCAAGGCACCATTTTAGAGCTAGCTTACCACACTGATTGGTCCAGTTCAGCAGTTCAAAACTAGAATGGGGAACTAGCAGACACAGTTCTGACTGCAAAGAAAGCAGGTTAGACAAACTGTAATTTCATTATTACTCTAAATAATTTCTGGCAAACAGTTACATCTTTCAGATAGGTTCCTTTGCACTCCTAGTGACTGCAAAATGAAGTGAATTGGCAGCAGCTCGAGTGGTACTCAGAGAAGCACACAGTCCCCCCATACAAACTAATTATGTCTGCAAGCAGACAGCTCTTAAAGAGACAGTACCAGAGGCTCTAAAAACACTCACTGATAAATGGCTTAAATGCCAAACACCATTCAGGCTTGGAGCATTCAAGCAAGCTCCTGGAAGTCTTTTGGGAACCCCCATTTGCAGGGGGGTTACACATAGATTGGTTGTCCCCATTGTATAAGTACAGTTATAACATGGGTGCAGAAACTGCTGGCTACTGGTTGGCTGGCACCTGTACTTTTATGTCAGCCTGAGTCACAGGGGGAAAAAAGGTTCGGTACCAGTCTGCCAGCCTATCTAATTACCTTAAAGGGATACTGTCAACCCTTTTTGTATAATTGTATTTCTAGTTCTAGACCTCTAAAGCAGTAGGTAAGGCTAGGGGGGTGTTAGGGTGTATTAGTAGGGGTATCACAAGTCGTAAGAGGGAGGTAATAATCCCTCTGTACAAGACATTGGTTAGGTCCCATCTGGAGTACTGCGTGCAGTATTGGAGGCCACACCTTCACAAGGACATTAACCAAATTGAGGCAGTCCAGAGAAGGGCAACCAAAATGGTGCAGGGACTGCATCAGAAGACATATGAGGACAGATTAACGGAGCTCAATATGTATACCCTTGAGCAAAGGAGGGAGAGAGGTGATATGATCGAGACATTTAAGCACCTTAAGGGCATAAACAAGGTGAGAGTCTAACATGTTTAAATATAAGAAAAATAGCAGGACAAGAGGACACAGCATGAGATTAGAGGAGGCCGATTAAGGGGGAATGTGAGGAAATTCTTTTTCACAGAAAGGGTGGTAGATGCATGGAATGGCTTACCACAAGAAGTGGTGGCTATGAATACAGTGCAGGGCTTCAAACAGGCATGGGATAGGCATAAGGGAGCAATACAAATGACTATGAATAGATAGGTCACTGACAGAGCAAAGGCCGATGGCACATTTATAAGGTAGAAAAAGAAATGGGCAGACTGGATGGGCCTTGCGGTCCTTATCTGCCGTCAACTTCTATGTTTCTATGTTTCTATGTAGTTAAAACCCCACATTTTGTGATTGCTTTCTTTCTATAAAATTCATTGATGTTGCTGGTTGTTTTATCTGCCTTCTTTCTTAGTAGAACTGAAATGCATGTAAATGGTATAGTTGTACCCAACCTTGTTTTGTTTCAAATCCTTGCTCTACTGTTATTGCATACTTCCTGAACATTAAGAAAAATCCCAAGCAGCGCAGCCACTCACGATGCACTGTATTCTCTCCTCGTACTGCATAGTGAGTGGCTAGGCTGTGATGGGGGTGTTCCCAAGTCCAGGAAAGATGCAGTGGGTTTTGATCAAGGAAAGTAAACAAACACGTTTATGTGTGGTGAAATCGGTATGGTTGGTGGGCAGCCTGTTTTTCACTTTTTGAAAGAAAAAAGAATCAGAATCAATCTCCCAGCTGCACCATCATTCTCTACAGAATGTGAACAATTATACCATGTGTCGTTATTTTTTTAACTAGGGATGCCGTGAGGCCTAATTGGGTTGACAGTGCCCTATTAACAGTAGAGGCCACACTTGTGCATTTTACTTTCACATTTGCAAGTTTGGGGCCTATTTATTCCCTTAAAACGTAACATTAGACTTAAATAAACATTGACGTAACTATAATTCTGTAGTCTATGTGCATCTTTTACCATGAAACCCATTTTATAAGTGTAACAAGACACTCCAAGAAACGAGAGTTGGATCTCCTTGCACCCCTGGGTATGCAGCTTGCTTAGCCTAACAGTGCACACCCTCTGAGTCTGGATTTGGTGGCCATGATGTAGTCATGGTGCACTGACAGCCATGGCTGGGACATGGCCATACCAGGCTATTCTCTGTAAACCCAGAGGAAAAGGAAAGACTGGAATTGGAGTGGGTCATCATGGACACAGGCGCTGGGGCCACTGTCAGTACAGGGGTGGTGCGATGCGATGAAGATGGAGGGGGGGGAGTTTAAGAAAGAAGTGAGGAAGTATTTACTACTTCACGAAAGAGTTGTAGATGCCTGGAACAGACTGCCAGTGGAAGTAGTGGAGGCAAAAACAGCAGTGGACTTTAAGCATGCATGGTATACCCGTAGGGGAATATTAATAAATAGGATGGGAGGAGGTTGTGTTGTAGGAGACCGGGTTGGGGTCTGTGGTGATGGACAGGTAGACTGGGTGGGCAAGCATCCTTTTCTGCTGACAAATTCAATGTTTCTTTGGTACTACTTGACTGAAACTTGTATCAGCTATTAAATATGATTCTGTACCAGCAGATATGTGCAGAAATCATTGTAGAAGCCCAGCTTATTTAAAAATTATCTTTATACCACTACACATGAACAGTGGTCTCGTCTCATCAACAAAACTTTCATTGAGCATTTTTGTCTTCATTATGCATTAACCAGACTCGCTATTTTTGAGAAGGTTTATGTGTTTCCTACATGGACAAGGTCACATTGACCATAGGCAATAAGAAGCATGATTTAGTCATTTTGTCCTCTCTCCTGACATATTCTGTTTTCTGTTTGTACCTTTCAACACAGGATGCACGGTTTTATGATGTGTTGCTGTTTCATGGATCATTAACGTCTGGGCATTAAACGGGCATGGTAGTGCCCGTGTTATTAAGGTTACAAACTCTCTTCTGTGTTAACCCCCTATATTTACACTTTAGTAACACAGCCATCTATGGACAGAATGTCCTGAAATTGGTCATGTATGTTATGGGATCCCTCCAGGATATGCTGATCCTTAAAATTTGGTAACAGTCATCTCAGTGGTTTAAATGGTTTTGAAGGTAAAAAATACACACAAATATATTTTTGAAGACTTTGTTCACCTGTAGCTCAAAAACAGCTGACAGCTGATGCATGAAACTTAAGCGGTTTGAGCCAAGGAGTTGCCTTTTATAGCTAGTGTTACTGAAAATTGTGTAGTTTTTCAATTATGAAGAAAATAAAATCACATTTTTGGGCATGTGTGATTCATTTTAAACAGTCTATTCATAAGGTGTTTTTCACAACATTATTTCCTGTTTTTGTGACTTATACACCTGTTTTCTTGAGGTATAGCTTGTTTTTTTTGACACTTTTGGCCTGACATTTATAGGGACGCACAAGCGCAGCACAGAAACACGTGCGCATCCGACTCATCAGCTACCATAGTCAGTCAGATAGTGTGTGGTGCTATCCAGCTGACTATCAGGCCATGTCGGCGCAGCGGTAAGTGCAACAGCACTACCCTGACACAGACCTGAGTTGTATGTAGCCCACAGGGAATAGCGCTGCCTGAAACGAGATCGCGCCGAGACTCCTGTGGGTTATATTTAGCCACAGCGTGCAAATGAGTCCATTGGGTGTGCACGGTGCTAAGGGGCCATTTGCATGCCCATTATGGGTTCATCTGCATGTGGCGCAGCAACCCCTTAGCACTATTGCAACAGTATGTTACACCCTGGCAGCTAGTGGTACCCCCTGCAATCTACCGCCACCCTCTCATACAACACCTTGGTGGTCTGGTGTCCCCCCACATTCCTGCTCGTCAGCTGGACATGTATACTGAAGATCCCTGATGGCTAGTGGTACCCCCACAATCACCGGTCCCCATCTCATACAACACCTTTGTGGTCTACTGTCCCACCACCCTCCTGATCGCCAGCTGGAGATGTGTACTGAAGATACCATAGTGGCTAGTGGTACCCCATCACCGGTCGCTGTCTTGTACAACACCTTAGTGGTCTAGTGTTCCCCCACCTGACCCGCCTATTTGCATACCACCTCCCCACACCCCCATACCCCAATGGCTGGCTGTCGTCTCAGTCCCATACATTGACCAGCTCAGCCCTCCTCTCACCTTTTTGGGCAGGTGCTATATAACAGAGAACCATAGAAACATAGAAGTTGTTGGCAGAATTGGACTTCTTGGCTCACCTAGTCTGCCCTAAAGTCCCCTACCTACTTTGCTACCGTAGACCCTATTCTATCTCCGGCCTTAACCCCCCCCCCAGCCCAGTTACTAAGGTCCTACTGTGTCTGTCCCATGCATGTTTGAATCCTGCTGCTGTTTATGTACCCACCACCTCTGCTGGGAGGCTGTTCCAGATGTCCACCACCCTTTCAATGAAGAAGTATTTCCTCATATCCCCTCTAAGTCTTCTCCCTTCCAGCTTCATATCATGCCCCCTTGTCCTTGAACATCTCTTTCTGTGCAAAATGCCCCCTTCCTGTACCTTATTAATACCTTTGAGGTATTTGAAAGTTTCTCTCATGTCTCCCCTTTCCCTCCTTTCTTCTAGGGAGTACATATTTAATTCCTTGAGACTTTTCCTCTGAGGGCTTCTGATGTAGGCCATGTACTATTTTGGTTGACCTTCTCTGTACCACCTCCATTCAATCAACATATTTTCAGAGATGGGGCCTCCAGTACTGGACACAGTACTCCAGGTGGGGCCTTACCATCGATCTGTAGAGGGGTAACACTACTTCCCTCTTTCTGCTGGTAATAACCTTCCCTATGCTCCCCAGCATTCTACAAGCCTTTCCTACTGCCTTATCACAGTGCTTTGCTACATTCAGGTCATTGGATATGACGACCCCCAGGACCCTTTCCTGTTTTGTGGTTGTTACCACCTCCCCCCAAATGATACATTGCCCTTGGATTTCTGTGTCCCATGTGCATAATTTTGCACTTTGTCATTGAAGCCTAGTTGCCAAACCCTTAACCTGTCTTCCATCTTTTTCAGATCTTCCCATATTTTCTCCACCCCTCCTGGCATGTCCACTCTGTTTGCAGATTTTCATGTCATCTGTGAACAGGCATACTTTCCCTTCCAGCCTCTCTGCGATGTTGCTAATAAAGACATTGAAGAGGATGGGTCCCAGTACTGACCCCTGTGGCATCCTGCCTTCTTCTGAGTGAACCCCATTTACCACCACCCCCTGAGTCCTGTTACTTAGCTAATTTTGTACCCATTTTACTACCTTTGGACCCACTCCCAGGCTGCCCAGCTTGTTTATGGCGCTATGTTAAGACTGTCTAGTCAAAAACAACGCAGTCAGTAACGCATCAGTACAAAACCGCATGGTCAAAAACTGCACTAGATTAGATATACTAACTTCAAAACCACATGGCACTGTTATGACCGTGTATTTTTGGCCGCACATATTTGCTCTCACAGTTTTGATCGGACACCTTGTATACCAGTCTTCTGTGTGGAACAGTGTTGAAGGCCTTACTGAAATTTAGGGAGGCAGTATAGCACAGTGGTTTAAGGCTCTGGGCTGCAGATCTGGAGACCTGGGTTTGAATCCCACAGTCCCCACTTGCATACTGTGTGATCCTGAGCAAGTCACTTAACTTCCCTGTGCTCCCAGGTTGCACCCATACCTCTCAACCTTCCTCAATACAAATCAGGGACAAATGACCAAAATCAGGGACACATCTGAAAAAAATAGTAATATTAATTCCAGAAGCTGTGTACAACATGCTTCTTGGTGTGTATAGCATGTTCTTAATGAGAACTAGACTGTAACACCAATGGCTGGCATTATTTTGTGATTCAAATCTGTACTCTTTGGTGACAGAAATGACAAATTTAGGAGGGACAGAAGAAATTTCTGAGGCAAAATCAGGGACATCCCTGAAAATCAGGGACAGTTGAGAGGTATGGTTGCACCTGTAAACAAACTTTCAGCTTAGTGTGTCTCACCTGGTTAAACAATTGGAAATCCAGGTACGCCAGATGCACTGCTCCTCCCTGATCCACCTCTCTGTTAATCCAGTTGAAGAACTCGATCAGGTTTGTTTGGCAAGTTCTCCCCCTTTTCAACCCATGCTCACTTGGATCCTGTAATCTGCTGGCCATAAGGTATTCCCTAATCCTTTCTTTTGGTAGTGTTTCAATAACTTTGCCCGCAACCAAAGTCAGGCTTACAGATCTGTAGTTTCCTGCCTTCTCCCTATTTCCACTTTTGTGATGTGGGACCACATCCGCCCTCCTCCAGTCCCTTGGAATTTCTCCCATATTCAGAGGTAGATTGAACAGGGCCATCAGAGGCACAATAAGCTCCTCCTTTAGTTCCTTTAGTATCCTGGGGTGAACCCCGTCCGGTCCCATTGCCTTATCCACTTTTAGTTTCACTAGTTCCCTGAGGACTCTATCCTCCGTAAAAGGGCTAATGTCCACCTCCCTTCCTTTAATACCCTTTTCCACTATCTTTGACCCATCTTCTACTCCTTTCTTCGTGAATACTGAACAAAAATACTTGTTCAGTGTATCTGCTTTCTTCTGGTCCTCTTCTACACTTCCCCCGTCCCCTTTTAGTCTTACTATCCCTACCTTGTTCTTCTTCTTTTCCCGTATGTACCTAAAGAATGTTTTATCCCCTTTTTTTTACTGACTTGGCAGTGTTCTCCCCTGTTTGTGCCTTTGCTCGCCTAACGGCTTTCTCACCTCAAAATGTACACCTATGCTTGTACTTTAATAATGTGGCCGTTTTATGACAGAATAACTTGAAATTTGGCACACCTCTTCTGGATCCCAGGAGTTCTAGAGTCTGAAATTATGATACTGATCAGTTCAGCGGTATAAAAGTTCTAGATGGTTGAAATTAATATTAAGGAAATGCCAGCCCTGCACTGTTAGATCATTGAAACCCAGAAGAACACCACAGTACCAATATGCCAAGGTTCCAGAGACTTTGAACCTTAATTATCTAATTTCCCTACTTTGCACGCTGTAACCCTAATAGATACTTTAAAGAGCTACTGACGCCTCAAAGAAAACCTTGAAAACCTTAATAATTAGGTACACTTCTGCTTGCATTTCATATATATTCTATATATTTTTCCTCCCCATTATTTATTCCCTTTATTTATTGTTAAGGAAATTTGCATGACCACATGATCTTTATCCCTCAGAGATCCCTTAGAGTTCATCTGTTTCTATAGCTTACTCCCTACTTCAAATCATGATCTTTTTTTGTGAGATCACAATATGTTGCCATGGGATTAACTGTGATGTCACAAGCAGTGGATTATGACCTCAGGTAGGGAGAAGGCAGCAGGAATAGATGAACTCTTTAGGAGCAAAGATTCTGTTTTCGTGCAGATAACCTCAGCAATAAATATTGGGGAGGAGAAATGCAAAACTAATGTGAAATACAAGCTACACTGTGTCTAAATATTACATTTTGGTAAAGTTCTCCTGAAGGTGTCAGTGGCTCTTTAACATTGTTTCTACAGTTAATGTACAGTATACAGTGCTGTCCACAAGGATCAAGCACTCTGTATGAGATTTCACAGTATACTGTGTGACAAATTTAGCCACCACTGGATTACATTGTGTCTCTTCATTATCCTGTGAGATATCCCAGCAAAAACTGTCATACCCCGTAGAAAGCACTATATACATACAAACAGTATCGGAGGAAAAAAGATTATCATCAGTCCATTGAGTTCCTCCTTCCCACCAGATTTTAATGGTTTATTACAGTTTCATGCCCTATTATTTTTCATCACATCACATATATTATGCCGATAACCTGGGTATACTGTAATCTGTGAATTTCAGAATAGTGTCATAACCTGCACATTGCATTTGTCTTTGTTTCTACATCACTATAATTCAGAACATTAAAAGATGCTGAGTCTGGCCCAGTGGCGTAGAGGGTTGAGGCGCTGGCGCCTTACCTCGACCCATGCTGGCGACTGGGGTTCGGGAATGGACTCAGGTCACTGGGGGTCGGCAGGGGGAGTATAGGATTGAACATCCGATGGACTGCTCGCCTATCCTAGGGTGGGATTGGGAATGGCCTCACTCAGTAGCGGCACTCAGTGGAGACTGGAGGCACTAAACAAGTGGTGTGGCGAGGGAACTAGAAAACCGGAAACCGCTTCAAAGACTAGCCGGATGACGGCTGCTGGCCCTGGGCACCTCTGAAGTCTCTCCAGAAGCCACAAAATGCCTCAGCAGCACCCTGGACCGAAAAGCGAATAGTGTGCTGGTCTCCTCCCATCGGTGCCTTCCCCCTCGGAGGAGGGGGACCCACCCGGTGAAGGGTTAGACCAGGCTACCCAGTGGAAGGCTGCAGATCTGAGGTAGGTGGCCAAGGTGGAGATAGTTGGGGGAATGTCTGTGGGTCATGGCGGCCCGAAGGAGAGACAGCTCCGGAGCACGTAGGGGAGCATAAAGAGACAATTCAAAAAAAAAAAAAAGATGCTGAGTCACTGATAACTTTAAGTCTCTTCTCTTCTCTCATCTTGTCATTCTGTGCTTGACACTCCATGTTCCTTTCTGTTTAAAATCTTCATTCTTGGTACCTTCTTAACCTCTTATTTGCCTGGCTCCTTTTCCTCTGCCCATCACAGCAGGAAATGGAGTCACATTTCTTAGTGCAGTAGGAACACCACAGGATTTGCCCAGGTCTTTGATTAGTCTAGGAGTGCTTCCACAAGAATTGGACAGAGGAAAAGAAAAAGAGCAGGTGAGAAGAGAGAACTTAGTTAATAAAGTCTCCTTGCATTCACTTTGTCTCATTTACTGTACCTGGCTTCTTGATTTTTTTTTTTTTTTGCAGTCATTTTGCATCAATCCCTAGTTTCTTCCTTTCACTTGTCTTTTGTACTGATGTACTGTATTATTGCCCAAGTGGTTACTTACTCTACACTGATAGAATTCTTTGTTGAAGTTACAACTGGTATACAGCAGTAATGTTCAGTTGTACAAGTTGTTGCTTATACAAAATCACAACTTGTATACATACAGTATCATATACAGTGGGAAAGGCAGTTCATCCAGAGCCTTAAGGTAGCAGTGATATATCTTTTGGAAGTATTGGTCATCACTCTAAACAAAGCAGTACGGAGATTTATGCATCCTTTGATGGCTTTATGTATGCATGCAGTACCGAGATCCATCCTTTGAGAAATGGTTGCCGTAATTGAAAGGGCCATAGGCTCATTTCAATTATGTAATGCAATCTCAATCCTCATGCTTATGATTATTGGAGGAGACCAGCAGCAGAAATCTGATTAGAGGTTTCCTAGCGCTATCTGGAAACCGCATTACTGAGGTAATTTCATGCACTGAGTCAATGATACAAGTCAAGATTGGTATGAAGGCAGATAAGGAAAATGTCTAAAGGTATTTATTCATCATGAGAGACATTTTCTTTTGTTGTCAGCTGGCTTGTATGTGTCTGAAGCCTTTTCTGTGACTTTGATATATATTAAAAAAAATGGATCCAAAGTAGTTCTTTTACTTTGTAGTGCACCTCGTCCTTATTGTGGTTAAAGATATGACAGACCAGCATTCACACACCTATTTTATATGAGGCCATGAATCAGAAAATGTAAATGCAAGCCTGTTTCCTTTTCTACATTCAACATAAGTAATATCTACAATTTATGAGGATTTCCTGTGGTCCAAGCGTCTGTCATTTACTACAGTTTCTTCCTTCACACTTGCGTAATCAAGTTGTTTCTATGACCATCATGTTGCAGGCTGCACATTTTGTTACTGTCAGTTTTATATAAAACCATCACTGGTTTCATTTTTTTGGTACTAGCATCTTCTTTTTAAGAAACGCTAAAAGTAATGTTAGCAGACAGCCGCTGTTACAGACCTTGAACTTTAGTTTTTATTTAGAAATTGGTAACTTGGGAAAAGAATAGCCAAAGATCATTCCCTGGTGGTGTTGGGGGGCGGGGGGGAGTAGGTGTGCAAACTGTAGGAACATGCATAGTATACACAGTAATTATAGAGAAAAAAAAGGCAAATGAAGTTAAAGTTTATATTTGACTCAGCCTGCAATCGCTGTCTTCTTCTCACAAAATAACATTCAGAATTGTACTTGTAATAGCAGAGCAGCTGTGATACAGAACTTAATGTGAACAAGTGTAGGTAAAAGGTGCAGCACAATTTCCTTTATGATCAGAAAAACAAGCTCTCAGCTGTGTGTTAGGAATTGTATGATCTCTTTGAGTGGAAGTCAAATGCACAGCAAGCGATTACAGCAGAGTTACATTTGGAAATTGTGTCACTTCTCAAGACAGAATGCCAGCAAAATTCTTCCTGTTTACTGACATTGGGAGGGAGCAGTGTTGTAAGTAGTTTGCCAGAGCCGACATGTGTGGGCTTCATTATCTCAAGTTTTCAAGTCACATATACTGGAATTATATGCTTGGCAACCATTACTAAAAGACGTAAGTAGACTGCACTTCATGTTTTGCCAGTGCTGAGTACATTATGGGGACTTGGTTCCGTTACTTAAGAAACACCTGACCAAAAACATTAGTTAAAGGGACCTGGCCCATTGGCAGCACTGTGTCATGCCATAGATATCTGTGATCAGGAATGACCTCTAGCTTACCGGGTTGACTGGTGCTTTTCATGCAGTGTAGGGGAAGTTGTCAGCAAGCATGACAGAGTTTAGGTCACATCTAGTGCTCTTATCTGGTATAGTAGTAGTCATCTACTACTATGGGCTGACTAGATGGGCCATGGTGCCTTTCTCTGCCATCAAATTTCTGTGTATCTGTGAATCTTGGGAATAATATAATGAGTGCAGTACAATCCAAAAGCTATATTAAATTGGATCTGTATCTGGTTGTTTTGCAGCGAGCCTTTACACCAAAGACCATTACACTTCCCATTCCGTGGAGGGAAATCATGGTATAGATCCCTATCGCAGTTCTTCTAGATATCTTCTTATTGTATATTCTTATGTCCCAACGTTTCACTGTCATGACTAGAAATTGGTCGTATCATAGAATTAGGGACAAATCAGGACTTCTAGTAAAGAGATAAGGATCAGGATCCTGCCACCCCCAACTCGCATGGAGAATAAAGGAACAAATTCAGAGGTACTCAGGCTGATCCACCTCAGAGAGGTCATATTTATCCCTTAGACGTCCGAAAGATAACGCTGTATTTCTTCTGTGCAGATGCTGATGCAGACCCTTTACCCATTGCAGAAACACTGTGACTGTAGATGGAAAAAGGCCAGGCTGCCATATATGGGATCAAAGGGGACATGACATTTTACTCCTTCACACCATCCTCAATGAGGGACATTACTCATACAAACAAAGACCTCCCTGTAACTGCCAAAACCTGCCTCAAATAAGGGAAGCTCCTCAAGATGTCCCTGCAGCTCACAAAAGACCCAGTGGGCAGGTTTATCTATAAACATTCCTGAAGCTGGTCCAGTTATGCTGCCAAGTATTAGGTGCTGAAATCAGGGCATGTTAGTCCCAGGTCCCTTGAAGTTATAGGCCAAGTCCATAACCTTGTTCACTGCCTTTGGCCAGCACCAGAGAAACCTGTTAACTAGGAAGCTGAATGTCTCAAATAAACCACATCTGAGAGAAGTGGGACAGCAATGGAATAAAAACAGCAGTTTTAAATGGTTCTTATCTTAATTACTTGCGCTGCAGCCCTAACACTTCCCTAAGTGTCATCCTATTATGAAAATCCTTTTGGAGTTTCTCAAGTAATATGGCAGAATTAAAGTCAAAACAGTTTTTGTGCCCTCACTTGTACTACTTCATGGCAGGTTAATTCATCATCTGCTAATGTAAATTCTGAAGGGCCTGTGTCTCCGCTCCTCTCCCCCATGGCATTGTTTCTACGTAGTCCAGACAGAGCGAGTACAGCATGGTACTGCAAATAATATTTGAGGGTTACAAGGGCTGAGCTATGAGGAGAAGTTGGACAACTTAGAGATGTTAGCAGTGGAGAACAGAAGGGTAATGAGAAACCTGTGTATGTATATATATATGTATATATATTTTTTTAACTCTGTTTATCTCCCCCAACTCTGGAACTCTGTCAGACCTTTCCACTGGCCGGTGCCGCTCTACCACCCACTGTGAACCCCGCCATCCTCAAGGTTATTACTTTCTCCTCGGGCACCCTTGGGGGACATAGGGTCCTGAGGAGATCGAAGGGGGCAGTAGCGGGGTTCTAGTATTGGGAGTGTGGCGGCAAGGCTCTGGGAGGGCTGTTGCCTATCCGGGCCAGAGGGGTTTTTCAGTAATGTTTATGCCTCCGATGTGGGAAATGCAATGCCACCTAGTCCATGACGTGGGTGCTCCCACCCACATCCAGAAGGCAGCTACCCGACGTCTGCTCCAAGCTTGTAAGCCCCTGTGTGTAGCAGTGCCACCGGCCTCACCGGGGGCCGCTGCCACACTGGGCTACCCCTGGATCCCTCCCCGAGAGTGGAGAGCAGTCCCTCAGATGCTCGATCCCCTCTCTCCCCTGCCAACCCCCGGCGATCCAGGCTAGTTCCTAACCTGTCGCCAGCATGGTGCTGGCGGGAAGCGCCCAGCGCCTCAACCCTCAGCACCACCAGGATGGCCTGGGAAACATGATATTGGTATTTAAATATTTGAAGGAGACTGAAAGCATGGACCAGGGAAAGCTTTTGCTAGTAGTATGGGACAGTAGCACAAGAGGGCACAAGTTAAGGCTGCAACAAAGTATAAGAAGGGGAAATACCAGAAAAATAAGTTTATTAAAAAGGGTGATGAGTCCATGGCATAGACTGCCTATCAGCAGGGAGTGCACATTTTAAAACTAGGCTAGATAAGTTTTTGTTGGAGCAGACCATTGTTGGATATAAGATTTGAACAGTCAAGGGAAGGGAATAATTCTCATTCAAATTTGGAAACAGAATGACTGCAACTAATATGCATGCAGGGGGGGAGACTGGATAAATTGTTGGATCAGTTTCATCTTGCAGATCTTACATTCCTGTTCTTTTTTCCATAGCATGTAACACACAAATGTACCAGAGGTGTTAATGATGCTGAAAGCCAAGCACATTTGCCAGATTGTAGCCAAGTCTTTTGATAAGCTTGGCGTCCTATACAGAGTGAAGAGCTGTCTCCAACCAAAAATAAGGAAACAGATTGTGGAATAATCAGTCCTTCCCCTCCTGGATTATGGGGATGTAGTATACTTGGGCGCTAACTCCATCTCCCTTGACAAAATTGCCACTTTGTTCAATGTTGCGCTGGGCTGCCCCCCTCCTGAACACATCACTGTTCTATGTACAACAAGCTGGCCTAGACCCCCCAACGCAAGACAGAAGAAGCACACGGCCTTCATGGGACCAAATTATTAGACTGGCAAACGACCTAAATACCTATCTGACCTATTCTCCCCCCAGCTAACCCTGCCTGCTTACTCAGATCTGAGGCAGGCTGTTGTCTCCATGCCCCCGACACAAGTACAACCTAGGCCAAGCATCCATTAGTTACACGCTCCCAACGTCTGGAACAATCTACCCTCCAAAGTCACTGTCCCTCCTTCCCTCAGGTCATTCATGGCCCTGATCAAGACCTAATTCAAATCCCCATTGATGAGCTCTTGCTGTTAGGCTTGTCCCCCTTCTGTGCCAAGGCCCCACCCCCCCGGGAAGCTTCAGGAAACATGGCAAGACTGCTGCACTGCAGTTTGCAATGTATTGAACCCCCAAAGGCTAACAATCTAGCTCCTTTAGAGCCATGCTGCTGTAAGCACTCTAGTACTAGTTGTGTCGCCCAGCTCCGTGCCCTCTCTGAGGGATCGCAGTGGTTTTTGACTTGATGTTTACATGGATTTGTACCAGTGAATCTTGCCATGTGAACTGTATGAACTCTGAAACTGTATGTACGCTGTACTGCACATGTCAGAGGCTTTTGCTCTGAACTCCATGTAGTATGGCATCACTTGTTTATGCAATGGAAATTGTATGTCTTTGTACTGTTGTAATCTGCAAGTGTATCCTTTTATCCTAACCCGGCATTGCAACTGGAGAGCATCAGGCTCTGTGTGCTTACCTGGTAACATATGTTTAAATAAAATAAACAAACAGCATGGTAACCACTGTCTGTGGGTGCCAGAGAAATACTAGAATGTCATCAGTTTAGAAGAGGCATTTTCTAAATACCCCCAACATAATGCCAGCACTGCATATCTGAGATTGACAAGCTTGGATCAAGGGTTCAATTAAAAGGGCAAACTAAGGAGGTGACAATCAAGAAAACCCGTTAAATTTGGCAGTCAAGAATACATGATTGAATGAACTCATAGAAACTCACTGAGCAAGATCCCACAGAAACTCTTGACAGTTGCTGATAGATAGCAAGGAGAGGCAACTGTTGAATCGGATATACACGGTGTTCGATGCGCTTTCGTGTATTCTCATTTTCCAGTTTCTGTTTCTTAGCAACTGCTTTGTGATCTGGCAAGTTAAAGTTTAGCTTTCACTGTGATTTTACATATGAAATCTTGGACGCCATTTTGTATAGCGCAAAGTGCATCTTATGTCCTATGTTTCCAACACAGGAGTGAGTGAACATAATAACTGAAAGTGCAGGACCAAATTCCCAGACGTGATTTTATGGGCCACAAAAGGAAGAGCAAAGTGTGCCCCATTGTGCCAACCCATACAGCTGGTATATCGACAACTTTAGATTTGAGCTGGGGGCAGAGACTCACTGGCTCAAATCTTGGAATACAGATTAGGCTTTCCAGTTGTTGCTGTGCATATACTAGGCAGTGTTGCTCGGATACTGCCTTAGTGGATCCGTTTGACATCGGTCAGATAGTGCAAGTATCCGATCTTGGATCCGACTCAAATTTGATCAAAGTCGGATGTCAGATCCACAGTTGGATATGCACGGATCCATCGGATCCAGCAATGGATAGTTGGATCAGATTTGGATCTGTTTACTGGATCCCTGGATCCAATGAACAGATCCATCGGATCCAGCAATGGACAGTTGGATCAGATGTGGATCTGATGAATGGATCCATTGGATCCATTCTGGTCACCAGATCCATTTGGTGGATCTGGGATGGTTGGATCCATGGCCGGATAGTGCTGCTATCCGACCGGATCCACTGTCTGGTAAAACAGCCGGTATCTGGTGGTATCCGGATTTATGGGATACTATCTGAGCAACACTAGTACTAGGTTCATACACAGTAACAGCGCATAATATTATTATTTTTTTCAGTTTCTTTTTGTCCCCTCCTTACTATCATCTTGGTCCACTCCTTCGGACCTGATCAACCCCCCGTAGATCTGTCTCACGGTGCCTGACCCCAGAGTGCCAGGCTTGCTCTGTTGTCTCCTACCTTGCTCCTCTCCTCCGGAGTGCCTGCACATCGGGGTCTGCCCATGAGTAGGTGAATGGGGCTAGGATCATTTGTCATCCTGGCCCGAGAGGGTTTTTTTCCACTTTTCTTCCCCTTGGTCCCTCCTCCCCCTGAGGGTGTCGGCACTCAGGACTGCCATCCAGACAGACGGCATGCTGACGTACCCCATTGTCAAATGCCCACAACGTCTTTCCCTTCCTGACTCCGGAGAGCCACCTGCGCCCCGATGCCCATGCTTCCACAGGCATTGGTGCATCTGGTGCTCAAAGCACCCCAGGAACCCATCCCAGGAGTAGGAGTGCATCCATTGGGATGCTCAATCCTCCTCCTTTCCTCCGACTCCTGGTGATCCCGAGTCCATTCCTGAACCTGGGTTGCCGGTGTGGCATGAGGTGTGGCGTCCAGTGCCTCAACCCTCAGTGCCACTGGGTCAGCCTTAGTTTATTTTTTAATGAAACTTTAAAAGTTGACTGTTTGCTGCTAATAGAAATAATAAATAACCCATGGTCTTTAGTCCTCTAGGTCTGTGTGAGTGTCCCTAGAAATTAACAGCAGTACAGTGGTAGTCCCTAAGCCTCCGTTTCATTTTCCAGCTGAACCCCTGAATTAGTATTTCAGTGTACTGAACTTCAGTGGTACAGTTCATCAGGAAAAAAACATTTCCTTGCTCACTGGAAGCAGTGTCAACAGATTCTAGATAAACTGGAAATAGGGATAAAAGAGGGCAGCTTGTTCCCGAATGATGCGTCAGTTAACAGACTTGACTTGTGTTGCATTTTTAATGAGAATGTGTTCAAAACTGTTGAAACTGCCTGGTTGTTGTTTTTTTGGGGGGAGGGGGTTTACAAATTTTTCATGAGCACATCTACGCTGATTCAAATGCATGTGCTGAACTTTAGACATTCCTTGAAGCAGCTTGGGTCTGCCTCTGCTGCCTCTCCACTCTTTCTTTATGTGATCACCTCCCTTCCTCACCCTGTTTATTCTTTGTCTTTCCCCACACTCAACAGATGGAATGTTTACCATGAAATACAGAAACATGAGATTTCTGCACAAGTACACTGGTATATGTTCATCTCCCAAATACACACATGGACACACACACACACACACACAACAAAGGCCTCACGTGGAACTTGAGCCATAGTGTTATTTGTGGCAGGGTAATCAGCAGAGATTTTCCTGGTAACTAGGTAAAGATAGGTGGAGGATTGTTCGTTGTCAGCAAGGGAACATTATGGCAGCAGTACTAGTTAATAAAAGTGTTCTTTTTACAATAGTTATGTCAAACAAGCCCCACAACTGACAAAACTTGAATTGTTTGCTTTTAATTGTTTTTTGTTTTATCTTCTTTATTTTTTTTGGACAGTTTAGCACAGACCCTTGCCAGGAGCGCCATATTGGATTCAGAGGGAAGGCGGGCGCTGCCATTCTTTCATTGGTTATTTTGTCTGATGTAACTGGAATGCACCCCCCCCCCCCTTCACCTGCTGGGTGTTTGTAGGACAAGGAATGAAAACAAAGGGTAAAAAACAGGAAATGGTATGGGGCTGCCATATTTTCTGTGGATCCACATAACATTATAAATGTATTAAAAATTAAAGGAACCAATTATCAGAAAGCAGTAGTAAACAGCAAAAATTAAATCTGGGGCAGGATTTACTAAAACACAAAGTGCTGTGCAGAAGTTTGCACTGCACCACATGGTTGCACTGGTGAGCAGTTGGGCTATTCACAGTCGGATAGTGTGGTGTGCTATCCGACTGTGCATAGGAGCAGGCGAGGGCAACGCTAACTAAGGAAAAGCATGAGGAACCTCAGTAGTGCTGCCCCCACAGCCAGCTAAGAGAATGGCCCACCAACAAAAGCGCACATGCGCTAAGTCCTGATTCACAAAAGGGGCCATGCAAATTAGCCCATTGGGCACGCAAGATGCAATTGGCCATTAGCATGCCCAGACTGGACTCCCTCTTCCATTCCTTCTGTGGTTTCACCCTCGACTGTCCTTACTCCACCCATCACAGTACTCTCTATCAGTCCCTGGGATTTTCCTCCCTACAGGACTGTAGATTGTCACACTGCACACGCCTCTCTGCCAAATTCTGTTATCAGTCCTTGCCTCCCTACCTCTCCTCTGTCCAGTCCGTCTACTCACCCCCTTAGGCAATATGACACTCGCCTTCTACATATTCCTCACAGGTCCACCTTGGCTGGCCAAGCAGCTTTCAGCTACCGAATGCCCAAACTATGGAACTCCCTCCCCCAGATATTCGGCACACATCTCCCTCCCAGCACCTTAACGGTTTTCTCTCAGTACATTTCTCTTCCACCGCTCATGCACCTAACGCATCCTCAGCTCTAGGCCAGTTACCCCTCTTTGAACTTACTCAGTGCTACTCTTTACACAAATCTTATGACTCAAGTGCTTGTCTCTAGCCTCACCTCTCTCTGTTTATATGTATCATTGTAAAGGTTGCACTATTTGCTTGTATATTCTTGCAATTTGTACCAATTTACACTGCTGTACTGGATTTATTGTTACCGTATTTTTCCATGGATGTACTTTTGTTGTTGTCCTCCTCATTTTTCATGTACTGTTCCCAGAATGCATCTGGAATTGAGCAGTACTCTGCTCAGCATACCTTCATGGTACAACACTTAAATAAATAAACGCCCAGTGGGCCCATTTGCACGGCCTTTGGTTAATCTGACTAATCACAGTCAGTGTGCTGTACTGTATACAGTACATGCTCCAGGAGGGCTCAGTCGGTGGCCAGCCATGGTGGTGAGAGGAGGGCTGTGCTGGTCGCCGGCTGTGGCTTGGGATGGGGGGAGCAGTGTGGTGGAGCACACTGGACAGGGTGGGGGGTCCACTAGACTATCAGGGAGCAGTATTGCTCTTACGGGACCAGCGATCATTGGGAGGGTGGAGGGAGAGACCCTAGAATTACAAGGGCATAACTATACTTTATTTGGGGATGGCAAGCTGTGACTGGGGAAGGGGGGGAGAGCACTATACTATGGCATATGATTATTCATATGGGGTTGGGGAGGGGGGAAGGACCCTGAACTACCAGGAATGGATTTATTTCTTGGGAAGGGTGATCAGAGAACGGGGAGGGAGCACTACACTATGGAAACTTATTTCTCATATGGGGTCGGCGATCGGGAAGAGGGGAGGGCGCCACTACACTACCTGGAATTATACTCTCTTATTTGGGGATGGTGATCGGAGAAAGGGGAGGGAGAGGGACCACTACACTATGGAAAATAATTTTTCTTATGGGGTTAGCGATTAGGGAGGGCACCCCTAGATTACTGGGGATTACATTCATGTATTTGGGGACCGCGATCAGAGAATGGGGAGGAGGCCACAGTTCCTCCACTAGCATTGCACGGATTACCACCAGGTTTTGGTTGGCGGTAATTTCTCCAGGCAATGGCTTTCGCAAAAGTCCCTTGCATGGAGCACGAACTTTGAGAATTGCACTGCAGGGATATGAGGTCCCCCCCCCATTTGCATTGCGGCGTCCCTCACAATTTTGCCTGGGTGCAAACCCGGTTTGCATGGGCAAACTGAGCTTTGTGAGTACCAACTCTGGGCAAAACCCAGTTTGCGCCCAGGCAAAGTTTTGTTAATCTGTCCCCTGAAATTTTAAACTGCCAGGCACTGCAAAAATCTGGGAAGTGATGAACACTTCCTGGTTAGCTAGTACTGCTGTTTTAAGAACGAGTATGATGAACAATGCTTCATTTAAAAAAAAAAAAAATTATGAGGGGGGCACTGTGGAGTCCGAGCAAGATGGCGGCTCAGAACTAAGGCTCTAAATCTTAATTGGCAACTATATAAAATAAAAGTTGTTTTTTCGCCGCTTCCCTCAGATCTAATGAGCTAGGCAGGCTTCGGAGGAACACTACCTGAACCAGAATGGGGAATCCAAAAAAGGATAAGATGCAACACAATGCTATAAAAAGTAAAAATACCTCTGGTCCCCCTGTCACGAGATCAGCGCAGGGCCACATGGAATCCCTCACAGAGGATTCAGGTGCAGAAACATTACAGTGCATCAGATTCAAACTAAACAGACTCATTACATCGGTAGCTACTTTATCAGAAAAATTTGACACCCTTAGTAATAGAGTTACCACCTTGGAATCGGATATGACCTTGTTGCAAACAACTTCCACAGAGACTAAACAGCAAGCTGCGGCCACCATGGGAGCCACGAGTTCCCTGGTTAAAGAGAATACCCACTTGCGTCACAAATTGAGACCTTGGAGAACCAGATCCGATCGTCGAACCTGTGGATAAAAGGCATGCCAGAAAGAAGTGAAAGGAATCATTTATCACTGCTTATTAAAGAATGGCTGGGGCAGCAACTGGAACAGCCCCGATCAGAGCAAGACATCCCCATTCAGAAAGCATATTGGGTGGCCTATAGAGGATGGCAGGACAATCCTGAAGCCCCAAGGCAATTGTCGTGGTTCTGGATGGAGTGGGTACTAGGGACCACATACTGGCATTGGTACAAAGGAAGCACACACTACTCCATGAAGGACAGCAAGTCTGCCTCTTCCCTGATTTAAGTTATGCTACGCGCCAAAGGAAAAAATGCTTTGATGGGGTGCGAGCGATTCTAAGGGAAGCGGATATAATGTATGGCCTAGTTTTTCCTGCCAGGTTAAGAATTCTGCATCAGGGCCAGGTGTTTCTTTTTAATGACCCCAATGAAGCACAGAAATGGGCCCAACGACACACACCAGTTTCCCAGTGTCAAGAATTTCCACCCGAATCAGAACTGGAAGATGAGGATGTTCTGAACTGTTGAACAGACTGACTGTTAGCCAGATTTAGTTTCATGACCTTTTTAGGTCTACTAGATCTATCTCTCCTTTTGGGACTCACCTTTTTTCTGAATAAGTCACAACTAATTGTTATAATGACCTAAAAACTTTCTTTTTTCTTGGTTGCTATGATATGAGTCACAGTGGGGGGGATGAAAGTACTGTGCTAACACTGGTTTTCTGAAGTGTCTCTGACGGGCTATAAAGAACTGGAAGTTGCTGTCTGGTTTAGTTTCAAGTGCCATATATGAAAGAAAGGTTGAACCTGTTATAGCTCTTTTCTGTTATCTCACATTGTTGCCGAAGAGATTTTGGTTTTTTGAGCGGAAGTTAAACTAGGGAGAGAAACCTATTGCAGATTAATTAATTTGGAAAGTGCACGGACATACTGGTTTCCCTTTTTCAGGAAATAGAGGCTGGACAATTTATGTGCTATTACAATCTTTTAAAATTCCATGCTGCTCCTGGGCTCGTTTAACATAGCAATTTCTTTAACGCTAAATGTTAAAAAAATGTTGGGATCCACTCCATGACGTATTTTAAAGGGTCAGTACGATCTTTTACACTCACATGTATTAAGAGGGTGGCGCCCTCAGTGGTTTCTGTTAATAATTTGTATGTATTGCTTCAGGAATCAAACTGTATGTCTCACTGACAAAACAATAAACATAAAGTTTTAAAAAGAGTTTTTTTATGTGTTTATATATGTGCACGGGGAGTGTGATGATCAAGGAAATGGCATTTAATGTATTTTTTTTATTTCAGGTAGTTTTATTTCTAGGGCCTAGCTGAACGTTTTTAAGGTATTTAGTGAGTAGAAGTGGCAGCTATGTTTGTGATGGCTGGTGAGTTCTGGATGTAGAGGACTGATTAGCTCATTGTCTGATGTGGCTGTTAACACACTCTTGTCCTAAGGTGTACAGTTCTGGAGACATGATTGCACACATTGTAGGGCCTGTTAGTTAATCAGGTGGATTCGTTTTTCTTATCCATTTTATAACATATTTTAACTCATTACTTCCAGTAACTGTGTATAAAGTTTGAACCTGGTCTTACTGGTGAAAAAGAGTTGATGACACCTTTTGCAACTTTTAAAACAATTTCTGATTGTGTTGAAGTAATTTAAACAGTTAATATATTTTCAGCACTTTCTTGTGTCAAAATGACAAGAACACGGAGTATTTACCAGTAGGATAGCTAAACTCTGGAAAGGCAGAGTTACAAAATGTTCAGATTTTGTTTTTACGTGCTGTTTATGCTCCTCTCTCTGGTTGGCTCTTGGTCTGCTTCTCAGGACACTGCACAGTGCAACCCCATCACCCCACCATCTCCTAGGACTTCTTTATCCCTGCCAGTTGCTCTTGGTATTCCTTCCCCACAATGGAGGGTGTTGGCTTGGTCCTGGTCCCTCTAGAATAGGCAGGCTGATTGTTGGTTGGGAAATTGCCCAGGTCGCCAGGTGCAGGGTCTGTGGGCCATGTAGAGCCATCATGCTGTAGCGACAGTGGCATCCACTGAGACGCTGGCTGAGGGCAGGACCTGTGCATGTAGTGCATCTTGCCTGCTCTTGCCATTCGGCATTTCCCTTCCCAACAGAGCAGGCTCCTGTCTGCACTGCCACCTGTGCTCACTCAGGTGGTGGTTGCACGACAGAGAGTTCCTCTCTTCCCAGAGTAGAAGACGTCCTGTGGGATGCTCAGTTGTCCTCTCCCCTGTCATCCCTCCAATAACTGAGGCTTGTTTCTGAATCCGGGTTGCTGGCCTCTTGTGTGGTAGTCCTACCACTCCCACTGTGCCGGAGGGCCAGCCCGCTGTTGGGATCTTTATCCAGGAGATCTTGCATAGTTAACCCAGTGGTACAGCAGCAGTCACATGTCTGCTGTGCATCCCCCCGACAAATGTGAAAGGATCCGAGTGTGAGCGGAGCAGTGAAGAAGGCACGAGATGTTCACCTTTTCTACACTCAGATTCTTCTTCCCTTTTTATCTGAGCTCTTGCACACTTTAGTTTATCTGTATGTCATATTTTCTACTTTTTCCTCTCTGTGTCCCTCAAATACTATACTGTAAACAGCAGTGAAGATCCATACTGTTCAGAGATGGTTTTAGGGGTGGGAAGGTAGACCTCAAGTGGTATATATGACAATCTTCTGTCCAACTGGCAGTATGGGTTATACCTTTATGGATTCATGTAAGAGCCAGAGAGCATTATTCAACCTATGGGTCAAGTCCAGACTGGCTGCCATAACTACTCAAAATTCTTTCACAGATCCTTGATGTCATGAGCCTGTGAGTTTATTCCCAGCACCGTACTGACTATTTAAATCATAATAAAGCTTCAAGTTTCTTTATCTGACTGAAGCAGGCAAGGAGGCTGGTCTGTAGATGCTGTATCAGAACAAAGCACAAGTAGTGAGCCGAGTTCTTCTAAGCCTTTTGTGCACTGCTGCCTTAATAGTTAGTATCACTAGAGTTCGGGAGTAGGATAGGACTGTGGACACACTAGCCCTGATTGCACTGCCCTGTTTGCAGCGCATCAACCCATGTGCAGAAGTTGATGCGCTGCAAATTCTGCCGAGTAGACACTTTCTAGAGTGCCTTATCTACCATTCGGATCAGTTTTTTAATCCACTCAGTTGAGGGATTAGCATCGGAGCGAACACATTAAATGGTGGTGTAGACGCTTTGCTGCGCTCACTCCAATAAAAAGGCTGTCTCCCTCAACTCTTCCTGTAAATAAACATCCCCCTCCTTGGAGCGACCTGCAGTGCTGCGAGGGTGGGCTGTGTAAACAGCACTGTGGCAAGCACAGCAGGAAGGGAGCAGAGCAGATTTCAGAGCGCTGCTGCAGTGTACACATGGTTACGGGTTCTCTTTAGCCTTAGCAGCTGTTGCTCCCATGGTATGTACTGTCAAATTCATGGCAAATTGGGATGGTCATATACCTTAGGGCCACAGTAATAAAAGAACACATAGAAAATATGAATGAAAAATTAATACCTCAGAAAAATAAACTGTATTTAAAATGTTGTGACTGGGATAGGCACACTGAGAAAAAGCTAATTTTCAGGTGCAGCCCAAGGGGAAGGGGAGCCGGGGAGTTGATATAGAATAAGTCGGATCAAGTGCAAAATATGCATGCATGCTGTATGGTAAAAGCCAGAAAAAGCGCAAAACAAGGCACTATAGGTGTGGAGACAAATACACAAAAACAAGGATGTGCAAAAAGTTACAAGCGTAACAAAAGTGAAAACTAACATCATATGGTAGTGCAGCAATCAATGAGCAGATATTTCAAAGAAAGCAGCCTGTATTCCAGAAATGTAAATGTTTTCCACCGTCTGCAGCCAAGAATGTGGTTGTCATTAAATGCATTACCAATAGCAGCATTGTTCATTCCTGCTGTCAGTTGTTCTTCCAGTGGCTAAAACATGTTTATGGCTTGTATGCTTTAGATATAAAGGGTTTTGCCTCCTTTTTATTTGTGTATGGGGAACACATATTTAGATGAAACATC
This sequence comes from Neoceratodus forsteri, assembly GCA_016271365.2. Lineage (NCBI taxonomy): Eukaryota > Metazoa > Chordata > Ceratodontiformes > Ceratodontidae > Neoceratodus > Neoceratodus forsteri. The sequence continues at coordinate 1,416,414,940 of CM028129.1, forward strand.
ACAGTTTCCTTGTGGCCTGAGGGCCATATAAATAAGTAAATTTTAAACATGAAGTATTCATGACTCCGAAGAGCATAAACATACAAAGATAGTCCTAAATGTAAGATCAAAACTGTACAGTGTTAATAAGTGCTGATGGCTTTGTGAATGTGCAGGTAATTGGACTGTCCTATTCTTGAGGCTTGCCAAGGGTCTTTATTCCTCTACTCCTGTTACCATGGCAATTAGGATTATGTTAGTTTTAGGGCCACAGTGGGTAAATGAGAGTCATGTCTGTGATGCAGTGTTCATTCCATGGGGACATGGCAAGCCTAATGTCTAGAAAATAGCTTTGACTCTGCGGTTGGATAGTCACCAGACTTCTCGCTATTCTTCGCTCTCAAAAGACAAGTGTTTGCCTTGCAGTTTATAAAATTCATACTGCTCTGCGATTAGAGTCAGCAGGCATGTAATCGAAATTGTGATACAAAGTACATATTTTGTAGTAGGCCAATGTAAACCTTACAGAGGGAGTCCGGTAGCATCAATAAATTCAGAATTTGGATCAGCATATCCCCAGTCAGCCTCATGCCAAAAATGAGATCTGTTAGTTACTTTGTCTAAGAATTATAAGTAATTTTGTACCCCCGGAAAAATACACAATTTTAGCGAAGAGATGATTATGATGGCATAACCAGAGCTCAGAGCCTAGTCCTCCCTGCAAGTCACATTATAGGGCTTATTTCCCCAAGTTACATACAAATGCTGTTGTAATAAGCATTTGAAAAGGGAGTGATGATACTGGGTGGATACAGGGCATGCATTTCCATAATGTGCAAATGGGATGTACTTAAGAATGTGCCGGGGGGGGGGTGCGGGGGACATGGTTTACAATGCCAAAGTTCTGTGCAGTTTTTAGAATACTACAGTGATGAGATTTTGGAATGCCACCAGGTTGCAGTTATGAAATGCAGCAATATACAATTTCAGAATGTAGCTGGGATGCAGAATTTTGGAATGTGCTAGGGCATTGAAATTCATAGTCTGGTAGTGTCATACATTTTTAGAATTTGGCAGAGATATGCGGTTTCGAAATCCAGGAGACAGTTGTGGAATGGGGCAAAGGTATGCAATTTCATCATTTTGTCATGGATGCATAATTTATGCTGGTGATGCACAATTTCAGAATGTGATGGAAATGTACAATTTCGTAATGTGGCGGGGATGCACAGTTTCGGAATGTGGCAGAAACACAATTTTGGAATGTGGTGGTAACAGTTTCACAATATGACACTGACACACAACTTTGGAATGTGTCAGGGGTGTGACATTTTGGAATATGGTGGGGATGTACACTTTTTGAATGTGGCTGGAATGCACAGTGTCAGAAAGTGGCTGGAACACACAATGTTGGAATGTGGTGGGGATGTGATTGTCATGCACAATTTTAAAATGTGGTGGGTGTGTACAATTCTAGAATGTGGCAGGGACAAGCAGTTTCAGAATAAAATGGTGTGTCCTGTCACATTCCGATAGTGTGCATCCCCACTGTATTCCAAAATTGTCAGTCCCTGCCAGATTCCTCGATGTGTGTCCATGTCACATTCCAAGATAGTGTCCCCACCACGTTTCAAGAAGGTACATCCCTACCACATTCCAAGTTTGCATGCCCCCCCAAGGTGCTGAAATTGTGCACCAACATGGCATTCTATAGCTTTGTACAGCACTGCATTTCAAAACTACCGCCTGTCTTATTCTAAAGTGCAGTACCATGAATCTGAACATTCTGAATACTCATGCAGGGCACCCAACCCTGTGTCCATTTTTTCCCCCAAAATGATTACTACAATTCTAGTTTTTTTAAACCTTGAAGAAATATGTCCTAAAAAGTTGCTAACAGGGAGGACTAGGCTGACAGGTCTGGTTATGACATCATCAGTAGCACTTCACTGAAACTGCCTATTTTGAACAGGGAGTATAATCAGTGTTAACAAAATGGCTTTTAACTTTTAAACAAAGTGACTTAGAGACCTAAGTGTTGGTGTGAGTCTCGTTGGGGTATGCTGATTCTAATACTGCAACGTAGCAGTTTTTGGTTGAACTCCCTCTTTAATGTTTCCCATACTGTATTGAATACATGAGCTGGTGTTCTGTACACATGCTTCTAACTTTTTTCATTTCAAACTATTAATTTTGAATGACTTGTTACTGAAACCAGATTGGGTTTGGCAAACATGTTGATAATCGTTTGTAGTTGTCTATTTGTCATAGTGTAGCTTTGCTCCACAATAAAAAAAAAATCATTACATCATACTCTAAGTTAACTCATTACCTCCAATAGCTCTGTACGAAGTCCGAACTATCCATTGTTTACCTGACACAAAATGGCCGCCAAGGTATTAATGAGTTAAATGGAAAAATCTGTTCTGTTGCATAGGATGCCTTATGGTTCTTGGCACCTGAACTTTGAAAGAAATGTGATCGTATGTGTGACTCGAAAGATGTATGACAACAGAGGTTCTATTTGCTGGTAGTAATGGTTGTGGGACCCCTTTTGTATTCTTTGAGATGACTAATCAGAATAGCAGGGGGTTAGCTGATGGATAATCTTAAAAGTCATATTTACTCTATATTGCCGTATGTCACACAAATACACATGATAATCATACCCTGCATGTCTGCAACCTTCTGCCCCCTCCAGATGTGACCCATTCAGAATGTGAGTTCAGCAAGGTGAGAATATCAAGATTCCTCATTGCACTTCTTGGTTTTGTCATGCAGCCCACTTTAGCAGTGATTCATGCAGTATATTGACATCCTTAGGAAAAAAAACATAAGCATAGCTGGAAAAAATATTGTACGCAAGAAAGATTTCCTGAAAGCCTTTGTTGATATGGGTATGTGGAAATAAAAGTCATATTCTGCTGGCTTAATCAAGCTTTGCAACTGCAACACCCCTGAGCCTGGAATGATCAATATTTCTTATTTACTAAATTCACTAGTGGGTTACTTCAGTAAATTGTTATGAGACACCTATGTTTATCTAAGGCATCACTGCAGTGAAGAATGTAGTACAGTAAGTACACTTTTCAGAAAAAATTACATTATCGCATTGAAACTAGGAGACCAAACTGTGGACTTAATGTGAAAGACAAATGTGGTACTTAGACCTGATGGATCATGTCATGTCGTACACTCATTGTGTATCAGCTTCTTGTATTATTGTGTGATGCAGTATTCCTGTGTGTAGTTAACTCCGGATCACCCCTGAAAAAGAGGTTTCTAGTTTCAGTGGACCTACCCGGTTAACAAATCCAAACTTAAATATATAGAGAGCCTCCGAAATAATGGGAAGGCAGGGGACCCAGACAGCTTTGTGGTCAAATACTATAACGAAATGAGACCAGCTTTGTCTGGCCCTTTGGTCAGATTAATAGAGGATGTCAGGGAGGAAAGGGGGGTTCCCTAGCAATCGTTGTGCAACCAATATTTGCGTCATTCCAAAGCCAGGGAACGGTGTGCCATAGTGTGCCTCTTGTAGACCAGTATCACTCCCAAACTGCAAGAGTGCAATTATTGCAAAGATGATGGCAAGAAGATGGAGGGGTGCTTCTGTCCATTGTTCACGGAGATCAAACTGAGTTTGTACAAGGTAGAATTTCTTATCACAACATGAGGCATCTTAATGTCATCTGGTGGGGTTCTCGGCACCCTGGGCAGACTTATGTGTTGTCCATGGACGCCGAGAAGGCGTTTGATAAAATAGAGTGGCCATACCTCTTTGACGTATTACAGAGATTTGGCGTGGGTGAGGGATTTCTAGATATGGTGAGAATGCTGTGTCGGAGCCCTATGGCGTGAGTATTGGCAAATGGAGCCCCATCAGAGGAATTTCAACTTCATCGAGGGACGAGGCAAGGCTGCCCCTTTTCCCCCCTCTTATTCGCTTGATTGATAGCACTGCTGTTTATTAAAATAAGGGCAGAAGTGAATATCAAAGGTATCTGTGAAAAGGGGGGATGTCAGCATAAGCTTACGCTTTACGTGGATGATTTGCTGATCTTTATTAGGGATCCAGATACAACAATGCCAGCTTTACTAGAAGTTTTAGCTTCCTTTTTCAGTTTTTCTGGATATACGTTGAATCTCAGTAAATCCCACCTTATGAATGTGAGTAAGGAGAGTTGAATTACAGTTCAGAATACATGGGGACTGCAAGGGGTGAGGGGACATATGACCTATTTAGGCATACAGGTGGGGAGGAGACTAGAGACCCTATGTGCCCTGAACTATACACCACTTATTCAGACCTTCTTGAGGGACCTACAGAGGTGGAGAGCTCTTCACATCTCCTGGATGGGACGTATACACGTAATAAAAATGAATATCTCGCCCCGAATCACATGTGATACAAATGCTTCCCATGGGCCAAACAAATATAGATCCTAAGAGGCTGGAAAAGGGATTTACTGAATTATTTTGGAGTGGGAAATGACGGCGTATGAGTTTAGCAAGGCTGAAAAGGGACAAAGATAAGGGTGGCTTGGGTTTCCCAGATATATAGGTCTCTCATCAGCACTAGGTCATATCAGTGCCTGCATGGACAGCGCTGTCAAAAACAGTGCTGTCCATACAGCACTGACAAAAAAAGTGGCAGGAGACAATGCTGCCAACAAAATCAGTGCCAGCTGTAGCGATCGCAAGTGCGGTTCACGATCACTACCATTGGAAAACATTATTTTTGCAGGGGCTCTACCCCCCCCCACCTCCCCATAATTAAAATAATCAACTTCCAAGTCAGAGTTGGATTACGGGGGAAAAATAAAATTGTGGAGGCTGGGATTAGAACTCTACCCTCACCCCTCGTTCTAGCTGAGCTGCTCCTGCATTACCACTCCACGCCATGGGAGCAGCTCAGCTAGCCTCCTCCATTCCATGACCCTTGTCATCATTACTAGCACCATGGACAGCGACCAGGAGAGCGCGTACTACATGGCATTGTAATTCCCCTGTCACTGTTCTTGGCAGCGCGGTATAGACTGCACTGTGTTAACTTGCGCTATTCTTGAAGAACTACTTTGACCGGGTAAGCTCTTATCTGGCCATACACGTCAGTAAATACAGGAGAAGCAGTGAGCTGAGTTGCATTGGAGGAGGAGGATTGCCTGGGACGACTCTCGTCTTACCTGACAAATGCTGGGCAGAGGACTTATAAACAACTCCTGTAACCTAATCCCTTTGCGATCTGGGTGTTGGAGGTGTGGGAAAGGATTAAAGCGAAGGGGAACACTCAACAAGCAGACTCTTTTGATTCCTGTAGCACAGAACCTGTTTTTTGCCAGGCCTGGAGGACCCTGGGTTTAAGCTGTGGCAGGAGAGGTGGATACGATGTGTGGGAAACCTATGTGGATAGGAGAGCTTGGCATCCTTCGAGGATATACAAACAGCTCTGCGGATCCCATGGGATCATTTTTTTAGATTCCTGCAGGTGAGAACTTTTGTTAGAACACTTCAGAGGGAAATACCAGCTACTTCTAATTTGGCAGAGATAGAATCTGAGGTATGTAGGGCTTGGACGTCTGCTAAGGATCTGATTGGCCAGCTGGCTAAATCAGATAGATCCTTCCTTCCAGAGCTGACTGGTAAAGTAAAAGTAAAACAGCAATGGGAAACTGACTTAGGGGGAGAGAGATAAGAGATGAAGATTGGTAAGTTCTGTTGGGTTTTCATATGGGTTATTAATTTGTAATAAATACCAAGAAGCTCAATATAAATTCCTGCATAGAAGATATTGTCCACGTAGTACAGTTTATTACATTCGCTTGTGCTTGCGCAAGGAATGTTTTGCTATAAACGGCATTTTAGAGGTCTGTCACTGCTAAGCCAATTACAGCTAAAACTGCAGTGGGCTTGGCAGTGTACACAAATGATCAGGCATTGTGGTCATAGAAACATAGAACATAGAAACATAGACTTTGACGGCAGATAAGGACCACTTGGCCCACCCAGTCTGCCCATTTCCCTACCTACTGGATAAGCTGCAGATTCTAGTTAACCAACAGCCTATTTCTTGCCACCCCCCACTACAGTTGCCTTGTGTCTGTCCCATGCATGTTTGAATTCCCCCACTGTTTTAGGCCCAACAACCTCCTCAGAAAGGGAGCTCCACGCATCCACCACTCTCTCCGTGAAAAAAGATTTCCTCACATTATCCCTGAGCCGTCAGCCCTCTGTCTTTAAATTGTGTCCCCTTTTTCTTACACATCTCTTTTTCTGAAAGATGCTACCCTCCTGGGCTTTGTTGATTCTCTTGAGGTACTTGAACGTTTCTATCATGTCCCCCCATCCCTCCTTTCATCAAGGGTATACATATTAAGCTCTCTCAGTCTCTCTTCATATGATTTCTGATGCAGACCCTGCACCATTTTAGTTGCCCTCCTCTAGACTGCTTCCATCCTGTCTATGTCCTTGCGTAGATGACATCTCCAAAACTGCACACAGTACTCCAGATGGGGTCTCACCAACTGTCTGTACAGAGGGATAACCACTACCCTTTTTATGTTTGCTGGCACGCATGTGCAAGAAACATAGTGCCATCATCCGAGATTTCGGAGGTGTGTCACCCCCTCTTCCATTTCAGTCAGTGTGTTAGCAGGCGGGGCCCCTATCCGTCAATGCATGCTGGAGCTGTCTATGAGACAAGCTCCAAAATGCAGTGGCATACAGTTGAAAGGGGGCTAAACTTCAGTGAGCAGCGATAAGATATCGCCTGCTCATCAACTCCCTACACACACACACACACACACACACACACGCACGCATACTCGTGCCCCCCCTGCACTCTATAGCTGGCGGGGTGCCCAATCCCCCGTCGGCTGTCTGCGCCCCCAAAGCCTTCCAAATGCCATGCTGGGTGCCCACCCAAGCGTGGCAGCCTCAATGCCATAATAGCGGGTGCCCAATCCTATCGACCACTATCCCCGAGTACAGGGTGCCATGCTGAGGCCCACCCAAGCGTGGCAGCTCAAATACCATGGCCGACAGGGTGCCCAATCCCCGTCAGCTCCACACCCCCCCCAGCCATCCTTCTGCCACGCTGGGAGCCCACCCCAGTGGCAAATGTCGCGTCGTCTTTTTTAAATACCTGAAAAGCAACGGTCCCACGCGGTCTTCCTGACCCCTCACACACACCGCACCCACCCTGCGCACCCTGCCTCCCCACACCCTCACCCCATACTTACCCCGAGCTCGCACGATGATCTTCAGTGGACCGGGAACACGTCTGCACTCTTCAAAGCCGACCATGAACTGAGGAAATGCCGTAAGCTGTATAATGGGCTAGATAGGGTTTTCAACTTTATTGCATATCTCAGGCATTTTTGGAATTTTGCACCAAATTTTCAACATGGGGTTTTGGGACCCCTTCTCATGAATGCTGTCACTGTCATGGCGTTATTCGACCCAAAGGGTGATTTCGCAGTCACTGCAAATCACCTTTGAGAAGGATTAATGAAACGACACTGCCAGTGTTCATAAGGTGGAGTTCTCAAAAGCCTATTCTGAAAATTTGGTGGAAAATTCCACTGATTATTTTCTGGCGTGCGTTGCGCAGTTCCTATACACGCTTTCAGTAAGTTCGCGAAATTTCAATATTTTCACTCCAGATTTTCAACATTGCTATTTTACCACACCTTCTTATGAGTAGTACAGCTGTCAGTTTCACATCTCACCCAAAATGTGTTTCCACCATGTAGTGCACAATGGCGCAGTCGGTGTGCTAAACCAATGTATGGACAAATTAAGAAACCACAGTGACACTGTTCATGAGCAGAGGTCTTAAAATGACTATGTTGAAAATTTGGTGAAAAATTCCCAAATGACTGTTTTATGAGCTGCAAGGCTATGCGCAGTTCTCGCGCATCGTAAGTTCGCTAATTTCAATATTTTTACCCAGATTTTCAACATTGCCATTTTATCACACCTTTATGACTAGTACAGCTGTCATTTTCACATCTCACCCAAAGCGTGTTTCCACCTATGTAGCGCACAATGGTGCAGTCAGTGTCTTGAAATCAATGTCGGGACAAATTAAGAAAATCACAGTGACACTGTTCATGAGCAGAGGTCTTAAAATGGCTATGTTGAAAATTTTGAAAAAAATTCCAAAAATGACTGTTTTATGAGCATCGTTGTACAGTTCCTATGCTACGGTTCATAAATTTTCAATATTTTCACTCCAGATTTTCAACATTGCCATTTTATAACACTTCCTTATGAACAGTACAACTGCCATTTTCATATGCCGCCAAAATGTGTTTCGCACATGTGGCGCACAATGGTGCTGTTGGTGTCTTAAAGCAATGTTTGGGACAGATTAAGAAAATCACAGTTACACTGTTCATGAGCAGAGGTCTTAAAATGGCTATAATTTGGTGACAAAAGTCCATAAATGACTGTGTTCACGAGTGAGCATTGCAGCAGTTTCCACGCACCCCGTAAGTTCATGACTTTGTAATATTTTAAGTCCAGATTTTCACCAGTGGCATTTTCCACACTTCCTTATTTGCAGTACAGCTGTCATTTTTCACAACATGGCCGAAGTGTGTTTTCACACTTTCAGCGCAGAGATGCGTGGTCGCTGTGGGAAATCATTGTTCGGGACAGATAAAGAAAATCACAGTGACACTGTTCATGATCGGAGGCACCAAAATGCCTGAGTTGACAATCTGCTGTAAAAACTCCCCAACCTAATTATATTACGGGTGTGCGTTGCACAGTTTCTATGTACGCTCGTGACTTCACCATTTTTTTAAATATTTTTACTGCAGATTTGCAACATTGCCATTTTACACCTCCCCATGAACAGTACAGCTGTCATTTTTTACAACCTGTTGGAATGTTTTTGCACCTGTGGTGCTAAATGCCGTAGTCGCTGTGCATAAGCAGCTTTCGGCTAACAAACTGATATTCCCCCTATTCATGAGGTGGGGTCACAAAAAAAACATGTTGAACATTTGGAGTGAAAATACCAATAAATGCCTGAGGTATTAGGGTTTCCAACCATAACGCCCAACCCTGTAGAGAATGACAGGCATCAGGGTTGTGACTTGGGATTCTTGCCTGTAATGCTCATACCATTCCACACCCTGCAGCCAGTGAGAGGCATCGAGGTATGCCTTGGACTCTTCGGCCCGAAAGTTCACCCCATTCTCCTATATCGCACCCATCTCACCGTATTTCCTAATGGAATGGGGTGCGCATGAAACCAAGACCCCAAGGAACACCGTGACACTTGTCAGTGTCTGCAGGGTGAGGTGTGGTGAAATGGCGTGGCCGTTATGCCTGACGACTCAAAGGCACACCCCAATGCCTGTCACTCTCTGCAGGGTGGTGGTGGGGTTGGCTTCAGTTCAGTTCTTCACTGCCATTCCTATTACGCAGCTCTGTAACTTCTACACTACCACTGCCAATGGCAGCAAGCAAACATTCGGCATTGACAAATGCTTGTTCTACTTGTGATGCCCCTTCCTATGCATCCCAGTATCCTCCTGGCTCTTCTTACTGACTTCTCACATTGCTTACCCACCTTTAGATCATCTGATATGACTACCCCCAAGTTCTATTCCATTTTTGTTGTTGTTAGTACCTCCCCTGCTATTGTGTACTCTTCTCCTGGGTTTTTGTTTCTCAGGTGCATTACTTTGCACTTCTTTGCATTGAATCTAAGTTGCCATATATCTGACCATTCCTCCAACCTTACCAAGTCCCTTCTCATCCTTTCTACACCCCATTGTGTATCAACTCTGTTACAGATCTTTGTATCATCTGCAAAGAGGCATACCTTTCCCTCCAGACCCTCTGCAATGTCGTCTATAATGATGTTAAAGAGGACTGGACCCAGTACTGAGCCCTGAGGTACTCCACTAGTGACCCCCCTTTCTTCGGAATGTGTTCCACTCACTATTACCTTCTGTGTCCTGTTGTGCAGCCAGTTTGCAACCTAGGCTACCACCCTGGGACCCACTCCCAGGCTGGCTAACTTGATTATTCATCTTTTGTGTGGGACTGTGTCAAATGCCTTGCTAAAGTCTAGGTAGGCCATATCCACAGCCCCTCCCTGGTCTATTACTTTGGTCACCCCGCCAAAAAAATCTATTAGATTCGTCTGACATGACCTTCCTGCTGTAAATCCATGCTGCTTTGGATCCTGTGCCCTGCTGACCTCTAGGTATTCAACAGTTCTTTCTTTTAGAAGTGATTCCATCATTTTCCCTACCACTGAGGTCAAACTTACAGGTCTGTATTTTTCTGCTTCTGCCTTGCTCCCACTTCTGTGACGGGGAATCACATCTGCCCTCCTCCAGTCCTCAGGTACCACCCCATCCTCCCATGATTTGTTAAAAAGTGTGGTCAGTGGTGTCACTAGGTACTCCCTTAGTTCTTTTAGGATTCTGGGGTGAATCCCATCAGGCCCCATTGCTTTGTCCACCTTGAGTTTTAGGAGTTCTTTCAGGACTCTTTCTTCTGTAAATGGACTGGTGTCAGCCCCCCTACCCAGAGTGCTTCTATTGTCTGGTTTAGGTAACTCCTCCTCATCTTCTTTTATGAATACTGAGCAAAGTATTCATTCAGTATCTCTGCCTTTTCACTGTCTCCCTCTGCCCACCTCCCTCTCCCTATTAATCTTCACTATTCCTCCCTTAACCTTTCTATGCTCCCTAATGTACCTATAAAAGGTTTTATCCCCTTTCGTAACTGACTTGGCTATTTTTTCCTCAGTTTGGGCTTTTGCTATTCTGACTGCCTTCCCCACTTCTTTCTGCTTTAATTGATACAGTTCCCTGTCGTGCTCCTTCTGTGATGCCTTATACTTTTTGAATGCAGCCTTTTCTACACTAGGTCTGCTTGCTAACATGGCACTTTGTGTAGTTGAAAGAAATGAACCACTCTAATGAAAGAGCGCTTCATTGCTTTCATTTAGATTGCATCCCCACCGCAGCCCCCTCCCCTCCACACACAAACACGCTGAACACAGCAGTTGGCAGAGAGGCACAGCGTGGTTTCTGGCACTTCGCGACAGGGAGACAGAGTGGCAGCAGCAGTCGGAACCAAGACAGCAGTAAGGAGACACACAGCATGGTTTGTGGCACATTGCAGTCGTGAGAGAGACAGTGGTAGCAACAGTGGGGAGCAAGAGAGAAACAGAAGGATCAGCGGCATGTGGATGCGGGAGACAGAGTGAGAGAGAGCAGGCCACAGTGATCATGTAAATGACGGCACATTTCATTGAAGCGTCCTGCACTCGCCTCTCACTCAGTCTCTACAGACAGAAGGAACAGCGTGGTCACGTGAGAGGGAGAGAGAGAGCGGGTGACAGCGGTCCTCTCAGCGAGTGGCACATGTCATTTATTCATGGTGCACTCTCTGTCCTCTCAGTGTCACTGTCTCCAAGTGAAAGCACAGAGAGAGGCAACAGTTAGAAGTGGGTGCAGAGGTGTTCACACAGGCAGCTGTTGCTGTGTGTGCAGACGGTCCTGGATAGGGAGAGAGAGAGAGAGAGACATACACAGTAAGTGACCGGGGTTTGTTGGGGGGCGGAGAAAACAGGGAGCGAGTGGGATTGTTGTTTCCCTTGCAAGTCTGCCGTACATGGTTGGTTGGGGGGCACACAATAAACATCATGGAAAGTGTATAATCTGCATGTATATACTGTATTTAGAGACAGCAGAGACTGGAGGCAGTTAGTAATTCTGTAGAGCCTACTCATCATCATGTTCTGCTTCATTTAAGGTAAGCCTGTCCATGCTGTGTTACTTTGCCATTATTGTTTTGAAACAATCCCGTTTTGACATGCATAAGGCAGGCTCCTTTCCATTGAAATGGATACTTGGTATTATCTAATATGCAAAACTATATGCAAAGAGAACAAACTGGAAAGAAAAAGTTGGCTCTTGCATCAGCCCGTAGGATTACTCAGCATCTGGCTGCCCCAAAGCATCATGCGCAAGGTGGGTGGGGTGGGGCAGATGTAAACAGCTGCAGCAGCTAAGCCCATGTGACATAAGAAGATGTGGGGTGGAACAAGCTCCTATCATTATAGGTTGTATTGCCAAGTTCCTATAAAACACTATGTGTGAGCTCAGAACTTGGTTCTCATACTCCTGAGGGCTGGAAATCAAACTAGTCTAAGTTCTTTGCAGCTGTAGTCTCCCAAAACACCTCATATTTAGACCTGCACCTGGTCCACTACAGAAATCTTTTGATGCAGTCATCGCCATCCATGTTTGGGCATTAGTAGAGGACTAAAGACCAGCATTAACAGAGTAATGCAGTACACTATGCTATTTGCGCTAGTTCGGGTTTGCTGTTAAAGCTGCAGTTTTGCTTTTTTAATTTGTTTGAGCTGGGGGGTGCATTATCTCCATGGATTGTGTGGGGTGCAGTCACCCAACTCGAACAAAATTTTAAAAGGTAACTATTACCTTAAGCTGGCACTAATTGTAACTAACTCAAGTAGCGTAGCATACTGCTATCTTATCAGCACTGGTCCTTAGACCTCCACGAATGCCCATCTCTGGTGTTCCAGTGGCTGTCACACCCACCAAGCCTTTCTTACTCTCTGGTGCCCAGTAAAACTACCTTTCTTAGCCTCATTTCATACCACCGTGGGTTGCTGCAAAACTCTGTGATCGCATGTGCGATGATTGCCATGTCTGCCGGCCATTTGCATGGGGATCACTGCATCCTTCCCTGTGTGGTCAGAATATCACCCGTGACCATGCAGGGAAAGACTTGTAACCCCCACTTCTTTAAGCACCATGGGGTCACTCAAGAGGGACTGCTGCAGAGTAGTCATTGTGACCACTTAGGGACAGTTTTTTTTTACTATGACAGACAGTAGCTTAGGGCAGTTGATGCTATTGTAACCCGCTCCCTTGTCTAGGGTTTTAAGATAGCATCAGCTCACTTTCAGGGAGTGGACTCACAATAAAAACTTTCCTGACCTACCAGGTCTGAGGTGACCTCCCAGGAGCTGGGATGCAATTCAGTCCATCGCAGGGCTACAGGCATATAGGCCATACCATAATTTTGACTGTACTGTTCGCTGACGTTCACAAGCTCCCCTCAGGACTTCTATAGCTACCCAACTGTATAGAACTAGCAGTACTGTTCATACCCTGTTGTTATCGTGTCTCCTACTCTCATTGTAATATTGTATAATGCCTACTATTTGATACATATTGTTTATACCCTGTTGTTATCTTTCTCCCTATCCTCACTGTAATATTGTATAATTACTGCTTATTGTTATGTTTTGTACCCTGATGTGGAGCCTTTGGAAACGAGTCCCTGACTCAAAGGTTGTAATCCGATGTTCTCAATAAATAAATAAACAAACAAGAGAGGTTAGCAAGCAAAAAGTCCCCATCAGTAACAGAATGTCCATAACATGATTAAAGTTCAGCCATTTGATTTATTACAGAAAAGGCCCATGAGCATATTATTAGAGTAAGGTACTAATCACAGTACAGTGAATCCAAGAAAGTAACGTCCAAAGCAGAGTCCATATTCCACAGGGGTATTTTTTCAGGGCTGTTGACCACCTAACTCAAAATCCCAGCAATCTCAGGGCTGCGTACAGCCCGGGGAAAATATACTTTTTTATTTTATTTATTTGTTTAGTGATTCAGAAAAGACCTTTGAGCGCAAGCTGTTTTACAAAGGTTCCACGTCATAGATTGCAAAACAAAGTACAATAGGAGAAAGCAAAGGTACATTACAATGAACGATACAGCTTGGATTTAGAACGCATAGAATAACTCAAAACATAGGTACAAGTTAAATAAGAAAAACACTTTATGGGGGTGGGGAATAAGCAGCCACAAAGTGCCTTATCAGTAGTTCAGAGGGACGGGATAGCTGGTAGTGGGGTGAAGAAAGGAGTCAAGAGAAGTAGGTACTGTTGTGGAGGTGAAGGTGGGGAAGAAGGCGATAAGGTATAGGGAGAAATGGGGGTGAGGGAGGCTGAGCAGAGAAGACATGCTAGAGTAAATGGTGGGGTGCAAGGGGCATGGTCAGGCAGCTTGCATTAGTAGTGACTGTTAGGAAACTCAGGACTGGGAGTTGGGGGTGGGGGTGGCTGCCGAAGAGCATGATGCAAACTGATTGCTAAAGGCAAGTCATGAGAAGGGACAGAGGAGAGGGGTACCTGAGGCCTGCCTAGTGCTTGCTGGGGGCAGAGAGCAGGTGTGCTGGACTTAGGGGTAAGTGCACTTGAGAGTGTATAGTGGTGCTGTTTGAGGTCAGTTTTGAATTGGCCAGACAATTGGTGGCCATGAGGTGCCCAGGAGTTCATTCATCCACAGGCCCAGTAGGCAAATGCACGTTGCCTGCGAGGTGCGATGGAAGGGGATAGCCAAGGCCCCTCTAGTCCGCCCTCTGGTGACCTGTAATGAGTTGGACACCTTGATCAAATTGCCTACACAAGGTGGTGTTTTACCCAATAGAGCCTTCTTCCCTAGGATGCAAGTCTGGAATTTGACCCTGTTTCTTAAGGACAGCCAGTCTGCGTGTTCTTACAGAGCACAAGTGTGAGTGCCACACTCAGCATCCAAGGTGAGTCTGCAGGCTTTGTTAAGTGCAGTCTGAACCCTCTTGAGCGCTGTATCCATTGCCCCCCCTATAGACCACTAGTCCATAGTCAATAGTAGATATAATGAAACTGTGGACTGAGAGGCGGACAGCCCCTGGAGAGAGGTATTGCCTGTGCCTGTACAGAACACCAATCTTGGTATTGACTGTCTTGACCAGAGAGTCAGTATGGTGTGCAAACATGAGGATATCATCTATTATGACCCCCAGATACTTGAACAAGTGGACTTGCTCCAGCGGCTCACTGCATGAGTTGGAGATGATGAGGGGGTGGTGCTTATTTTTGTTGTGGTGGCTGGATATAAGCATGGCCTTGGTCTTCTTGTAGTTTAGTAGCAGCTTATGACTACAGAACCAGTCCTCGAGTTTGGAGAAGGAGTTCTGCAGCTCAGATTGTAGGGCAGCCTGAGACGTGCTGCTGCTTAGGAGCACAGTATCGTCTGCATATAGTATGAGTTTGGTGATGCAGGCTGTGAGAAGGTCATTTAAGAAGAGGCTGAAGAGTAGGGGCCCAGTATTGATCCCTGGAGTACCCCTAATGATACCTCTCTTGTGCTGGATACTGTTTGCCCAATTTTGACACATTGATTTCTCCATATCAGGTAGTCTTGGAACCAGCAAAGGGCATTGGGCACCACACCCATGTTTTGCAGTTGGTTCAGTAACAGGGGGTGGCTGACCATATCGAAGGCTTTGGTGAGGTCAATAAAGACAGACCCCACCAGTCTGCCTTCATCCAGGGCCTTATGTGCATAGTTCATGTAGTCCAGCAGGGCAGTGGTGGTACTGTGATTTTTTTCTGAAGCCATGCTGCTTGGGGCATAGTAGATTATACTTATTGAGTTAGTCGATGAGTTGACCCGCCACAATCTTTTCCAGTGCCTTGGACGGGGGAAAGGGGGGTCGAGATGGGTCTGTAGTTGGCTACCAGAGACTTGTCGCCTCCTTTATGCAGTGGCATAACTAGGGCCTGCTTCCAAACCACTGGGAATCGGGCAAGGGCCAGGGACTTATTGTACAGCGTGGCAATGGACACTATAAGAACGTCCAGGGTGAGGGATATAAGTTTCGTGTCTATCCCGTCACTGCCCAGTCTGGTCTTACCTATTACTTTCTTGACCATAGTTAGGGCCTCCTTCACCGTCACCCTTTTAAAGTAGAAGGTCGGGTGAGAACACTCGGTAGATACGTTGTTGGAATGGTTCAAACCAGGTTGAAAATAGGCAGGTGGTAGCACTGGGGTAAGATTGGTGAAGGCCTTATTGAAGGCTTCCGCAATAGCTAGAGGGTCTGTAGTGGGGGTGTTACTGATACTGAGCAGCTGAGGGTGCTTCTTGTCCTCCTTTCCAAGGATGCTTTTGATGTTATCCCAGAATCTTTTCCCATCACCCCAAGAATTGCAAAGCTGGGCCTTATGATAGTTGGCTTTGGCGAGCTAGATTAGCTGTAAAGGTGGGTTTCATACCCAATCAGATTTAAAGGTGGGTTTCATACCCAGACAGATTTAAAGGACCCAAAAGGACCCAACTTGAGGTACATTTAAACAGAACCAATTTCTGCTATAATTAAACAATAACAGCAATGAAATATTGATGTAGCTATGGGGGATTTCGTGTGGCGCCACACCTTTACAGATAATGGGGCCCCCGCCCCAGCGTCCACCATACTTCGGGTCACAGACTTTTCTTTATTAAAATAAAGTATGTTGTGGCACGAGAAAAACACTGCATCATACTTAAAAAGCTTAACTGGAGGGTAAGCCTTGCGGGGGCAGGAGCCTGTATTGTTGACAGCTTTCCTTTAATTAATCTAAAGTTTCAAGGAAAGGCTAGTCAAGTTGGATTGTTCTACCTCACTAGTAAAGAATTGTCTTTGTGGTGGCCCAGTTGAGGCATACATAGTAACATAGTAATTTAAGACCAGAAAGGACTTTTAAGTCCATCTTTTCTCACTGACTCCTCCTCCAGTTTCGTGACAAATGAGATGATTAAACAGGGTGTGCAAATATGTGCTCATTTATAGGGATTCCCTTCCCACTCTACAGTACTTCCCAGATTACCCTGGGCTTCCATTCATGACCAAAATATGTCCTGGCTTAGACTGAAGGACTGTATTGTTCTCATAACTATTGTCTCCACTGGTAGACTATGCCATAGATTCACCACCCTCTGGGAGAAGAAGTGCTTCCGATGTTACCCATGACTTTATCACCCCTGAGTTTTAGGGTGTGTCCCCACACCTGCTGGAAGATACCAGATCAAACAATTCTGTCAGTTTGAGCTTGTGATACTTACTCTCCACTATATGGACGACTGCCCCCTCTCAGCCTCCTTTTTGTCCAAGGTGAACACATTTAGGGCCACTAGGCTGTCCTCATAGTTTATGTCCCTCATACCCCTAATCTTTTGAGTGTCCCTGCACTGCACCCAATCGACTGCCTGAATGTAATTTTTTGTATTGAGGAGTCCAGAACTGCATTCAGCATTCCAGGTGGGTTATTGTGAAAAGGGTCTTTTAGAGTGGCAGGAGTACTTCCTCTGCCCTGCTGGTCACCCCTGTTTAAAAGCACTGCAGTATTCTGCTGGCCCTCCTGATAGTGGCCTTGTACTGCATATTGTACTTCAGCACCTTGTCTTTTATGATTCCCAAGATCCTTTTACTTTTCCACTGCAGCAGGAGGCGCTCTACAATGTGTAAGTCCTCTAAGCACCTTACATTTGGCTACTGTAATGCCAGTAGTGTGACCAGTTACACAGCTTGTTCAGGTTCTTCTCAAGTCTGCTCTCATTCTCAAGTGAGTTGACCGCCCTGGACAGAGTTTTGTTATCAGTGATTTCAAGCAGCCTGCTTGAGACCCCAGCCTCCAGATTGTTAATGAAGATGTTGAACAGCAGTGGCTCCAGCAGCGATATGTGAGGGACAATGCTAATTATCTCTCTCCACTCACAGTAGTGCCTTTCAAACACACTACTCTTTCTCCAGCTCCCAAGCCCGTTAGAATTCACCTAGTGTATGCCTTGTGTCCTGGTGTTTATTACCCAGAAGTTTGTCATGAGCCACAGTGTCAGAGGCCTTGCCAAAAAAAAAAAAAACAACAGACTATGATATGTCTACAGTCCAGTCTAGTCAACCCCACGAAGACAGTAATCAGGTTGATTTGTCACAGTCTGTCCCATGTAAAGTCATGCTCTTACGAGGTATGTTCTTCATTGCATGACTCCTTTTCTTACTGATAAAAACAGACTGACTCAGATAGTAGGTTCCCAGTGTGATACCTAAACCCTTTGAAGGTTAAGAAGAAAAAAAAAAAAAGAGACCAGAGGAGTCTATTACAACAAAACAGGCATAATTAAAAAAAAAAAATGCCGGCCGGTGATGCAGAGGGCCGAGGCGCTGGACACCTTACCTCAGCCACGCTGGCGACCTGGTTTAACCTCAGTCACAGAGCCGGGCATGGGGGAGGGAGGGAGCAGGACTGAGAAGCCAGAAGGCAGTTCTCCTCTCCCAGGGAGGTTGTCCATCCCCCTGTAGTTCTGCTCTCATCGGTTGGAGGTCTGATTGGTAGCGTAGGTGGGAGGGGGCAGTGGCAATTGCTAGGAGTGGCGTGGAAGGGATTGAGCTGGCACCCAGAGTGCGTGTGTGCCTCCACACGCACGCACTGCCGCAATTACATACTAACATACTAAAATGCCAGCAGAATAGGCCTAACGGTCTTTGTGTCTGCTCGTTTGGTCAGCCCCCACCCTGGGTGCTGACCTTGCTGCCCCCCTCGCCTTCTCTGGCTTCTCCCTTCCCAGTTCTGGATATTCTTGCTGCATTGGATTTTGCTTCCAGAACCCTTCCCCTGTACCTGTCCCACCCCTCTTGAACCCCTCCACTGTCTCTGCCTCCACCAGCCCCCTAGGCAGCGCATTCCATGGCTTCACCCACCCTCTCAGTGAAGTAGCACCTCCTCCTTTCTCCCTGAATCTTCCCCCTCCAGCTTCCACCCATGCCCTCTAGTGGCCCCTCCTCCTTCCTTGAAGCACCCCGACTGTTCCTCCCCTATTTACCTCTTCATGTACCTGAAGACCTCTATCATGTCTCCCCGGTCCCTTCTCTCTTCCAGTGTGTACATATTTAGCTCTTTAAGCCTCTCCTCATAGGTCCTGGCCCCCAAGCCCCAAATCATTTTGGTTGCCCTCCTCTGGACCCTCTCCAGGAGGTTAATGTCCCTCTTTAAGTGTGGCCTCCAAAACTGCCGCAGTACTCAAGGTGCGGCCTCACCAAGCAGTTATACAAGGGTATCACCTCCCTCCTTCTGAGGTGATCCCCATGAGACGATCCCAGCATCCTGTTGGCCTTGGCTGCTGCCTCCCACAAGTCTCCGAGTTGTTAATCTTGACATCCACCACCACCCCAGGTCCTCTCAGCCATCGAGACTTGTAGCACTTCCCCAGGGTGACACTTGGCCCGGTTTCTGGCCCCAGGTGGAGTACCTGCATTTCCCTGCATTGAACCTCAGCCTCCACTTTCTAGACCATCTTTCCAGAGCCTCCAGGTCCCCCTGTAGGGCCACCCTCCCCTCCTCCCCATCCACCACCACTCCCAGTTTCGAGTCATCCGCAAAGAGACTCATCTCACTCCTGATTCCTGTCCTTATGTCAGAGACGTAGGCGTTGAACAGAAGGGGCCCAAGGACTGATCCCTGTGGGACCCCACTAATGACCCTCCTTGGGGATGAGACTATCCCGCCAACTACGACCCTCTGAGTCCGGTCCTGGAGCCAATTGCCTATCCATCTGATCATCTGGTTCCCCACCCCCATTTCTCCCAGCTTATCCAACAGGCCCACGTGAGGAACAGAGTCAAATGCCTTGATGAAGTCTAGAAAGAGGACGTCCACTGGTCTACCCAGGTCCAAGGCACTCATCACCCAGTCATAGAACTCCACAAGGTTTGTCTGACACAATTTCCCTGGGATGAATCCATGCTGTCTATCGTCCAGGCACCCTGACTTATCCAGGTCCCCCCCAGCCTCTCCTTAACAATGCCCTCCATCACCTTGCCCACCACCGATGTCAGGCTGACAGGCCTGTAGTTCCCTGCCACCTCCCTTGATCCCCCCTTGTGGATAGGCACTATATGCGCCACCTTCTAGTCCTGGGGCATCCACCCTGTCCTCAGAGAGATGGTGAAAAGCTCCGCCAGGGGTTTCGCCAGGACATCCGCAAGTTCCTTCAGCACTCTGGGATGTAATTTATCCGGCCCCGGTGCTTTCTCCGTCTTAAGGGAGCTGAGGGCTTCCTTCACTCTCTCTGCTGTGATTTCCACTTCCGTTACCTCTTCTCCCTGCTTAGCCCTCCCTTCCTGCCAGTGATGCCTCCCTCTCTCCCCAGACCCGCCGATCGGTAAGGCCCCCCTCCTCAGTATCTCTGTCTCCTCCCATGTATGATGCAGCACCCCATTTTCCTTGGTGAAAACTGAGGTGAAGTACTCATTTAGTACCTCAGCCTGCTCCCAGGTCTTGTGCCCATCTCTCCCTGATTTAATCCTGCTAATCTGCCCTTCACCTTCGTTTTTCCCAGTGTATCTAAAGAACCCTTGTTCCCTCTCCTAATTTCCCTGGCCAGGTTCTGCTCCTTCCTTGCCTAGCCGTCCTCACCACCCTAGTGGCCCTTCTAGCCATCAGCTTGTACTCCCTCGATCCCTTTCACTTCTTGAGCACTTGAATTGCTTATAGGCTGCCTTCTTTCCCGCACCACCTCCTGGGCCTCCTGGTCCACCAGCAGGGTTTTGGGCCTTACCGCACTTCGTCTTACTCTTGCACAGGTGCTGGTAGCATCCTGCACCCCTCTCCTGATGATTTCCCACCTACTATCAGCATCCATGTCTGACCCAATCCCATCCAAATGCTCCTTAAGGATCCTTCCCATTTCCTTAAAATCCGCCCCCCTGAAGTCAGTTACTTCTGTCTTTGTGCAGCCTTCTACCCCTCCTAGGTCCAGGCAGAACCAGACCATGGCATGGTCACTCCCCGCCAATGGGTCCCTTACCTCCAGGCCCCCAATCTGGTCACTGTCTGCCAGGACCACATCCAGTACCCACTCCTCCCTGGTCGGTTCCCTCACCTGCTGAGCTAGGAACGCGTCTTGAAAGACATCCAACAACCTCTGTTCCCTGGTCACAGAGGATGTCATAGTCTCCCAGTCTGTTCCTGGTATGTTTAAGTCCCCCAACACCACCACTGTTCCTCTGCCCAGTCTGCAGGGTCTCCCAACATCTGCCACCAGACTCTCCTCCAGCTCCTCCGCCAGGGCTGAGGGTCTATACACCACTCCTATTTTTACTCTCTTGCCCCCCCTTATTATCAAGGTGACCCAAATCGCCTCCACGGTTCCCTCCGCCTCCTCTACTCCCCCTATGCCAATGCAGTTTTTGACTATCATTACTACCCCTCCTCCCCTTCCCCCCGTCCTTCCTGAACATAGTGTAACCCTCCAGGTTCAGGTCCCAGTCGTGTCCTGCAGTGGCCCAAGTCTCAGTGACCGCTGCCACATCCACTGCTCCCTCAGTTAGCATCGCCTGGAGCTCAGGCATTTTATTGCCCAAGCTTCTGGCATTTAGCAGGACTACCTTCCACCTTTTCCCTATAGTTCCATTTCCGCTGCTCGTGTTCCCATGGGATTCTGTTTCCCTGGTCTGCACTTTGCCAGTCGGCCTTTTCCCAAATCCTCCAGCTCCTGGGGAGGAGACAGAGTCCATTCTTTATCGGCACCCCTTGACAGCCTTTTCTCCCATCCTCCCCTTCACAAGTTTAAACCCACTTTCACCAATGAACCCCTCTATTTTCAACTTAAGTTCCCTCCCTCCAAATTGAGATGGAGTCTATCTTTAGCATACAGCTCCTTATCCTCCCAGGTCTCCCCAATCCCCATCAACCCATACCTCTGGCCTCACACCACTCCCTGAGCCACTGGTTTATCTCCCTAATCTTCCTTTTGTGTTCCCCACTAGTCCTTGGCACGGCAGGATTTCTGAGAAAAACTGTGCATCCTATGTCATGACAGACCCTGGCAAGCTCCTGAATCTTGCCTGTATCTCTAGCTCGCTAGTTCCCTCAATGTCATTTGTACCCAGATGGACCAGTATGTCCGGGGAACCCCCACAATCCTTTGCCAGCTGATATACCTCGTGCTTAGCCCTGTGCACTGTTAGTCCAGGGAAGCATCTTGTTCTAACTGGCCAGGCTTCTCCCTCCCTATCCCATTTGATACCCCTGATCATAGAATCCCCAACAGGAGCACTCTGACTGCTCCTTTTCCTCCATTCCCCTTCCATGTCCCTCATCCTTTCTACGGCCCTCCACCCAGCCGGCTCCTTGTTCCTCCCTATCTGGGTGCCCATGCCACCCCTCCTTATTACCATGGCCAGCCCTCCCCTCCAATCCTATGCCTCTCCTCCTCCTGAGTATCCTTCTGTACCTTGCTAATTCCCCCCTCACTGCTCGCGACTGGTCCTTCTCCCCCATCTGCTAAACTAGCCTGGCTCGTCCTCTCTTCCTTCCTGTCTCCATTTAGTTCCTCCTTGCTCATCGTGCTCCCCTGGCCTAAACCCTCAGCTCCCTTTACTGAATCCTCCTTGTACTTCTGGTCCTTCTCCTTTACCTTTCCTCCCAACTGGTCCTTCTCCTTGCGCTTTTCTCCCTCTTCCCCCTGCCCCTCCTGCTCTGATTCACTGCTCCCCCCATTTTCCTGCATTCCAGGTCCCCCCCCTTTTCTTCCTGCTATCTGGCCCCTGCCTCCTGCCCCCCACTCCTTTCCGTCTCTAACCACCCCTGTCGCGGCTACATCACCCCCTCATCCTCGAGCAGAAGGAGAGATTTTGAAGCAGTTACTGAGTGTAAGGTCTGATCCACCTCCCGCCTTGCTTCCTTCTGTCCAGTCCTGGCCATCTGCCTACTTCCTGAGAATGTTGTCCCTCCAGTCCCTCCTTTGTGAGGATCCCCAGTTACCTCGTGCTTCCTTGGTAGTGTCCTTTGGACCCTCTGCCAGGGTCCCTATGTGACCCTGGTATTCTCCTGCACTCCTTTCCTATGCCCCCTCAGTGCTTGTACACCCCGTGAGATCCCCAGCCCCTTCCCCAACCATACCTCCCTTCCCCAGCTGTCTCCTAATCCCAGCAACCTCCTCCCTAAGCTGTGCCAGCTGGTAGCACATTGGGCAACCACCGAACTTCCAAGCCCAGTCCAGTATCATGGCTGCTCCACACCCTGTGCACCCCACCACCCTCCCAAAGATGCCGGCCCTAATGACGTGTGGTTCCATCCCCTTCCAAATAGGTTTCCTTGGGTGAGCCACCAGGGTCCCCCCTATTCCAAGATACAACCTACTGCCTAATCAGGTCACCCACTAATCTTAGAGACAGTCCCGCTGTACACCAATAACCTTGTTACTAGGTGCAGTACAACACTTTAAACTTATAAGAGAAATGAACAACTCCCTAAGCGCTTCTCTCCCAGCCTTTAAATCCAACCCCCAGTGGCTAGAACTTCATGAGCTGCACTTGCAGCCTTTTCCTCAAATTGCAGGGCAGTGCCTCTACAAATTAGCAGAATTCTGAGGAGGGAGGGTGGGGAGGGCGGGTCTTGGGCAGACACCTGACTCGGAGAGAGAGTGTATCAGCCCTGTCTCCCCTCCAAGCCCAGCAGCCAAAAGAACCAGGCCCAAGCAAATCCCACCAAATAAGTTTTAAATCAGAAGAAATAGGCCTCCACCAGCGCAGCCTGTTACACAGTGAAACATCCACAAAATGAGCCCACTTACAGCCACCAAATCAGTTTTCAAACTTTCAGCAGCCCCCAAAACAATACCCTGCTAGCCCCTTAGAAGTAAGAAAGAAAAGAACTAACCTTCTACCAAGTAAAATCCACAAGAACCCTGTGAAAACAACAAGCAGCAGCTGCTGTCCTGGAACACAACTGATCCTGTCCCCTTCCAGTTCTTTCTGAGAAGACAAAGTAGCTAACACCTCAAACCTGATTCAGCTCTGCCTCCAGTCAATTGGCTGAGTGAGATCTGGCCAGACCATTAACACCTTCCCCCACTATGACTAACCTTTTGCAGCTAGTGGAGTCAGCAAAAAGGAATCAAAATTTAACTCAAAGCCCGCAAAATATGTTTGCTGCCAAAGGAAACAGGTCTCCAATTTAATCAGCTTCACTAACAACATATCAAAATAGGCTTGAAATTAACAGATATAGGTCTTCAATTCAAATAACCATCTCCAAGCAAATCTCACCAAATAGGTTTTAAATCAGAAGAAATAGGCCTTCACCAGCGCAGCCTGTTACACAGTGAAACATCCACCAAATGAGCCCACTTACAGCCACCAAACCAGTTTTCAAACTTTCAGCAGCCCCCAAAACAATACCCTGCTAGCCCCTTAGAAGTAAGAAAGAAAAGAACTAACCTTCTACCAAGTAAAATCCACAAGAACCCTGTGAAAACAACAAGCAGCAGCTACTGTCCTGGAACACAACTGATCCTGTCCCCTTCCATTTCTTTCTGAATTGCCGGAGTCCCGGATCTGGGAGAAAATGGGAAAAAATTCCACAAAAATTGTATCTAGAAAAAAAATGGTTGGAAACATGCATCGATCACTGAATAAGTATAGGTCAAAATGTTTTATTGCGCCACAGACATGAAGACCAAAGTGTTAGGAAACACTGGATCCATGCTATAATGCATTAAACTTGAGAAAAGATAAGCTAGGAAGCGGAAATTAATAAGCATTTCATAAATGTGTCATGATCATTTTATTAAAGCAAGAAATGCTCTGGGAGGCTAGTTGAAATCCTGAGGGTATTCTGTGCCCGGTCTGCTTTCATTAGGTTTTATATTGGCCTCCTGCGCACCCTGAAGATGTGCAAAGGAAGTCAATGAAACGTTGGTATTATAGCAAGGTCCTTTAACTTATTGAACTACTTTTATTCGGTGGATGAGTCAGTTTCCAAACTTTTTTTTTTAATACAAACAATCCAAACAAAGGAAGCTATGAGAACAAGATACAGCAATAGGGAGACTAATTATCCAAAAGGTGATGATAAGCAAGAGAGAACTGTAATGATTTGTTCAATGTGATGCCGTGCCGGTGACTGAAGATCAGGACCGACTCGGATGGCCTCAGGAGGGCTGGGGTGGCACTGCCATATGATTCTTGGGATCTATGGCCTGAGAGAGGATCAAGAAGATGGCAGTGGCAGAAAAAGCGAGATGAAAAAAAGGAAAAAAAGAAATTCAGAACACAACAAGACCAAATTCCATCAACAGTAAAAACAATTACCCTTCCTTTTGACTGCTGAAACACTTGGGGATAACAAATGCGTACTGCAGTGTAAAACTAACTTACAAGAAATTCTTCCCCTATTTGTGCCAGTTGTCCCTTACTTTTCATTACCATCTATTGTCCTGCTTGATTCCATTTGCCTTTACAGTAGGAATGCATTTCATTTTAAAAATGGCTTGGATAAGGAAAAGGATAAAATAAAATTGATGGGTTGATGAGTGTCTACACCCACGTGTCTGTCTCAGCACAGCATATTGAACTGCACAGTCCCTCCTAGCCAGGCTGAAGCTCAGCATGTATAGTGGTGCCCCACCAACAGCAGTAACCAGGCTACTGGAAATTGTGACTCGCAATTTGTTCGGCAGAATCCACAAATATAATAATTTTCTGTTAAAAAAAGCATTTTCCATAATTTCCTGCATTTTAATGATTGTTTCCACAAATTTTGTAAAAAAAAAAAAAAGTTTCAAGGAATGACTCTCAAACATAATGTTAATTAGAATGCTGACTTGGGTTGGTTAAAACAGCACTGCATAAGGTCGAGGAGTAATTATATGTGACACTGCTTCCCCCTGATTCGATACCTGGTTGGCTTCAAAATCCCTGGCTAATACTTAGCAGTAAGGCATCACCAGGGTTATGTTACTGTTCTAGTTAATCACCCTGGGGTAACAATGTGTAATTTTGACCGGTGTATATACCCCAAGGGTGATTATAGAGCATTAATATAACCCCTGGGAGTGCCTTATTGCTATTATTAAGAGGAAAAAAAGTGTTAAAACATGCTTTACACTGTGTTTTATTCCATTAAGAAAGAAGATTTAAGTTAAAATAGTCCGTCCGCCTTACTGTACCTGCTGATTCTGACTAAAGAATGTGGAGTTGCTTAATAACAATCTACTTTCACTGACGTGCCAGCCCGCAGCGCAACTCTTCTGTTAAGTTCCCCACCCCTTAGCTTCTGTGACTTTTTAAATTATTTGACACCTGTTTTATGATCTTTGATACCCCACAATCAGCCCAGTAGCATTAGTATAGCCCATGACAGCGATGATGCTGTGAACTCTGTCTGCATTCATGCGTGAAGTTTACAAATGAATGGGGAGACATCAGCTGTGACCGTTTAGTTTAAACGATGTTATTTCTGCAGACTCTTTTTTTTTGTCCTTCACTGTAGCAGTACTTGTAAGAGTCAGGGAGATGGACAAAGAAACAAACTGTAAACAAAATGTGCACTGCCTTACGCTCCAGAACAAAGGCTGATCGTTCAGCACTAACTGAGCCGTGACCTTTCTGTCAGATTACAGTCATGGACGGCACAATGGACAGTGTGTTTTTACAAGCTTCACTCTTTTTGCTAAAACAGATACAAATATTCATATAAAAGGGGGCTACTGCAGGAGGATTACACGATATTCTGGCATGTAGCACTTCACCATTGAAGTGAATGGGGAGGTGGACAGGAGGAGATCCAGACATGGAAGAAGAGGGAGCTAAAAGGTATTGTTGTGTAGATAGATATAGGGACTGTTGTGTCATGAGATGTACAGTTGTGTACATTCACTATGCTTCTTTCAGTGGCATGCTTTCTGGTAATGTTAAAAAACACGTGGGGATATGGCCAGCAGGAACTGCAGTGGCTATTCACAACATAACCACGAAATGGGAAGTTAACATCGGGTGCCACAGAACATTTGCAGCAACAGGGGTTATGTTGTGGCTATAGCGAGGGAGGACTGTATCAGGCAAAACAGCTCCAAGAAATTTACCAGATTGTGACAGTACAGTACAGACTCTTACTAACTTAAGGATACTTGCCGCAGTCAGCATTGCTACAGTGTACAAATAGCATAAGACTAGCAAAAAAAAGCTACTTCCAATCGACCGTTAACAAAATTTTAAATCACTCAAGTGATTTCTGAAATCTCTTAAAACCCTGCTCCCCCCACCAACCTGCCACACCAACACTACTAGACCAAGGTTCCCTTATCTCTGACCCTATCCACATAGCTGAAGCTTTTAACACTCACTTCGCCAACTGCACCAATAAGCTCCTATCCTCCTTACCCCACACCCACCCCACGGATCCTCCCCACAACACATGTGCCCCTCGCTCTACTTCCTCAACCATACCATTCTCCTTCCACACAGTTACCCAAACAGATGTCTATCGCTCCCTTCGGGTGCTAAATCAAAACAAAGGGAAATGCCCCACTTTCATGGACGCAAAAATGCTCTACCTCTCCGCCACAGCTATTGCCACCCCTTTAGCTGACCTCTTCAATCTATCCTTCTCCCTGGGCAAATTACCAACAGCCTGGAAGCTGGCCACCGTTATACCTCTGCCAAAAGTAGATGACACCTCCTCCCCAGGAAATTACCGACCCATCTCCCTACTTCCTATCCTGGCCAAACTCCAGGAACGTTTGGTCCTGTCCCAACTCACCCCTTACCTAGATACCTCCTCCTTTTTCACACCATTCCAATCGGGCTTCTGTAAATCCCACTCAACCACCACCTCCCTACTTCGGGTCACAGGTGACATCCTCACGAGTATGGACAAAGGTCACATCACCTCTGCCATTTTCATTGACCTAGCCAAGGGCTTCGACACAGTCTCCCACTCCCTACTTCTCTCCAAACTCACCGCAGCAGGGCTCTCTACCACAGCCACTAACTGGTTCCACGACTACCTAGTAGGCAGGAGACAGGTAGTCAAAATAGCATCTCACACCTCCCACCATTTGCCTGTCCCAACAGGTGTCCCGCAAGGCTCAGTCCTGGGTCCCCTTCTCTTCTCCATCTTTCTGAATGACCTCCCAGCAGCATGCTCACACTTCCCTATACAGATGTACGCAGATAACACTGTAATATACTCCTCTGGTCCCACAACCCTCGGTGTAGCATCCCAACTCCAGGAAGATTTCAACGCTATCCAGAACTGGTTTAGGTCTAACCAGCTATTTCTTAACTCTAAAAAAAACGTATCGCTAACTTCTGGCACACCTCAAAGACTCTCCCGCCAAGACCCCTCATCCCCCTTCAAAACCCTGGATGGAACTCCCCTGGAAAACTGTACGAGCTTCAGATACCTGGGTGTATGGCTAGACCAACACCTAGATTTCTCTGCTCACATCACCTCTCTTCATAAGCGGTTACTCCCTAAACTTGGAGCACTGTACCACAACAAAAGCTGCCTCCCCACACAAACAAGGCATGCCATTGTACAAAAAATGATCCTCCCAGTAATCGACTACAGCGACATAATTTACTCCACCGCCCCCGTGTCTGCCTTGGCCAGCCTAGACACCCTGTTCCACTCATTCTGCCGCTTCATCCTCGGCTGCCACCAAAAGATTAATAATCAAGTTAGCCAGCCTGGGAGTGGGTCCCAGGGTGGTAGCCTGGGTAGCAAACTGGCTGCACAACAGGACACAGAAGGTAATAGTGAATGGAACACATTCCGAAGAAAGGGGGGGTTACTAGTGGAGTACCTCAGGGCTCAGTACTGGGTCCAGTCCTCTTTAACATCTTTATAGGTGACATTGCAGAGGTCTGGAAGGAAAGGTATGCTTCTTTGCAGATGACACAAAGATCTGTAACAGAGTTGATACACAAGGGGTAGAAAAGATGAGAAGGGACTTGGCAGGTTGGAGGAATGGTCAGACATGTGGCAACTTAGATTCAATACAAAGAAGTGCAAAGTAATGCACCTGGGAAACAAAAACCCAGGAGAAGAGTACACAATAGCAGGGGAGGTACTAACAACAACAAAAATGGAAAGGGACCTGGGGGTAGTCATATCAGATGACCTAAAGGTGGGTAAGCAATGTGAAAAGTCGGTAAGGAGAGCCAGGGGGATACTGGGATGCATAGGAAGGGGCATCACAAGTAGAAAAAGGGAAGTGGTTATCCCTCTGTACAGACAGTTGGTGAGACCCCATCTGGAGTACTGTGTGCAGTTTTGGAGACCTCATCTATGCAAGGACATAGACAGGATGGAAGCAGTCCAGAGGAGGGCAACTAAAATGGTGCAGGGTCTGCAGCAGAAGCCATATGAAGAGAGACTGAGAGAGCTTAATATGTATACTCTTGATGAAAGGAGGGACAGGGGGACATGATAGAAACGTTCAAGTACCTCAAGGGAATCAACAAAGTCCAGGAGGGTAGCATCTTTCAGAGAAAGAGATGTGTAAGAACAAGGGGGCACAATTTAAAGATAGAGGGACGGCTCAGGGGTAATGTGAGGAAATTTTTTTTCAGGGAGAGAGTGGTGGATACATGGAACAGCCTTCCTGAGGAGGTCGTTGGGTCTAAAACAGTGGGGGAATTCAAACATGCATGGGACAGACACAAGGCAATTATATTTGGGGGTTGCAGGAAGTAGGCTGTATGTTAACTAGTATCTGCAGCTTATCCAATAGGTAGGGAAATGGGCAGACTGGGTGGGCCAAGCAGTCCTTATCTGCCGTCAAAGTCTATGTTTCTATGTTTCTATGACCGCAGACAAACCAACTGTGCCAGATTTGCAGCCAAATTCTGGTCCAACTCCCTCCCCCCCACCTGACCTCCGCTCTCTCCTAACAACCATCACCAACGTACTTCCTTAGATGGGTTGACCATAAACTGCTCCATGTCCTGTTTATGCGTACATCCAAAGGCCAGGCCGCTTTTAATTACCGAACACCTCAGACCTGAAACGCCTTACCAGCCCCCATCCGTCACGCACCAAATACCTCTCTACGAAACAAGTTACTCAGAACACATTTCAGGTCCAGTTGCTCATGTGTCAGCTAAGAACTCTTACTTAAATGTCTCGCTGCTATATTCGCATATGTATTGAACAGTATCTTCCCTCTGTTTTCTCTATACTGATTGTATGTATCCTACCCTTGACTGTAACTTTCCCCCAGCTATGTAATTTTTCCCACACAAATGTATTGTAACAATCCTTGTACAACTTTGTACTGTCTAAGCATTACTAATATGTAAGTGGGTCTCGGCCCCCAGGTCGCATCTGGAATCGAGCATGTTGGTCAGTATGCTTTCCTGGTAAAACTCGTAAATAAATAAATGGCGACCGTACATTCTACATATAGAATGCTGACAGTGTAAGTAGTACCTTAATTTTTTTAAATCAGTGCTCAGGTAATTAGGCTGCAGAAGGAAATTAACATAAGGCTCTCAGAATGCTGACAACCAATCAGATTCCAGCATTTCTGAGACCCTTTTAATAATATGCAGTACGGTTGTATTTAGGGTGTGTACTCTACATACATGTATCTCATAAAACTTCTATACAAGTTCAGTTGCCTGAATTGCCAACAGATTTCTGTGCTGAGACCATCAATACAGGCTTAGTGCTGTACTGTGAACAAATACCACTTTGTATGCATTATTTAGAATGTTGAAACATTAGTGGCACAAAGTCTGTGTCCTTTGATATATTTTTATAGAGCACTTGTTTTTGTTCTGTATTCATTTTATTTATCTCAAGAATACCATAAAGTGCAGTGATTTAGAATGAAGACGTCGATGGTGTTTGATAATGTAATATTCTCTGTTCACCATACTTAGTCAGATCATCCTTTATCTAATGCAATTTCAATGTTTGTGGAATAAGGTGCGTTTATGCTTGTGCATATTGTGTTGTGGCTTAACTCTATTCCTATTGTTGTAAGAACTTTAAACTTTAAAGCTGGTAGGAATAGAGAGCCCCCCATAAGGATGGGGGAACGCTGGAAGAAGGAGGAAGGGGAGGATGGTGGGTTATTTTTTCCAAACACTGGACGGGGGGTCTAGGGAGAGGCTGGTCTAAATTACATATGTGGGAGGAGCTTATTCCCCCACATTGAACCTCGGGCTAAGCTCTTCCGTTCAGTGTTTGTGGAATAAGGTGCGTTTATGCTTATGCATACTCTGTTGTGGCTTAACTCTATTCCTATTGTTGTAAGAACTTTAAACTTTATAGCTGGTAGGACTAGAGAACCCCAAAAATTGTGTTGATAATTTCCTCAAACTCACAGAGAGTATGACCTGTAATGAGCAGGAGAGGAAAAAAAAACACTTGAGGAAACCAATCAATCAGTCAATCAAAATCTTTATTTAACCAGGCGATCACCGTTGAGCATAACTCATTTTCGAGATGGACCTGGGGTATACAGGATAAAACAGAACAGAAGGATACAATGAACAATGTACAAGGCAGGAATAAATACAGTAAAAAAATATATACAGTAATTAACAACAAGAGGCATGTACAGTAACGAAGACAGTTGGGATATGGGTCAGGGATCTAAACTGGTAACACATCATACAAAGTATATATGAGAGTAAACATGTGTAGATATAACAGTTGATGGGTACAGCAGATTAAAAAAGTGCCCAATATACACTGTAAGTAAAGGTTCAGGGTAAGGGGAGGGTTACAAGGCTACTCTAGATGATATGGAAACCTCTGAGGACTCATGGTTACTTATCTGCCCATCCTCCGGGAATACTAAGAGGAGACGATCAAAAATGCAACTGTTGGCTGGCCCGGTGGCACTGAGGGTTGAGGCGCTGGACGCCACACCTCGCACCACGTTGGCGACCCGGGTTCAGGAGCGAGCTCAGGACGCCGGGGGTCAGCAGGGGAAGGAGAGGATTGAGCATCTGAGGACAGCTCTCCTCTCCTGGGTGGGAGAGGGATCCATACTCGGTGCCCAACTGGCCCCTGGCAGAAGCCGGGGGCACGGCAGGCACAGAATTGACATTGGGGATGGGGAATGGCAACGCTGGCAGCAATGCCTTGGCGTAGGGGCATGCCACTCCTCCTTAGAAAGCGCAAAAATGCCTTCGGATGCCGAGAAGACAGAGTGCCCGGAGCGTGCCCCCGATATGCCCTCACCTGCCTGACTACCCCGATCCGACACCACTTACAGTATCGGGGTGTCTGCCACCCCACCTCAGCCACAGCTACATGGGGACCATGTGGTAAGTATTGGGCAGGGCGAGTGAGGCAGGGGGATAACTCCTTGGCAGCTCCTGAAGGGTCAGAGTCCACAGGACTTAGGAGGGTTAAATAGAGATTTCCAAAAAAATGCAACTGTTATTTTGGAATTGGATTGGGAATGTAGATTTTATAAGCTGATGACTTTCATCTTCCAAGCTTTTTAATGATATGGATGGGGATAGTGTATCTTGAAGCTGATAATGTTTCATAGATTCATAGAAGGGTGACGACAGAAAAGGACCAAACTAGGCCCACTAAGTCTGCCCATTTGCCCAGCTATCTGCTTGGACCTGTGCCTCCCCCCCTTAACACTCCCATGTGGTTGTCCCATGCCCTTTTGAATCCCTCCACTGTTTCCTCTCCAACGACTGCTTCTGGGAGTCTGTTCCACTTTTCTACCACTCTCTCTGAGTAATAGTACTTTCTAATGTTACCCCTGAACTGTCCTCCCTCCACCTGCAGGCCATGCCCCCTCATCCTCTGACTTCCTTTCATCTTGAAGATGCTCCCCCCGGCACCCTGTTTATACCCTTAAGGTGCTTGAATGTCTCGATCATGTCCCCCCTCTCCCTCCTCTGCTCCAGGGAGTACATGTTCAAATCTCTCAACATTTCTTCATAGGATAGGTGGCTTAACCCTTTTACCATTTTTGTCGCTCTCCTCTGAACCCTCTCTATCCTCTCCACTTCCTTCCTGAGGTATGGCCTCCAGAACTATGTATGTTGCTCCAGTTCTGAAAGAGTGTTCATAATAAGAGTAAGGATTGAGTCCCTGCCAATGCAGCATAAGTCAGATATGGTTTACAAACCATTTTGTAGTCATTGGAGTATGATGGATGGAGGTTAGTAAGGGCAGAGGATGATTTGATCTAGAAAGAAAATGCATAAGTTTGTCCAATCGAGTGACCAGGCACCATTTATGACAGATGGATAGGAGAGGATTGATGGAGCGGATGGAGCATATTGAGAATGTACAAATTAAATTCCAGCAACATATTGTTCAATGATACCATGAGATAAGTGTAAGGTCTAATGGTAAAATGTCATAAATGATAAAACATGATCTATTGAGATAGGAGTAGCGCATGGTGTTTGTGAGGCCCAGAATGAGACATATTTAGACTAGGCTGTAGAATAAGTAGATCTTGTAGAAAGAGCTAGCATGTCCCACATGACTGAAGAAGCTTGTCACCAATAGAATTCTACAGCATTATGAGATACTGGAAGGAAGGAGGGAGGAGACATCTCTGGATCCGCTTCTGGACATATTTGGTGGAATACTTTGATTGTCTGAAAATATAGAAACTTAGGCTGGCCCATCGGCACAGCAGAAAGATTTACTGCTGCGACGTGGGTGTCCCGGGTTCGGGAATGAATTCAGGATGCTCATGGGCCGGCCGGGGCGGGGTGGATTGAGCAGCAGTAGGACGCTTTCCATCCCTGAGGTGGGTAGAATGACTCCGGTTTCAGTAGTCCTGGGTGACCACGGGACACGCCGAAGTACTGACTTGTGTCACAGGGGTTGGGTCAAATGCATGATGTAGTGTGTTGCAGTGTCCACTAGACCTGTCCTCTACCAGCAAGGAAAAATCCTCCGGCGCGCAAGTGATGCCCCCCGCCCATGACATCCCTGGGTCCCCATTATTTGGCACCCCTGGAGTAAGCACTGGGGGCTCCAGGGTTCCGCCCTGGGGGCAGTCCAGGGGCACTGCGGTGGAGGACACTGGGGGCATGCTTGCAGAGAGGGAGGCTGATGGGGCAATGCGCCGGATGTAAAAAAACATAATAAGTTAAAAAAAAAAAAAAAGATAGAAACTGATTGAAGAGTCCAGAAGTGACCTCATAGAAAAGTGATGGCTACAATAGGATAAATATCGAATAATGAAAAAGTCAAGGAAAATTCAGGAACTGACAGAATATCTGAAGGTCAAGGGGCAGCAAGTCAAGTTTGGTCAAAAATGGCAGCAAATCCATATGTAGGGGAGACATCTGAGTAAATCCTAGGGTACATAGAACATCCATACCAGTGAGCCAGGAATAAAGACCACATAGCTAAATCTGATTTTGCTACAGCTGTAATTTGAACAAAGCAGTGGCAATTCTCAACTGAAGAAGCCAAGTTTAAAAGGTAGATATGTATGATCTACATTGGGGAATGATCCTTATGGCAAGTTTAGGTAGCCTAGTAGAGAAAGTAATTTCAGTTTAGAACATGAAGACTGTGTTAAAGGGAATGGACCATATCTTGTATTCAAAGAAGTTTATCAGCAGGTAAGTGCACTTCCATGCGTAAGGAGTCCAAAATGATGCCAAGAAATTCAAGGGAAGCAGCTGGACCTAGGGTTTCCTCTTTGGCTAGAGGAACATTTAGAGATGTAAAAACTGAATGAGGGTATTTATACCTTCCTCTGGAGAGGAGTCTGGTGGATCTATTAGAAAGAAATCATCTGAAAAATATGGAGCACGGTTTGTCTATGAGATACATTAAGTAAGGCCCAACAAGGTACTTGAGTAAATCGGTCAAATAACTTAGGGCTGCTCCTGCATCCAAAAGTAAGTCAGACTGTAAAGTAATATTGATTTTTCCAAGATATACCATAGAGCTGCCAAAGCGAGAGATGAATAGGTAGTAATTTAAAAGCGTCGGAGATATCAGCCTTAGAAAGCCATGCTCCTGAGCCAAGGTGCTTGAATAATGTGATGACATCGTATATACAAGTGTAGGATAAGGAATACTCATCATCTGGAATTAATGAATAAATACTGGGCATAGAAGAGGCATGAGGAGCAGAGAGATCCATGATGAGACGGTTTCCTGAGAACTTCCATGTTGCTATGCCGATAGGATTAATACAAAAAGTAGAAAACGGAGGCCGAAGGAATGGACCAATGATGAAGTTCTTTTGAAGCTCCTTCTGAATGAGTTGCTTAACAATGTCCGGTTCATGTAATGCAGATTGCGACAAATGCGAGGTTGAGAAGGAGTGACAGTTATGCCAGTATGAAAGTCATGCTGAAACCCCAAAAGGAGGTGAGCAACGGCAGTATGGAAAGGTGGGAGGTCAAAGTGGCAGCATGCTGTCTACCAGGTGGTGGTGCAGGAGGAGCGGATGAAGGTGTAGGAGAATAGACATCAGGATTCCAAACAGACACAGTCGAGGAGGAGGAGGAGGAAGCCATGCTAAACCAGGTCCTTGGAAAGAAGAGCATCCAGCTGAAGTGGAGGCAGTTAATCAGGGCAACATAAAGGCCCAACTAGAGAACAGCAACAGAGACAGAACAAGCAACAAGACTAGGATGGCACTCTCAGCCCAAAGTGCTAGAGGCAAAGGCACAAGCATTTGGAAATACACAGGGATGGAGTCCGAACTAGACACAAACTAGGCAGAACTGGCACAATGATCCAATGTCCAATGCCAGGCTGTGCCAAGCAGAGTCAATGAGATAAACATAAAAGCAACAAAGACTGCCATCCAGACTAATCCACTGCCAAACATGATACAGCAGCTGGAGGATGGAGACTTAAACAATGAGCAAGACAATAACAGGACTCCCATTCCTGGCAGGCGGAAGCCTACCTGCACTCAGTACCCGAAAGGCAGAGTTAGGAACAGGAACTGTAGAACTGCTGGAGTGTGCTGGATGAAGCCAGGAGTCGAACAGAAGAGAAGGCATGAGAAGCAGTGGGAAGCAGGAGAGGAAGGCTGAGCAGAGGGACAGGAAGGGAGCGGGGGGGGGGCACAAGGAGGAGTAGGAACACACAACAACACAGGGAAACAACAGGAGCTAATCCAGGAACACAAGGGCGGGGAATGTAGCAGTGATTGCAGCATCGTGAACATGAGGAATGCAACTATGAGGGGCCACGACTCTCCACCATAACCCCCATATCCTCCGCTGTAGGATAAACAAAGAAGCCACTGTAAAGCATTGTGGTCAACCAGCTGAGTTACAACTAATTTACGGTGATAGCTGTAGCTGAACCAACCTCCAGAACTAAATGAAGCGTTGTACGAGTGGGTAAATAACTTCCGGATGGAATTAGGGAGAGCTTCTGGCAGCAGCTAAACCGAAGTAATGAACAGTATAGGAATTGTAGGCAGAGGCAGGAATACACCGATAAACAACAGTAATAACTGCATGGTACAGCAGCATGGAAGCAGGATCAAAGTCCAGCAAGGAATAACATAAATTACTGCAGACTCGAGTTTGAATCACGAGCACAAATAAACAAGAGCGAGCAAATGGAAATCCCCAGAAGGGAGGCAGGCAAGCAGAGCACCAGGAGAGCAAAAACTATGGCGTGCCGGGAATTTTATTTTCTTTTGTTCACAAAATTTGGTCCTTTTATGGTCAGCAGCATTTATTAAGGGTCTTTTGGAATTTCATTTTCTGAATTGAATCCTGCAGACAGTATTCCTAAAGCAGAATAACTAAGAGCTTCACAAATGTAAGAATCTGCATGTAATGAGAAATCAGACAGAGGGCACTGGAAGTCTGTTTCCAAGTCATCTTCTTGTTTCATGTTCCCCCTAAGCAGTTGTTGTGAGCTAAAGATCTTTGCTGTGGCCTACAGGAGAATAGCATACTAAACAATCTTGCTGTGCAATTAGTGTATGCTCAGCTAGGCTCATCTGGGGGTTCTGGCCACATCCGGATTTGTAAGAAAAAAGGGGGGGGGGGTGAAAAGGCTAAGTTAATTTCATTACCCAAAGAGTCTAAATAATACAACGTAATATCTTCCCTTAGTTTAATAAGCTTTGTGATGATATCAACTACTATTTACCTCTGATAGAACAATGCACAAGACTGATGGCAGCACAGGTTTCTTTGCTGTGGACTACAGAGGGAGAAAAAAAAAAAGAACTTGTACCAAACACTGGCCACAGAAAAGGTCCACACTGCCGTACTTCCAGTCATTGAGACAGCGTAGGTTGCAAATGGCAACAAACAGCTCCCACTTGGAGGAGAATAAAACATTTCAGCACAGTCCAGCATGGCAGTAAAGAAGAAGACTGCACAACAACTTACAGTGGTTGGCGGCTCCGAACAGGTGGGGAGCATCCAGTGTTCGATAACATGGCGCAGTGCTAGCATTGAACTGGTAGCGCCCAGTCCCAAGTGCGGCCGTCAGGTAGTAGCAATAATCCTACTATCGTAGGCAGGAGATTTGCACCGAATGGCATAGCAATGCACAGCAGTCCAGAGGCAGGGGCTGGCACCAGGAAGGGAGGCAGGGAAAGACAGAGGAAGTGATAAGGAGGGAGGATGTGGACCTAGGAGTTACAATCACAGCTGATTTAAAATTCAGTGTACACTGCAACAAAGTAACTAAACGGGCAAATCAAACACTAAATTGCATACTGAAACGTGGGTGGTCGAGATAGTAAAGTTTTAATTCCGCATTACAGTGATCTGGTGAGGCCGAGTCTGGAATACTGTGTCCAAGTATGGTCACCCTATAAAAAGGAAGACATTCACAGGTTGGAGGGCGTTCAGAGGGCTACAAGGGCAGTGGGTGGAATGAAGGGTGCTACATACAATGAGAGACTAAGATTGAACCTCTATTCCTTGGAGCT
This sequence comes from Neoceratodus forsteri, assembly GCA_016271365.2. Lineage (NCBI taxonomy): Eukaryota > Metazoa > Chordata > Ceratodontiformes > Ceratodontidae > Neoceratodus > Neoceratodus forsteri. The sequence goes on from CM028129.1 coordinate 1,416,452,469, forward strand.
AAGAAGAGAGGAGATATGTATTTATTTTGCAGGGCAATGCAAGATAGTATATTAAGAGACAAATTAGGTTTAACATTAAAATTATCTAAATACAAACCAAGGGGTCACAACAGGCAGCTAGCCTAGGGAAAATGGAAATTGTTAAAACAAAAACATTGGTTTAGCCAAAGGGTGGTCACTCTTTGGAACGCACTATCAGCTTGTATTGTTACAAGCAGTACAATGGACATCTTTGAAAAAAGATAGGACGGTTTCTGGATAATGGGAAATAATTAATTATAAATAGAACAAATGCAAAACACGAAGGATGAAAGTCCATATATAGCTTGACATACAGTACCTATGATATCTGTGATACTACTTCTTCCTCCTACCCTCTCCGTAATACTAATTCCCATTCTCTCTCTCTTCCTTCTAGAAAATCTGCTGTTGGCCAGTCTGCTTTTTATGTTTGCTTGCACGCATGTGCAAGAAACATAGTGCCATCATCTGAGTTTTTGTAGGTGTGGCATCCTGTCTTCCAATTCAGTCAGTGTGTTTGCAGGCACGGCCACAGTTCACCAATGAATGCTGCAGCTGTCTATGACAGCAGTTGAAAATGCAGTGGCATACAATTGAAAGGGAGAGCTACACTTCAGTGAGCTGCGATAAGATAGTGTTGATTAGCATACTGAAAACAATTCTGCTTGTATACGTCTCTACTTTCTCTTCCTGGAACATAAATTCAGTCTGAAGTGAACTTTTTCTAGGACTGTCTTTCCAGGAGGAGACAAGTGACTAAAATGACATCCTTGGAATGTTTCCAAAAAAAGATCTAATTGCTATCCTTGGAATGTTGAGTCAGAGTTCAGGGTAGGAGTGGCATTGACAAAAGAAGGAAAACAGAACCCCAAAAAGACTGAAAAAGTAGTCATAGTTGTTGTCTGTTGGCATACCTGATCAGTATTGTAATAATATTCCCCAACCCTCTGAGTGACTCTTAATAGTGCTCCCCCCCGCTGCACACAGTATGGCTGATGGGGGTGTCCAATCCCCATCGGCCCCACCCCGAGTTCTAGGTGCCATGCTGGGAGCCCACCACAGTGTGGCATAAGTGAGAATAGCGACTGGGGTGCCCAATCCCCCATCAGCTCAATTAAGCCCCCAAAAGAAACAGACTTCCAGTTGCAGCTGGAGCCCACCCCAGCGTGGCACACATCTGTATGGCCAACGGGGGTGCCCAATTCCCCGTCAGCTCCACTGACCCCCCCCAAAAAAAATCTTCCAGCTGCCATGCTGGGAGCCCACCCCAGTGTGGCACAAGTCCTGCGTCGTCTTCCTAAAAAGAAAACAAACAGCTGAAAAGAAAAAGCGGTCCCTCATTGATTGTCTTGCCGCCCTCAACTAGCGCCCCACCTCTGCGCATCCACCTCCCACACCACCACCTCACCCCATACTTACCTCCAGAGGCCAGCAGCGATCTTGATTGGACCGGGAACACGTCTGCACTCTTCAAAGCCGACACGCGAACTGAAGAAATGCTGGTAAGCTGTACAATGGAATAAATAGGGTTTTTTTTTTTTTTTTTTACTTTGATGCATATCTCATGCATTTTTTGGAATTTTAGCACCGAATTTTCAACATGGGGTTTTTGGGACCCCTCCTCATGAATTCTGGCACTATCTTGGCGTTAATTGGCCCCGAAGGTGAGTCCATTCCACTGCATGGAACCACCTTTGTGACAATTTACAAATGACAGTGTCACTGATTCATGAGTGGCCCCAAAAACCTATGTTGAAAATTTGTGAAAATATTCCAAAATGACTGATTTTGTTTAGCGTGGTTATGAGTTCCCACGTCACGCCTGAAGTCTGCAAAATTTTAATATTTTCACTCCAGATTTTCAACATTGCCATTTTACCACACCTCCTTATGAACAGTACAGCTGACATTTTTCACATCTCGCCAAAAATGTGTTTCTGCACATGTAGGGCACAATGGCGCAGTCGGTGTGCGAAATCAATGTTCGGGACAGACTAAGAAAATCACAGGGACACTGGTCATGAGTAGAGGTCTTAAAATGGCTATGTTAAAAATTTGGTGACAAAAGTCCATAAAGTAATTGTGTTACGAGCGAGCATTGCGCAGTTTCCACGCACTCTCGTAAGTTCATGAATTTGTAATATTTTCAGTCCAGATTTTCACCACTGGCATTTTTCCACACTTCCTTATGAACAGTACAGCTGTCATTTTTCACACCATGGCCGAAATGTGTTTTCACACTTCCAGCGCAGAAATGCGTGGTCGCTGTGGGAAATCACTGTTCGGGACAGATTAAGAAAATCACAGTGACACTCTTCATGAGTGGAGGTCCCAAAATGCCTGTGTTGACAATCTGCTGTAAAAAATCCCCAAACTAATTACATTACTGGTGTGTGTTGCACAGTTTCTACGCACGCTTGTGACTTCACCAGTTTTAATATTTTCACTGCAGATTTTCAACATTGCCATTTTATACACCTCCCCATGAACAGTACAGTTGCCATTTTTCATATCCTGTTCAAAATGTGTTTTCGCACCTGTGGTACCAAAGAAAAAATTACTCACCATTGTAATTATGTTTCTTCTAATGGAGTCTCGCTGTATTCTGACTATTGCAGTTAGCCCTAGCACTCAAACTGCCCCGGAGAGCAGATGGTTAATTTTCTATGCAGAGCATAAAACGTTGAGTTCAAGCTTGGTTCAAACCTCTGTCTGCTGCATTTTGAAGCACAACTGTCAGATTCTTACGAGCTAATACTAACTAACTACTATTTGGAAAAGGTAAAATTTTTACTAGCCAAATGGCAACCAAATATTTTGGATCCCCAAAAGACTCAAGACAAGAAATCCAAAATCAAAAACCAGGTAGCTAACAACTTGAGACTGTTAAATTAATAATATAACCCACTCCCCCTCTCTAAAAGGAGGGAGTACCCAAATGCACCCCTGAAGTGCAACACTGCATCTGCCAGCCCACTTCCCAAAAATAGGTTCTGAGAGGGGAGTTAGGGAGGGAGGTCAGAATACAGCAAGACTCCATTAGAAGAAACATAATTACTAAGGTGAGTAATTTTTTCTTCAGACAACATGTAGTCTTGCTGTATTCTGACTATTGTAGAATACCAAGCAGTACCTCCATGGAGGAGGGACTTGAACCTACCTTGGGAATAGGCTCTGCAGTACTGCTGTGCATTGAAACCGAGCATCACTCCTAACCTGGATGTCCAGGAGTAATGCTTGAAATGTATGGACTGTTTTCCAGGTGGCTGCTTTACATACCTCTAGCAAAGGAATATCCTGGCCGCAGTCAGGAAGCAGCTGCACCTCTAGTCGAATGAGCCCTCAGGCCTGAGGGAGGTATTTTGCCTAGCTTCTCGTAGCAGAATTGAACACAAGAGACAATCCACCTGGCAATAGTTCTCTTAGTGGCAGGTTTGTCCTTATCCACTTCCCCATAAGTGAGAAGCAACTGAAGGGAGTCAAACTTATGACCTTAGTACGCTCAATGTAGTAACTAAGGGTTCTTTTAACATCCAAACTGTGTAAACTTCTTTCTCCTGAAGAAGAATGATCAGTGAAGAACACATTGAGAGACATAGATTGGTTCAGATGAAAATCTGAAACCACTTTAGGTAAAAACCTCCTATTAGTTCTAAGGACCACCTTATCTCTATGGAATGATATAAAATCAGGCTCCACTGACAGAATGTGCAATTCACTGATGTGCCTGGCAGAGGTAATAGCTACCAGGAACACAGTTTTCCAAGTCAAGTACTTAAGCTCTGCTGAAGACAAAGGCTCTAAAGGGGGTTGCATAAGATAAGCAATGCAAACATTAAGATCCCAAGCAGGGGTAGGATTCCTAAAGGGGGGATTGGTATGAAGCAATCCCTTGAAAAATTTACAGAACACAGGGTGAGATGACAGTGAGGAAGGCTTTCCCGCTGACAGAAAAGTAGAAACAGCTGACAAATGTACTCTGAGAGTAGCTGGTCTGAGGCCTAGGCCATTAAGATGAACCATATAATCCAGAACTGTAGACAATTCAGCAGTGTCTGGGGATATATGCTTCTTGGAACACCTAATGCTGAATCTTTTCCATTTGGAGTTGTAAGTTTTTCTGGTGGCAGGCTTTCGAGAGGCTTTGAGAATATCCAGAACCCCTCGGGACAGATGCAAATCTACATACTCTAACTCTTCAAGAGCCATGCCTTGAGATTGAGCAACCAAAGATTGGGGTACCAAATCCTCCCCTGAGAGGAGGTTAAAGGTTGTAATTCCTGGGAAGAGACAGGAGAAGATGGACTGCTAGGGATAGCAACTGGGGGTACCAAGGCTGACTGGCCCAGTCTGGAGTAATCGGAATCACTTTACAAGGTTGTGACCTTACCTTGACCAGAACCTTGAACAGCAGAGGAAAGGAAGGGAAGGCATATAGAAATTTCCCTTCCCAGTTCAAAATCAGAGCATCCAGAGGGACTGAGCCCAATACTGGGGGTCTGCAACAAAACAGAGGAAGTTGGTGATTGTCTGGGGCTGCAAAGAGATCTATCTCTGGAGTGCCCCACCTTGAAAAAATCACTTTCAACACCAGAGGGTCCAGGGACCATTTGTGATGGCCCTGGGAGATCCTGCTCAATGCATCTGTTAGCACATTGTCCTTCCCTGGAACGTGGACTGCTATCAGAGAGGTCTGCAGAGAATAAGCTAGGGACCACAATTTCATGGCTTCCATGCACAAGGCCGCGGACCGAGTGCCTCCCTGCTTGTTGATGTACCACATGGTGGTGGTGTTGTCTGTCCTGACCTGAACCACCTTGTTCTGCACTGACTGAGAGAAGCTTGCAGGGCCAGAAAGACCACCCTGAGTTCCAAGAGATTGATATGAAGAAGGGATTCCTGAGGGGACCACAGTCCCTGGGCTGTGAGAGCCCCCAGATGGGCTCCCCACCCCAACAGAGAAGCATCCGTGGTTAGGACCACAGAGTGAGACTGAGTGACGAATGGGACTCCTTGCCTGAGGTTGCCCTGATCCTGCCACCATTGGAGAGCCTGGATCAGAGTCTGGGTCACTGGAACTAGTTTGGATAGAGAATCTGTCTTCTGAGACCAAAAGGCCCTCAGGTGAAACTGAATGTCCCTCATCTGAAATCTGGCCCCTTGGACCACTGCTGTAGAAGCTGCCATGTGGCCCAGAAGTTGAAGGAAGCGCCTTGCTGGCCGAGAGACCAGAAGGTGAAATGAAGAAGCCAGCTCTACAATAGCCCTTGCCCTTTCAAGGGGAAGAAAAGCTCTTCCTTTGACTGTATCCAACTCTGCCCCTATGAAGGTGAGGAGCTGTACAGGCTCGAGAACTGACTTGGGAAGACTGAGAAGGAATCCTAGGGAAGTGAGCATTTGCTGAGTCACTTAAAGGTCTGACTTGACTTGGTCTGGGGACTGACCTACAATGAGCCAGTCATCCAGGTATGGAAATATAGAAATATTTTTCCTTCTTAAAAAGGCCACTACTACTGCTAGCCATTTTGTGAATACCCTTGGAGCTGATGTCAGGCCGAAGGGCATAGCTTTGAACTGATAATGGCCTGAAGGCAATTCGAACCTGAGGTACTTTCTGTGGGAGCACCTGATGGGAATGTGAAAGTAGGCATCTTTTAAGTCCAGGGAGGCTAGCCAGTCCCCTGGCCTTAGAGAGGGAAGGATTATTCCCAGAGTCACCATTTTGAATTTTGGTTTTAAAAGATGTTTGTTCAGGTATCTTAAGTCTCGGATGGGTCGCCACTCCCCTGTCTTTTTTGGGGTAAGGAAGTACCTGGAGTACAGACCTTTGCCCCTGTGCAATGTAGGAACTCTCTCTACAGCCTTTAGAGCCAGTAGAGATGAAACCTCTGCCTCTAGGGCAATGGTTTCAGAGATGCTTGCAGGTGGAAAAGATCTGACCCTCAGCTTTGGAAATTTCTTGAAACTGAGAACCAGCCCCTGGCTTACTACCTCCAGGACCCACTTGTCTGAGGTAACAGACATCCAGTCCTGGACGAAGTAAGCCAGCCTGCCTCCTACAGGAATGGTGGAGTCGATACAGGCTGACACATCAGGTTGTCTGCTAGGCAGAAGCCCTAGGTTGAGGGATGGATGCAGCCCCGCTCATCCCCCTTCTGCCTCTCCTTCTGAAGAACCCCCTCTGAGGAAAGGGAGAAGAGGCCTGTGCTTGGTAGAAAGGCCTGTGAAAAGGCATGCCCCTGCCCCTAGCTTGCTGCCTTTGAGGAGTTGCCTGCCTTTCCTTGGCCTGTGCACTCCTATAGGTGGTCCTATACTCATCCATCTTTTTCATGTAATTCTCTGTCTGCTCCCCAAACAGAGAATTACCCACCACAGGGAAATCCATGGCCTTAGCCTGGGTGTCCTGTGAGACACTAGTACATCTGAGCCAAGCCATTCTCCGAAGAGCCACGGATGTAGCCATGACTCTAGAGAACACATCACTGGAGTCCACAGCAGCATGGAACTGTACCTTAGATGCCTCAATCCCATCAGCAGCTACCCCCTCCAGCTCGAAGGCTAGCTGTGGGAGGCCTGCTTAGCCAGTGCCAGTACAGTGTCCCACCTAGACTTCTGGTACCTGGCTGCATAGGCCATATAATTAGCCTGCCTGAGTCCCAAGGCAGATGCCATGTACTGTTTCTTTGCCATGGCATTCAGCTTCCTAGAATCTTTATCTGTGGGGTGTGAAATCAAGGGTATATTAGCCTTATCACAGGCTGCAGCTTGCACAACCCCAACATGGCTGCATTGTTGATACAAGTACTCTGCACCTTTTGTCCATCCTTCTGTCGACAGGAGGTACAGAATTTGGAGTTTTTAAAATCTTTTGTGTCTGTTTCCCAAAAGACTTATGAAGAGGAATAGACAGTCTCGTGGACTCTGGGATGTCCATCATCTCCATATAATCAGGTTCCTCTTGTTCCTCTACAGCTTCTTCCACAGGGAGCTGGAGGGTCTCTGCCACTTTCCTGTAAAACATGTAGTGGGAAGGGGACTCAGAAAACCTAGGAGGGGAAACACCAGAAGGCCTGTCTGGAGAAATGACCGGTTCAATGGCCTCAACCAGACCTCCCACACCATCATCATCGTCATCATCATAATCTTCAACCCCCTCCAAATCCGGTTGATAGAAATCTTCAGGGGCATAATCTTGAACCGGAGGAACCGACTGAACTGAGCGCCTGCCAGAAGGCGCCGGATCAGACGGAACTGGAAGAAGCAATTCTACAATCCTTATCGCATTGGCAATCTCTTTGGCAGTCAGAAAATGGGTCTCTGGAACCAAACCGGCCGATTTTTCTTTCTTTTGTAGGAACCGATCCTCAGGATTGGCTCTCCTTGCTCAAGAAGTATCGCCTGGTCAGAGGGATTCCTCAGGTTCGGTTGGAACCGAACTGGGCTGGCCATCCGGGTCAGCGGACTTCACGGCCTCCTTATCCCTGAGCCTACCTAATCTTTTTTCCAGGGTAGACTTAGGGAAATGTTTACAGATTTGGCAGTCTGAATCGAGGTGGTCAAACCCCAGACAACAAACACAGGTGGTGTGGGGATCAGCCTTAGCAAAGACCTCCCCACACACACTGTAGTGTTGAAACCCAGTGGGCCCGGTTTTTCTTTTGGGTTTCTCAGACATAGCCATCCTAACCACAAACTTACCCTTTTTATGGCAAACAACCAGGCAAGACACCCTTATCGGTTTCTAACCGTGTCACGGGTATTGGAAAAAACCACAAGAAAATGCAGTTTTTTAAAAATCGATAAGGACCGGTAACCATGCTCTAAGTTTAAAAACAAAGACAGAATATATAAATCACTAAACGGCCGGTTCAGTTGAACTGGTCGAAAAATCAATTTTACAATTTCTACAAGTTTACTATGTCTAGTTCACTACCTAGTACTTACTGTACCACAAACAGAGATCTGAACCGAAACTTGCGAAAAATAATCGGTAAAACCGAGGACTTTGACCGACTTACGAACCGTGAGCAAAGGAGAAATCTCTGGAGCGGCCGTTCAGTTAGGCGGAGTAAAGAATCTGACAGTTGTGCTTCAAAGTGCAGCAGACAGGGTTTGAACCGAGCTCGAGCTCAACGCTCTATGCTCTGCATAGAAAATTAACCATCTACTTCTAGGCAGTTTGAGTGCTGGGGCTAACTGCAATAGTCAGAATATAGCAAGACTTCATGTTGTTTGAATGGCGAAGTCGCTGTGCAAAATCAGCTCGCTAATGAACTGATATTGCAACTGTTATGAGTTGGGGGGTCACAAAAAAAACATGTTGAAAATTTGGAGTGAAAACGTCGACGAACGCCTGAGGCATTAGGGTTTCCGACCATAACGCCCCACCCTGTAGAAACTGACAGGCATCAGAGGTGTGACTTGGGATTGTTGCCTGTAATGCTCATACCATTTCACCCACACCCACACCCTGCAGCCAGTGAGAGGCATCGAGGTGTGCCTTGGACTCTTCGGCCCCAAAGTTTACCCCATTCTCCTATACAGCACCCATCTCACCGTATTTCCTGATGGAATGGGGTGAACATAAGGGCCAAAGACCCCAAGGCACACCGTGACACTTGTCGTTGTCTGCAAGGTAGGGTGTGGTGAAATGGCGTGGACGTTATGCCTGACGACCCAAAGGCACACCCCAATGCCTGTCAGTATCTGCAGAGTGGTGGTGGGGTTGGCTTCAGTTCAATACTTCACTACCATTCCTATTAGGCAGCTCTGTAACTCCTACACTACCAATGCCAATGCCAGCAAGCAAACATTCGGCATTGACAAATGCTTGTTCTTACTAGTTTACTAAATTTTGGTCTTCCCTTCCCCTTTCTATTCATCGTGCCTCCTCTCCTTCCTCCTAAAATCTCTTCTTTATGACGTTTGTTATCCTTCCTGCAGCTGTCTATGACCCCTTCCTCTTTTACTCCCTTTCTCTAGTTTTGCCCTGTTCATGTTGTTTCATTACTTTTCCCTTCTTTATATATAAGTGATTGTTATATTTTCTAAATGCATTCATTACTAAATTGCCTCTAATATTTATGATTCTACTTGAATTGTCTATATCATTGTATTTGACTTTTTGCATTTTTAGTAAATATATTGTTTAGCTATTTCCTTCTCCCCTCTCCCCCAGGACACATCTGGAAACAATCTGTTATAAGCTCAGTACTTATGTCCTAGTTAGACTTTTAAATAAATAAATAAATATTGGCAAGTTTGTTCTGTTTGCATGAAAAGAATTTGATGAACATTTGTGACCTTTTTCCTTTTTCCATAGAGCTTTTTCTCCCATTCTAACCTAGTCCACCCAGCTCCGTCACCCACCATCTTTGGGACTTCCCCTGTTCTCTGGATGATCCCCCATGAGTTGCCCCTCATGGGAGAGCCATTCAGGCTGGACAGGCCCTCCATTGCACAATCCACAAAGCCCTGGAGGAGGTTCCTAGTCAGTGGTGTGAAGCCTGTGACAAACTGAGATGCCATCTTGCTCGGTCGGGGGTTTCCTCCATATTCCTTCCCAGGGTTGCCTGTCATGCAGCGATGTGCTGCTTGTGTGTGTGCAGTGGTATGCTCTCATGTGAGCATCTGATGGTAGGCTCACCTCATCAGTGCCACTCCCACTGTGCTGCCACCTGTCCTTCGCCAGGCCAGTCTAGTACGTGGAGAGGTTCTTGGAGGTTAATGAACAACAGGATGAGAGGCAGAATGGATTTGTGGCAGGAAGTTCATGCCAGACTAAACTAATTAACTTTCTGGATAGGGTTACAAAGGCAGTGGATGGGAAGGCAAGAAACGGATGTGCTATACTTCAACTGTACAGCACAGATGGCTGGTAAAAAAAACTGGAGGGCGGGTTCTGGTGACATCACTGTTCCATGCAGACGTGCGGGCATTAGTCTCTTGTGATCCCCCTGACCAAAAACATAATTAATAGTTAAATTCACGAGGTGACGCATCACAAAAGAATATTTTTGTAGTCGGAGAGCATGGCGACTTGAAACAGGCTGAAATCAGGGACAAGCAGCGGATTAAAGCAACAGAAATTGAACTTGCCTTCTAAGGCCCCGATCAGCACCGAGGAGGCTGCCAGACCCGCCAAAATAGTGGAACCAGCCTGGGAAAGCGAAACGGAGGAGTAGGGGAGGACTTTACCATAACCTCCTACCAGCTGTGCCGGGAGCTGCAGTGCCTGAGTAACACGTTGGATACCATAAAGGCAGATATCAAGGAAAATAAAATAAACATTTCAAAACAAGGAAAACAGATCGAGACATTAGAAGAACACCTTACGTCCTGCTCAGAGTCAGTTGATCTGCATAATGGGGCCATCATTCAGCTACATGACCGCACGCAGCTCCTTATGGGCAAACTGGAGGATCTTGAAAACTGATCCCGCAGAGTCAACCTCCGAATCCATGGACTACCTGAGCATACCGAAACAGGTAATATGCTGGAATATACTGAAAGTTTGATCAGGGAACTGTTAGATATTAGTAAAGACACTCCTCTCAACATCATTCATGCTCAAAGAGCCCTAACTGCCCCACCAAAGGACCCTAAGGCAAAACCACGCTTCTATTATAATCTCATTCTTGGATTACAGGATGAGGGAGATGGTTTTGAAAAAGGCTTGGTCCAAGAAAGAAACAGTATTTGGGGACACTAAACTGTTTTTTGAGCCGGATTATGCCCCGACAACGATGGTGCCCCAGAGGCTTTGGTTCCGTTATTAGGGCTCTGAGAGGAAAAGGCCTGAAGAAATATTATCCTCCCTGGAGATTCAGATGGATGATCTGATTCCACCCACAGCAGTGAAAGAAATAGAAAAAAGGCAATGGCAAATGATAGGAGGCAGCTTTGGTGGGAGTCAAAAAGCGGGACCTGCAGCAAAGATTGGGAACGTTAATACCTGCGGACGACTACAAGAACAGGCAAAAAAGATGCCAGGTCAAGTGTTGAATGGGAAGAAATCCATTAACCCTACACCTTGAACTAATACAAAATCCAGTGTAATCACAGAGCCTAGTTGGGGGCTTATACTATTTTGAGCTGAAGTAAAGAGCTCCTAGCTTTCATTCTCCAGATCCCACTCCAACCTTGAAAGACTTGTCTAAGGGACTAAATATTTTGTTCCTGACATTTAGACAGAATGGGGATTCCTTTTATTAGGCACTGGGAACCTCCATTGGAACTATTTTACACTATGTCAGGCATTGTGCACTGGTTGGGTAGGGGAGCTGGGGGGGAGGGGGAGTCACGGGGGTCTACTGTGGAATTGGGGTTAACCAGCTAATTAAGAGCTGAAGCTATAAGGCCTCTGTGGTCTCACAACCTCCCTTTTAAGAGGGAGAGAATGAAAATCACTCATGAGTGGATGTCTTACTCAAGGAGGGTGGGGAGTGTGAGGGCAAACATCTTGGGGGCCCTCCATCCTTTCTCCTAAACTTGTAGTCCAAATATTGGTCGGGGGGGGGGTGAGAGGGGTTGGATCACATGGTCTGCATTGGGAAGGTAGACTCCACTGATGCAGCTTGTACCTGGGATGCTCCGGTACTCGCAGCAAGATGCTAGGTTGAACCCAGCATTACTCACCAAACATCGAACCTATCTAAATGGTGGGCACTTTGTGGCACCTTGGAAGGGCAGTGGGAGAATAGAGGAGCAAAGGTTATATTCCCATGTTTGGGAAAAGTTGGCAGGTGGACCATTTTCCACCGACGTGGTTTATATTTTGATGCTGCTCGTTGACTGCATTGTCTTGGCTGCGTGCCTGTTATCCCTCACCTCTGAGTCCTGGCCAGGCTTCGGACGATCTGGTTCTCAGTACTTAGTTAAAGGACGCTACTGCAATGGAGGGGTTTTATATTATTTCATATAATGTCCAGGGGATTAATCACCCGATTAAATGATCAAGAATTTTGCAGGAGTTGGGGAAACTAAATGCACATATAGTTCTATTACAAGAAACCCATCTTACAGAGGTGGAACACAATAAATTATGTTGTAAATGGGTAGGTTCTCCATCTCCGCAAGGACATAGACAGGATAGAGGTAGTCCAGAGGAGGGCAACTAAAATGGTGCAGGGTCTGCAAGAGAAGCCATGTGAGGAGAGACTAAAGGAGCTTAATATGTATACCCTTGAGGAAAGAAGGGAGATGGGGGACATGATAGAAACTTTTAAGTACCTCAGTGGAATCAACAAAGTCCAAAAGGGTAGCATCTTTCAGAAAAAGAGATATGCAAGAACAAGGGGACACAATTTAAAGATAGAAGGAGGGCGGTTCAGGGGCAATATGAGGAAGTATTATTTCACAGAGAGGGTAGTGGATGCATGGAACAGCCTTCCTGAGGAGGTTGTGGGGTCTAAAACTGTGGGAGAATTCAAGAATGCATGGGACAGACATAAGGCAATTCTTGTGGGGGGTAGGAAGAAATAGGCTGTTGGTTAACTAGGATCTGCGGCCTATCCTGTAGGTAGGGAAATGGGCAGACTAGATGGGCCAAGCGGTCCTTATCTGCCATCAAAGTCTATGTTTCTATGCCTCTTCTTATTTAGAACATCCACATAGAAGGGGAACTGCAATCTTAATTCACAAAACATGCCCCCTCCAGGTGCAGAGCGTCCTCTCTGATATAGAAGGAAGATTTATTAAGCTGACCACTACCTATGGGGACACTCCCTGCATGATAGCCAGTATATTTGCTCCAAATGGAGACAGAGAGGCAGCACAATTTTTTAAGGCAAGTTTCCCAGTTATTGTAGAAGCAGATGGCTATCTCTGTGTTTGGGGAGGTGATTTTAATACGATCCTTATGGCTCCCCTGGATAGATGGGGGGGTCAGGGAGGTCCACTCTGAGTCATGCTGGGAACACATTGAATAGGCTGGCCCAGAATTGGGGCCTTTTGGACACTTGGAGATGGAAAAATGGCCATTCCAGGGATTATACCCACTACTCTGACAGACACGGGTGCTACACGAGAATAGACATGATGTTTCTGTTGGAGGAGTGGGCTCATACTGCATCCTTTCCTGCACGAATTTGGACCATACACCAAAGAAGCTCTCCCTCACTTTAACACCCATGGTAAGGAACTCACATTGGTGTTTTAATGTGGGCCTTCTCAATAATCCGGAGTTTAAATTTATGATAATGGAGATTATTAAAGAATACTTAGAAAACAACCCTGAAGGCTCGGTACGCCATACTGTCCGATGGGACGCCCTAAAAACAGTCCTTAGGGGAGCCATTATTAGTTTTGCCGTCCGAGAAAAAAAGAAACGAAATGCTAAGATAGCTGAACTAGAGGCTCAGATAGCTGATTTAGAATTTCAACATAAGATCTCCTTGAACCCGGAAACAAAAAAACACCTAATGTAATCTAAGCAGAAGTTGGATAAAATATTAACATCCCACATAGAAGGGCCATATAGACGAATTTGTCAGTTATAGTTTCAGGGTGGCAACCATGCCGGGAAATTATTAGCAAACACGCTCCGCACTCAGTAGGTCAGCAGGTTGATCTTATAGATCAGGGACCTGTAGGAAACCAGGAAACTAGTCACCCGGAGAATATTACACAAATCTTTGCAGAATTTTATGGTCAGCTATACACTCAAGAACCAACTAGGGATTTCGAGGCTGCAATTATAGAATTTTTTCAGGGGATGGAACTTAAACAACTAGACCAGAGCTCTAGGGAGTTTCTAGAAATGCAGATCACGCAAAGTGAATTGCTCGAACAAATTAAAGCACTTAAACAAGGTAAGTCTCTGGGGCTAGATGGATTTATGTCAGAGTTTTATAAAGAGTTCGGGGAAGTCTTGGTGCCAATCCTGTCGGATGCCTGCAGAGAGGTCATGGAGGGGAAAGACACCCCTGTGTCCTGGCAGACAGCTCAGATTTCAATACTGCATAAAGAAGGGAAGGACCCCCTAGAATGCAGATCATATAGACCCAGATCCCTACTTAATATGACTTGAACATTTTCACAGGCCTATTGGTAAAAAGATTGCAGGGGGTGGTTTCCCAGGTGGTCCATGAAGACCAAATGGGGTTTATCTCTGGGTATCTCTGGGAGATACCTTTTGGACAACATCAGAAAGCTATTAAACATCATTTCATCTCAAAAAAAGCACTCAGTTTTTCAATTGGCAATCTCCATGGATGCAGAAAAAGCATTTGATAGAGTTAATTGGCAGTTTCTAAAACAGTCCATGGAAAGAATGAATTTCGGCCCTAAATTCGTACAATTCATAACTCAACTATACATGCATCCAGAGGCCCTAGTGAGAGTTAATGGTATAAGCTCCCCCCCTCTTATTTCCAGAGGAACAAGGCAGGGGTGTCCTTTGTCACCCCTGCTCTTTGCGATAAGTTTGGAACCACTGGCAGCTAAGGTCCGTCAGGATATAGAGATTAGAGGAATTACGGTGTGGGGACTAGAACAAAAGATGTCCTTTTATGTGGATGATTCCCTCTTTTATATGTCATCCCGGAGGCTTCCCTACCCCCGTTGGTGAAGACATTGGCCTCTTTTGGTGAGGTGTCAGGCTATAAAATTAATTTGCAGAAATCTGAAGCGGTGGTGTTAAGCGGATCCCGTTCTGGAGAATTTAGAGAAGCATTCCCCTTTGCGTGGGCCCCAAACAATCAGATAAGATACTTGGGGGTTCAGATTACTATAGACCTTTCCAAACTGTTTTCCTCTAACTATAAGAAACTCTGGAGGAAAGTGGAGCAAGACATGGCCAGGTGGCGATTACTGCCCCTCTCCATGGTTGGGAGGTCAGAGGTGATAAAAATGAATATATTGCCCCACTTGTTGTTTCTGTTCCAGTGTCTGCCAGTCCAGATTCCATATAGATTGTGGGACAAGATGAACAAGGATATATTAAAATTTGTATGGAATCATAAAAAGCCTAGGGTAGCTAGAAATATTCTTCAGCAGCCGGAGGAGGCGGGAGGTCTGGCCCTTCCAAATCTGGCACATTTATTATCTTGCAGCTCAAACCGCTGTTTATGTTTATGTTTATTGGAGATTTGGAAATACCTCTGAGTCAGAGACTCCTTTACAAAGGTTCCACGTCACAAATATTACAAACAGAGAAAGACAGGTTACATAACAGTACAGCAGTACATAGTCAGGTAGTTACAGTAGCAGTTGTGAGGCTAACAGAGAAAAAACTAGGGAAGAGTTAGTGCAAACACACAAAAACAAATTGCACACATTTGCAGAGCTAGGCTAGGGGGACACAGGTTGTGGCAGGGAGTGAAGGGGAATCCGGCCACAGCCTGATGACATGGGCAAGACAGTGTCCTCTCAATGGTACACTGGAGGATGCGGCACTGGGAGACAGACCCACTGTTTAGTCTTGGCTGGGGCCTCGCCAGAGTATAGGAGGCAGGTGCAGAACCGATGGGTACGACATGGGTTGGAAATACTGGGGAGGATAAGGAGGGTGTTGGGCACAGCGATAGGTTTAGGCCCCTTTTCCCTTATTCGTTATGAGCCTGAGTTCTTTTCCCCCTACCTTAGACCTTGGATTTGCCAGATTGGCCACTGGGGGGGGGGGTTACAGATTTTCCCAATTTGTAGAAGGGGGGAGATGCATTACCTTTCAGAGAGCAAAAGAGAAATTCCACTGGACGAATTCCGAGTTCCTGTGTTATATGCAAGTAAGGCATTTTATTAATTCGGATGACCACATCTTAAAATTGTCCCACCCCTACTCCAGTTGGGAAGACTTCCTATATGATACAGTCACAGTGGCTGGGCCTACCAAGTTTATATCTAGTATATACAAACTGATTCTCCAACAGATAGAGGTCCCTCTTGACACTTATAAAAGGGCATGGGAGAGAGAGAGAGGCGAACATAACAATAACAGTGGCAGACTGGACTCACAGGCTGAAATGGGGATGGAAAACTACATCAGCTCCTATATGGAGAGAATTTTTCTGGAAGATTCTAGTGTGCTTCTTCCACACCCTCACGATAACACGACATTATCAAGTGACCACAGGGGATAGATTCCGGAGGTTATGTGGACAGAGGGGGTGTCGCTGGCATATCTTTTGGAGCTGCTCAGAATTGTCCAACTTCTGGAAAGAGATTCAGGAAGCAGTGAGGGATATCTCGGGGGTGGAGGTTCCTCTGACACTTCAGGACTGGATTCTGGGGCTACCTACAGCAACACACCAAAAAGGAGATACCAGGAAGGTAGTGCTAACTTTGACAGTGGTAGCTTTGAAATGCATTACAGGGAAATGGTTGTCACAGGAGCCACCAAGCTTCAAGGAGTGGGCCCAGAGGGTGAAAGAGGTAGTTTTAATGGAATCTATTACAGCCAAACTTGGACTTAGTCTGGAGAAACATTTGGAAAGGTGGCAAGGATGGGAGGGATGGGAAGCAATCACACAGAGGTGCGAGGAAGATAGGCTAAAACTAAAAACAGAGAGGGTTGGGAGTGGGCCAGGATAGTTGGGTTTTGGATTGGATGCTGTAGAGATAGCAATAATTGGGGGGAGGGGGGTGCTCAGCCTAACTGGGAGCCAGGTTGGTGAGGCCCCATGTTTAAGATAATATTGTTATTTGTTCACTTCTTCATGTTTATCAGGTATGCTTAGCTTATGAAAGACTAAATAGAAGGAGATGTGCCCTATAAGCATTATCATAGATCGAAGGAGCACTCCTGACCAATTGGAGCGCTCCTTTCCTCTGCACATGAGGCACTCTTATTCCGTGAAGAGCGTCTCACGTGCAGATGCCCTGGAAATAGGCACATTCTGAGAAGTTTATTTTTTTAAATATATTATTGATCACTCGATCAATAATATATTATCGTCCCTCAGAGCCACTTTCGTTGCTGGCTTGAGTGGTTTTACTACCTTCAGCTTGAGCCAGAACAGCTCAGCTTCGCCCGCTGTTCTCACTCCAGCTGAAGGCGCGGAAACCACCTGCTTTTCAGCAATGAGTGGTTCCCAGGGATGTATTAACACATAAATGGATACCAAAAGGACTTGCCTTACAACAATAAGCTGTATAATATGAGTCACACACAGCCATTGGTCTGTTTAGTATAATTGTAAAAGTCTGGTTTAATATTCACTTGCAATAATTCTGGAATGTCTAATACAACAACTGATTTGACTAAGATGTATGTACTATGGTACACTTTTCACCATATTGTAACAGAATGAAATAATAAAGCTGAGTTAAAAAAAAACCAAAAAAAACTGGAGGACCCGAGGGTGGGGAGCAAACTCACCAGATGGATAGAAAACTGGTTGGAAAAAGGACTCAGCAGATGTTAGTTAATGGGGAATTCTTGCGGTCAGAGGATTACCATTGAGGTACAAAGGGATCGGTCTTGGGGCCAGCGTTGTTCAACTTCTTCATATTTGACATAGCAGATAGTATACATGGCAAGGTCTGTCTCTTTGCTGACAGCACCAAGATTTATGGAGGGTAGGTACAGGAGGGAATAAGGTACATGTAAAGGGATCTAGAAAGGCTGGAGAATTAGTCCAGGGTATGGTAACTTAAATTTAATGTCAAGAAGTGCAAGGTTATGCATATTGGGCTCTTTGCATGAAGCACCCATGACCCCATGGGCCACAATATGCAGCACGTAAGGCTTAAATAATATATATATATATATATATCTTAGGTGTCTGGTAGACACCTGTGGATGCACGAATGTCCTGTGCCCACTCTGTTTCCCTGCCTGGACCTGTCCATGCCTGTACCGGCGCAACTGCACATCTGGTCTGGGCAGGGGGCAGCGAGTGGGCATATCAGTGTAGGGCTAGTGGAGCGTGGCACGCACAATGCAGGGCTCTTGGTAGAATTTTTTGTTTGGGGGTCCTGGGCTTTCTGAAAAAAAAAAAATGGTCCTCGGATAAAATCTGGAAGTCCCCCTAAACTTTTTGGGGGTCCCCATTAAAAATGAATGCAGTAAGTCTGACTGCAGTGTCCCACAGCCATACCTCTCAACTGTCCCTGATTTTCTGGGATGTCCCTGATTTTGCATCATCATTTTCCTATGTCCCTCCTAAACTTTGCATTTCCGTGACTGAATGGTGGGGATTATAAGTGTAGAATAATGTCAAGTATTAGAGTTACAGACTTGTTCTTCAGAAAATGCATTTTATCCTGTGCCCCCTTATTCTACCAGCTTCCTGAATATATATCACCGTGTTTTAAGATCTGTCCCTTATTCATAGAATCATAGAAGCTCCACAGTAGAAAAGGACCATACCAACCCATCTAGTCTGCCCTTTTTCCCCCCCATACCTCCTCCTCCCTGCCAGCCCCACCCTCCCTGATACTCAGCCCCATATGCTTGTCCCATGCCCTCTTGAATTCTTCCACTGCTCCATCTGGTAGTCTGTTCCAGGGCTCCACCACCCTCTCCATGAAGAAATGCCCTCTCACATTGCCCCTCTATCTTTTTTCTTGCAGTCTGGAGCTATGCCCTCTAGTTCTGGCCCCCTCCTTCCTCTTAAGTAGAGTTTTGGTCCTTTATCATATTTTTTTAAGCTGTATGATTTGTATCTAATTTATGAGGCAGGAGGTTGAGAGGTATGCAAGGCTATTTCTGAACATAACAGCAACTGAACCAGTTGCCATTAAAAGAGCTCCCTTGCCATTTTCCATTAGTTTCACCTTCCTCAGACTGGATTACTTAAAGCCATCTCTTTCAAGGCTTCATATGAGAGGATCAGATAGCAGTAGCCCTGTAGCTAAGACTGGCGCAGTATGCAACTGTTGCCTGATGAACACTGCCTCGGCTGCTGCTTTAAAGTCTGAAAACAGCATTCCCTGTAAATTCTTCCTTTCAGCAGAGCTCTGCTGTGCAGTCTTCGGACCTAGAGCCCTAGAACTATTAGGTGAGGGGGTGGAGGCTACTTAACAAAGGACCTGGGAATCATTATCAATGCAACCTTAATTCCTCAGACCAATGCAGCAAGGCATATGGGAGGGTATTCACCAGCAGAAGAAAGGAGGTGATGCCCCTCTTCAGGTCCATTGAGAGACTATACCTAGAGTACTGTTCCCAGTTCTGGAGTCCCCACCTCAGGAAGGACAGGGACTGCTTGAAACGGGTTCAGAGGAGGGCTATGAAAAGGATACATGGACAGTAGGGAAGGATGTATGAGGAAAAGCTGGAGAACCTGAACATATACCCTTTTGGCACCAGAAGGGAAAGGAGAGGACATGACTGAAACCTACAGGTTCTTTAGAGGTATCAATAGGGTGGACTGTGGGGACCTATTCATGAGGAATGAAAGCACAGTTACCAAGGAACATAGGTTGAGGTTGTGTGTGGGGGTGGGAGATTCAGAAGGGATGTTAGGAAGCACTTTTTCACAGAGAATGTGGTCGACACCAAAGCCAGTGGTAGCAATCAAATCAGCATCCGATTTCAAACATGAACGGAATGAGCACATGAGAATAGAAAAATCTAAGTGAGGTGAAGAGGATTGACAGCAGGGGGGTACTGGGGCACTAGAAGGGCAAGAGACCCAGTAAGTCTGCTCCAACATCAGGCTGGATACAGCATTAGGAAGGAAATGGGAGAGAGTGGAAAACTGTTGACCCTTGGGGAGAATTATTGGCTTCCAGTGGTCATATTGCTCTCGGCTTTCAGATTCTGACAATATAACTATTGTCAGTCAGTAGTCCATCCCCCTTAGTCAGTTGTTTTCCACTCTATCCCTCAACTTCGGTCAATATTTGTGTGTTATATTGACCAGTTCACGCTGGAGAAATCAGTAAAAGACTCACTGTAGTGCAAATGGAATATTAAGGGGAAACTCCCACAATTTCCCTGCTGTTTTTGTAAAAAATCTCTGCATTTTAACCATCTTTTTACACGTTTCTAGTGCCCCTGTTATACTGTAAATTCCACGCTACACCCAGAGTTAAACCAGGTAAAACTACAAATGTAAACTATGAATGACTAGCCTACTCCAATCCTCCTTTGCTCCGGTCCTCATTTTTTTGCTTTAAGTGATTTGTTGTTTATCTTCCATATTACCTCCTGTTACTGCCACCAATTCAAATTCTCAAATTAAAAACAGCCCATTAGGTCACCTAATCACCAGGTGGTTGGCTATGCTAACAGAATGCTGCGTGGCCAGATTAATTTAGTAAACTACAAGTCTACAACACTTTACCTGTTTCCCTCATTTGAGGAATGCACTTAGAAGATTAAATACTGCTGTCTGGTAGCCACCAAAAACAAGTCAGGGTCACGACCCCTGCTATAACCCAAGCTTTGATGTCATATTTGTTCAAATGGATCATGAATCTTGTAAGTGCACTTGTTTGTCTTCTTAAATTCTGTTTCTGAGATACATGATTTTCATCTATTTTAGCGTTGCTAGACAATGTAGTAGGGTTTAGCATTACATGTCTTTAGAAACCTTTGCTTCAGCCTTGTTTACTGACCTGTAGCATGTCCTGTCAATCACCTTACGTTCAACAGAACAGTATGATACAGATCTCCGCTGGAGCAGGTTTTTAAAACCTGCTACCGTCATTGAGTCCAAGCGAGCTGCCAGTGATGTTTATTGAGTTGAGACACTGAAAAGACATTGATGAGACATTTGGGACATATCTGGTCAATACTCCTTCAACCTCTACTTACTGTAGACAGGCAGTCTAGTACTTGCTTTAGCTTCTTACTGAGATCAGAATAATTCCATGGAAGCTGACCTTTTAATTAACTACTACACCAGAAGAAGCTAATTATGTCCACCGCTCAGTAAAAGTAAAAAAAAGAACCTCGTGACTCGAATATCAGGAGGCTGCTTTTGCTCTTGTCAGCGAGGTGACTGGCCTGATGACATGGCGGTACCGTACTTGTACTGCATCTGTCATATGGGACACTTCAGTTTGAGAAGAGAATCAGGACTTCTGCCTTGAGCTAGTGGAAGCTGAGAAATGTAGAAAAACTGATACCTGACAAGTGAGCACCCACAAATTGCAGCTCATTTGTCTCACTACTGTTTGCCACAAAGTCAACAGTGATTTCAAATAAGGGAGGAGAGGCTATCGGGTTTTTAATAGGAGGTGGAATCCCTTTCATATGCTTGTCAGATCTTGTTTCTGTTGCTGCCTTTAAGGAGCACCTTTCCTCGCTGTTTTCACTGTTCGGTTTTAACAAACAGGAGGCTCCCTTACCTGATTGGGAGTTCCTCCATACCAGTTTTAAAACGTTATGATTTGCCCCCTAAGGAAGGGAAGGGGCCATATTTTTCCCTCAAAGGGGCTAGCCACTCAGTCCCTTCCACTTCCTGAGTCATTGATCGGTCACTGCGCTGCAACATGTTGTGCTGTCACTACAGGACCAGCGCGGGGATGTGCTCCATGCACGTCTATGAAGTGTCATTTAAAAGCTATTTTCATGATTTTGGATCAACTTTTGGTACAAATCGCAGCCAGTATTCAGGTAACAAGGCTCTTGTTACTTGAATGCTGGCTTTGATTTGTACCAAAAGTCCAATTAAAATCGTGAAAATAGCTTTTAAAATGATGCCCCATAGATGTTCATGGAGCACATGCCCGCGCTGGTGCTGTAGTGACGTCACAAAATGTCGGAGTGCTGTGACTGATCCACAGGTCAGGAAGTGGAAGGGATCGAGTGGCTAGCCCCCTCAGGGGCAAAATATGATCACTTCCCTTCCTTAGGGGCCAAATCATAATATTTTAAAACTGGTATGCAGGAACTCCCATTCAGGTAAGGGAGCCTCCTGTTTGTTTTGTAATGCACAGAGGAAGGAAGGGTCTAAGTCTGTAGCTATCCTTTCTCCACCCCACCAAAGAGCAGGGAGGGGGGTCATGTAGGGGGTAGCAAAGGGTTGCATTTGAGACCACTGTGATTTCCATTATAACATTTATAATAGAATTCACAGCCGAAGTGGTTGTAGTTGCAGTTACTTAAGACCCCAAAAATAATGTTTCCATAGCTTTGGATTATGGTAGGGGGTTTTGCTGTTAGGATTTTTTCTAAATTGACCTGCTTGTTTTATGGTCCCTAGAGATCTCCATGCCAGTGTCTTTTATTCTTTTATTGTCTTTCCTTTTCCCAGTATGCCTACTGTTCCATGTGATGGTGCTGCATCTGAGACCATTAATTCAGAGTTGTGCCCAGAGTTGTATGTTTTAACACACATATGCACCGACGGACCCAGTCTGGCCAGCAACATGCTCTCCTCCACAGGCTTGGCGCACACTCAGTATCTCCCCAACCCCCTGGGACCTGGGGGCGTACCTCTCAGGTCCGGGGGCGCAGCATATGGCCATCAGCCCCCCGTGACTGCCCCGCTATTTTTCCACCTTTGGTGTTCTCCTGAGTTGGCATGCAGTGACGTACAGCGCACTTGTGTGCCGACGTCTGCCATGCTCCAACCCTCTTCTGTGCACCGCAACATTTCAGTGCACCCAACAGCCGCCAGATGCCGCTGCAGAGCGACGTGAGTCCCATGCCCACCTCAGAGAGAGGAGAGCTGTCTTGGAATGCTTGATCCTCTCCCTTCCCCTGCTGACCCCCTACTACCCCAGTCCATTCCTGAACCTGGGTGGCCGGTGTGGCGCAAGGTGTGGAGTCCAGGGCCTCAACCATCAGCACCACCGGGCCAGGTAGAAGTTTGGAAATTAAATTTTTATTATAGAAAACTTCAGTGCCTAGCGACAGTCCTGCGATATTAAGTGCTTCCGTTTCAATAATGCTAAATAAAACAGAAGCATTTAATATGGCAGGATCAAAGCTGGTTTTGAACTGTTCAGTGGCTGAAATCAAATGTAAAGACTTTTTAAAAGTTAAAAGGTAAAACATTGGGCACTAGATGGTTAGTAAGCAGCTGGGTGTGGAGTGAATGAAGAATTTAAAATGATATTACCTAGATATGTGCACAACAGTTGTTTGGAGTGTGCAAACAACACTTTGGAATGTGTACAACAAGGATTTTTGTCAGGCTGATTTTTATACAGAACAATGTCTTACCTTAAACGCCACTATTATGCACTACGCCACACACTAGAGTTTAGATGAAGCTGATATTCGTCACAAAAAATATATTGTATGCAGAAAAACTTAAAAAAGCTTCACTTGGCCAGCCTGGTGGCAGTGAGGGCTGAGGCCCTGGATGCCACACCTCGCGCCATGCCGGTGACCTGAGTTTGGGAGCGAGCTTGAGTCGCCGAGGGTTGGCAGAAAAGAGGGCAGGGAAATGATTATAGTGGCTGTTGGGCTTCTCTCATCTCCTAGATTGGGAAGGTGAGTTTCCTCGCTCACGGTTGACTCCAGGTGGAGGCTGGGTGTCAGAACAGAGGTATGGGGGACTGATATTACGTCAGGAGGGTGGAGGGGGCTGTGGTTCCAGGAGCGCATGCACACCTCCACCTGCATGTGCCCGCCATGTATGTCACAGTTCCGGGTCAGGATAGGAGAAAAAACAGAAAATGCCTGTGTCTTCCCGTTACCAAGTGTGATGGTTCCTGATGCTCTCAGAACCTGCTCCTTGTGGATCCCCACCTTTAAAGACAGTGGGGGAGAGGCTGACAGGGTTGGGAGCGAAGTGGGGGCCCGATGGCAGGTGTAGGTGGCAATGGGGAGCAAACAACTATATAAAAAAAAGCTTCACTTCTCACTCTTTAATGTTCTTATTATTATAAGGTTTCAAGTAGAATAACGTTAAATGTTTTGAAAAAACATTAATTGCAGCTGTCAGCGAATGTCAACTATGTATACTTATTTTTTATTTATTCGTAATTTTTAACAAGGAAAGGCACACTTGTTACTGCTTGCCATCCAGATGACCCAGGTTCGCGCTCCAAGCCCAGGACTTCTGGTGCTGACTGGCGAGGAAGGATTGGGTGTCCTTTGGATACCTCCTGCTTCGGGGATGGAGGGCACCTGCTTCTGTTGCATGACCACCTCCTGGTGACCCAGCAGGAGGGGGGTGTCATGTGGGAAAGAATAAGTGGTCCCTCTGGCGTGACCTCACGTCACCACGCACCAACTCATAGAAACGTAGAAACATAGAATTTGATGGCAGATAATGACTGCTTGGCCCACCCAGTCTGCCCATTTCCCTACCTAATGGATAAGCTGCAGATCCTAGTTAACCAACTGCCTACTTCCTCCTACCCCCCACTAGAATTGCCTTATGTCTGTCCCATGCATTCTTGAATTCCCCCACTGTTTTGACTCCACTGACCTCCTCAAAAGGCTGTTCCATGCATCCACAACCCTCTCCGTGAAAAAATACTTCCTCACATTACCTCTGAGCTGTGTTCCCTCTATCTTCAACTTGTGCCCCCTTGTTCTTGCACATCTCTTTTTCTGAAAGATGCTACCCTCTTAGACTTTGTTGATTCCCTTGAGGTACTTGAAAGTTTCTATCATGTACCCCCTCTCCCTCCTTTCCTCGAGGGTATACATATTAAGCTCCTTTAGTCTCTCTTCATATGTCTTCTGGTGCAGACCCTGCACCATTTTGGTTGCGCTCGTCTGGACAGCCTCCACCCTGTCTGTGTCTTTACAGAGTTGGGGTCTCCAGAACTGCACGCAATACTCCAGATGGGGTCTCACCAACTTTCAGTACAGAGGGATAACAACTTCCTGTTTTCTACTGGTGATGCCTCTCCCTGTGCATCCCGGTATTCCCCCAGCTCTCCTTACTGCCTTCTCACATTGCTTGCCCACCTTTAGGTCATCTGATATAACTACCCCAGGTCCCTTTCCATTTTTGCTATTGTCAGTATCTCGCCCCCCGTCGTGTACTCTTCCCTTGGGTTTTTGCTTCCCAGATGCATTCATTTGTACTTCTTTGCATTGAATCTAAGCTGCCATACATTTGACCATTCCTCCAACCTTGCCAAGTCCCTTTTTATCCTTTCCACCCCACCTTGTGTATCAACCCTGTCGCAGATCTTTGTGTCGTCTGCAAAGAGGTATACTTCTCCTTCCAGTCCCTCTGCAATGTTACTTATAAAGACATTAAAAAGGACTGGACCCTGTACTGAACCATGTGGTACCCCACTAGTAATCCCCCTTTCTTCACTGTGGACTTCCTTTTTCTATTACCCTCTGCGTCCTGTTGTCCAGCCGATGTTTTACCCTCATCTGGCAAATGCCGTGGAGGCATCGTCTACCCAGAGTGGGGTTGGCAGGGAAGTTCTGAAGATAAGGAGGGGTTTACCCATCCTTCCAATGGCCCTTGTAGGCAGATGCCAGGTCACCTTTTGGGCCCACTCCCTTTGCAGGGATAATGGGTGGGCTTAGCAGAGGATAAAATATGCCAGCAGCACCAGGTAGATGAAGCCACCCTGCCCCTACACCACAGCAAGGTTACTTTGAATCCTCCCATGCATCACCGGCTCCTCCTCATGGGCCCTGACTGTTGAGTGAAGTATCTCCTCCTGATTTGGGGGAACAAGGGGGTCCCACCTGCGGGGGATAAGCCATGGGTTACAGTCGGGTATCCGGGGAAAGTTGTTGAGCAAAGGCTGTTGGTGTGTAGGACCACTGAAGAATTCCTGCAGCAGGTGTAAGGGCTTGGGTAGGTGGAAGGAGGTCCCGGCAGCTGGCAGCAAAACTGGGAGACAAAAATTGAAAGAAAAAAAAAAAAGGAAAGGCACACTAAGCTAATGTTGCTTGTTTCCAGGTGCATCCTGGGGAGTGGGTTGCATGGACCTGTTTTATTGGCAGGGGAAATGTTGGCCATGACACTGGGGAAACTCCTTAGGTCTTCATTGATAAGTGCCATGGGATCTTTTACTTCCACCTGGACAGTGACCAGTGACCAGAGATGGGCAAAAGGGACCATGGTTTAATGTCTCATCCGAAGTATGGCGCCTCACCAGTGCAGCACCCCCTCCTTGTACTGCACTACAGTGTCAGTTATGGGTAGCACCCCAAGCTCCTGGTGTGGGGCTAGAACACATGACCATCTAATGTTCCAGCCCCAGAGGTGAGTAGGCTACCTACTGAACTACTGACACTGACGATATAAACAGGTGTTAGTCAGCAGTTTACATGTTGATAACATTCTGTGATAACCATTGTCACAAACTCGCTCAGCCGGTCAGCCCTCTACTCCCAAAGTGCCAACCTCTGAGCGTATGATTTGTGTACAGTGAACAGAACAAGGTAGTCCTCTTGTCTGTTTTGTGGGTTCAAGTCACCTTAGTCTCAAGCTCTAGAAGGATTCAAACTGATAACCTCTTGTTAGCATACCCAATTTATCAGGCTGAGATAATTCTGTCTTCGGGGGCCAGATATCTTTGCCTACGGGCACCCAACCAGGTCTTTCAAATGAACCCTTAGAACTCTATGCAAGACTTTTAGAGAACTCTATCCATTTCCCAGTTTGGTATACAATAAGCCCATATACAGTGTACTTATAACCTTTAAAAGCTCCACTTAAAATAAAAAGAAATGTCAAGGCACTCCAGCAGTTTCGTTTGTAAAAAAATATATATTTTTTTAAAATATCAAAACAGAACAATAATTACAGAACAAATATATATCCCAACACATACAACCTTGAAACAATTCCTACAATTTATAACTTCAGACTAATCTCGTCTAATGCTTACTTTCTTTCAGTGCTTTGAGGGTCTCTCTTCTCTCAGTGAGAAAATATTACCTTGTGTGTCTCTAAGGCTTGCTTAGTTGGATAAAAGAGTTCTGAGCCGGCCTTCTCTCTGAGATCATTAAACTCCACCTTGGTGTATTAAAAGTCGTATGTCACCACACAGGATGTCCCAACAAGATTTAAAAAAAATGATAAGTGACATACTCAATTTCCTGTCCTCAGGGTGACTGGTCAGAACTGGTTTTTGTTCTGCCACACACACACACACACACACACACACACACACACACACATAAACAGGTTCTGTGATGTCCTCCCAAGGCTTTCCTGGGGATGTGTATTTGACCTTCCAAATTCGTCTGGGTCCTCTCTGGCTCAGACATCAAACCTCTTGAATGTCCATTCTGGCCTCCCTCCGACAGAACTCCCCACAAGTCCTTCCTGGCACCTATGCATGTCAAAGGATCTCCCTGAGGGCATTATGAATGGCTAATCTTATTTCCTGGGATGAAAGTAAATTGACAAGGTAATTGCACCCCAGATCTCTGCAGTTTAAAATACCTCCTGTCCTTTGAACTTATCCCTGGGGGGGGGGGGGTTGATGTGTCAGTTCCAGTAAGACAGAAGTTTTCCTCCGACTGACCTTCCCATCACATATTTTATATGTAATAAAAAAAATTAATACAGCACTCGAGCACTCAGAGCTGGCTGTCTACGTCACAACCGTGAGCACTGATTTTCAACATAACAATAAAGAAATGTGTATCAGATCTCCTACGTTAATTTTATTCTTGACAATTTTTGTATTGCCAGTTCTTGGACAGTTTTTCTGTTCTGGAAAATTTAAAAAAAATGCAATGAAAATAAAGTAAAAGAAACACATTGTGTGAGATTCTGCTGGTATGCCTGTATCCATATGAAAAAGCAGAAGTAAGAAACACAAAGCTTTATTAAAATACTTGGGGCACAATTTTCAAAGGGTGATATAGGGCTTGCGTCAAGCCCTGCAGCAACCCCATTGTTTGTCGCAGCGGCACCAAACTCCTGTGACGCAGCTGTACCCAATTTTAGTACATGGGTCGCAGTTGCAACATTTTCCACACTTTATGTCAGCGCACAAGTCCTGTGCAGAGGGTTACCCAAGTAGCGCAAGTTAGACCAGAGAAAAGCTGGTCTAACTTGTGTCATGTGGTGCTCGGGATTGAAAATCCCGATTGACAGCCTGGAGGGTGCTAAAAGCCCCGTGCATCAAATGATCGGTGCACCAGGTGCTTGTGACATTCTTGGGGCTCTGAAAATTGAGCCCTTGGTATCAACTTTCTGACACATATCAGCTGCTTGTAAACTCTGTAGTATATGGTAGCATGGTGTTGCATAATGTCGTGTCAGCTACATGTAACATCCTTCAATTAGACCTCGCCAAGACATTTTGATGGAAACCTTAGATCTCCCTGCAGCAATCACATTGTTAATTATTAAGGCATTTCAAGTCCAGTCAAAAAAAGTTTCTATCTATACTGGTAATCTACAAAATCCTAACATTAAAGCACTATTAATCGTGATCATTGCCTTTGAAACAGACAGAAATGTAATGTTTAAACTGGCAGAAATTTAGAAACACTTTCAATTAAATTGCAATAGGTTCTTCATCTTTCCAGATTTTGCAATTCCATTAAGCTACATCAGAAGCAATTTGGCAAGTTTTGGGGACACATTTTTTTTTGCTAAGTCTTGCCACTGTTAGGATCACCCCCAGTGGGAACCCATCTCTTTTTCAACCCCAGCCATGCACAGACTGACAGTGACACTGCAGCAGGCAGAATCCCTCATCTCAGAATCTGATAGGATTTACTTAACGCTGCAGCTGCTCTTATACAAGCATTTGTCAATGCCGAACGTTGACTTGCAGGTATTTGCAGTGCAGGTGTTTGGTACAGGTACTGGCTTCAGAGGAGCGAGGAGGCAGCAGTGAGAGTGGTGGGTGCCGCATGGTGGAAGCTGCACGGTAAATGCAGCAAGGAGCTGCTAGTCAGAGAAGCCGCTCCCACTGGCCTTAGTGGACCGGGGAGATAGAGTTTGTCTGGCAGCAGGAGCCGCCAATAAGTAAAGCTGCACCATGGCTAATGTAGAAGCCTGAGGGGTGGGTTCAGAGGGCACAAGGACCGGGGAGAGAGTGTGGCCCAGTGACAGGAGTCACTAAATAAGTAAAAAACCCCACCCATTGATAGTAGTGAAACCGAGGAGGTGGATTTCAGAGGGGAGCGAGGACTGGGGAGAGAGAGAGTGCTGTGGGTGGCAGGAGCCACTGATAAGTAAAGCCGCACCACAGCTAATGTAGAAGCCTGGAGTGTGAGGGAGTGGGTCAGAGGAGCGAGGACTGGGAAGGGAGAGTGCGATGGGCAGCAGGAACCACCAATAAGTAAAGCCGCACCCCAGCTAATGTAGAAAGTACATTCCTATGTAAAGACGAGCGCTGTAATTGACTTTATTTTGTATGTAAAAGCTTTAGCTCTAACTCGGGGCATGCACATTAGTGTCAGCTCTAATGCCCATGCCTGGAGTCACAGCTGCAGAAAGAAATGAAGCGCTCTCTCATTGGAGCGGTTCATTTCTTTCAACTACAGAACATGCCACATCAGCAAGTAGAACTAGTGTCATGACCAGAGTGCCTGGTCATTGGTCTACACTGCCAAGCCCATTGCAGTGTCAACTGTAATTGGCTTGGCAGTGACACACCTCTAAAATGCCGTTGGTAGCAAGACATTCCTTTTGCAAGCGCAAGTGAACGTAAAAATGATGAACTGCATGGTATTTTCAGTCAATTTCCTGAATCTTTCATGGTTTATATTTCTTTAACAATATTTTTTATTGGTTTATGTTTCTATAGCTCTCCTATATTTGAAATTTGACCTGATGGTTGTAATTTTGGAAGCTATATTATATTTTTATTCCTGAGATTTAGATGATTTTGTTAATGTATTTACTTCAGTCTAAGTCTCATTTCATATTTTATCATGGGTATACATATGATTCACATGTCAGTCTTATATTATGACTGTACCAGCAGTTGAATGCTCTTTGCTACGTCAGTTATAAAACTTTTTTGATATTAAATGAATGCTATAATGCGGATAGTTGATGTATAAACACATAAACTAAGTATGTAAATTACTGTTAATTCTCCTACCCTTTGAAAGTAATGTTTCTCCTATCTAGCTTGCTACTTATGTATTGAAAATAAAAAATTCTTTTTTTTTTTTTTGCTTATTTTCTTAACATGGATTCTCTATTTTTTTTTTTTTTATTAATTCATATGGTAGCCAGATAAGGCCCACTTAGGCACATGTGCCT